>OX422222.1:57071430-57741430 GCA_949130495.1 Sambucus nigra
ATATCTGACGAGCAACATAAGTGAAAATGAAATTTTTCTTAAACTAAATGTTCTAACTAAAGATAAAGAAGACTAAAAGTTGAACTTCTTGAGATTGGTTGTGTTCCGAGATCTTGGTATCTCCCAACCCTCCAGCGTTTCCATGTGATATGATCCTTGAAGGTTCTCTCTGATTACCCTTAAGGTTCCTTCCCAATTTGGTCCCAGTTTGACATCTGATGGTCTTACGTCACTATCGAGGACATTCTTTAGGACATAATTCCCTACTAAAAACCGCATCAGATTCACTTTCTTGTTTTACTTCCTAGGTAGTTATTGTTGGTAGGAAGCCAACTTGATCATGTCTTGCTCCTTCCATTCGTCTGATATGTCAAACTCAGGCATCATCATTAAGGTCTTGGTCGACCAAGACGGTTCTCGTGGTGGGGAGACCTACTTCTAGTGTGATGATAGTGACACGACTCAGAATGTGTCTCTAATGTGCGTTCACTCTAGGCTCAAGTGCAAGCTTGTCGCTCAAGTAATAATCCGATAAGTCGGGTATCGATCCTCAGAGAACTAAGACAACGAAGTTGTGACGATGGGAAAAGACAAAGGAATCCTAAATTTAACTCTAAAAAGAAAGAAAAAATGATTTGGTTTCGAGAATTGACTACAACAAAGTACAATTATGAAATTATGAAAAGGTGCAATTATATTAAATTACCTAGAGTGCTAATGAAAACTGGTTTAAAACTTTAAGCTATGTATGCGAAAAATAGGACGGAAAAAAAATCCCCCAACCCTAGTGTATTGCAGTTATAATACTAATCGTAAATTTAACTGATTAATTTGATCCGAAATTTAGTACTCCCAAGCATTACGTATACGAGGTTCAAGCCCGCGTCATACTTAATCTGAGGATGAGTAAATCGATATTGCGATAGCAACACTCGAATTGCATTCTAAATCATCCTGGTTATCCAGAGGCAAATGAGATATGAAGATCTACAATTATTGTGTTCCTACATAATACGGTCTTAATCAATCACTAAATTCGGAGCATTAATGTTATACAAATGCAATTAACACATCAGGCTGGGTTCATGTATCCCGGCCTTAGAAAATCTATCCTATCATGCTGAAAGTGATGAGAACAGTATTTGATTTGCAGAAAAACATGATTAAACCATGGAAAATTGGTCAAATGATGTAAAAAATAATTAAACAGATGAAATTACTTACTAATCTTACCAAAGTACTCAAAGTATTAGCTAGAATTACTGGTAATTACTGAAATCTGATCAAAGCTTCAATCTTGGAATTAAAAGAACAAACTGTATCTAAACTAGGGTTTTTGAAAGAGAATGGAAAATTAACTAAAATTCTCCGTGAAATAATAATAATAATAATAATAATAATAATAATAATAATAATAATAATAATAATAATAATAATAATAATAATAATAATAAAATGGTTTTTTATACCCTACAAGAATTTTGGAGTTGCAGATGCACTCGGAGTCTCTTTAGGAGAGGATAAGATTTAAGAATCTCGATGGCCGGACTGGTCCGGGCCTTAGGCAGACCGGTCTGCCTCCCAAGCGGATTGGTTCTTTTATTTTTGTGGCAAACCGGTCCGGGGTGGACTGGTTCTTTTATTTTTCACCCTTCTTCGATTTGCTTTCGATCCGGGGTCTTCTGGAGGTTTGCACAGCAGACCAGTCCGGGGTAGGGGCAGACCGGTCTGCCTGTTTGACTTTCTTTCTCAACTTTGAATGCTTATATCTTTTGTTCCGGGATTCCGATTAGGGTGCTGTTTCTTCCTATGTGCTCATGAATGAGATATATTCAACTTCTCTTTAGGTACCTCATCTGAATTCCAGGTAAAAATTATGCTTTTTCCCTTTTGACTTTCCTTCTTGTCTTTGTTTATTCTTCCGGTCTCTTTCTTTCATTTCTTGACATCAAATACCTGTAAAAGCATACGAAATACCAGAAACTTGGTGTACATGTTAGGACAAGTCAGTAGCAAGATTATGTGATAAAGTCAACTTGATTACGTTGTTCGAGGTGCTAAAAGTAACTAAATTAAGGGATAAATTAGGAAGAATTTATGCCTTATCAAACCCCCCTAACTTAGAACTTTGCGTGTCCCGAGCAATGTAAAAGAATCCTAGCACGGCGTAGCTCTTAAAAAAAGAAATTTATTAGGATAGAATACCTTTTTTGCTGGCAAGCGATTGCATTTAGCGTATGCAACAAGCCTTTAAACCCCTAGGTTACCCTAGTAGGACGAGTTGTGTCTCGTGAGGGTTTGCAGTGAATATACCCACAAAATTCGACTCAAGGAAGATTCAAAATATGCAAAAATTATACAATTCAAACTTTCCTAGAAAATATTCATCATCAAGCCATGGTCAATAGTCTCGAATCGTAGTGTGTGTGTGAATCAGAAAATATAACCGCCAATTTCCACCGATTGATCATTACGTTACTTATCCGAAAATTCGTTTTGATTTCAAATTCTGACGGAATGCTCTCTCAATGAATCACTCAGAATGTGGCTATTCTCTCGGTATACGTGATATAAAGAGTAAATGTAATGGATGCAAACTCACGCATACAAGTAGAAAGACGAAAATTTCATAGTGATAGGTTCTCATCAATTGATTACTGTTTTAAAAACGGGAAATTACCTCTTTTTCGCACATTTAATCTCTTATATTATCTTTTGGTGTTTTATCTCTCCACGCGGTAACCAATTTCGAAATTCGGACTCGGTTAGGACTTTTCGGGTTTTAAGGTGTTTTGGGTCAAAATGAAAATGGTAGGAAAGATTGGAATTGAAAAAGGTCATTTGTGATGTCCATTTGTGCTTTTTCTGGGCTATTGCTCATTTTTTCTTCTTTTTCTATATTTTTCTATTTTTCTATTTTTCTATTTTTCAATTTTTCAATTTTTCACTTCTTTTATTTTCTTGCTATTTTAGTTAAGCATATCTATTTTTTTTTTGCCCCTTTATATGCACTTTTTTGACTAAATTCTGAATTTTTCCATTTTTCGCAATTTCGGGCTATTTGGGTTTTTTTGGGTTGTCAAACGAAAGGGAAAATCTATTTGGCTCAATTTGGGTTGCAAAAGGGGTGATTTTTCACGACTTTTTATGGACAATATTTTTGGGTGACAAACGATGGCCTACTTCATTGTCCAAAATGCCAATTGCGTTACCATATGCGTTTTGAGATGAATTTAAGTTTAGAGATCACTTTTTGCACCTTTTTCAAAGAAAAATCACACGTTTTTCATAATCGATCAAAATAAAAGGATTGAGATATTCGACGACTTTTTAGGCATTGAAAAGAACTTTGAGTTAACAATTAACTCGGATTGATTTAAAAACTCGCAAAAAGTGATAGGCTCGAATCTCACCGGGTTTGTTAATCTCCACACTTATTCGTTAAGTTGTCAATTTTCGCTCAATTTCCATCTCTGGTCAATTTCGGCTTTGAGTATGTTGAATTTTACAACTCGAGACTTTAAACCGACTTTTAATGATATTTTTGAAAATTTTGAATTCCAATTTTTTTTATTTTGAACAAAAATATTTTTGGGTTTTTCAAAATTTTATGATTTTTGTGGAAATTTCTGGGCTTTTTTGAAAATTTGTGAAGTTTTAGAAATTCGCACTTGTGACCCCTCCCCCCCCTAACTTAGACTTTTGCATTGTCCTCAAGCAAAAAGGACTAAAATCTAAACAAGGAAAAATAATAAGTGCGATAAATAAAACAAAGAAATGGAGAAAAATGCATATTTTATAGCAAAAAGATTGTGGTACAATTACAAGGAAAAGCATTCATACTTGTGAACAGGGAAAAACAACAAATGTGTAAAAACTGCAGAACCACATCAATCTTCACTGGGGCGGGGGATGGGAAGAACTGGACGCGCCGGGGCCATAGGGAACATAGTAATATGAGGGAAGTGGCTCATTAGGATCCCCTTGGCGTCAATAAATGTCCGCTTGGAAACGGAGTATTAAGCTCGTGTCGCGGCGGTAATCGGTCAAAAAGTTGTCGAAGTTCGTCTCAAGTGCGGCCATTCGGTTGGTGAGGTCACTACCCGCCCACTCACAATCTAGGTCATCTTCTTCGTCCGCCGACTCTTCATCCGGACCAACATCCCCCATTTCGATATCTGCACCGGCGGCCTCTTCTTCCTCATCGCTATCTCTCGAGGAAGCCTCTTCTTCACTATCATCTCCTCACCGTGCCCGTAGGACAGCTAGCTATTTGTTTCTCTTAGAGTGATTCCCTTGTCCAAAAGGACCGGGAATGCGAGTATGATTGAGCGGCGCCGCTATGCCAACATCCTTGAGGATAGAAGTGATCAAACGGGCATAGGGTAATGGGGTAACACCCTTCTCATCCAAGGACGCATTGATAATATCGGCATATAAAGTGCGGGCCAAGTGGATAGAAGTTTGTGGGTCAAAGAGATGGTAGGTCAAAGTGGCCTGTCAGGGCCGCATGGCGAAATTGTTGGACGTTTATAATATGTTGGCGCACACAATCTAAAAAGTGAGGCGCGCCTTCTCGTTAAGGCGTCCAACGACGACGGTTTGCCCCATCCAAGCTACGTCCGGTGCAATGCGGTCCATGATGACTTCTTTGGCGACCCGAGGGACGTTTCATGAATAGGTGAATTCTTGAACATCCGGAACATCGTACTCGTCCAACTTGGCCGTGAGAAGAGCCAAAGAAAATGGGATGACATTTCCATCCACGTAAGCTTGGGCCAGGAATTGACCCGTCCGAACTAGGGTACCATAAAAGGATCGGAATTCGATTCCCCAAATCGCTTCATAGGGTTCATTGAGGAATCAGCACCAACCCCTAGCCATGAATAGGGCAGTGACGGAGTTGGGCAGCCCGGTCCATTAGATAGTGCGCTCCATATGGAGTTTGCTATCCAAACCAAAAAATCAATGGAACCATCGCTCCTCTTGGCGGGAGAGGAATTATCCATGGCCGGAGGGGTGGATGTCGGTGGAGTCATACTTGGTGGGGACAGCGCGTTGGGCCATGAGAAATAGGGAGAGGATTTACTAGAAATTGAGGGAGAGAGAAGAGAGGAGTTTCGTTGAAGGTGTGAAGAGAAGGGGAGGGTGTGGGTGTGTATTTATAGGTGAAGGGGTGAGTGTAGGGATTGGAATTGGAGTGAGGTTTGGAGGGAAAAGGGGGTGAATTGGGGAGGGAAATGGAAGAGTTGGGAGTTGGGAAGACGAATTGGAGGTAATGAAGAGGATTAGGGAGAAGGGGGTGAATCTAGGAAAGGGGGAAAAAACAGACCTGCAGAAGCCGAACCGATCCGCCTAGGGACCGGACCGATCCAGCCTTTTTAAATTCAGGCAAATCAGAGTAGCGAACCGGTCCCGACCAGGGTTTTTGGGCTAGATTTTTCTCCTAACTTGGTTTCGAACGGTCTTCTTCTAAAATTTTCACGTTCACAATATACTCCCGATCAATTTTGGTCCAAAACCTCTCGAGACCAATGGTCAACACGATTTCACTCAATTTCCCAAAAATGTGAATGCTCTTTCCCAAATGTACCCTAATCCTAACGATGCCCATTACCCACACGACTCTCTCTACATACACAACTCTCACCCCATACGCATCGGGGGTACGACGACCTTGCTGTAACAGCTCACTCTACCCCGTAAACGGGGTCCGACAACCAAACGGTGTCAACTTCTTCCGCACACAACTCTAAATATGGCTTTAGGCATTGTCCATTCACTTTGAATGTATTTCCCCCTTTTAAATCGTCTAATTCAACAGCTCCGTGAGGGAAAACATTCTTCACAACGAATTGGCCAGACCATCGTGACTGTAATTTGCCCGGAAAGAGATGAAGTCGCGAGTTATAAAGAAGAACTTTTTGCTCGGGATGAAACGCTTTACGTCGAATGATGCTATCATGAGCGAGTTTCATCCTTTGTTTGGAAATTTTAGCATTCTCAAACGCATCATTGCGTAGTTCTTCTCACTCATTCAATTGAAGCTTGCGGGCTTCACCGGCCTTATCCATGGCATAATTCAATTATTTAATCGCCCAATACGCCTTATGCTCTAATTCAACGGGAAGATGGCAAGCTTTTCCATATACAAAGCGGAAAAGGAACATGCCGAGTTGATTTTTATATGCCGAACGATAGGCCCATAGCGGATCTATCAATCAAAGTGACCAGTCTTTCCAGGTAGGATTGACGGTCTTTTCAAGAATGTTCTTAATCTCTCGATTTGCTAGTTCGGCCTGCCCATTCGTTTGTGGGTGATAAGTCATTCCAAACTTGTGAACGACTCCATACTTTCTCATTAGCTTCTCAAATGGCCTATTGCAAAAGTGCGTGCCATTATCGCCGATTATCACTTTCGGTGAATTGAAACGGGAAAGTATGTGTTCCTGCAGGAACTTAATCACCACTTTGTTGTCATTTGTCTTCGTAGCTATAGCTTCCACCCATTTAGAAATGTAGTCTACCGTAATAAGGATGTATAGGAAACTAAATGACGGGGGGAAGGGGCCCATGAAGTCAATACCCCAACAATCGAAGATCTCAATGATGAGTATGGGGGTAAGACGCATCATGTCACGTCGAGTAATGGATCCCATCCGTTGGCACCTATTGCAAGATTTGCAAGAATCGTTTACATCCCAGAATATTATGGGCCAATAGAGGCCGCATTGCAGAATTTTAGCGACCATCTTTTTCGTCGAAAAGTGGCCTCCACAAGCTTTCGAATGATAAAACTGGATGACTTTTGGGATTTTGCCATCCGGTACACATCATCGGATGATTTGGTTGGTGTAATATTTAAAAAGCAACGGATCGTCATAGAAGAACATTCGCGACCAATTAATAAACCTCTTTTTATCTTACGGTGTCCAGTCGGGAGGGACGACTCCCGTGATGAGGTAGATCACTATATCCGCAAACCAGGGCAAAGAAGAGGCAGCAAAAAGTTCCTCATCCGGAAAGTATTTATCTATGGGTATGGGATCACTAGGTACGTTAGACAAAAGATGTGATAAGTGGTCGACAACGATGTTTTCTACTCCTTTTTTATCTTTAATGGAGAGATTGAACTCTTGTAGGAGTAGGATCCACCTTATGAGGTGCGGCTTTGCATCTTTCTTTGCAAGTAGGTATTTCAATGCTGCGTGGTCGGTGAAGCAAGTAATGGGAGAACCGATGAGATATGACCGGAATTTATTAAGGTCAAAGACTATCGCTAGCAACTCTTTCTCTGTGGTAGAGTAATTGAGTTGTGGTCCGGTAAGAGTCCGGCTAGCGTAGTAGATGACATGAGCCTGCTTATCTTTTCTTTGGCCCAAAATAGCCCCCATTGCATAATCACTAGCATCACACATTAGTTCGGATGGCAAAGACCAGTCCAGAACTTGCATGATGGGAGCGGACACAAGCATGGTTTTCAATTTTTCAAATGATTTTTGGCATGCTTCCATCCACTAGAATGGGGTGTCCTTCATGAGTAGGTTGCTTAAGGTTCTAGCGATGGCACTAAAGTCCTTAATGAACCTTCGATAAAACCTCGCGTGGCCTAAGAAAGAGCGCACGTCCTTAAGCGATTTTGGTTGGGGAAAATCAGCTATGACATCGATTTTTGCCCTATCAACTTCTATCCCCTTGGATGACACTATGTGGCCAAGAACTATTCCCTCGGTGACCATGAAATGGCATTTCTCCAAATTCAGCACTAAGTTCTTTTCCACACACCGGGCAAGTACTTTTTCCAGTTTCTCTAGACAATGATCGAAAGAGGTGCCAAAAATGCTGAAATCGTCCATGAACACTTCGAGTCCTCTCTTGACCATATCGTTAAATAAGCTCAACATACACCTTTGAAAGGTCGCGGGTGCATTACACAAGCCGAATGGCATACGTTTGTAGGCAAACGTACCAAAAGGGCAAGTGAAAGTCGTTTTCTCCTGGTCAAGTACATCTACCTCAATCTGGTTATATCCGGAATAACCATCAAGGAAATAATAGTAAGGGTGGCCCACAACTCTCTCAAGCATTTGATCAATAAATGGTAAGGGGAAATGATATTTCCTAGTTCCCGCATTAAGTTTTCGGTAATCAATGAAAACGCGTCACCCGATGGTGGTACGTTGGTGAACTAGCTCTCCCTTAGCGTTCTCAATCACTGTCATGCCCGACTTCTTCAGGACGACTTGAATGGGGATCACCCACTTGCTATCCGATATTGGGTAGATAATCCCGGCATCCAATAACTTGATAATCTCGGATCGTACTACTTATTTTATGTTGGGATTAAGCCTTCTTTGCATTTCTCTTGAGGGATTGATGTCCTCTTCGAGATGGATCTTGTGAGTGAAAATCAAAGGACTTATCCCCTTCAAATTAGCAATGCACCAACCAAAAGCACTTTGGTGCTTCCTCAGAATTTTTAATAGTTTACCCTCCTGCTCGTCGTCTAGGCTAGAGGAGATAACAACAGGAAATTTCTCATCCTCTCCTAATGTATGCATATTTAATATGGGAGGGGAGTTTCTTCAACTCGAGGGTTGGAAATGTTTCGCAGGAGGGAACCATGTGTGTATCCCTTGGTGGTAACTCCTCGAATCTTGAAACCCAATTAACATCTCTCGCGTCCTCGTCCGACGCACTCTCCTCGAGTAACTCTCTCAACTCCCTAACCTCCCTCTCAAATTCGGTGTACGTCCCCTCACTCCCGTGGCTCGACACTAGACATGACCCTAATTCATCGCCGTAATAATTCTCCTCAAAGTACTCCTCTACTATCTCATCTATGAAGCACACCGCGTGAAGATCATCTTCTTCCCCCGTATGTTGGGATATGTGGAAGATGTTGGTCTCTAAGGTCATGTTCCCAAAGGTGAGTTGCATTCGCCCATTCCGAGTATTGATGATTGTGTTAGTCGTAGCTAAGAACGGGTGCCCAAGGATGATGGGAACATGGTTGCTCGAGTTGAAGGAGGGCTCCGTGCCCCAAATGATAAAATCTATCGGGAAGTAGAAAGTGTCAACTTGGACGATCACGTCCTCGACTATACCTCTTGGGATCTTCACAGTTCGGTCAGCTAATTAGAGAGTGACCTTTGTGGGCTTGAGATCGCCCAAGTCCAGTTGCCTATAAATGGAGTAAGGGAGGATATTGACACTTGCTCCTAAGTCAAGGACTTCTCGATTTTGTTTTCTCCAATGATGCAAGAAATGGTGGGTGCACCGAGATCTTTGAATTTTGGCGGGAGATCATTTAGTATAATGGAGCTCACGCTCTGGGCTATAAAGACATTCTTCTTAACCTTCATCTTTCTCTTTACCGTCAACAAGTCTTTAATGACTTTTCCATAAGCTGGAATTTGCTTAATGGCATCGAGGAAAGGTAAATTCAACTTAACTTGTTTTAGAACTTCTAGCACGTCTTCACGTGGGTTTTCTTTATGGGAAGGAATCAACCTTTGAGGAAACGGTGCCACAGAGGGTGGTTTCACTACTACCTCGGGCTCACTAGCATCTTCTTTGTCACTCTCATTTAAGGGGACATCTTTCGTGCCAGGAAAAATCTCATTATCTTTCGTTGTGTGGTGTGGGGGAGGTGATAAATCAACGACTCTCCCAGTATGAAGAGTGGTCACAGCTTGACATTGCTCCTGATATTCAGTAGAAGTGGAGCTAACATTAGTTTGACCTTGGGGAGGTCTTCGGCCCTGGGCAGGAAACTTTCCCTTCTTTGGACACTCAACGAGGATTGTATCTTTGACAGACTTACATTTATGTCGCCAATCAGACGATCATATTTAGCATTGACTACAATCTAGCTTGTGATAAATTGATTCATGGTATCCTCGAGAGTTCTTCGCGGTGGCGGGATATATGCTCCTGGAGGTGGTGGTGCTTGCACATGTCCTTGCATGTGTGGGGCTTGTTGAAAGTGTTGTGGTTGTGGAGGGGTAACATGTAAAGTAGGGTTCATTGTAGAATGTTGTTGTCCATAGATAAAACCAGGGTAGTTTTTTCGAGAAGGGTTGTAAGAATTCCCATGCAGTGCACCAAAATTACCCTTAAAACCTCCTATACCACTAACTTTCTCTTGAAGCATCACTTTGTAGGCGGGTATGGTCGGGCATTCCTCAGTTGAATGACCCACCTCACAAATTGCACACACCTTTTCAATAGGGTTTGGTATGGATCCAGTTGTTCCTCTTCCACATATCCCACGTAGGTATCGCACTTCTTTCTCAAGTATATCAATCCGACTGTCCTCTATAGAACTCTTTTCTACATGAAATAGGCTGGACGCTGACGGAGTGGTGGTCACTTGACGATTTCGATTTTGAGCATTAGGGTCAGATGTATCCCAGGATTGGGTAGTCTCGGCGACATACCTCAACTGAAGCTGAGCATCGTGGGCGTCTAAGTCGACAAAGGGACCACTTCCCATGGTTTCAACAAGTTACTTGGAGTTGAGATTTAGCCCATTATAGAGAAAAGAGATGATTTGCGCTGCATCAAATCTATAATGGGGGAATGAAGTAACTAACTCATTGAAACGCTCGTAACATCGATGAAATGGCTCATTTTCAGGTTGTCTCAACGCTTAAATTTGAGCCTTTATGGAGATTGTTCAATGTGGTGGGAAGAATTTCTTAAGAAATCTCGATTGTAACTTGTTCCAAGATCGAATCGAGCTGGGAGGTAAAGACCATAGCCAGGTCTTAGCTTTATCTTTGATTGAGAAGGGGGAAAGTTTGAGGCGGATCACTTCTTGTGTGCAAGTTTGATCATTGAGAGTATCGCACACATCCTCAAATTCCCTAATGTGAAGGTATGGCTTTTTCAGAATCCATACCATGGTAATGTGGTAACATCTGGATCATCCTTTTTTAAAGAGAAAATGTCCGGCATTATACGGGAGTATAATGCATCCCGGTGTGACAGTGCTCTCGGGATATAAAAATTCTCTCAGCGGGCGGTATATGGCATCTTCCTCACCGGAAGGTGCATTACTGTGATGTGACATCTCTCTCTCACTTAATGACTCAGTGCTCTCACTTGGTGTGCTCGAAGTGTGCTCAGAGGTGTGTCCTAAGAAGGAAAATGGAGTGTTATTAGAGATTGAGTGTGACAGTGTTGGAGGTGGAATCCAGAACTGTGTGGCGTTAGGAGTGTGGGGCTATCAGGGTTATACTCAACTATTGGATTTTCGTGAATACTGGTTGGAGTATTGTGGGGTGTGGGAGTGAGTTCAGAATTTTTCATTAAAAGCTTACGAGAGATGATGGTGAATCTTTTTGTGCTTTTTAAAAAAAAATTATTTTTCGATTTTTTTGAAATTTTTTGTCAAAGCTTTAGATTGACTCGATCTAATCCTAAGTCTACCTAGTTCCTCGGCAACAGCGCCAAAAACTTGACACGACTCAGAATGTGTCTCTAATGTGCGTTCACTCTAGGCTCAAGTGCAAGCCTGTCACTCAAGTAATAATCCGATAAGTCGGGTATCGATCCTCAGGGAACTAAGACAACGAAGTTGAGACGACGGGAAAAGACAAAGGAATCCTAACATTGACTCTAAAAAGAAAGAAAAAATGATTTGGTTTCTAGAATTGACTACAACTAAGTGCAATTATGAAATTATGAAAAGGTGCAATTATATTAAATTACCTAGAATGCTAATGAAAACTGGTTTAAAACTTTAAACTATGTATGCGAAAAACAGGACGGGAATACAATCCCCCAACCCTAGTGTATTGCAGTTATAATACTAATCGCAGATTTAACTGATTAATTTGACCCAGAATTTAGTACTCCCAAGAATTACGTATATGAGGTTCAATCCCACGTCATACTTAATCTGAGGATGAGTAAATTGGTATCGCGATAGCAACACTCGAATTGCATTCTAAATCATCCTGGTTAACCAGATGCAAATGAGATATAAAGATCTACAATTGTTGTGTTCCTCTGCAATACGGTCGTAATCAATCACTAAATTAAGAGGATTAATGTTATTCACATGAAATTAACACATCAGGCTAGGTTCATGTATCTCGGGCTTAGAAAATCTAGCCTATCATGCTGAAAGTGATGAAAATAGTATTTGATTTGCAGAAAAACATGATTAAACTATGGAAAATTGGTAGAATGATGTAAAAAAGAATTAAACAGATGAAATTACTTACTAATCTTACCAAAGTACTCAAAGTATTAGCTATAATTACTGGTAATTACTGAAATTTGATCAAAGCTTCAATCTTGGAATTAAAAGAACAAACTGTATCTAAACTAGGGTTTCTGAAAGAGAATGGAAAATTAACTAAAATTCTCCGTGAAATAATAATAATAAAATGAGTTTTTATACCCTATAAGAATTTCGAAGTTTCAGTTGCACTTGGAGTCTCTTTAGGAGATGATAAGATTTCAGAATCTCGATGGCCGGATCGGTCCGGGCTTTAGGCGGACCGATCTTCCTCCCAAGCGGATCGGTTCTTTTATTTCTGTGGTGAATCGGTTTGGGTGGACCGATTCTTTTATCATTCACCCTTCTTTGGTTTGCTTTCGATCCGGGGTCTTCTGTAGCTTTGCACAGCGGACCGATCTCGGGTAGGGCCGGACCGGTCTGCCTGTTTGACTTTCTTTCTCAACTTTGACTGCTCATATCTTTTGTTCCGGGATTCCGATTGAGGTGACATTTCTTCCTATGTGCTCATGAATGAGATATCTTCAACTTCTCTTTAGGTACCTCATCTGAATTTTGGGTGAAAATTATGATTTTTCCCATTTGACTTTCCTTCTTGTCTTGCTTTATTCTTCCGGTCTCTTTATTTAGTTTCTTGACATCAAATACCTGTAAAAGCAATATGAAATACCAGAAACTCGGTATACTCGTTAGGACAAGTCAGTAGCAAGATTATGAGATAAAGTCAACTTGATTACGTTGTTCGAGGTGCTAAAAGTAACTAAATTAAGGGATAAATTAGTAAGAATTTATGCCTTATCAGATAGCTTCCAATCCCATAGATCATGAGGGATATTATCCACCCAGGAAACCGTGTCTCTTTCTAACCACTTTCTTAGTCCATCAAGCATGGTTTTGTTAGAAGCCTCCCCCTGTCCATTGCTTTGGGGGTATGCCACATAAGTGAATCCTTCTTGATGCCATTTTCATAATAAAAACCTTGAAAGAAACTACTCTCAAATAGCATGCCATTGTCGGTGACGATAGTTCTTGGTACTCCAAAGTGTGTTATGATGTTTCTCCAAATGAACCTGGTAATATCCGAGTCGCGAATGTTCACTAGTGGTTCTGCCTCTACGCATTTGGTGAAGTAATATGTGCCTACCAGTAGATACTTTTCATTTCCAGATGCGGTAGGTAGTGGTCCCACTATGTCTAGTTCCCATTATGCAAACAACCATGGTCTTTGCTAGTGATTCCAGGTCATTGGTAGGCTGGTAGATCATAGGATAATGCTTCTGGCATTTTTTAAACTTACAAATGTAAGTAGCCATGTCCATTTGCATATGAAGCCACTAATATCCCTCCTTAATTTCTTTGAAGGCCATAGATCTCCCTCACGCGTGAATCCCATAAATTTCCACATGAAGTTCGCCAAGTACATGCTGGTTGTCATGCTGGGTGGACACACTAGAGATAAGGACTCGTGAATGACTTCTTGTAGAGATTTCTTTTCGGGAAGAGATAAAATCAGGCAACCATGACCCTTACCTGATGGGTCGACCTCCTGTCGTCAGGTAATACATCACTCCATAGATAATTGATAATGGGATGCATCGAACTGGGGCCTGATCTGTGAGGAGGAATTACTCGATTACGAATATCTGGTTAATACGTGGTTGTGCGAGGAACTCTATCTGGATAGTTCTCCTTAAGTTGGAATTAATTACTGAACTCAGATTTGCCAAGGCGTTGACTTGACTATTCTAACCCTAGGTAACGATTGAATATCTACTTTATCAAATTCTTCCATGAGTCCCCTTACCACAGCGAGGTAAGCTTCCATCCTATCATTCTTGGCATTAAAGTCCCCACTCACTTATTTAGAGACCAATTTGGAGTCGCCGAATATGTGTAGGCGCTTTGCCCCTAGTATTTGGGATTTTCAAAAGCCAATGATCAGTGCTTAATACTCAACTTCATTGTTAGATGGCTCAAATACCAATTTGATTGAGTGTTGCGAGCATACGAGTGAGATTTTGAACATCTCGTAACATCTGAGGAGGCTGAACTCTAGTGACAACATCGATCTGGTCCGAATTGGCCTCAATTCCCCTTTTACCGACTAGATAGCCTAAGAACTTTCCAGACTGGATACTGAATGAAAAATAACTCACGTTAAGCATCATCCGATATTTCCTGAGGATCTCAGAGGTTCTGGCAGAGTTTGTAAGGTCTTCTCCCTTGTTCTTTCTTTTGACGAGCATATCATTGATGTAGACCTCCATTATATCTCTCATCCGTCTCTTGAACATATTAGTGACCAATATTTGATAAGTTATCACAGCGTTCTTTAAGCCAAACGACATAACTTTTTTGCAATACAACCCAATGGGGCTTATAAAAGAAACTTTATCCTGATGGGGTCCGAATAAAGAAATCTTATGGCAACCCGAGTAGGAGTTTTGGAAGCTCATCCTTTTGTGTGCTGCTGTAGCGTCAACCAACTGATCTATTTTAGGAAGCGAGATCTTTTGGGGCAAGCCCTGTTGAGATTTGTGAAATCAATACAGATCTTCCAACTTACACTGTTGTTGCGCACCATAACTGGGTCGGATAACCATTTAGGGAACTGAACTTTCCTAATGAATCCTAAATCCAGTAGCTTCCCCTACTTCATTTTCCACCGCTTTAGCCTTCTCGAAGGTTGTTTAGCGAGCCTTTTGAGTGATCAGTTTGAAGTCCAAGTAGACATGTAGGTGATGGAAGGCTAAATTGGGATCAATCCCTAGCAAGTTATATGGTTCCCAAGAAAAAATGTCGAAATTGCTTTTGTGAAATGCAATCAACTCTTTCTTCTATTAATCGGTGAGTGTGGCTTTGATCAGAAATTTGTTCTCTGGAAATTTATCATCGGCACCAACGTCTCCCTAGTTTTCAATGACCGTATTGGCGAGGTGGACCCTGGTCTCCTCCACCCTAAGTCGTTCATATCGTAGTTGCTATTTTGAGGGTACAACCCTCTCCCGAGCTTCCTCCTGAGAATCCTTTACCTCCTTCTTCCAGCTAATAGATGTGATAAAGCACTTCTTGACAGTGGCCTAATTACCAATGATTAATACCTCACTCGGTCAGTAAAGCACTTCAGCTTCAGGTGGTTAGTGGATGGTAAGACCTTCATGGCATGGAGACAACCTCTGCTTAAAATTACCTGATATGGGCACTCAATGTCCACTACAAGCAACTCAATTAGCTTCGAGATATTGCCTACCCTAACTGGAAGGACTATCTTTCCCAAAGGTATAGTGATCCTTCCTACAAAGCCGACTAACGAAACTAAAGCTTCTTTAAGGTCGACGATGTTCAGCTACGGCTTGTGGAATAGCTCCAGGTACATCACTTCTGACAAACTCACTTGGTCCACAAGCAGCTTGTCAATGTCCCAATTAGATATTATGAGTGTGATTATTAATGCATCATGATGTGGGGTTCTCACCCCAACTAAATTTTCCTCGATGAAAATAATATGTTTAGTGTATTCAACATACTTTTCTCGCCGACATTTACCATCCTGGGTTTTGGCGGGGTCGATATGAAAATCCTCAATGATGGCGATCACGTTTTTAAGCTCCATTCGAATAGTGTTTCCTTGGATTTGCTTAAGGTATGATGCCCCGTGGATTATTGCGAACTCATGTCATATATCATCGTCAGTGACATTGTGTGGTTTCTGGTCGCCTTTAGCTGTGAACTTATTTGATTTCTTTTCGATGTACTCATTGAGATGCCCTTCTTGGCCCAGGTCCTATATATGTGACTTTATAGACTTGCAATTTTTTGTTATGTGACCGTCCTCATTGTGGAATGCGCTTCTCTGTTCATTATTTCTCTTTATTTGTCACCACCCATATTTTTGGTCCACTTGATGAATGGATCGTCTTGGATTTTTCTCAGGATTTTGTAAATGAGTTCCTTTAAGGTTGTGTTAACCGCCTGTAGAACCTTGGAGGGATCGTCCTTGTTCCCATTCTTAGAGCCTTTCTCGCCCCCTATTCTTGGTTCCCTTCTTAGGAGTATCATTCTTCTTTGTTCCCTTATTCTCATTTGCTCGATCATTGTCCGCTGCATTAAAGTGAACCACATCTTTCACCTTGGCATATTTCCTAATAAGTGCTATAAGGTCGTTAATGGTGTTGGATTCCTTCTTAGTTAGGGACTGGTGCAACAAAGAGGTGGTCGACAGATCGATTTTTAAGGATGCTACGGAAACCTTCTCGAAGAAATCCTTGATCTCTTTGAATACTTCCCAATACCTTTTTGGCATATTCCCGAAGGCTCTCATATGGATTTGTTTTCATCGTAAGCAGCGTATCCATCCATTTAGGATAGGAGTTGCTGGTTATAAACCAAGTAGTAAAGGCCTCTTCTAAAGCCTTGAAGTTTCTGATTGACCTGTGAGGCGTCCTATCAAACAACTTATGTGCTACATTATGTAGCCTAGGAGGGAAAATCCATCACATCAGTGCATCATTTTGGCTCTATAAGGTCATTTATTTACTGTATTTCCAAAAATGGTATATTGGGTCTATCTTTCCATCGTAGATCTTAAACTTGGGAATAAAAAACTTCTTTGGAGTATCCTCCTCTTCGATTTCCTTTAAAAAATGGGATTTCATCTAAATATTGACTTCCCACATGGCTTGCTCTCTGGGGGACCTACTTCCACGGTGGGCTGGATATTGGTCCATCTCCCTATGGACCAGAATCCGAATGTCTTTGTTCGGCCGATGGTTTCTCCTGTGGTATCTCTCTGGTTGGCCATGCTTTGATCGACCGTGATCTGATCTTCGACGTTCATTTCCTTCCTGGTCATACCTGGATCTCCTCCCTTGACTGCTAGTGTTACTTGATGAAGGACTAGGAGTCCTGTCTCGGCTTCTTGGTGCCGCTATATAGATCTATCTTCATTATTTCAAGTTGCCTTTAGAGGCGATCATTCCCTTCTACCTGGAGGCGTATAGCCTCCTGTTGTTCTTAAATCATGGATTCATAAGCATCGACTAACCTAGAGATCTGTGTAGATTTAGGCGATCCCTGTCTTTATCTGAAAGGTTTCCTTTCTTAGCGAAACATGTGATGTGTATAATGGTGAATATTTGACCTGGACCTAGGAGGAACTGGGTATTCCCGCACAATCAATTGATCGAGCCCAGAGCATCGATCGATCGACCCCATTTCATCGATCGATCGACCCCTCTTGTAAAACTGCATTTTTCCTCGTGTTAGCTTAATCCGATTTTATGCGTAGTAAACCTTGATTAGGTTTGCTAGAACATAATGGAACATAAAAAGTACCAGTAGGGTCAAGATAAACCCCAATAAGTGGGACTTTAATGTGAAGGGGAAATGAAGGGGTAAACGGGAAGATATGCATACTTAGGAAATCATACGTGCGTTGATTTAATTATCGAAATGTCTAGGAAGTTGGATTAGAAGGTAAGTGAGGGCCTACTGAAATTGTACTTAGGTAAAGAGAATACTTCGAGAGACGAGAAGTGAATTTAGAATAACTTAATGACAAGAATAAAATGAACGAGTCCGTTATACGAAATAATTGAGTAAAATGTGTAATAACGGATAATTATATATCTATATGACTGTGTGATTGTTCATATATCTTATATAGTAATGTGGATGTGAATGATTATATATCTATATGACTGTGTGATTGTTCATATATCTTATATACGTGTAAAAATCATGCCCGAGCTACTTGCTATCACGGAGGTTACTGCGTCGGGACAGTCTTATCTCGATGGGACCTTTATGGGGGATATTGACTTGTACCCTAGAACATAGAACTCCTTGGTACAGGCTATCTGGTCGATAGTCAGACGGTCTTAAGAGACGTGAGGGTATGTGATGACCTCTTAGTGACTTGGAACTATGCTTCGCCTCATTTGTATGTGTTTTGTGTTAATACAGTTTGAGAGTGATTCCGAACTAGTATTCCCTTAGTACGAGTGACACGGGGACTTGATTGCAGAGTATGCCAGCACCATAGTTTGTATGTGGGGTGCGGATAGTATATATATATTATATGAGAAATTGGTAAATATATCTACTTATATATGGAAACTTTGCACCATAGATTTTTATGTGGGGTGTCGTTAGTATATATATTATATGTGTAACTAATATATATACGTATATCTATATGGGAACGTTATATTGTGCGTATAAGTAGTTAAGAAATGAATAAATGCTTCACTTCACTATAAGTATTCGGAAACTTTATAACGCTATGGAGTTATTCTAAATAACGTAAGAAATCTTGAAGAGATAGATTTTTTTTAAAGTGTATCATAACCTTAATTTCACATGATAAGACTTATGGAGATTAAGTTAGAGAGACAGATTAGATTCATTTGAACGGTAGAAGTGCACACTAGATGAGAGGTGAGAATTCTCAAGAGAGTGCCGCATACTAATATGATTGTTGCATTAGACGGTAAGCATTTTAAATACTTGCTAAACTATTTTAAAACTGTTTTACAATCGGGCTCTGACCCGTTTGCTGTTATCTCTTCTCTCTTGTGTGTGTGTGTGTGTGTGTATATATATATATATATATATATATATATATATATATATATATATATATATATATATATATATATATATATATATATATATATATATATATATATATATCTGTGTGTGTGTGTATTACAGGTTCCCATCCACGGGGGCGTCATGCTTAGGATTCTTTGGATGGAACGTGTTGTAGCTTTTGTGGGAGTTGCAGGCCATTGCTTAGACGACCTCATTGTTGAATCCACTTCTAGTTCTGTTTTATCCAGTTAGGCATGTGTCGCCCTTTTCCCTTATCCAGTTGGTTTTTGTCAGAGATTGTAATTCATTTACTTTAAGTATTTTTACTTCGGGATTTATTACCGTCAGGATGTTTTCCTTTAGTGTTTTAAAGCTAGGATTTGTTATTTGATGGTTAAATTCTTGAATGTTCATTTACATTCTTACTATTAATGTGTGTCTCTTAAACTATTAATTGTCAAAGGTTTTATAATTGGATTCGATAAAAATGGAAATAACGTTTTAAATGTTTTTGACACTTAGCTTAATTATTTAGGGTGTTTAATTTGAAAATTTAAATTTGCGACAGTGATGCTAAGAATGAACTAACTGTTCACCTTGATTTTAATTTAATAAAGGATTGATCGACCAGTATTTAATTAGGTGGGGTGTCACAGTATGCAACACTAGGCGGAACAGATGGATCTGGATCACTGCCTGTAGCTTCAAGGCTACTCTCATGAACATTCATCATCCCTTAGAAAGCTTTATAGAGGAATAATCGAATAGGATAGGTACAGAACGATCACCAATAACCGTTTTCCACAGGCGACACTAATATGTTGATGTACAAAATTGGTAGATACTTTATCTTAGATAATAATCACCAATTATGTAATCAAAGATAATCTATCTAATAATATAAATAAAAATAATAAGGAACAACAAATAGTTTTAAACTGGAGCAGCTTAGGGAAAGCTTATGCTCACTTTTATGGTATTACGATTGAAGGTAATTACATATAATTTTGGGTAGTCTTACATATATAATATATACTTGTCCCTTGATCTAAAGGAAATAAGATATTTATACTGGTTTGGAAACTAATGGGCGAAATTCCTTTAGAAATCCAGGCATTTACACCCGTATATAATGAATGACACTATTGATCTTCTAAGGCACGTGTGGAATGTCTCTCCATAATTCCCATGTGAATGACTTTTCTTTTTCATGATGGTTCCTCTTATCAAGTTGGTCATCTGGTACGCCGAAAAAGTTTTTTTAGAGCCGACCAAATATAAATAAAGCACTGAGGTGTATAATCATGAGGACTAGTGTCCCAACATCATAGGTCCATGTGGCATGAGTAATTTGGCCCACAACAACATGTATTTTATAATATTTGGCATATACATAGCATTATTGGTAAATAACAATCACATAATCTCAAAGTTCATGCATAATATAACATACTACATGCAGTATATAACAAAGTACACGCATGTTAACAAACAATGATTATAAATTCTAAATTATTTTTTGTTTGTACTCATTATAGTATCGTATATGATGTACTGTAACTAAATGTAATTAAATGGTGTTGACGTCTAAAAATGGACGGGGTCCAAATTTATAATCACAGATAAATGAAGATAAGAATGCAAGGAAAACACATAACAAACAAGGATTTTAAAATGGTTCAGCTATAAGAAAAGCCTACATCCATTGTTGGTAATATTACATGTGGTTACAATAGCTCACTATTGAGTGTTCTTATGCTAGATTGAATCATCCATTTGAGCTAAGGAAGGTCTGTATTTATAATGGTTAGGAACCCAAAGAAAGATCTGCATTTACATATATACACAATAAATAAGACTGTTGATATTCAGTATTGATTTTCTCTATTACACTCAAGTAACCTTTGATGTTATGGATGGTTCATAATCTTGAGGTTGGTCGGTCAGCTAGCCGACTAAGTGCCTCTGGGCTGACCATGCCAGCTAGGGTAGACACATAGGAGAACAGGTGTCCATTTCTCATTAGTCCACGTAGATGAATAATTTTTACATATAAAAAAAATCCCGGTGCTCCCTACTTGATGATTGGTCGAAAGTATGGAGTATTTGTTCCAAAATCTTGCTCGACGTGATGTCTGGGAGTTGGTCGGTAGCCGACTTCTTGTACTTGTAAAAATTTTCATCAATATTTGTTGTAATGGAATTTTTGTAAATAGCCCGAACTTTAGTGAACCGCCATAGAGTATGTTGGTCTATTTTTTAGGTAACCTATAAAAAGGATGAAGATTTCCATCCACTTCTTTTTACCTCAAACCTTATGAACTTTAGACCATCTCTTTCTTCTCAAGCTTTCCTTCTCTGAGCTTCGCGTCTTGTTATTTGCAGTTATTTGTCACCTCTATAAGCTTTTTTTCCCTCTTTTTGGTTTTTTCAATCTTTCCATCATGGTGTATGGTGTATACGAGAATTCTTTAGAGGAATTTAAGGAAAAAGAAAAGATTCCCAGTTGAGTCGGTATAGAAATAGCAGTTAGTCCTGTTGACGTGTTGTCATTGACTGAGGGTCATTGGATCCCAACCTTATTTATTGCTAAATGTGGTATGACCTTTCCCCCAAACCAACTTTTTCTTCAGTTTTGTCAGTATTTTGATGTAGTCCCCGAGCAAGTAGCCCCCAATACATGGAGAGTTGTAAACGGATTAAATAGTTTGAACGAAATGCACAGGACTCGTATTGGGATTCTCGAGTTGATATTCTTCTATAAATGGGGAACCACTAATAATAATACTTATTATATCACGATTAGGTAGGCCAATAGGTAATTGGTGGTTAACTTACCATATTTTAACAAGGATTACTAGGGTTATAGTGTTATAGTGAAGAATTGGCTATATGCCTCTCTTCCTAAGGGGGTAACAATGGCGTGGCATATGTTGTACTTACTTTTTAATTTCTTCCCTTCTTTATTAATTGTTTGATGATTTGTCAACTATCTCATTTATTTTATTATTGTGCAAAAGAAAGCAAGATAAGTGCCGAAAAGAATGTGACGTTATTATTAATGACCTCTAATACTTGTAGGTTATCCACCAAAGAGATGGAAAGGAGCATCCCCGAGTAGCTTCTATCTTGCTAAAATACATGAGTTATTTAACTTCTTTTATTGCCCGACCAACAATCATTTTTCCTCAGCCCTCCATCAACTTATACGAGGAACCAATTTTTACTTCCTCTGATGTCGAGTCAACTGGAGTAGAGAGAGATCTTGCCCAAGGAGCAACTTCTTCTTCTTTTGAATCTCTTAATCTCACAACGATACCTACTTTAACCTTTGAAAAAATGGTGAAGAGAAAGATCTCAAACTTATTAGCTGGACCTGGGTCTCCTTCTCCTTCCAAAAATAGTACTATTTCAACTCACAAAAGGCCTGGGATTATTGAGAAGAGGCCTTAAGTCCTCAACACTAAAGAAACCCGAACTGCTGAACCTCAATTCAAGAAGTTGAAGAAAGGTTTGCCCATCCACCAAGAGTTGGCCCAAAAAGCATCTACCAATCAAGGCAGAATTGAAGATGCCTCTGTGGCAATAAACCCTGGATTGGCCAGGGATTTGATAAAATATGGAACTCTTCCAGCAGATAGATCTACTGTAATTCCTATGTCAATTGCTCGAATGGTGAAGAGTGCTAGCCAGAACTTGGCCTTGGTAAAATTTTAATTTCATCGTCTATCCTCAATAATATATATATAGATTTTTATGTATTGATGTTGTATATTTCCTCTTTTTTAGTTACTGGTTTATTACAACCAAATTCTAGAAAATGACGACCAACTGAAAGCTTCCTCGATAAATATAGAGGAAGCCTTTGAAGTCTTGTAAAATACTTTAAAGAATTTTGAAAAATCTCTGTATAATAAGAGAAATTTTTGGGCTGACAAAATTTGGGTAGTTTAAGAGAGAGCTACTTATGTGAAGGAAAAAATGAAGGAGGCCGAGAATAAGGCCAAAATTACTGAGGATAAATCCACTACTTTGACTGACAAGGTGACCACTTTGACTACTGAGGCGGCATCAAAGGACAAGAAATACTTGGAGATAAAGGCCAAGAGTAAATCTTATAAGGAAGAGGCCACCAACAAAGTGTGGGGCAATCCATTTGTTGATGTCTCTGTCCAAATTGAGTATGCCAATAAATTCCCTTATAAGGATAGTTGGTCTGATGCCTTGAAGGAGGTCAACACTCTGGCAGACTTCTGAATTGTTTCAAAGGAAGGACCCAAAAACCCCTCCCAACCTAGATGAGGAGTTTTATGATGAAGAGGGTTGTAGGAAATATTCTATGGTGCTATCTGCTATTATTGACCTACCTCCTCCACATTAAGCATCCAAGGACAAAGGGAAGCTTTAACTCCTTTAGCTAATTATTATGCTCTTTTATGTATTTTCTTTTCCTTTTTTACCTCCTTTGTAATGGAACCACCCCTGTAATCCTTGACTTGTCAATGAAATGAGACAATTTTGTTCAACCTTTACAATGAGTCTTTGATGTTGTTTACTAGTTTGATCTTCGTTAGTTGTCTTCCTTGGCCGAGATAATATAATTATACTTGTAAATTTCCACTTTGAAGCCAAGAAAAATATGATCGTTTTAATAGAATTTGACCTATTGAGATAATACAAAAGTCTTCTTGAAGCTGGTCATTTACCTTTGACTAAAGAAGAGTTAGTAGAGTTACTCGACGTAGATGACCCTGACCAAGTAAAAGATGCCTATGTTCATCTTCACTATCTTCTTAATAGGGTTGAGGCGAACAATGCTGCCTATAATTAAATTGTTGAACAACTGCAGGAAGATCACAAACTTTCTATGGCGTTGCTTCACTCGGAATATGAATCTAAGTAGGAATCTTTGAGTATTGTTTGGGGTTTTGACAACAAATTATAAGACATCACTTTTGTTTTGAAGAAAAAAGAAATTGTGCTGAATAAAGAGGCTGAGACTGCTCAAGATACTGCTGCACTCCTGAAAAAAGGAAATAATGCTTTAAGGAATGAGTTGGATAGCCTGAAGATGATAGCTGACACAGGGACAAATGAAGGTATCTCATTATTTGAGATGGAAGATGCGAGGCTACTGGAAGAACTAGAGAGCTTCAAGAAGAGAAAAAGTAAATTTGGCCAATCTTCTAGGCCAGTAATGGTTTTTCGGCCAACAGTAGATAAATAAAGAACTAAGAAAGTGTTGGACGACCATGCAACTCTGGTATATGATAAGTATAAGACCATACAAAACTTCAAGATAGGGTGGACTGACTAATATTCAACTTCCATATGCAGCTGACGGCTATCTGGATGGATGGGTATGATGAAGCCTTAATTCACTTAGATAAACACGTGGAGCAGACTAGGTCGAAAGGTTAGAAATAGGGATAGTTGAACCTATTGGGACTGTTAAAGATACCCGAGGAAATGAATTATTGTACTGGTATGACCCATGGATACTATAATTACCAGATCCACCCTTTAAATTTGATGTTAATTAGATCCCGACTAATGCCATTCCTCAAAGCCTTGTCAAAAAATATATTGCTGATTATGACCTTTAAGGAGAGGATGAATATGTTTGCCCCTACATATACTAGAATGGGTGAGTAGCAGCAGACGCAGTAGGCTAACATATTTTAGATCTACCACCTTGTTGAGCACCCTTGATAAGTCTCTTGATGGGAAGAGCAAAGCTGAAGGAAAACTCCTAGTAGAATAGGATTTTATTTCTTTTCGTTTGCTTTCTACATTGTAACACAAAGTGTTGGGAATAAAATGGACTTATTTTTTTATATGTATGCTTTTGATACATTTTCATCTTTATTTAATCTTGTGATTAATTTTAATCAGCTTGACGACTCGGTAACCGGTCTTATGATTAGTTAATCAACTTGCTGACTAAGTAATCTGCTTAAAAGATAAGTGTTTGGTCCAATGTTGAACCTGATTTATACTGCCTTAGATTATACTAATGCACTAAGATAAACTGTAAGTAGTTTTGTTTAACAAGGTGTTTCCATTCGTTATCGTTAGCGACCAAGTTTGTTAGGAATGTATATTTATTCGTGTAATTAACCCAGCCGAGTAAAACTTCTTATGTTTATACATGAAGTTTTACTGACTTTTTGTTATTAACAGATATAAGATGAAATCATACATGAAGTCTAAAATAAATATCCATAATATTTTGAAGTTGGAAAAGTTTGTTGGTGGATAACATGAAAAGGACGCTTAATTGATAGAAACTCTTAACTTCACTAAATTGAAAAAACGATTACATTAGATCATAATTACTGATAATATTTTCGTAGGTGGTTAAGGTTCAATGGATTCTTGAATTCCTCCCCTTATATCATTTATAAGCGATAGGAACCTAGTCGGATGACTGCCGAGATATGATAAGTCCCATGCCATTTGATCTCCAATTTGTTTTTCTTTAGAATCATTTTATTAAGGATATATTCCCTTTCTTTCAAGTTGGTCAACTTGAACCTCCTGTTGCAAAATCTAGCGGTCCTTTATTAATAGGCACCCATTCGAATTTGTAGCATCCTCTTTGACTTCTTTCACCATGTCTAGGTCTAGCCTCCTCATGAGATCACTTTTGGGGAGTCAAAATTCAGTACCCTATGAGTAGGGAGACCTATTTCAGCTGGTACCATTGCCAAAGTGTCAAATGGGAGCATCTATGGAGTGTTCGTTATTGATGTTCTTAGTGTAGTCCTATAGGCCCAAATGACACTTTGCAGCTCGTTGATCCAGTTTCCTTTGGCACCCATCAAGCAAAGTCTTGTTAGTAATCCTTATCTGACCATTACACTGTGGATGTTCAGGTGCTAAATGAAGCTTATGAATCCTAGACCGTATGTTATATTCCTCAAATTGATCGTTATGAAATTGAATACCATGGTCGATGATAAAAGCGTAGGGCATCCCATAGCGACATATCATCTGTTTCCATGTGAACTAGAAATCCCTTTAATAAGGCATGCCAACCAAAGGTTCAACCTCCACCCATTTGCTGAAGTAATCCACTACTACAACCAAATACTTGAACCTTCTTTTGGTGGTCGACAATGGACCGACCAAGTCTATTCCCCAAATAGCAAACGACTAGGGAAAAGTGATGGAAGTTAGGGAAGCCCCCTGTATTTTATAGATAGTGGAAAACATTTGGCACTTATCAAACTTCTTGGCGAAATAAACATAACCTTCTTTCATCGTCGATCGATAGTTGTCCTGCATGGCTATTCTTTGTACTAATGATCTATCAACTGAATGAGCTCCACATAATCTTGTATGCACCTCCTTGATCAATTCCTATACTTCGGATGTATGAACACAACGAAGTAAGGAGACATTGTATACATTTATATACAAAATTCCTTTCTCTCGAACATAATTTGCTTATTTGTATCTCAACTTCCTGCCTTCTTTCGAGTCCGATGGAAGCAACCCTCTGTCGACGTATTCCTTGATCTGGTCCATCCAGGAAGGACCCAATTTTATAGTTATAATGCTGACGACTTCCAAATCAATGCTTCAATTTGTGAGGATCTCTACTGGAATGGTTCGTCTGAGTTCTATCTGAGTTGTCGAGGCTAGCCGAGCAAGAGCATCTACTTCGGTATTTTCCACCCTTGGGATCTGGACCATCTTAACTGCAGGGAATAGAGAGATGACCTCCATAGATTTATTCAAATATCTTACCATACTTTCTCCTTTAACTCTATATATCTGAAGCAACTGATTGAGAATGAGTTGAGAATCAATATGTTTTATCACCTTCTCACCACCTAATGATAAAGAAAGTTCCCAGCATGTACTCAGTGCCTCATAATCATCTTTGTTATTGTAATCTTGAAACTAAAATCGCAAAGCATATTCCACATCTAAGTTGTTTGGAGAGTTGATGATAAGTCTGAATCCACTGCCAGTAGCGTATGAACATCCATTCACAAATAATTTTCAAACTGGAATGTCGTTATTAAATTTTTCCTTTTACAACACTTCATGTCTGCATATCTTCTTACTTTCTTCAGCCAATCGATGACCTCTTTCTTAGGCAGCTGATGACTCTATTTGCTCAGCAATAATCTCAGTTTTCTTTTGAATTGAGCTCTCCTCCAAAGAAGTATACTCGGTAGGAAAACTGGGATTATGGGTCATCTTTGCATATGTGAATTTTGCAATAAAGTCTGCTACTATATGCCTTATTAATGCAGTCCTTGGCTCTGAGAAAATATCCAATTCCCCTGGTTCAACTGCCCAGGACATCAACCTTCCTAACTTTTTGGGCTTGTTCAAAGAATGTCACAAGGTAAAATCAATGTATACTACAATAGTTTGAGCTTGGAAATATGATCTTATCTTCTTCAAGCATTAATAAGTGCAAGTGCTAGTGTTAGTTTTTTCCATGCATGGATACCGAATTTCTACTCCTCGTAATGCTTTGCTGGTGTAGTAAGAAGGCTTCTGCACTCTTCCTTCTAGTTGGATTAAAGTTGAGCTAATAGCTGACTCTGAAATAACCAAGTACAAATACAAGTTTTCTCCCAAAACTGCTCGGGTGACTAATAGCAAAGACCCAAAATACTTCTTCAGTTTCAGAAAAGCTTTCTCACATTCGTCATTCCACTAAAAAAATTTTTTAAGAACCTTAAAGAATGGAAGACATTTTTCTTTTGGTCGGGACACAAAACGGTTGAGGGTCGCTACCCTTCCAATCGGTTTCTGCACATCTTTCTTACAGGTGGGAGATTGCATTTTGATTAAAGCCTTTATCTTATCAGGATTAGATTTTACTCCCCTCTAGTTTATTTGGGCACCTCGTCAGTCTTCATAGGCCCAAAGAAGTAGTCGGACTATACCCTATTGAAAATAGGGAGAACCTGACCCAAACTCCAAAGCCTCACAAGAAATTAGTTAGTAATAACCCATCTTGTTCCTAAAATCTCTCATGAGATATTCTAGGGATAGTGGACTAGCGTGGGAGTGCCCGGCACTCCCACTCTCCGGAGTTTAGGTGCATATATGATATCACTGGCCTGGGGAAAAGGGTATGTAATAAAAAATACTCCCCTAGAGAAAAGAGAAATACAAACAAAGAGCACTACCGTGGACGTAGGTTGTATCTGATTGTGATCATTCTTATTTTTGTTCTTTATTCTTTTTCTGGTGATTGCCTTTACTTATAATTTTTGTTCAGATTTATTATCACCACAATTGGCTTCGTTAGTGGGAAGCGATTGTTCTTACTTTAACAAAACCTTCACCTACAAGAACCCAGAATATATGGTCACAACAGAAATGCCCCTCAAGGGGGGGATATTCAAGAGCAACCTATCCCTCGTAGGGTTAGATCTGAAGTTCGACGCTCAAACCCAAGGCCTTGACCAAAACAGAAGTCCTTAGAAGAAAGTCAGGGACCAACTAAGTCCACCCAAGTCTCTAGATTGATCGACGCCTATGAGGACAGGCTCCAAGAGCAGGAGGAAGCCACTCGCAAGAAGGAATCCAAGAATGCTCGTGTCAAAAGGAGACTAGAGAAGAAGGAGAGAGAACTCCATCGCAATACAAGGCAACATCATTATCGTACTCCTAGACCTTAGTTGAGAAGATCCCACAGCAAAGGAAGGAATCCAAGACATGGATCTCAAATAATTTAAGGAGACAGGTCAGATAACGGCTAGTCCGAGCAATAATAATTAGCTCACCATTATCGAAGCCCCGACCGAGGAGTCGACGATATACAAAATTTGTTCCGGAGATAAATGGACCAACACCCAGCACATCGAGGTGCCAAATCGACAAGAGAGCTAGACAGGCGAGCTCTCAAGTCCCATATGAAGTCCCCTTTTTCAAGGGAAATAGAGGAAGAGGAAGCCCCCAAAAGTTTTCCATACCCATGTTCAAGATTTATGATGGGAAAACTAATCCCATCGACCATGTAAGACAGTACAGGAAGGCCATGACCCTTTGGAACCAAAAGGATGCATTTTTGTGCTAAATTTTCCCATCAAGCTTACACGACGTGGCCCAAAAGTTATTCGAAAAACTCCCCCATAGATCTATCAGGAACTTCGAGTCTTTGGCAGACCTCTTCACAACTTGCTTCATTACCAGCAGTTTCCATCTAAAGAGGATGGATGCTTTGTTGATAATGAAGAAAAATCCCCAGGAGAGCCATAGAGACTACGCGAAGAGGTATTAGGAGCTATTCAACGAGGTCAAGGATTGCTCAGAGCAAGTCATCATTGCATCCTTTAAGATTGGCTTACCCAACTCCTACCTCTTGTACCAGTCCCTCACTAAGAAGGAGGCCATAACAATCGACGACTTGATAGCTCGTATTAAAAAATATACTAAAGTCAAAGATCTGACTCATCTCAGTGCAGGTGAAAATTATCGTGCCAAGGTCGTCGGTAAGGGGAGCGACAAGAATGAGGGTCAGGAGAAAGTAAGTAAGAATGGGGGCAAGAATGGACCTAAGAATGGGAACAAGAGTGATGCCTCGAAGGCATTTCAAGTAGTAAATACAATTTTCAGAGAACCGATCTATAAGATTCTGGAAAAGATCAAGGACGCACCGTTCATTAAGTAGGCCAAGAAAATAGGTGGAGACCCTCCCATAAGAATAACTCACTGAGAGGTGGTTTCCACAAGGAGGGCGGGCACAAAACCGAGCACTTAAAGGCCCTCAAGTATCACCTTGAATAGCTAGCTCAAGATGGGCACTCAAATGAATTCATGGAGAGAAATGTGTAGAAGGTAGCTGCCAATGGACGCCAGAGGCCCGATAACGTGCTCGAGGAAGATATCAGCCATGAGTTTGTGATAATTCATGGGGTATCCGAACTCAAACAGATTCAAGGAAATACCGCTCAGATGGAAGTAAAAAATCTTATAGAAGTAAAGGAAGCTTTCCAAATTGATCCAGCCAAAACTCAAGCTAGGAAGCATCACAGAGCAGAAGATGTTGACTACAGCAAACACATTATGCTCACAGATGAGGAACTAGTGGGACTAAGAACCCCGCATCATGATGCATTGATCATTACACTCAGGATTGCTAATTATGATGTCGACAGGTTGCTCGTCAACCAAGGAAGCTCATCTGAAGTAATTTACATCGACCTGTTGAGGAAGTTAAAGCTAAGTGTCGTCGACCTAAAGGAAGCCACCGTTCCTTTAGTTTTCTTTGATTGAAAAATAACCATCCCCTTGGGAAAGATCATCTTGCCATTAAGGGAAGGAAACATCTAAAAATTGATCGAGTTTCTCGTGGTCGACTTTGACTCACCCTACCAAGAAATCCTCGGAAGAGGATGGGTACACGCGATGAAGTTCGTTCCATCTACCCACCATTAGAAGATGAAATATGTGATCAAGAGAGGAGTGGTGGAAATCCATGGAGATGAGGCGATGGCGAGAAAGTGCTTTATAGCAGCCATATGTCCTAAACCAGAAAAGAAGGTTGAAGAAGGAACGAGCGAGGGCAAGGAACATGAAAGGCTAATGTCCTCCAAATAGAATCTAAGATATGGGAGACTAGGAGTAGATGATACCCGGATCCTGCCCTATGAAAGATTCATCTAGGACCTGGGGGAAGTCATAGCTAGTAGCAGTTCGGATGAAAGAAGGTTCTTAATTAGAACCTCACTTACCGACCATGAAAAGAGGTAGTTGGTCACCCTACTTCGAAGTAACCTAGATGTATTTGCATGGGATCCTTACGAGTTGTCCTTGATTGATATTATCATCACTTGTCATCGACTACACATCGACCCAGCTTTTAAACTAGTAGCGTAGAAAGCTCACCGAACCACTCAAAAAAAGCCAATGCAGTAGAAAAGGAAGTTGAAAAACTGCTGGATGCAGGATCCATATGAGAAGTGAAGTTCCCCAAGTGGCTTTCCAACCCAGTGGTTGTCCCTAAGAGCAACGAAAAGTGGAGATTCTGCATCGATTTCATCGATCTCAACAAGGCATGCCCTAAAGACAGCTTCCCCCTCCCAAAGATTGATTAGATGGTGGATGCCACGGCAGCACGCGAAAGGATGAGCTTCCTGGACGCATACTCTGGGTATCACAAGATCCCTCTGCACGAGCCAGATCAAGAAAAAATATCATTTATAACCACAGTTAGGTTATATTGCTACAAGGTTATGCCCTTTGGGGTCAAAAAATCAGGGGCAAATTACCAACGATTGGTTACGAAGATGTTCAAAGACTAAATGGGAAGCACTATGGACGTCTGCATCGATGACATGATCGCCAAGAGAAAGATCAAAGATGACCACCTCTCTGAGTTATCAAAGACCTTTGAAATCCTTAGGACGTACCGAATGAATCTCAATGCGAGTCAATGTTCATTCGATGAACAATCAGGAAAATTCATTGGGTACTTGGTCAGCAAGAGAGGTATTGAAGCCAACCCGAACCAAATCAATGCTATCAACGGGGTCAAGCCCCCCCCCCCCCCCCCGAACCATAAGAGTCGTGCAGAAACTCATAGGAATGCTCGCCACCCTAAACCAGTTCATCTCAAAGTCTTTCGAAAGGTGTCAACCATTCTTCCAATTGTTGAAGAAAAGCAAGGATGTGGAGTGGAATGAGGATTGCTCGAGGGCATTAGAGGGGATCAAAGCTTAGCTCGGCAAACCACCCTTTCTCGTAATCCCTCAATAGAATGATTCTCTATACCTTTATCTTGTAGTATCCCGTCATGTTGTAAGTTCTGCACTGATATGCGGAAAAATAGGGATCCAACACCTAGTCTATTACGAGAGAAAAACGTTTTTGGACGCCGAACAACGATACCTACCACTGGACAAACTCGCCCACTCCATCGTCGTACTTACATCCCACCCTCTTAAATAAGTTCTAAGAAAAGCAAACCTTTCAGGTAGACTATCAAAGTGGTTGATCGAGCTTGGGCGATTTGACACTCTGTTCCAGTCGAGGAATGCAATCAAAGGGCAGGTCCTCGCTGATTTCATCACTGAATTCATAGGAGAACAAACTTGCAACCATCCCCAGACTATTCAACAGAGTAAAGTTACCCCAGCATCAGGCGTCTGTAAACTATTCATTGAAATTGCCACTTATACCCCTAAAGAGGCAATACTTGAGCAAGGAATCAGGATTGGATTTGAAGCCTCCAACAACGAAACAGAGTATGAGGTACTGATCGCGGGCCTACAAAAGGCACGAACACTTAGAGCAAAGAGACTCCAAGTGTTCGGAGACTCACAATTGGTCTACAACCCGATAAGTGGAGATTTCAACATACGAGATGAAAGGATGACAACATATCTCGCCACTGTGAAAGAATTGATGGCCAACTTTGAACACATCAGCATCCAACAGTTTCCCAGAGGACAGAACATTCATGATGATCCCCTAGCAGCCTTAAGCTCAGCGATCAACTCCAACTTGAAGAGGATAATTAAGATAGATTTCCTTGCCCAACAAAGTATCAACTAGATCAACGAGCTGCTGAGTGTAGGGCATATTCTCCAGATTGAGAGAACCCCCAGTTGGATGGACCCCATAAGGGATTATTTAAAGAATGGTGCACTACTAACAAATAAGAAGATCGATCATTATGTAAGAGTCAAAGTTTCTCGCTTTCACTTATCTCTTGAGGGAAAGTTGTGCAAGAGATCTTTCACGGGCCCTTACCTCCAGTGCGTTCATCCAAAGGACATCGATCAAGTCCTGCATTAACATCATGAGGAAATCTGTGGAAGTCATATTGGGGGCAGGTCGCTAGCTTTCCGAGCAATGAAAGAAGGGTACTGGTGGCCATACATGCAGAAAGACGCTAAAATATATGCTCGAAAATGCAAAAAGTGCCAACTTCAAGCACCTATGGTTCACCAACCGACCAGTGACCTGAAGTCACTTACTAGCCCATTGCCTTTCACCCAATGGGGTATGGACATCATGGGCGCTCTACCTATAGTAGCCGGTAATCGCAAATATTTGTTGGTCACAACAGACTACTTCACCAAATGGATAGAGGCAGAGCCACTGGCAAACATTAGAGATGCGGACATGATAAGATTCAAATGGAGGAACATCGTCACTCTATTTAGGATCCCCAGAACTATCATCATGTATAACAGAACCCAGTTCAAGAGTGGCCTCTTCCAGGGCTTCTACAGTGACCATGAGATCAAGCACTCCTTCAGCTCTGTGGCATACCCTCAGAATAATGAAAAAGATGAATCTTCCAACAAAACAATGATTGATGGATTAAAAAAGCATTTGGAGCGAGCCAAGTGGGCATGGGTAAATGAACTACCCCACATCCTATGGGCTTACTGCACCACCTTAGGGCGAGCAACTGGAGAGACACCATTCACACTTATGTATGGGATGGAGGAAATTGTCCCCTTGGGAGTTGGCCTCCCTACCATAAGGTCCACTCTGATCGACTAAGGCCGGAACGATACAACATTGCTCGCTGAACTTGACATAGTTGAGGAACGAAGGGAATTGTCCCTAATAAAACTAGCAGCCTACTAGAAACAGCTAGCAAAGCACTATAACAAAAAGGTCAGTCCAAGAGCATACCAGGTTGGGGACTACGTCCTGAGGAAAGTTATTAACAACACTATAAAACTATTAGATGGCAAGCTAGGACCAAACTGGGAGGAGCCATTAAAGGTGATAAAAGATGACCTACAAGGGGCCTATCACTTCGAAACGTTGGAGGGAAGGGAGATACCTAGATCTTGGAACGCAGCTAATTTGAAAAAATTCTACTTCTAGTTTTCTTTTGAAATCATTTTTGAATTTTTAATTCATCTCTGATTAATAAGATTTGTTTGGCAATGGCATGTTATGAAGTTTTGGTTTTTGCTCAACTACATTATAATACATGCAGCCTTTCCAAGTTACAGGACCCCCTCTTATCATGCAAAACTAAGATCACGAGAAACTTATTAATGCATGGTCGATGTGAAATGACCCTCCTCAGGCATTCGACAATTAACATGAATGACCTCCTAGATTACCCTTGGCAATATATGAAGCCCTATAGGGGACCCTTAGGCAACATGTCCAACCCAGGTTGGTCTCCAATATTGCCTAGCTCAAAAATCTTGCTCAGGTAGAATATCCGATACCAGGTGTATCCTCGCCATTGCCTCACTTAGGCCTAAGGAAGTGTGACTACATTACCTAAAAGGTAAAGTAAGGCATAATGGTACAATAAAAGCATACTGAACTGGGGGATAATCACTCGACAACTAACTTTGCTTAAGTCATATCTAGTCGACTGGAAGATCCCAAGATAACTGAACGAAAGACTAACAGAGTAAGAAATAACACAACACATGTTTAGTCGGAAAATCGCCCAAAATATAAATATTTTATTACATCATTACATGTACAAAGAGTTACATAGGCTAAGTAATTCAACACTAATGAGGACCAGGTCGCTGAGCGAGGTAATCAGCTACTCGCGCTCTTCGGTCATCATCTGGATGAGGAGTGAATTCCTGCTCAACTTCATCTGAAGTTAGTTCCAAGAGTTACCTGGGGATCGCATCTATAGGAACCCATCGACCATCCCTTTTGTATGGGTTCAACATCAAACTTGAGGGAGATATCTCATGCCTATACCAGAGAACAGAGTTACGGGGAACTTGCAACTCCCTGAGGGCACTCAACCACCCTCTTATGAAGGCTAAGTCCTCAACCTCCTTCAACTTTGTGAAAGCATAAGTCTAACCCTAGTCATAGCCATCAGCCCACACATGTCGAGGACCATTCTTGAACAAGTGTCTCAGTAGGGTTACATATCTTTGAAGACCAGTAGCTATCATATACGCCCTACGAACATCCTTCCGTATCTCGATAATCTCCCTATCTTAACCACTATCACCAGTCCCAGCTCGCCGCCCAGTCGATGAAGAGGAACCACTAAAACTTGAGGGACAATGCTCAGGGAATTCTGCCTAAGACACGAGAATCCCCTCCTTAAAGCATTATTATCCTGTTGGAGAATCTCTCCAACTTGATTGATCTCAAAATTATCAAGAAGCTTAGCTTTTAGAGCATCCCTTTCCTCTTGAATGGAAGCGACGACCGCATTCGTGTCCTCAAGCCTATCTTTCATCTTGGAAACAAGCTCTGATTATTCTTTATAGTCTTGATTCCTCGATCTAAGAGACTTCTAGATTCTTACAAAGGTACGACAAACTCGGTCGCTCATGCTAGCACTAAGAATTTTTCCAAGGCGAGAGGTAACAGGAATATATTCCTCAGTATCGATAAGCTACAACAATACAAGCTTCGAAAATAAATAAATCAATATGTGAAAGGGAACAGAACTTCATTTCATTAAGTAAAAAATAGTTCATATATATGAACGTAAGAAAAATTAAACAACAGAGATACAAGAAATATAAAAGCTCACTAAGATGACTAGTTGGCGATCTCAGTCTGCTGTGAGGATGCTAGTTGCTTCAACTTATTTGCAGCAGCCTCACGTGCATCTCCCTCCGATGGAACAACCACCATTCCTTAGTCAAGGGAAGAATCACCAGAAGTAGATGGAATAGTTGGGACACCTTCATTAGTAGCAAGAGGAGGCACGCCATCCACAACGAGCTTGGGGCCAGGGTCGTGCTCGTCAAAGAGGGGGGAATCAATATCCATCTCAGCAATGAGAAAAGACCTATCCCAACCCTTCTTGAAGTTAAAACGACTGATGTAGCTGAGCTGAGACTCAGCATCCTCATATGCTGTAAGCAACCCAGCATTTTAAGAGCTCTCCTTGAGGGTGGAGGCCTTAGATTCTAGCTTCTTCGTCTTCTCGATAAACTCTTTGTTCTCCTCAACCATCGCTTGCTCGTATAGATAAAATCATAAGACTGCCTCAGCACCTCCATCTCATTAGATGTTGCCACTTTTTCTTTATTAGCTTCTAGCAAAGCAAGGTCAAAAGATTTTTTAACAGCACTGGCAGCCTTCAGGCTCACCTCTAACTCAGCATTTTTCCTCGCCAGCTAGTCACGACTGCGATAGAGGCCGGTGAAATCAGACACAAACTACAGAGGGAAAGAAAACATTTAGTGAATAGGGTATTGAAAAGAAAACTGTAAGAGTAGAGAAGTAAAAATAGACTTACCAAGTCTAGCCCCTGACTCGCCTTTAGGGCTAGCTAGTCGATCCTTATACTTGACGACCTAATCAGCTGGAAAAACTTCTCTCTCGAGCACCATCGGAGCCAGCTGAGGGGAAAGATGAATGGAAGCCCCCATAACTAGGGCAGACATGGGCACTAAAGACTTCCCCGTCTTTATCCTCACTTCTTCTCTCCTCCTTTTTTCTTATCTCTCTTTTTCCTCCCTCTCGACCCTCTTCCTCTCTTCTTCCTTATTCATCTCTCTCTCTCACCAATGCCTCCTCCTTCTTTTTCCTCTCCTTTTCATGAGCCACAGTCTAGTATCCCCACTCCTAAACTTCTGCTTCTTCAGCCTGCGAGCAAGAGCCACATTTTCCTCATCATCATCTTGGATTAAATTCTTCCTAGGAGGAGCCATAATCTCTTTGCTGGAGCTATCCGAATCCTCCAAACTCTCTGAACTCTCTAACACCTCCTCTGAACTGAAAGATCCCTCTTCACTCGAACTCTCCTCACTAGAATCACCCTCAATTACACCTCTGTCAGCCCCCGCACTGTCTTCACTAGAACTGCTCTCCTCCTGGTCTAATTGGATTGGCTCGGCGGTGATCTCTTCTATGATATCTAGCTGAGGAATACTATCAACAGGTCGAGCGATGAAGCTAGACCCAATGTTCTTGTACTCTAAAAGGAACGCATCTAATCGCGGATGTTCACCCTCAGCCAAATATTCCTTTATCTTCCAAGCTTTTATCTGCTCAGCAGCTCGGATTTTGCGGAGAGCAGGTTTCGAGTTCTTCAACTTTGCTGAGAAAGAAATAAAGAGGATATAAGAGAAGGAATACACTAACAAGATATCAACAAACAAAGAAATAAAAATATCTACCTATAAACTCCTCCCCATAGAAGGGAATTATAGGTCACTTATACCTAGTCCCCTCAGTCTGGGGAGGGAACTGCCAGTTCTTGGAAATAAAGCCCTCGTGCAAATAATCCTTATGGGAATCAGGTAGATTAACTACCAACACCCTATCAAGACTCTTAGATTTCAGATAGAGGATACTAGAACTCGTTCGAGAAAAGGTATAGCAGTAACAAATTTTAGCAAGACCTAAATTGGTGCCATAGAGTTGATTGATCCTATGTACGCTCATAATTATCCAAACGTTTGGAGAACATTAGGTAGGAACTATATAGAAATAACTAAAGAAATGCAAAAATAAGCAATTTAGGGGAAAGGTCAGACCCCTGGAGACAACAGAAGAACATGAATCTAATGCCCATCCTCAATGTCTTAAACATTGCCATGGACATGGGAAAATTCAATGTCTACCCAGTTAGGGATATTGTAAAACTCCCTAAACTCAGTTAATTACCTATTACCTATTCTTTCCATCAGAAGAAAAAAACCTAGCAGTGATAAAGAAGAAATTTCAACAGAAAGGAAAGGAGAAGAAGTATGGAAAACTTATCAAGTAATAATCATCTTTAGATGACGCAAGGCCACAATCAAGGAAGATGGAAAGACAAGTAAAAGCTCATAGACGAAGGATGAAACCTGGAAGTGAAAAGATGGAGTAAGAAGAAAAAAATATATCGAGAGTGCAAAAACATGTGAAGCGACATCCAATGGCTTCTTCAAATAAGTTTTAAACCCTCTCAATGATGACGCACAAAAAATGAAGTTGAGTTGTTGCCTAAATCTACGTGGAAAAGACGTTTTGCTCTCCAAAGCATTGCTCAATTCACAAAAATGCCATGAGAGTTAGTATTTAAAATTATTGAGCCCAAATTGTGACCCAAAATTTTTAGGAGAAATTATGGGTACCTCGTTCATCTTCATAGGCCGAAGGGAGTAGTCGGACTAAGCCCTATTGAAAATAGGGAGAACCCAGCCCAAACTCCAAAGCTTCATAAGAAATTGGTTAGTAACAACCCATCATGTTCCTAAAATTTCTCACGAGATATTCTGGGGATAGTGGGCTGGTGTGGGAGTGCCCAGTTCTCCCATTCTCTGGAGTTTAATTGTATATATGATATCCCTGGCCCAGGGCAAAGGGCATGTAATAATAAAAAATACTCCCCTGGAGAAAAGTGAAATACAAACAAAGAGCACCACCGTGGACGTAGGTAATTTTCCGAACCACGTACATCTTGTGTTGTGTGTGATAATGATCATTCTCATTTTTGTTCTTTATTATTTTTCTATTGATTTCCTTTACTTATAATTTGTGTTCAGATTTATTGTCACCACGGTTTATAATATACTCCATAAAAATTCCTTCTTACACCTCGAATATACATTTGGTCCGATTGAGTTTCATCTGGTGCTTCTCCAACAGGTCAAACATCTGAGCCAAGTCTTTGATGTGATCGATGATAACCCTGTACTTGGTGAGATTATCATTAACATAAACTTCCATATTTTTACCAATCTTCTCTACAAAGACTTTTCTCACCAGCCTTTGGTATGTTGCTCCAGCATTTTTTAGCCTAAAGGTCATAATGTTGTAGAAATATGTTCCTCGACTAGTGATGAAAGAAGTGCTCTTTTTGTCTTTCACCTTCATTTGAATCTAGTCGTAACCAGAATAAGCATCCATGAAGCTAAGTAACCCATAGCCTGCGGTTGTGTCTACCAACTAATAAATAATTGGTAAAGGAATATAATCCTTTGGGCATGATTTGTCGTGGTCAGTGAAGTCCACGCACATGCGCCACTTTTCATTATTATTTTTACCATCAGTACATTAGTCAACCAGCGGGGATATTTGATGTTTTCTATAAATTTTTCTCTCAACAATTTTTCCACTTCCTCTTTCATGACCATGTTATTCTCGGGACTGAATACTCTATGCTTCTACTTGATCGACTTAGAGTCTTTATAGATGTTGAGCTCATGAAAAATCCAAATAGGAACAATTCTTGGCATATCCTCATGGTTCCAATCGAATAAATTCTTCCTTTCTCTTAGGAATGCAATCAGCACCTATTTAAGAGAAGGTGTTAAGTTCGAGCTAATTTGAGTGGTTCTTTCCATCTTCTTATTATCAAGCACAATGGTCTTTATTGCCTCCATGACCTATCATGTGACTAGATGTTCTTCCTCCTGAGGGTCCAGTGTGTTAATATTATAGGTGGTAGTGCTCTTCTGGACTTCTTACTAGTTGGTGGAGGTGTAATAGCACTCTCTAGCTTCAATTGGTTGTTATTCACTTCATCGACTCCTTAATTAATAGGAAACTTCATACATTGATATACTGTAAATGGCACTGCCTCCAACTACTTCATCCTAACACTGTCGAAAATCCTATTGTAGGCTAAATGGACATTTTTATCTAGTACGAAGAAGACAATCCTCTCATTTCTACTTGCTGGCCAAGTGTCGACCATTACGTTCAGCTTGATTATGCCTAAAGGATAAAATCTATCTCCGGATAGTCGTATAAAATGCATGTGATAAGGTTCTAGTTTACTGTCTCATAGCCTTAAGCTTTTGGAACAGTTATATAACATGACATATGTTGAACTACCATTGTCTACCAGGATTCTTACTACTTTTCCATGATGATCCCTGCAAGTGATGACCATTAGGTTATCATGAGGGTAAATTACTCTGCTCATATCATTTTTGGAGAAATTAATCACAAATATATCCTTGTTGACTTTCCTAAGCCGACCATTTGGTCATTCGGACATGCCAAACTGTCTAATAGAAGGATAAAATTTGGCTTCATTCAGATAAGCTTACCTCTCAGCTATCTTGTCCCCTCCACTAGCATCTCCTCCTGCAATGAAATGATATCCAAAAGAAATCATTCATATCTAAACTTCGGGCTCCTCAGGCTTTTTCATTAGGTCAAAATTGTCCTCGTAATTATTATTTCCTGCCCTTTTTGCATCATTTTTTCCTCGACTAGGTGACTCAGACCTTCTTCTGGAGTCACAACCACCAGTCCGATTAATAAATTCTATTAACTTTCCTCGCCGATTAAGATTTTCCACATTATTCTTCAAGGAAATGCAATTGTCAGTGTTGTGCCCGTGATTTCTGTGAAAATCTCAATATGTTGAATTATCTCTCTAATTAGGCGTAAATTGTTCTAAATTATCCCCTTAATTTGGAGGCGTTTATCACCTTGTACAATGTAAAATGTGTTGATTTATCTTGTATCTTTGCTACTGATATTTCCTATATAGTGCATCAAGTTTCATGTATTCGTTATTCTTTTTATAGGTATTTTATACACGTGAAGAGAAGTGTAAATTCAAAATCGAGAAACCAAGGAAGAAAAGTCAGAGATCAAAAGAGAAACTTTACATCTGGAGTTCAGATGAGGAACCAAAAGGAAAGTTGAAGACATCGAGTCTACAAGCTCGTAGGAGGAAATGATATCCGTATCCGAGTCCTGGATCAGAAGTTATGAAGCCTTAAAAATGAGAGAAATGACAACAAGAGCAAAAAGTAAAAGATCTCCGGACCGATCCGGTGTGTGACAAAAACAAACTGATCTAGAGAGGTCTAAGATCCTTAATAGAATGCACCACTGGACCGATCTGATTTCACCCAATACTTAATCGGTTCGATACCTTATGATTTCCCACATAGATTGTAAAACCAGATTAATTCGATTTCAAGTAAAAACAAATCGATCCCACATAGATTGTAAAACCAGATTAATCCGATTTCAAGTAAAAACAAATCGATCCGATATGTACCCAATCGAACCGATAGCCCAGGCTGGACCAGTTTGGCTGACGATTTTCTCATTTCTCTTTTTCAAATTTACAGTTGTACCTAGCTCAAACTCTTGTAATTTCGTAGGGTATTTATTCCAACTAATTACCAGACTTTGGGAGTTCTCTTTTTGATAATTTTAGAGGGATTTTGCACCTAAGAACCTTAGAATTTAATTTCTTCAACATTTATTCCAGAGTTTAGCATTAATTAAAGAGATTCTTCACTCCAATATTCTTTCCTTTCAGATTTTTATTGTTTTCATATTTACGTCTGAGAATTCATATAAATTAGGTTGCAATTCTTGTTTACAAGTTTCTTCCCAATTTTTCACATAGTTATGAATTCGTGCAATATTGATTATTTGTTCATGCTTAGTTTAATTATGTCCAGCTAAAATTCCAAAGGTTGGGATGCATGAACTCGACCCGATATAGTTTACAAGAATAGAAAATAGGTTTTGAATTAAATTTTGATCGAATCGTGTTGTATAGGTATCACAACCATCGTAGGCCTTTTAACCTTGTTTTCCCTAGGTAACTGGGGTGTTTAAGAATGCGATGTGCATGTTGGCTATTCAACATCGCTTTATTACTATCTTTGATTATGTATGATGTAGGCTAGTACCTTCATATATGTAATGCTTAGGATTAATAAAGACAAGGTTTGATCAACTCTCTAATTCAAAAGCTAGTACTCTCTCTGGTAAATCCACTAGGGTTTGGGGGATTGTATCCCAACCCTCTTTTCCCTCATTCATATTTACTTAATTGCAGTAGTCTTATTTTCGTGCACGTAGTGCAGTCAGTAATTTAAATTTCAGTTGCATTTAGATAGTAGAATTCAGTTCCACAATTAATCATCTTTTAGTTTCTTTTATGGAGTCAATTTAGGGTTAGTCTTATATTCCTTTTTCGTTACAAGCATTCATCCTAGTTCCATATGGATACGATCCTGACTTACCGGGTTATTAGTAACACGACTGGCTTGCACTTGAGCCTATATAAGCATGCACTTTAGACACATTTGTGGTCGCATCAAGTTTTTGGCATCGTTGCCGGGGTGCTGAGGTAGACTTTTTAGGTAGTAGATTTAATAACAAATTTGATTCCAAAATTTAAAAAAGTCAAAAAAATCAGAAAAATAAAAATCAAAAAAGAAATCATCTCTCAAAAATACTTTCATGCAAAATCTATAATAAACACCTTAATCTACTCCTACTCGCATTCACGGAAATCACATAGTTGAGTACGAGCCTGATAGCCCTCACACTCCTCATGTCCCACAAATCTGGTTTCACCTCCAACACCTCCGAACTCTATCACAAGTCACATGTTGAGTCACACTTCTAGAACACTGAGTGAGGGTTCTAAGTTAATGGAGAGCGAGCATTGTCAGATATTTCCAGTTTTGATACGGGTGAGGGGAATTTACCTTATCGTCCCATGAAAAAACTCTTATTTCCCGAGCGAACTGTCACCCATGGGTTCATTTTACTTCCATACAATGCAGGACTGTTCCAATTTCGTAATAGGATGATGAATATTCTTTCCACGTTTCATAACATGGATTCAGAGAAACCATACCTCCATATTTGGGAGTTCGAAGAGGCATGTGAAACCTTTAATGATCAAGCTTGCACGCAATATGTCGTTCGCCTAAACCTTTTTCCTTTTTCCTTAAAGGATAAAGCTAAAACCTCGCTTTGGTCTTTACCAACGAACTCTATTATATCATGGAAGGATATGCAGTCCAAGTTTCCCTCGAAGTTTTTTCCACAACATAAAACCAACTCCGTCAAGGCTCAAATTCAATTTTTTCGACAATAAGATAATGGGTCAATTTATAGGTATTGGGAACTCATACAAGAGTTGGTTATTCTTGACCACATCACGGATTTGAGAAACATCACCTTATCTCTTTCTTCCATCAAGGGCTTACTATAGCATCTAAACAACTTATTCAAATGATGTGTGAAAGACCGTTTTGGGAATTAAATGCGAGTGATGTTGATGCTCATCTTATATATGTCGCTGAGACTACTCAAGCATGGGACACATACAATCCCAATGCCCAAAAATGACCTCGAAAAGTGTCAACCACTCCTGCTACATTCGGTTTGTACCAATTGGATAAAGAAACCTTGTTAGACCATCGACTTGATCAATTTGAGAAAAATATGAGAGACATACTCGAGGTACGACTAAGAGAAACTACTAGATCCACCTGTGCAATAAAAGAAAAGGTGTGCGCCATTTGTGAGCTGGGACATTCAAAAAAGGAATGTCCAACGATACCCGACTACAAAGCCATGCTTACCGAGCAAGCGAAAGCAATTGGAAGGTTTAAGGAAAATTTTAACGCCCCTCACGGGAACGTACACAACCCTTCGTGGAGGAACCATCATGGTTTTTGCTACGGGAAACAACAAGCCGCGTTGAATCCAAATTCATACGTTGTGCTACCGCCACCCCCTCCTTATTTTCAACAAGCGCCACCTGTGCAATCACACATGCAAGAACCACTTCCAGGCCCATACATCACCCGACCGTGGAGGACTCCTAAGGACAATTTAAACCAGTTCATCCAATCTCAAAACGCAACAAACTCCAAGTATGAGTGTATGTTCATTGAGATATATACTAGCATATCTAGGTTGCAATCCACCTTAAATGTCTAAGATAAGGGCAAGTTTCCAGTTCAAGGATAAATACATCCTCAAGGTCAACCCAATGTTATCTATACATCTTTCGATCAGTAAGAGCAATGCCAAGCCGTCACCACTATGCATAGTGGGTGAGTCGTTGATTTATCACCCTCCCCACACGTGGAGCCAAAAGATAAAGAGGTAAAGATATCAAAGATTCCCCCTTGAATGAGAGTGAAAATGATGATGCCAGCGAGCCCAAAGTTGTAGTGAAACTACCCACCTCCTCCCCGTTCCCTCAATGACTGGCCCCACTATAAAAGGGAGTCTCCCGTTCAGAAGTGCTAGATGTTCTTAAGAAAGTGAAGCTGAATTTTCCATTCCTGGATTCCATCCAACAAGTTCCCACATATGCCAAGGTCATTAAAGATCTTTTGATTATGAAAAGACGGCTAAAGTGAAGAAGAATGTCTTCCTAGATGAGAATGTGTGCTCTTCTCTACTTAACGACCTCCCACCCAAGTTTAAAGATCTGGGCGCACCACAATTTCATGAGTTATTAGAGAGTGTCGAATTGACAAAGCCTTGTTGTACTTAGGTGCGAGTGTTAATATCCTTACCTATTGCATTTATATGAATCTTGATTTGGGTGACTTTATGCCCATACGAATCACTCTCCAATTAGCAGATCGCATAGTGAAGTGCCTCGAGGATTGTTGAGGACGTGATCATCCAAGTGCACACTTTCTACTTCCCTATAGACTTTGTCATTTGGGACATGGAGCCCTCCACCAACTCTACCAACCACGTTCCCATCATTCTAGGCCGCCCGTTCTTAGACACGGCTAAACCTTTAATCAATACACAAAATGGGCAAATGCAGCTCACTATTGGAAATATAACCCTCGAGACGAGCATACTCAATGTTTCTAACCAAGTGGGTGAAAAAGATGAAATCCATACAGTAGATATGATAGAGGAGGTAAAAGAAGAGTACATCGAGGGAATCATGGGTGGGGATTCTTTAGAAACATTTCTTGTGAGAGGTGATGAGAGTGAGATTCCATACACTGAGTTTGAGCGAGAGGTTGAGGGATTGAAATCAATATTAGACATGGGATCATCAATAGAGGAGTTGAGAGATGTTCATTGGGTTTCTAGATTCAAGGATCTACCCCCAACAGAGTCATGCTCGATCCCCTCTGAAGAGAAATTTCCTACCCTCGAGCTGAAGAAACTACCCTCTAATGTGAAATATGCTTTTTTAGGGGAGGATGAGACATTTCCAGTTGTTGTCTCCTCTAGCTTAGATAAAAAGAAAGGGGGTAATCTGTTGGAAATTTTGAGGAAGCACATATGTGTTTATTGTTCTATAGAGGATTTGAAGGGTATAAGTTCCCTAATTTATACCCATAAAATCCACCTCGAGGAGGACGTGAAGCCCTCTAGGCAAATGCAAAGGTGACTAAACCCAACTATGAAAGAAGTTATTAGAGCATAGATTATCAAGTTGTTAGATTCTACCCTATCTCGGATAGCAAAAAGTTAAGCCCAATTCAAGTATTCCCGAAGAAATCGGGGTGGCTGTGGTAAAAAATTCTAAGGGAGTATTAATTCTTCAACGCACCAGCATCGGGTGGCGTGTTTGCATTGATTAACAGAAACTTAATGTCGGAACTAGAAAATACCATTTTCCCTCGCCATTTATATACCAAATGCTTGAGCTTTGTACTGGGTTACCCATATTATTACTTCCTCAATGGTTATATCAGATATAACCAAATTGAGGTAGACATACTTGACCAAGAAAAAGATGACTTTTACATGTCAACTTGGCATCTTTGCCTATAAATGGATGCCTTTTAGATTGTGCAATGCACCGGTGACCTTTCAATGGTGCATGCTAAGTCTCTTTAGCCACATAGTTGAGAGAGGACTTGAGGTTTTCATGGACGATGTTAGTAGTTTTGGCCCCTCTTTTGACCAATGTCTAGCGAATCTTGAGAACGTATTATCCCGGTGTGTGGAAAAGAACTTAGTTCTCAATTGGGAAAAATGCCACTTCATGGTTACTGAGGGCATAGTTCTTGGCCACATAGTTGATTGAGAAAAAATAAATTTCATAGCCGAGCATCCCCGGCCTAAATCACTAAAGGATGTGCGTTCCTTCTTGGGCCATTCAGGATTTTATTGAAGGTTTAATAAGGATTTTAGCGCCATCGCTAGACCCTTGAGTAACGTCCTTATGATGGATGCCCTCTTTGAGTTGAATTATGCATGCCAAGAGTCTTTCGATAAATTGAAAAGCATGTTAATTTCCACCCCCATCATGAAAGCTCCGAATTTGTGCCTTATATTCAAGCTCATGTGTGATGCGAGTGATTATGTGATTAGGACTATTTTGGGGCAAAGAAGGGATAAGAAAGATCATGTCATCTATTATGCTAGCCGGATGTTGAACGACCCACAACTTAACTAATACACCATGACAAATAGTTTCTAGGAGTCATTTTCGCTTTGGACAAATTCCACGCATACGTTGCTAGGTCTCCCATTACATGCTTTACAGACCACATGGCACTTAACTATCTCCTTAATAAGAAAGATGCAAAGTCATGCTCATAAGGTGGATCCTACTCCTACCAGAGTTTAATCTCTCTATAAAAGATAAAAAAGTGGTAGAAAACATTATCGGCGACCATTTGGCATGGCTCTCGGTCGACGAGCCTAGTGATCCAATACCTATAGACGAGTACTTTCAAGATGAGAAACTATTTACAACTTCTTCCCTAACTTGTTTTGCGGACATTGTTAACTATCTTGTCATGGGAGTCGTTCTTACCGGATGGACACCGCAAAATTAATGAGAAAGTATGGAGTCGTCCACAAGCTTGGAACGACTTATCACCCCCAAACAAGTGGGAAAGACAAGTTAGCAAATCGTGAGATCTGAAAATGCGTTACTAAAACTGTTTATTGAAAATAAACTATTTAAGTAACTCCGAGTTATTTTTTAAAGAAACTCTTTTCTTAAATCAAAAAGAATTATTCACAAGAAGTGTTTAATAAAAGTATGTACGAGATCTTATTCAAGATTTGAATAACAAGTTTAAAAGATATTTTAAACAAGTTTTAAACACAGCACAACCAAGAGTGAGATAAGGAAATGTAGAAAGATTCTGTTCACGATTTTTTACGTGGTAAAACCTCACCAATTGAGGAAACATCCACGACTCCCTCTACAGAGTAAAATGAAAAATCCACTAAAACAAATTTATGAGTTACAAACTATATAACTAACATGCAAATAACTCAGACCTATATAAGTTTAGGAATGTACCCTCTGGTGTCCTTATAACTTCTCTGCAGTTCTGATTGTAGATGTAGTTCTCTCAGTTTGTCAACTTCTGATTTGTTCCAGCACTTTACGTCGACTTATGTTCACAAGATCTTATTACCAACACTTTTCGTGTTGTAGGGTGAAAGTGTTTCTGGAGGTGCTTTCTAACACATGCATGCACACACACACACTTATTAAGTACAAACAGTCCTAACAAATTACAGTTACACTCTATGCTGTGATCTTTTCTTTTCTTTTTTTCTTACAAAACTTTGAACCTTATTTGACCTTTCAATCAATCCCAGAATCCACGGATACCTTGACAGGAAGACAGACAAGGTCTTAATCAATCTCAGTTTAGGAAAGATTTTCAAGATTGAAAACCTCCAAGTGAGATTCCAAACTAGGTCAAAGGTTTTGTTTTACAAGAACAAAAAACAGAAAGCATTTATTATTGATTTCAAAGTAAGAAAACGTTTTAGAGAAAATAATCAACAATATATTTCTCAAGATGAGAAATAAAATGAAACTAAGTGTAATGTAACATGAATAACTCAGATCTGAGATTTCTATGGAATCAGAAACTAGATCTAAGTAAAAGTTTAAGTTGGAAACAAGATCTAACGAACACAAGGTTACAGCAACAAAAATAACTCAACTCAAACTCTCAAACACTCAAGAACACTCAGGATGGTGTTTCTGGATATGGAGTTTTTTTTAGAAGTGTTTGGGTTTGGTTTGAAGAGGATTTTGACGAACGAAGTTAGGGTTTCTAACTTTCTTTCTCTCTCTGGTTTCTCTCTTCTCTCTTCTCTCTCTTCTCTCTCTGGTTTCTCTTCTCTCTTCTCTCAGAAATGGCAAAAGTCTTCAAAGTCTGAGAGTAGAGGTACTTTTATAGTGTGAGAAGAAGGTTCGAGAGACCTGATCAAAACCAAGACTAGGATTAAGTCAATTTAAATTGACTTGAATCTAAGGGCTCACACAAGGCGGTGGTTAAACGAAAGCTGATTGGTTTAGAAGGTTACACAGGGATCCATCAAGACGAAATGCATACCATTGATAACAAATGATCCAAGGGTTGATAACAGACGCGTTGTTATCTCAGTAAAGAAACACACTTCCAACCAATCAGAGGTAGACAAATGTAGGGCAAATACAGGATCTGAAACGCGCGTCTAAAATAATTAAAACCATACCCTCATGTTTATGCCACTTTCGATTTCTACCCAAGGTAACATTAGGCCATAATACACAACAAAGTATATTTATAGAATGACCCCAAAAACTTATAAATCAAGTTTTAATTAATAAAACATTGTTTAAAAAATCCCAAAAAATTATTAAAATTCCAATTTAGGGATTTAAACACACTCAACACATGTACACACATAATTATGCAGTATGACATGCATGAACTGAATTATACTATGTGTGAGTATTGGCAATAGTCTCTTGATCACTACAAGATAGAGAGATGAAGAAGCAAACCAATTTCTGAGGTTCTTTGGATTCCAGGTTGGACACAATTTTGTCACAATTTCCAAACTAGATGAGCACTTATACAATATAGACTCAAGTGAGTCAAAAGTATAAGGGCTTTAATCTCCCCCTTTGGAAATATGAGACAAAATCTCCTTTGAGTCATCTTGGACTCGTAGGGCAACAAAAATAAGAAAAACTTATTCCTATCACAATTCTATCTACCCAAATCTTAGAAATCAAAAAAGTACATAACTCAACTATTTACAATTGTACACCCTATTACATCAGTTGAGAATGATTGTAAGGAATACCTGCAATGAATCACTAAGATCAAGCTGTTTAGTATATGTAAGAGATTAGTAGACTCAAATTTCTCCCCCATTTTGTCTCAAATGGACAAAGGAAAAAACTTGGACAAACAGCAAAATTATTACTCAGCACAAACCATACCAATAGATTTACGTAATGAAATGAATCTATTATAATCTAGATGTTTGGTAAACATATCTGCGAGTTGTAGATCACTAGGAAGGTAATTAATTTCTAATTCCTTAGATTCAACCAATTTGCGTATAAAATGATGTCTTATTTTTATATGTTTTGTTCGCGAGTGTTGAACAGGGTTTTTAGAAATATTAATCGCACTTTGATTATCACAATAGAGATGCATTTGGTTTTCTTGAATACCATAATCACTTAGCATTTGTTTAAGCCACAATAATTGAGCACAACAGCTACCAGCGGCTATGTATTCAGATTCAGCTGTTGAGAGTGATGTGCAGTTTTGTTTTTTACTACTCCATCCTACCAAGTTATTACCAATATAATAACATGCTCCTGATGTGATTTTACTATCATCAGTACACCCAGCCCAGTCAGCATCAGTGTACCCAATTATAGTGCTTGGGGTGTCATTCGTGTACCAAATTCCTAGATTCAGAGTGCCTTTTACATATTCAATTATACGTTTAACAGAGTTCAAATGGCTCTCTTTAGGGTTGTTTTCATAACGAGCACATACACACACAGCATACATGATATCAGGATGCGAGGCAGTAAGATATAGTAATGTTCCTATCATACTATGATATAGAGTAGGATCTACAGATTTTCCATGTTCAGCTTTTGACAATTTTACCGTAGTACTCATAGGTGTTTTTTCATCTTTAGCACTCTCGAGGCCAAATTTCTTAACGATCTCTAAAGCGTACTTAGATTGCGAAACAAATAGTCCTTCTGGATGTTGTTTGACTTGGAGACCTAGGAAGAACTGTAACTCCCCCATAAGAGACATCTGAAATTCCTTACTCATAATTTCAGAAAAGGATTTTACTTCTAAGGGAGAAGTTGATCCAAATATAATATCGTCAACATAAACTTGAGCAATAGTGATGTGTTTGTCAAAATGTTTGACAAATAGAGTTTGGTCATTTCCACCTCTTTTGAAACCTTTATCCAAAAGAAAACTGGAAAGATGCTCATACCAAGCTCTAGGAGCTTGTTTAAGGCCATATAGAGCCTTTTTCAGACGAAATACATGATTTGGATATTTAGGGTCAATGAACCCTTTAGGTTGTTCTACATAGGTTGCCTCAGCCAGTATTCCATTAAGGAACGCAGATTTGACATCCATTTGGTATAACGTAAAATGCATGTGACAAGCTATAGCAAAAAGCAGACGAACTGATTCTAAACGAGTAACAGGGGAAAAAGTCTCGTTAAAATCAATTCCTTCTATTTGGGAGTATCCTTGAGCAACTAATCTAGATTTATTTCTAATTATTATCCCATTTTCATCAGTTTTATTTTTAAAAATCAAATATGTACCAACAACCTTTTTGTGATCAGGACGTGGAACAAGATACCATACATCATGAATGACAAATTGTAAAAGTTCTTCCTGCATAGTCGAAATCCAGTGAGAGTCATTCAATGCCTCATTTACATTCTTTGGTTCCACAAGGGAAACAAAACATACATAATGTGCATAATTTCTAAGTTGGGATTTTGTACGGACTGGCTCACTAGGGTTGCCAACTACGTTGTTTATGGGATGATCTTTAGAAACCCAGTTAGCTACTTCAGGTGTCTCAATAGGTAATCAATTATCTATTTCAGAAGAGTCAATTTCTAAAATATTTGTTGACTCTTCCTCAATAGTTGATTCACCAGGCTTGCTTTCGATAGTAGTGTCACTAACAATTACATTTATGTATTTCATCAAGTTTTTAGTTCGAAGATTATACACTCGATAAGCTCTACTGTTAGGCGAGTATCCTAAAAATATGGCTTTATCTCCCCGGCTCTCAAATTTGGATAAGTGTTCCATATCTTTGCATACATAACAAGTACTGCCAAAGGTTCTAAGATATTTGAGATTAGGCTTTTTATTATACCAAAGTTCATAAGGGGTTTGTTTGGAATTCTTTCTAAGATAGACCCTATTAATGATGTGACACGCAGTATGAATAGATTCTACCCAAAAATATTTAGGTAAATTCTTGGCATGTAACATGACACGTGCCATCTCTTGTAGGGTACGATTCTTTCTCTCGGCGATTCCATTCTGTTTAGGAGTCTTAGGAGCATTGAACTCGTGTTTGTAACCATTATAGTCACAGTATTCTATAATACCAGTGTCTTTGAATTCACCACCTCTATCACTACGGATTCTATTTACTTGAGTGTCCTTTTCATTTTCAATCCTAAGAAGAATTTTTAGGAAGGTTTGAAAAGTGTCAGACTTTTGTTTTAAAAAGGCTACCCAAGTAAATCTGGTGAAGTCATCAGCCATAACTAAGATATAACTGTGTCTACAAAGGCTAAAAGTTTGGGAAGGACCCATTAGGTCCATATGGATGAGTTCTAAGGGATGAGAGGTGAGAATGTCTTTGACTTTCTTATGAGGAGCCTTAACAATTTTACCTTCTTGACAGGAACCACAAACAATATTATGAATGGGTTTAATTTTTGGAATTCCTCTTACTATGTCGTGAGTAGACAATTTACTAAGATTATCATAATTTATGTGACCCATTCTGTTATGCCATATCTCATTGTCATCCATTTTGGCAACATTACAAATTTCAGAATTGTTCTTGATAGTGTAGCAGTTTTCAGGAGTTCTGAATCCAGTAATTATGCATTCACCTTTTTCATTTAAAATCCTGCAATTGTTCTTTGAAAAGGTAACAGTATGGTCTGAGTCACAAAATTGCGAAATACTTAATAAGTTGGCCTTTAGACCTTTAACTAGAAGAACATCTTTAATAATAGGCAGCCCATCTTCTTGGAGAGTTCCTTTGCCTATGATTTGAGATGAAACTCCATCACCAAAAATGACTTTACCACCAGCAAATCTCGTTTTGTTTAAAAGTTTATATTCATCTCCAGTCATGTGCTTAGAACATCCAGAGTCTAAATACCAACTAGATGATGTGTGTTCAGCTTTTAAAGCAATAACAACAATATTACACTTCATCTGAGGTAATAGATCATCTTTTCTAATCCAAATTGCTCTAGTTTTCATCTTTCACTTATTAGCTCTCAACTGATAAAATTTGCGAGCATTAGATTTTTGCTGAAAAATATTTTGCGCATGATTTTGAATTTTGTGAAAGATTTGAGCATTTGGTTTAGAAAAGTGCTTAGGATTCCTTCTAGGAAATGTTCTTTTAGGTTTGGTCTTTCTCTTTCTATAGTTAGAGTTTTTATCTGTCTGTCTAGGAAGTATCTAATTATTTCGACTCCTCCTAGAATAGTTAAAGTTCTGGTAAGTACGAGGATTATACATAGGTTTAACAAGTCTCCTAGCATAGCAACCATCGAAAGAGTGACCATATATGTCACAGTAGGAGCAATAAAGATTGCTCAAGATGGGGGTCTCCTTAGGAAAGTATGTAAACAAAGGTTTTGAAAAGTTTTGAGGCTGAAATTTATTCCTAGGTAGTACAGGTTTGAAAGTAGGTTCACTCTTTCTGATAAAGGGGCAGACGTATTTAGCCTTAGGTGAACTTTCATGCTTAGAGCAACTTGATTCCCCAATGTTGAAGTTTTGATGTTTCAAATCAAACTCAGTTTTTAATGAATGAAAATCTGGGCATGTTTCAATAGGTCTTTTGCCTCCTGACACAAATTTGATAGGTTCAAAAGGTTTTGTTTGTGTCTTCAAATTGGGGAAAAACCCTATACCAGTTTGATCATCAGAATTGGTTTTAGATTCAGCAATAAATTCATCAAAACAGTTAGAATTATTTTCAAATTTTGTAAATTTTTTTAACACAGTTGTTGTCTTTTCTTTGGTTTGTTCCAATTCTAACAATGTCCCTTTGTACTTTTTCTCCAGAATTTCATTTGTTTCAGTCAAATTTTTTAGTTTCTCATCAAAAACTTTAATTTCTCTTTCATGAGTTAAACATTGGGTAGTGTACTCTTCAGCATTCCGTTTAACCATCAGGCTTAGATCTTCCAATTTCTTGGTAAGATCTTTAACAGTCTTTTCTAGTCTAGCGCTTTTCTTGAGAGTCTTAGTGTAAAGTGTGTGAATGTCTGGGAGGTCTTCATTGTCCGAGTCACTAAGTGTAGTGTGTGAAGTGACCCCTAAGGCTTCATTCTGAGAACTCACACACCCATTGACATCGTTATTATCGATTTTCCTTTGACTCACACACCCCGAGGTAGAACATGCAACATTCTCAGTAATCAAAGCATCTAAACCAGTAATAACCATATTCGAAGTATCAGTCATAGAATTATTTTATTCATCCTCATTAACAAACATAGGCATGTCCTCATTATAAATAATCTTGTCAAAGAAAGACATGCATGGATCAAAAACATCTGATGACTCAGGTTCCTCATTTTCAGAGTCACTTGAATCATCCTATGTTTTGCAGATGTTAGCTCTAGTATGTTTGTTTTGAGTGTTCAAGTTAACTCTACAGTCTTGAGCAATGTCTCCTAGTTTACCACATCTATAGCATTCAGTCTTCTTAAGGTCTCTATTAGGTCTAATATGGGAGTCCTTGTGATTTTTGTCATGGTTTTTCTCATGAGGTCTGTGACTAGAAGGAGTTGGATAATTTGACTTGCCTTGTTTATTTGCCACTTTGTTTCTAAACTTAATGATTTTCTTGAATTGTTTTGTCATTAAGGCAATCTGATTGTCCAAACTCTCTATGTCGCATTCCTCATCAGAATCATCATTGGAAGTATTAAACTCAGGCTTAATCAATTTAGAAGAGAAGCTTAGATTGGAATTAGTATGTTTCATATGGGATTGGGTAAATTGTTTCTTAAATTCCAGTTCCATTTCCACAGTTCTCAATTTACTACTTAGTAGTTCAGGAGTGAGATTTACATCACACATTTCCTCAATAGCATATCTTTTGTTATCAAACTTCTGTGGTAATGATCTCAGAATTTTAGATACAATTTATTTCCTATCATAAGTTATCCCATTAGCATGCAGTTTGGTCACAATATCAGTCAGGTTCATAAAAAAGTCATCAAAAGTCTCAGTTTCAGTCATAATTAAGGAATTATACTGCTGGATAAGCATTTGGGTTTTAGCAGCCTTAACTCTAGTGTCTCCTTCATGAGCAGTAACCAAGGTGTCCCAAGCTCCCTTAGAAGTGGTACAGGATGAGATTCTTTTGAAATCATGTTCATTTATGGACATAAATATGGCATTCTTTCCTTTGTTATTATTTTGAGAAACTTGTTTCTCTTCTTGAGTGAACTCATTTAAAGCTTTCTTAACCCTCTCATTACTTCCTTCGTTGGCTGGTTTTGTAGGAAAAGTATAACCATTTTCAACAATGTCCCAGACATCATCTCCCAAAGTTCCTTGAATGAAGGCAATCATCCTTACTTTCCAGTAAGCAAAATTGTTTCCATCAAAGATTGGAGGTCTGGTCAAGTTACCAAATCTTTCATTTTTCTCATCCATATTTGATTTTCAGAAAACAATTTCAGAAACACAGTATCTCTTTAATAGAAGTTTTACCAAGCTCTGATACCAATTGAAAATGCGTTACTAAAGCCGTATATTGAAAACAAACTATTTAAGTAACTCCGAGTTATTTTTTGAAGAAATTCTTTTCTTAAATCAAAAAGAATTATTCACAAGAAGTGTTTAATAAAAGTATGTACGAGATCTTATTCAAGATTTGAATAACAAGTTTAAAAGATAGTTTAAACAAGTTTTAAACACAACACAACCAAGAGTGAGATGAGGAAATGTAGAAAGATTCTGTTCACGATTTTTTACGTGGTAAAACCTCACCAATTGAGGAAACATCCACGACTCCCTCTACAGAGTAAAATGAAAAATCCACTAAAACAAATTTATGAGTTACAAACTATATAACTAACATGAAAATAACTCAGACCTATATAAGTTTAGGAATGTACCCTCTGGTGTCCTTATAACTTCTCTGCAGTTCTGATTGTAGATGTAGTTCTCTCAGTTTGTCAACTTCTGATTTGTTCCAGCACTTTACGTCGACTTATGTTCACAAGATCTTATTACCAACACTTTTCGTGTTGTAGGGTGAAAGTGTTTCTGGAGGTGCTTTCTAACACATGCATGCACACACACACACTTATTAAGTACAAACAGTCCTAACAAATTACAGTTACACTATATGCTGTGATCTTTTCTTATCTTTTTTTCTTACAAAACTTTGAACCTTATTTGACCTTTCAATCAATCCCAGAATCCACGGATACCTTGATAGGAAGACAGACAAGGTCTTAATCAATCTCAGTTTAGGAAAGATTTTCGAGATTGAAAACCTCCAAGTGAGATTCCAAACTAGGTCAAAGGTTTAGTTTTACAAGAACAAAAAACAGAAAGCATTTATTATTGATTTCAAAGTAAGAAAACGTTTTAGAGAAAATAATCAACAATATATATCTCAAGATGAGAAATAAAATGAAACTAAGTGTAATGTAACATGAATAACTCATATCTGAGATTTCTATGGAATCAGAAACTAGATCTAAGTAAAAGTTTAAGTTGGAAACAAGATCTAACGAACATAAGGTTACAGCAACAAAAATAACTCAACTCAAACTCTCAAACACTCAAGAACACTCAGGATGGTGTTTCTGGATATGGAGTTTTTTTAGAAGTGTTTGGGTTTGGTTTGAAGACGATTTTGACGAACGAAGTTAGGGTTTCTAACTTTCTTTCTCTCTCTGGTTTCTCTCTTCTCTCTTCTCTCTCTGGTTTCTCTTCTCTCTTCTCTCAGAAATGGAAAAAGTCTTCAAAGTCTGAGAGTAGAGGTACTTTTATAGTGTGAGGAGAAGGTTCGAGAGACCTGATCAAAACCAAGACTAGGATTAAGTCAATTTAAATTGACTTGAATCTAAGGGCTCACACAAGGCAGTGGTTAAACGAAAGCTGATTGGTTTAGAAGGTTACACAGGGATCCATCAAGACGACATGCATATCATTGATAACAAATAATCCAAGGGTTGATAACACACGCGTTGTTATCTCAGTAAAGAAACACACTTCCAACCAATCAGAGGTAGACAGATGTAGGGCAAATACAGGATCTGAAACGCGCGTCTAAAATAATTATAACCATAACCTCATGTTTATGTCGCTTTCGGTTTCTACCCAAGGTAACATTAAGCCATAATACACAACAAAGTATATTTATATAATGACCCCAAAAACTTATAAATCAAGTTTTAATTAATAAAACATTGTTTAAAAAATGTTTAAAAAATCCCAAAAAATTATTAAAATTCCAATTTAGGGATTTAAACACACTCAACACATGTACACACATAATTATGCAGTATGACATGCATGAACTGAATTCTACTGTGTGTGAGTGTTGGCAATAGTCTCTTGATCACTACAAGATAGACAGATGAATAAGCAAACCAATTTCTGAGGTTCTTTGGATTCCAGGTTGGACACAATTTTGTCACAATTTCCAAACTAGATCAGCACTTATACAATATAGACTCAAGTGAGTCAAAAGTACAAGGTCTTCAAGATCAAGACCATCCTTTAAAAGACCATCGATCCTACCCGAAAAGATTAGTCCCTTTGATTAAATAATGAGCTATGGTCTTACCATACCACCTACAAGAACCCCCTAGGGATGTCCCCATTTCGTTTTGTTTATGGTAAGCCTTGCCATCTCTCCATGGAGATAGAGCATAAAGCATATTGGGTGATTGAGAGGTTGAACTGCAATCTAGATAAATCTGGTGAAGCTCGCAAGCTTCAATTGAATGAGTTTGAAAAGATGCGCAATAACGCGTATGAGAATGCTAAAATTTCAAAGGAACGAATAAAATTCATGCATGACAAGATAATTCGATGCAAAGAGTTACATCTAGGGCAAAAAGTGCTTCTCTACAACTCTTGATTACCATTGTTTCCCAACAAGTTGCATTCAAAGTGGACGGGCCCGTTTGTGGAAAGAGAAGTGTTCCCCCATAGAGCTATAGAGTTGGAAGATTAAAAAGGGGTAAATACTTTCAAAGTTAATGGACAACGCTTTAAATATTACTTTGAGGTGTGTGTCGAAGAAACCGACACCATTTGGTTGTCGAACCCCGTCTATAGGGATTGATTGAGAAGTACAAGAAGGTCATCACATCCCTGATGCATATGGGGTGATTATTATGTATAGTAGTTATGAAGTAGGTTGGGGTAGTTGGGAGTAGATAGGTATATGTCACGATAGAATAGGAGTAGAAGCACACACATCAGGAGAGAGTATAGGGTTTCGAAGTAAGAGTTGGGAGGTCCTAAATCACTCTTGCATAGGAGTAATTATGGGAAAACTCAGGAAATTAAGAGAGAAGAGTTCATTCTAAGTTAGGGGAGCATAAAGTTACAAGGAACCTGATTGGTCCACCCCTGGGGACCCAAATCGGTTCAGTTATGCAAAAAAATTGAAAAAAAAGGAATAGACCGGTCCGATCCTGGGTATCTGGATCGGTTCGGTGTTTGAATATTTTCCCCTTCCCAAGATGAATACCCCATTCACCTGATCCCTAATCTTCCCTCCATATCCGACTTTCCACTCTTCTCGATACATTTTCCCTCTCAAATCCACCCCCTTTCCTCCAAAACCTTTTCCATCCAAAACACACCCTTCCTTTCACCCACCACCTATAAATACACCTCCTTTCCCCCCATTTCACCACCACTCCACTCACCCAACTCTCTTATTCTATCTTAAATATTCTCCCTTAAACCCACTTCATCCCCATATGGCAAACAGGGGCCCTCCCAGAAAAATACGCCTCCGTCGAAGTTCTCGATCAAGGTAATGGTGCCTTCCATTCGGGCCAAGAGCAAATATGGAAAGAATGATTTTTTATTCATTCACGCAAACTCCACACGGAGCGCCAAGTGCGCTGGAACAAGCTTACCCAATCCGTCAATAACCTCTTCCTTTCGAAGGGGTGGTGACATTTTCTCAATGAGCCCCAAGAGCCTATTTGGGAGACTGAGGTGCGAGCCTTTTACGGCTCTCACGTATGCACAGATGAGTTCACATTCGAAGCTTATATTGACACCATACGCGTCCCCTTATCATTAGAAATTTTAACTCGGAAATTAATGGCCAAAGTAGTATCGAGCCCATCCCAATTTACATACTCCAATAATCTCGCCCCCTAATGAAAGGCACACGTATGTCCCGCATCGTACCCGACGAACATCGGGATGACGATACCTTCCTGGTGGGCAGGACGAATGAAAAGTCCATCGTAACCTTCCAAATTATATGTTCCAACCTCCTCCAAACCTCCAATGCCTTCGCTATGCGCCCTCATCAAGCTACCCTCATTTATCACCTTTTCGACCTCAATACCCTTATCAACCTTGCCCGCATTCTCTACAAGGACATCCTCTTTGCGGGCTTGGATAAGAAGGGTACAGCCCCTCTTCCTTATGCCTGGATCTTCACTTTTATTTTATCCAATCCTGTCATTGCTCCTCCCCAAGCGTTTTCTCACCTTCCCAATTTTATTGGGCAGGGCACCCGCACTAAAAGTGAGAGGCAAAGGGAAATCATCTGAGCATGGAGGGAGGAAGACGATGAGGATGAGGATGAGGATCAGATCAATGAGGATGAGGATGAGGATCAGATCAATGAGGAGGAGGAGGATCTGGCTGCGGATGTTGAAATGGGTGAGGGAGAGGAAGAAAAGTATGATGAAGATGAAGATTCTAATTTTGAACCACCGAGACCAGATTTTGATCGACGCATCAACGCGCTTTAATTGTGCTTCGACAGTTTCATAAATAAATACAATACTGATCGCAAAGAGGATCATCGGGCCTACCAGCGCGACACTAGGAGGATGCATCCCCTTCAGGCAGAGATTTTATCGAATGACTGTGGGTGCACCACCTCCGAGTTATTTTTATGACCCATATAACCCGACTGCTCCCATCACTTCTCACCCGCCACCTTAGTAGTGTGTTTTGACTTGCTTGTTTTGTGTACTGATTACATTTGCTGTTTATAAATGATTGTAATCTGAATATATAATGGAAGATTTGCTTGCTTATCTTTTCCTTTCTTATACCTGCTTGTTTTATTCTTGCATTTTGTACTTTGTTCATTTTCTATTCCTTCTCTCTTTAGTTTAGCTTTTAATCCTTTTGCACACGAACTTTGCAAAAGTCTAAGTTAGGGGGGTATGCTTGCGCTTCAAAAATTTCACAAAGTTCAAAATGCCCAAAAAAAATTTAGAAAACTTCTAAAAAATTCAAAAAATTAAAAATTTTGAAAATAGCCAAAAAATTCTTTAAAATTAATAAAAATTGGGATTTAAATTTTCCAAAAATATTGCTAAAATTTGGTTTCAAGTCTAAAATTTGTAAAAATCCAATTGCACAAAGCTGAAATTGACTAAAGATGGAAATTGAGTGAAAATTGACAACTTTATGAATAAGTGTGGAGATTAATTAACCCTGTGTGATTTCGAGCCTATTGACTTTTCTGAGTTTTTAAATCAATCTGAGTTGATGTTTAACACATAGTTCAATTCAACATTTTAAATAAGTCATTAAAGATCTCAATTCCTTTATTTTGATCAGTTACAGGAAATGTGTGAGATAATGTCTTGAAAAATGCACTAACATATCTCTAAACTAAATTAATCTCGAGAGGCATATGGTAAATTTATAAGTAATTCGGATAATGAAGTTAGGCCCTCATTTGTCACCCAAATATATTAACCATAAAAATTTGTGAAAAAATATCCTTTTGCTACCCAATTTGAGCCTAATAAAAATTTTCCTTTCGTTTCATCACCTAAATAAACCATATAGTCCAGAATTGTGAAAAAAGAAAATTCAGAAATTGAGTCGAAAGAGGGAAATAAACGGGGCAAGAAAAAAATGGTATAATGCTCCATAAAAATAGCAATAAAATAAAAATATGAAAAATAGAAAGAAAAAAAAAAGAGAAAAATGACCAAAAGTCAGAAAAAACACAAACGGACATCATAAAGAAAAAATTTCAACTCCAAAATTCCTAACCATTCCCATTTTACCCAAATAGACCTTAAACCCGAGAAAGTCCTAACCGAGTCTGAATTGTGAAATTAATTACCGTGTGGAGAGCTAACACATGAAAAGATAATAATAGAGATTAATTGGTGTGAATAAAAGATGATGTTTCCTGTTTTCCAATGACCGTAATGTGATGATAAGATCTTTTCACCTACATAATTTCCGTCTTTTAAAATTATGTGCGTGAATTTGTGTTCCAATGCATTTACTCTTCAAATCATGCATACCGAGCTAAATATCCACAATCTGAGTGATTCATTTGTGAGAGAATCCCGTGAGATTTTGAAATCAAAATGAATTTTCAGAAAGTAAAGTAATGATCAATCGGTGAAAATTTGCGATTAAATTTTTGGCTTCGCACACACGCGCGAAAAATTGAGACTATGAAATATAAATTTGTGGTGGTTATTTTTAGAAAAGTTTAAATTTTACAATTTTTAGGTATTTTGAATTTTGTTTGAGTCAAAACAGAATTTTGTGGGTATATTCACTGCACACCCTCACGAGACACCACTCGTCCTACTAGGGTAACATGGGGGTTTAACGTCTTGTTGCATACGCTAAATGCAATCGCTTACCCGCGAAAGAAGTATTTTATGCTAATAAAATGGTTTTCAAGAGTTGAGTCTAGTTATGATTATTTTACATTGCTCGAGACGATCAATGTTCGAAGTTAGGGGGGTTTGATTATGCATAAATTCTTCCGATTTATCCCCTTAATTTAGAGGATTTTATTACCTTGTACAATGTAAAATGCGTTGATTTATCTCATATCTTTGCTAGTGACATTTCCTATAGAGTGCATCGAGTTTTGTGTATTCGTTGTGCTTTTTATAGGTACTTTATACAAGTGGAGATGAGGAAACTCAAATCCGAGAAACCAAGGAAGAAAGAAAGGAAGAAAACTCGGAGGGAAAAAGAGTAACTTTACATATGGAGTTCGGACGAGGAACCAAAATGAAAGTTGAAGAACTCAAGTCTACAATCATGTAAGAGGAAACGACATCCAAATCGGAGTCCGGGATTAGAAGTTATTAAGTCTCAAAGATGAGAGAAAATCACAACAAGAGCAAAAAGGAAAAGATCTCCGGACCGATCCAATGTTAGCTAAAAATAAACTAATCCGGAGAGGTCTAAGATCCTCAATAGAATGCACCATCAGACCAATCCGATTCCACCCAATACCAAATCGAATTTCATGCATATATTGGAAAACCAGATCTATTAGATATGTACCAAATCGAACCGATAACCCAGGCCGGACTAGTTCGGGTAATGATTTTCTGATTTTTCTTTTTCAAATTTAGAGTTGTACCTAGCTCAAACTCTTGACATTTCATAGGGTATTTATTCTAACTAACTTCCAGACTTTTGGGAGTTCTCTTTTTGATAGTTTTAGAGGGCTTTTGCACCTAAGAACCCTAGGATCTAATTTCTTCAACATTTATTCCAGTTTTTAGCATTAATTCAAGAAATTCTTCATTCCAATATTGTTTCCTTTCTTCTTTTAATTGTTTTCATATTTTCGTCTGAGAATTCATATAAATTAGGCTGCAATTCTTATTTACAAGTTTCTTCCAAATTTTTCATATAGTTATGAATTCGTGCAATATTGATTTTAAGTCCATGCTTAGTTTAATTATGTCCAACTAAATTTCCAAAGGTTGGGATGCATGAACCCGACCCAATGTAGTTTACATGAATAGAAAATAGGATTTGAATTAAATTTTGATCGAATCGTGTTGCATAGTTATCACAACCATAGTAGGACTTTTAACATCATTTGCCCTAGGTAACCGGGGGTTTAAAAATGTGATGTGCATGTTGGCTATTCAGCATCGCTTTATTCCTTAATTTTATTACGTATGATGCGGGCTAATACCTTAATATATGTAATGCTTAGGATTAATAAAGACTTTGTCTTGATCAAATCTCTAATTAAAAAGCTAGTATTTTTTCCGGTAAATCTACTAGGCTTTGGGGGATTGTATCCCAACCTGCTTTTCCATCATTCATATTTACTTAATTGTAGTAGTTTTATATTCTCAAACATAGCGTAGACAGTAATATAAATTTTAGTTGAATTTAGACAGTAGAATTGAGTTTCATAATTAATTATCTTTTAGGTTCTTTTCTCGAATCATTTTAGGGTTAGTATTTGTAACAACCCGCGTAATTTTTGGGCTATTTTAATTAATTTAGGACAATGGAGGAAAATAAAGTTTTTGATAAAATTATTTTTATTGCTCAAATATGTTGGTTATTATTTTTAAAGGCGAGAATTTCAAACGGTTTCAAAAAAGGAGTTAAGACGGATTTTAAAATGATTTTTAAATGTTTTTAACTCTTGGAGTTGTTTTGACTTCCAACTTTTCATTTCTTTACCTTATTTAAAGGAGTCTTTTGGATTCCAACTCTTCATTTCTTTTCATTATAAAAGGAAGTCGTGGGCAAACTTTTAACATACTTTTGGCACAAATTTTGGCAGCAAATATATTTTATATTCCTCTTCTTTTTATATACATATTAGCCCTTCAGATTTGTGAGTTCCAACCTTAGATTAGAGGTGTTCTTGGGGCTATTTTGTTGGAGGTTCTTGGAGGAGCTTCTGTAGATTTTTTGAGTTGATCTTGAGGACGTGATTATGATTTTTGGGCAGATATATAGTTGGTTTCTCATCATGGTTTGAGGTATGGGATTTTACACAATATGCTCCTTAAATCTCGCGAGTGTCATTCTCTTTGAATTCTTGTTAATTGAACTCATATTTGAATTGATAAATTCATTGAAATCTGGAAAATAAATGTTGAAATTATTTTGATTCATGTGGTATCATTATATTGTTGTTGAGCACGTTGTCGTGAGATTTTAATATCGCACGGATGTTGGGCACCCGCCAAAATTCCTGTTTCCCGGGCTATGGCTTGATAAAGCATATACGGATGTGGTGAGGCCTGCTGACCCGGTTAAAGTGTTGTTGAGAAATTATATTGATAAATGCTTTGAGATTTGCATTTTGATTTGAATATTCGTACTCGTGTTATTACGCTTTATTCATTGCTAATCCATATTTGTTGAGCATCTTTCCTGTCGTATTGTGTACTTCCCCATATTTTCTTTTAGTGGCAGGTTAGCGCGAATTTTGGGGCGCTATGGAGATTGATTTTTGCGAGGATTGTTTGGGAAAGGTTTGTATTATTTTGATGTATAGAGCATTGGAGATTTGTATTTTATTTTCGAGTTAGTTGTTGTATGTAATTAGAGAGACTTGTTGTAATTGAAGAGACTGAGATTAGTGGATTTATTTAGATGCTCTATGCCTTGTCACTTGTATATTTGGATTTATTTTATCGCTTTAGCGCTCCGTTCGCTCTCCCCTGGCCGTTTTTATTGCTCAAATATGTTGAATATTATTTTTAAAGGTGAGAATTTCAAACGGTTTCGAAAACGGAGTTAAAACGGATTTTAAAATAATTTTTAAATGTTTTTAACTCTTGGAGTTGCTTTGACTTTCAACTCTTCATTTCTTTGCCTTATTTAAAGGAGTCTTTTGGATTCCAACTCTTCATTTCTTTGCATTATAAAAGGAATTCTTGGGCAACCCTTTTAACATACTTTTGGCACAAATTTTGGCAGCAAATATATTTTATATTCCTCTCCTTTTTAATTATACTTTGGCCCTTAAGTCCACTAAGTACGGTATTTTTACAAGTACAAGACAAATGACTTACTTAACTCAACTCGACTCCCTTGAAGCCTCGAAATTCGTGATAAGTTTCGAGATTGGATGTGAGGAAATTATTTTTGGAGACGAAATTATTTTTGGAGATTGTTAGCCTGATTTTTGAGAGTTAGGCATTCGGCGAATTTCGAGGGCGAAATTCCATTGTTAGTGGGGAAGTGTAACAACCCGCGTAATTTTGGGCTATTTTAATTAATTTCTGGAAAATGGACGAAAATAAAGTTTAAGATAAAATTATTTTTATTGCTCAAATATGTTGAATATTATTTTTAATGGCGAGAATTTCAAACGGTTTCGAAAACGGAGTTAAAACGGATTTTAAAATGATTTTTAAATGTTTTTAACTCTTGGAGTTGTTTTGACTTTCAACTCTTCGTTTCTTTGCCTTATTTATAGGAGTCTTTTGGATTCCAACTCTTCATTTCTTTCCATTATAAAAGGAATTCTTGGGCAACCCTTTTAACATACTTTTGGCACAAATTTTGGCAGCAAGTATATTTTATATTCCTCTCCTTTTTAATTATACTTTGGCCCTTGAGATTTGTGAGTTCCGACCTTAGATTAGAGGTGTTCTTGGGGCTATTTTGTTGGAGGTTCTTGGAGGAGCTTTTGTAGATCTTTTGTGTTGATCTCAAGGATGTGATCATTGGTTTCTCATCATGGTTTGAAGTATGGGGTTTTACACAATATGCTCCTTAAATCTCGCGAGTGTCATTCTCTTTGATTTCTTATTAATTGAACTCATATTTGAATTGATAAATTCATTGAATTCTGGAAAATAATTGTTGAAATTATTTTGATTCATGTGGTATCATTATATTATTTATGAGCACGTTGTCATGAGATTTTAATATGGCACGGATGTTAGGCACCCGCCAAAATTCATATTTCCCGGGCTATGGCTTGATAAAGCATGTACGGATGTGGTGAGGCCTGGTGACCCATTGATGTGTTGTTGAGAAATTATATTGATAAATTCTTTGAGATTTGCATTTTGATTTGGATATTCGTACTCGTGTTGTTACGTTTTATTCATCGCTAACATATATTTGTTGAGCATCTTTCTTGTCGTATTGTGTACTTCCCCATATTTTCTTTTAGTGGCAGGTTAGCGCAGATTTTGGGGCGCTATGGAGATTGATTTTAGCGAGGATTGTTTAGGAAAGATTTGTATTATTTTGATGTATAGAGCATTGGGATTTATTTGATTTCGAGTTAGATGTTGTATATAATTCGAGAGATTTGTTGTATTTATTTGAAGAGATTTGAGATTAGTGGATTTATATTTAGATGCTCTATACCTTGTTACTTGTGGATTTGGTTTTATTTTATCGCATTAGCGCTCCGTTCGCTCTCCCCGGGCGGGTGGGGTGTTACAAATGGTATCAGAGCTTAGGTATACGGCAACCCTCGGGGCTTCGGTTTTGGGTTCATTGCGTGGTTAGCAATTTTTTTAGATAGCAAATTTTAGGTGATATTCGTGTTAGGTTTCGAGATTAGATGTGAGGAATTTATTTTTGGGAGACGTGATTTATTTTTGGAGATTGTTGGCCTGATATTTTGAGAGTTAGGCATTCGGCGAATTTCGAGGGCGAAATTCCATTGTTAGTGGGGAAGTGTAACAACGCGCGTAATTTTTGGGCTATTTTGATTAATTTAGGAAAATGGAGGATAATAAAGTTTTTGATAAAATTATTTTTATTGCTCAAATATGTTGGTTATTATTTTTAAAGGCGAGAATTTCAAATGGTTTCGAAAAGGGAGTTAAGACGGATTTTAAAATGATTTTTAAATGTTTTTAACTCTTGGAGTTGTTTTGACTTCCAACTTTTCATTTCTTTACCTTATTTAGAGGAGTCTTTTGGATTCCAACTCTTCATTTCTTTTCATTATAAAAGGAAGTCGTGGGCAAACTTTTAACATACTTTTGGCACAAATTTTGGCAGCAAATATATTTTATATTCCTCTTCTTTTTATATACATATTGGCCCTTGAGATTTGTGAGTTCCAACCTTAGATTAGAGGTGTTCTTGGGGCTATTTTGTTGGAGGTTCTTGGAGGAGCTTCTATAGATTTTTTGAGTTGATCTTGAGGATGTGATTATGATTTATGGGCAGATCTATAGTTGGTTTCTCATCATGGTTTGAGGTATGGGATTTTACACAATATGCTCCTTAAATCTCGCGAGTGTCATTCTCTTTGAATTCTTGTTAATTGAACTCATATTTGAATTGATAAATTCATTAAAATCTAGAAAATAATTGTTGAAAGTATTTTGATTCATGTGGTATCATTATATTGTTGTTGAGCACGTTGTCGTGAGATTTTAATATGGCACGGATGTTGGGCCCCCGCCAAAATTCCTGTTTCCCGGGCTATGGCTTGATAAAGCATATACGGATGTGGTGAGGCCTGCTGACCCGGTTAAAGTGTTGTTGAGAAATTATATTGATAAATGCTTTGAGATTTGCATTTTGATTTGAATATTCGTACTCGTTTTATTACGCTTTATTCATTGCTAATCCATATTTGTTGAGCATCTTTCCTGTCGTATTGTGTACTTCCCCATATTTTCTTTTAGTGGCAGGTTAACGCGAATTTTGGGGCGCTATGGAGATTGATTTTTGCGAGGATTGTTTGGGAAAGATTTGTATTATTTTGATGTATAGAGCATTGGAGATTTGTATTTTATTTTTGAGTTAGTTGTTGTATGTAATTAGAGAGACTTGTTGTAATTGAAGAGACTGAGATTAGTGGATTTATATTATTGTGGATTTATTTAGATGCTCTATGCCTTGTCACTTGTATATTTGGATTTATTTTATCGCTTTAGCGCTCCGTTCGCTGTCCCCGGGCCGTTTTTATTGCTCAAATATGTTGAATATTATTTTTAAAGGTGAGAATTTCAAACGGTTTCAAAAACGGAGTTAAAACGGATTTTAAAATAATTTTTAAATGTTTTTAACTCTTGGATTTGTTTTGACTTTCAACTCTTCATTTCTTTGCCTTATTTAAAGGAGTCTTTTGGATTCCAACTCTTCATTTCTTTGCATTATAAAAGGAATTGTTGGGCAACCCTTTTAACATACTTTTGGCACAAATTTTGGCAGCAAATATATTTTATATTCTTCTCCTTTTTAATTATACTTTGGCCCTTAAGTCCACTAAGTACGGTATTTTTACAAGTACAAGACAAATGACTTACTTAACTCGACTCGACTCCCTTCAAGCCTCGAAATTCGTGATAAGTTTCGAGATTGGATGTGAGGAATTTATTTTTGGAGACGAAATTATTTTTGGAGATTGTTAGCCTGATTTTTGAGAGTTAGGCATTCGGCGAATTTCGAGGGCGAAATTCCATTGTTAGTGGGGAAGTGTAACAACCCGCGTAATTTTGGGCTATTTTAATTAATTTCTGGAAAATGGACGAAAATAAAGTTTTAGATAAAATTATTTTTATTGCTCAAATATGTTGAATATTATTTTTAATGGCGAGAATTTCAAACGGTTTGGAAAACGGAGTTAAAACGGATTTTAAAATGATTTTTAAATGTTTTTAACTCTTGGAGTTGTTTTGACTTTCAACTCTTCATTTCTTTGCCTTATTTAAACGAGTCTTTTGGATTCCAACTCTTCATTTCTTTGCATTATAAAAGGAATTCTTGGGCAACCCTTTTAACATACTTTTGGCACAAATTTTGGCAGCAAGTATATTTTATATTCCTCTCCTTTTTAATTATACTTTGGCCCTTGAGATTTGTGAGTTTCGACCTTAGATTAGAGGTGTTCTTGGGGCTATTTTGTTGGAGGTTCTTGGATGATCTTTTGTAGATCTTTTGTGTTGATCTTGAGGATGTGATCATTGGTTTCTCATCATGGTTTGAGGTATGAGGTTTTACACAATATGCTCCTTAAATCTCGCGAGTGTCATTCTCTTTGATTTCTTATTAATTGAACTCATATTTGAATTGATAAATTCATTGAATTCTGGAAAATAATTGTTGAAATTATTTTGATTCATGTGGTATCATTATATTATTTATGAGCACGTTGTCATGAGATTTTAATATGGCACGGATGTTAGGCACCCGCCAAAATTCATGTTTCCCGGGCTATGGCTTGATAAAGCATGTACGGATGTGGTGAGGCCTGGTGACCCATTGATGTGTTGTTGAGAAATTATATTGATAAATTCTTTGAGATTTTCATTTTGATTTGGATATTCGTACTCGTGTTGTTACGTTTTATTCATCGCTAACATATATTTGTTGAGCATCTTTCTTGTCGTATTGTGTACTTCCCCATATTTTCTTTTAGTGGCAGGTTAGCGCAGATTTTGGGGCGCTATGGAGATTGATTTTAGCGAGGATTGTTTAGGAAAGATTTGTATTATTTTGATGTATAGAGCATTGGGGTTTATTTTATTTCGAGTTAGATGTTGTATATAATTCGAGAGATTTGTTGTATTTATTTGAAGAGATTTGAGATTAGTGGATTTATATTTAGATGCTCTATACCTTGTTACTTGTGGATTTGGTTTTATTTTATCGCATTAGCGCTCCGTTCGCTCTCCCCGGGCGGGTGGGGTGTTACAAATGGTATCAGAGCTTAGGTATACGGCAACCCTCGGGGCTTGGGTTTTGGGTTCATTGCATGGTTAGCAATTTTTTTAGATAGCAAATTTTAGGTGATATTCGTGTTAGGTTTCGAGATTAGATGTGAGGAATTTATTTTTGGGAGACGTGATTTATTTTTGGAGATTGTTGACCTGATATTTTGAGAGTTAGGCATTCGGCGAATTTCGAGGGCGAAATTCCATTGTTAGTGGGGAAGTGTAACAACGCGCGTAATTTTTAGGCTATTTTGATTAATTTAGGAAAATGGAGGAAAATAAAGTTTTTGATAAAATTATTTTTATTGCTCAAATATGTTGGTTATTATTTTTAAAGGCGAGAATTTCAAACGGTTTCGAAAAGGGAGTTAAGAAGGATTTTAAAATGATTTTTAAATGTTTTTAACTCTTGGAGTTGTTTTGACTTCCAACTTTTCATTTCTTTACCTTATTTAAAGGAGTCTTTTGGATTCCAACTCTTCATTTCTTTTCATTATAAAAGGAAGTCGTGGGCAAACTTTTAACATACTTTTGGCACAAATTTTGGCAGCAAATATATTTTATATTCCTCTTCTTTTTATATACATATTGGCCCTTGAGATTTGTGAGTTCCAACCTTAGATTAGAGGTGTTCTTGGGGAAATTTTGTTGGAGGTTCTTGGAGGAGCTTCTGTAGATTTTTTGAGTTGATCTTGAGGATGTGATTATGATTTATGGGCAGATCTATAGTTGGTTTCTCATCATTGTTTGAGGTATGGGATTTTACACAATATGCTCCTTAAATCTCGCGAGTGTCATTCTCTTTGAATTCTTTTTAATTGAACTCATATTTGAATTGATAAATTCATTGAAATCTGGAAAATAATTGTTGAAATTATTTTGATTCATGTGATATCATTATATTGTTGTTGAGCACGTTGTCGTGAGATTTTAATATGGCACGGATGTTGGGCACCCGCCAAAATTCCTGTTTCCCGGGCTATGGATTGATAAAGCATATACGGATGTGGTGAGGCCTGGTGACCCGGTTAAAGTGTTGTTGAGAAATTATATTGATAAATGCTTTGAGATTTGTATTTTGATTTGAATATTCATACTCGTGTTATTACGCTTTATTCATTGCTAATCCATATTTGTTGAGCATCTTTCCTGTCGTATTGTGTACTTCCCCATATTTTCTTTTAGTGGCAGGCTAGCGCGAATTTTGGGGCGCTATGGAGATTGATTTTTGCGAGGATTGTTTGGGAAAGATTTGTATTATTTTGATGTATAGAGCATTGGAGATTTGTATTTTATTTTCGAGTTAGTTGTTGTATGTAATTCGAGAGACTTGTTGTAATTGAAGAGACTAAGATTAGTGGATTTCTATTATTGTGAATTTATTTAGATTCCCTATGCCTTGTCACTTGTATATTTGGATTTATTTTATCGCTTTAGCGCTCCGTTCGCTCTCCCCGGGCCGTTTTTATTGCTCAAATATGTTGAATATTATTTTTAAAGGTGAGAATTTCAAACGGTTTCGAAAACGGAGTTAAAACGGATTTTAAAATAATTTTTAAATGTTTTTAACTCTTGGAGTTGTTTTGACTTTCAAATCTTCATTTCTTTGCCTTATTTAAAGGAGTCTTTTGGATTCCAACTCTTCATTTCTTTGCATTATAAAAGGAATTCTTGGGCAACCCTTTTAACATACTTTTGGCACAAATTTTGGCAGCAAGTATATTTTATATTCCTCTCCTTTTTAATTATACTTTGGCCCTTGAGATTTGTGAGTTCCGACCTTAGATTAGAGGTGTTCTTGGGGCTATTTTGTTGGAAGTTCTTGGAGGAACTTTTGTAGATCTTTTGTGTTGATCTTGAGGATGTGATCATTGGTTTCTCATCATGGTTTGAGGTATGGGGTTTTACACAATATGCTCCTTAAATCTCGCGAGTGTCATTCTCTTTGATTTCTTATTAATTGAACTCATATTTGAATTGATAAATTCATTAAAATCTGGAAAATAATTGTTGAAATTATTTTGATTCATGTGATATCATTATATTGTTGTTGAACACGTTGTCGTGAGATTTTAATATGGCACGGATGTTGGGCACCCGCCAAAATTCCTGTTTCCCGGGCTATGGCTTGATAAAGCATATACGGATGTGGTGAGGCCTGGTGACCCGGTTAAAGTGTTGTTGAGAAATTATATTGATAAATGCTTTGAGATTTGCATTTTGATTTGAATATTCATACTCGTGTTATCACGCTTTATTCATTGCTAATCCATATTTGTTGAGCATCTTTCCTGTCGTATTGTGTACTTCCCCATATTTTCTTTTAGTGGCAGGTTAGCGCGAATTTTGGGGCGCTATGGAGATTGATTTTTGCGAGCATTGTTTGGGAAAGATTTGTATTATTTTGATGTATAGAGCATTGGAGATTTGTATTTTATTTTCGAGTTAGTTGTTGTATGTAATTCGAGAGACTTGTTGTAATTGAAGAGACTAAGATTAGTGGATTTATATTATTGTGGATTTATTTAGGTGCTCTATGCCTTGTCACTTGTATATTTGGATTTATTTTATCGCTTTAGCGCGCCGTTCGCTCTCCCCGGGCCGTTTTTATTGCTCAAATATGTTGAATATTATTTTTAAAGGTGAGAATTTCAAACGGTTTCGAAAACGGAGTTAAAACGGATTTTAAAATAATTTTTAAATGTTTTTAACTCTTGGAGTTGTTTTGACTTTCAACTCTTCATTTCTTTGCCTTATTTAAAGGAGTCTTTTGGATTCCAACTCTTCATTTCTTTGCATTATAAAAGGAATTCTTGGGCAACCCTTTTAACATACTTTTGGCACAAATTTTAGCAGCAAATATATTTTATATTCCTCTCCTTTTTAATTATACTTTGGCCCTTAAGTCCACTAAGTACGGTATTTTTACAAGTACAAGACAAATGACTTACTTAACTCGACTCGACTCCCTTCAAGCCTCGAAATTCGTGATAAGTTTCGAGATTGGATGTGAGGAATTTATTTTTGGAGACAAAATTATTTTTGGAGATTGTTAGCCTAATTTTTGAGAGTTAGGCATTCGGCGAATTTCGAGGGCGAAATTCCATTGTTAGTGGGGAAGTGTAACAACCCGCGTAATTTTGGGCTATTTTAATTAATTTCTGGAAAATGGACAAAATAAAGTTTTAGATAAAATTATTTTTATTGCTCAAATATGTTGAATATTATTTTTAATGGCGAGAATTTCAAACGGTTTCGAAAACGGAGTTAAAACGGATTTTAAAATGATTTTTAAATGTTTTTAACTCTTGGAGTTGTTTTGACTTTCAACTCTTCATTTATTTGCCTTATTTAAAGGAGTCTTTTGGATTCCAACTCTTCATTTCTTTGCATTATAAAAGGAATTCTTGGGCAACCCTTTTAACATACTTTTGGCACAAATTTTGGCAGCAAGTATATTTTATATTCCTCTACTTTTTAATTATACTTTGGCCCTTGAGATTTGTGAGTTCCGACCTTAGATTAGAGGTGTTCTTGGGGATATTTTGTTGGAGGTTCTTGGAGGAGGTTTTGTAGATCTTTTGTGTTGATCTTGAGGATGTGATCATTGGTTTCTCATCATGGTTTGAGGTATGGGGTTTTACACAATATGCTCCTTAAATCTCGCGAGTGTCATTCTCTTTGATTTCTTATTAATTGAACTCATATTTGAATTGATAAATTCATTGAATTCTGGAAAATAATTGTTGAAATTATTTTGATTCATGTGGTATCATTATATTATTTATGAGCACGTTGTCATGAGATTTTAATATGGCACGGATGTTAGGCACCCGCCAAAATTCATGTTTCCCGGGCTATGGCTTGATAAAGCATGTACGGATGTGGTGAGGCCTGGTGACCCATTGATGTGTTGTTGAGAAATTATATTGATAAGTTCTTTGAGATTTGCATTTTGATTTGGATATTCGTACTCGTGTTGTTACGTTTTATTCATCGCTAACATATATTTGTTGAGCATCTTTCTTGTCGTATTGTGTACTTCCCCATATTTTCTTTTAGTGGCAGGTTAGCGCAGATTTTGGGGCGCTATGGAGATTGATTTTAGCGAGGATTGTTTAGGAAAGATTTGTATTATTTTGATGTATAGAGCATTGGGATTTATTTTATTTCGAGTTAGATGTTGTATATAATTCGAGAGATTTGTTGTATTTATTTGAAGAGATTTGAGATTAGTGGACTTATATTTAGATGCTCTATACCTTGTTACTTGTGGATTTGGATTTATTTTATCGCATTAGCGCTCCGTTCGCTCTCCCCGGGCGGGTGGGGTGTTACAAATGGTATCAGAGCTTAGGTATACGGCAACCCTCGGGGCTTGGGTTTTGGGTTCATTGCGTGGTTAGCAATTTTTTGAGATAGCAAATTTTAGGTGATATTCGTGTTAGGTTTCGAGATTAGATGTGAGGAATTTATTTTTGGGAGACGTGATTTATTTTTGGAGATTGTTGGCCTGATTTTTTGAGAGTTAGGCATTCGGCGAATTTCGAGGGCGAAATTCCATTGTTAGTGGGGAAGTGTAACAACGCGCGTAATTTTGGGGCTATTTTGATTAATTTAGGAAAATGGAGGAAAATAAAGTTTTTGATAAAATTATTTTTATTGCTGAAATATGTAGGTTATTATTTTTAAAGGCGAGAATTTCAAACGGTTTCGAAAAGGGAGTTAAGACGGATTTTAAAATGATTTTTAAATGTTTTTAACTCTTGGAGTTGTTTTGACTTCCAACTTTTCATTTCTTTACCTTATTTAGAGGAGTCTTTTGGATTCCAACTCTTCATTTCTTTTCATTATAAAAGGAAGTCATGGGCAAACTTTTAACATACTTTTGGCACAAATTTTGGCTGCAGATATATTTTATATTCCTCTTCTTTTTATATACACATTGGCCCTTGAGATTTGTGAGTTCCAACCTTAGATTAGAGGTGTTCTTGGGGCTATTTTGTTGGAGGTTCTTGGAGGAGCTTCTGTAGATTTTTTGAGTTGATCTTGAGGATGTGATTATGATTTATGGGCAGATCTATAGTTGGTTTCTCATCATGGTTTGAGGTATGGGATTTTACACAATATGCTCCTTAAATCTCGCGAGTGTCATTCTCTTTGAATTCTTGTTAATTGAACTCATATTTGAATTGATAAATTCATTAAAATCTGGAAAATAATTGTTGAAATTATTTTGATTCATGTGGTATCATTATATTGTTGTTGAGCACGTTGTCGTGAGATTTTAATATGGCACGGATGTTGGGCACCCGCAAAATTCCTGTTTCCAGGGCTATGGCTTGATAAAGCATATACGGATGTGGTGAGGCCTGGTGACCCGGTTAAAGTGTTGTTGAGAAATTATATTGATAAATGCTTTGAGATTTTCATTTTGATTTGAATATTCGTACTCGTGGTATTACGCTTTATTCATTGCTAATCCATATTTGTTGAGCATCTTTCATGTCGTATTGTGTACTTCCCCATATTTTCTTTTAGTGGCAGGTTAGTGAGAATTTTGGGGCGCTATGGAGATTGATTTTTGCGAGGATTGTTTGGGAAAGATTTGTATTATTTTGATGTATAGAGCATTGGAGATTTGTATTTTATTTTCGAGTTAGTTGTTGTATGTAATTCGAGAGAATTGTTGTAATTGAAGAGACTGAGATTAGTGGATTTATATTATTGTGGATTTATTTAGATGCTCTATGCCTTGTCACTTGTATATTTGGATTTATTTTATCGCTTTAGCGCTCCGTTCGCTCTCCCCGGGCCGTTTTTATTGCTCAAATATGTTGAATATTATTTTTAAAGGTGAGAATTTCAAACGGTTTCGAAAACGGAGTTAAAACGGATTTTAAAATAATTTTTAAATATTTTTAACTCTTGGAGTTGTTTTGACTTTCAACTCTTCATTTCTTTGCCTTATTTAAAGGAGTCTTTTGGATTCCAACTCTTCATTTCTTTGCATTATAAAAGGAATTCTTGGGCAACCCTTTTAACATACTTTTGGCACAAATTTTGGCAGAAAATATATTTTATATTCCTCTCCTTTTTAATTATACTTTGGCCCTTAAGTCCACTAAGTACGGTATTTTTACAAGTACAAGACATATGACTTACTTAACTCGACTCGACTCCCTTCAAGCCTCGAAATTCGTGATAAGTTTCGAGATTGGATGTGAGGAATTTATTTTTGGAGACGAAATTATTTTTGGAGATTGTTAGCCTGATTTTTGAGAGTTAGGCATTCGACGAATTTCGAGGGCGAAATTCCATTGTTAGTGGGGAAGTGTAACAACCCGCGTAATTTTGGGCTATTTTAATTAATTTCTGGAAAATGGACGAAAATAAAGTTTTAGATAAAATTATTTTTATTGCTCAAATATGTTGAATATTATTTTTAATGGCGAGAATTTCAAACGGTTTCGAAAACGGAGTTAAAACGGATTTTAAAATGATTTTTAAATGTTTTTAACTCTTGGAGTTGTTTTGACTTTCAACTCTTCATTTCTTTGCCTTATTTAAAGGAGTCTTTTGGATTCCAACTCTTCATTTCTTTGCATTATAAAAGGAATTCTTGGGCAACCCTTTTAACATACTTTTGGCACAAATTTTGGCAGCAAGTATATTTTATATTCCTCTCCTTTTTAATTATACTTTGGCCCTTGAGATTTGTGAGTTCCGACCTTAGATTAGAGGTGTTCTTGGGGTTATTTTGTTGGAGGTTCTTGGAGGAGCTTTTGTAGATCTTTTGTGTTGATCTTGAGGATGTGATCATTGGTTTCTCATCATGGTTTGAGGTATGGGGTTTTACACAATATGCTCCTTAAATCTCGCGAGTGTCATTCTCTTTGATTTCTTATTAATTGAACTCATAATTGAATTGATAAATTCATTGAATTCTGGAAAATAATTGTTGAAATTATTTTGATTCATGTGGTATCATTATATTATTTATGAGCACGTTGTCATGAGATTTTAATATGGCACGGATGTTAGGCACCCGCCAAAATTCATGTTTCCCGGGCTATGGCTTGATAAAGCATGTACGGATGTGGTGAGGCCTAGTGACCCATTGATGTGTTGTTGAGAAATTATATTGATAAATTCTTTGAGATTTGCATTTTGATTTGGATATTCGTACTCGTGTTGTTACGTTTTATTCATCGCTAACATATATTTGTTGAGCATCTTTCTTGTCGTATTGTGTACTTCCCCATATTTTCTTTTAGTGGCAGGTTAGCGGAGATTTTGGGGCGCTATGGAGATTGATTTTAGCGAGGATTTTTTAGGAAAGATTTGTATTATTTTGATGTATAGAGCATTGAGATTTATTTTATTTCGAGTTAGATGTTGTATATAATTCGAGAGATTTGTTGTATTTATTTGAAGAGATTTGAGATTAGTGGATTTATATTTAGATGCTCTATACCTTGTTACTTGTGGATTTGGATTTATTTCATCGCATTAGCGCTCCGTTCGCTCTCCCCGGGCGGGTGGGGTGTTACAAATGGTATCAGAGCTTAGGTATATGGCAACCCTCGGGGCTTGGGTTTTGGGTTCATTGCGTGGTTAGCAATTTTTTGAGATAGCAAATTTTTACTTGATATTCGTGTTAGGTTTCGAGGTTAGATGTGAGGAATTTATTTTTGGGAGACGTGATTTATTTTTGAAGATTGTTGGCCTGATTTTTTTAGAGTTAGGCATTCGGCGAATTTCGAGGGCGAAATTCCATTGTTAGTGGGGAAGTGTAACAACGCGCGTAATTTTTGGGCTATTTTGATTAATTTAGGAAAATGGAGGAAAATAAAGTTTTTGATAAAATTATTTTTATTGCTCAAATATGTTGGTTATTATTTTTAAAGGCGAGAATTTCAAACGGTTTCGAAAAGGGAGTTAAGACGGATTTTAAAATGATTTTTAAATGTTTTTAACTCTTGGAGTTGTTTTGACTTCCAACTTTTCATTTCTTTACCTTATTTAAAGGAGTCTTTTGGATTCCAACTCTTTATTTCTTTTCATTATAAAAGGAAGTCGTGGGCAAACTTTTAACATACTTTTGGCACAAATTTTGGCAGCAGATATATTTTATATTCCTCTTCTTTTTATATACACATTGGCCCTTGAGATTTGTGAGTTCCAACCTTAGATTAGAGGTGTTCTTGGGGCTATTTTGTTGGAGGTTCTTGGAGGAGCTTCTGTAGATTTTTTGAGTTGATCTTGAGGATGTGATTATGATTTATGGGCAGATCTATAGTTGGTTTCTCATCATGGTTTGAGGTATGGGATTTTACACAATATGCTCCTTAAATCTCGCGAGTGTCATTCTCTTTGAATTCTTGTTAATTGAACTCATATTTGAATTGATAAATTCATTAAAATCTGGAAAATAATTGTTGAAATTATTTTGATTCATGTGGTATCATTATATTGTTGTTGATCACGTTGTCGTGAGATTTTAATATGGCACGGATGTTGGGCACCCGCAAAATTCCTGTTTCCAGGGCTATGGCTTGATAAAGCATATACGGATGTGGTGAGTCCTGGTGACCCGGTTAAAGTGTTGTTGAGAAATTATATTGATAAATGCTTTGAGATTTGCATTTTGATTTGAATATTCGTACTCGTGGTATTACGCTTTATTCATTGCTAATCCATATTTGTTGAGCATCTTTCATGTCGTATTGTGTGCTTCCCCATATTTTCTTTTAATGGCAGGTTAGCACGAATTTTGGGGTGCTATGGAGATTGATTTTAGCGAGGATTTTTTGGGAAAGATTTGTATTATTTTGATGTATAGAGCATTGGAGATTTGTATTTTATTTTCGAGTTAGTTGTTGTATGTAATTCGAGAGACTTGTTGTAATTGAAAAGACTGACATTAGCGAATTTATATTATTGTGGATTTATTTAGATGCTCTATACCTTGTCACTTGTATATTTGGATTTATTTTATCGCTTTAGCACTCCGTTCGCTCTCCCTGAGCGGGCGGGGTGTTACAGTATTCTATTCCTTCATCGTTACGAGCATTCGTCCTAGTTCCCTGTGGATAGGATTCTGACTTTCCGGTCTATTACTTATGTGATAGGCTTGCACTGTTAGGGGTGACTTCAGTTTTGCAGTCCATTTTAAATCCTTGCTTCCCCTTATCTCCTCAAATATGTGGTGGACACCTTTGGTAAGGGGGTATGCTCGTCATACTTCTTGATATTATCAAACTTCTTATCTTTATAATCTTTCTTGGTTGAATTATTTTGACTTTTAGTTTTTACCTCTGGAGCTTCTTTAGCACTCATAGCCTCCTCGGTGTTCATAATCTTCCCAGCCTTAGCCATCAACTATGTCACGGTATCGGTAGGATTCATTACTAGAGCAAAATAAAGGTTCTTAGCAAGCAACCCACTCATGAATGCTGCAATGAAAGTCTTTTCTTCATAATCAACCACTTCAAATTTCCTATTGTTGAATAGAGTGATGTACTCTCGATTATTTTCTCCAGGTTTTTGACGGACGATCAAGAGATGAGTGACACTCTTGATCGACTTTGCCCCAAAACAAAAGTTATTAATAACTAGCTCGACCAACAAACGGAACCTAGAAATTGTTCCTCTATGTAAGGACACAAATTTCCAATTGAGTCCATATATAGTTTTGGCTCAATTCCGGACAAAAACATTTATTCATAGGAATGTATTTGATTGTAATATTCTCAAAGCCTATGAAGTGTGTGTTGAAGACGTAGCGGCAAAGAATATAAAGCATCATCAAAATGCCGGTTTGCGTGCCTCGTTTCTACGTCATCAACTAAGGTTCCATGCTCCTAAGGTCTGAATGTAATTATATTTATATAGGAGCTTGGAACAAAGTTTATTGGGTGTTAGGTGTAATAAAAACTGCATTTTATTTTCAGGAAGAATCAAATTAGAACTTTAAAATAAGTATATAAAAGTTTCTGGGCCAAAATCGAATTTTACAAACTTTCTGGTCGTTCGTTAGAAATGTCGTTCGAACGAGTTTTTTCGTTCGAACCAGATTTCGTTCGAACGAGTTTTGTCGTTTGAACCAGTTTCGTTCGAACGAGTTTTCCAACGACCCTAAATTGGTCAGTCGTTCGATATGTCGTTCGAACGAGTTTTTCGTTCTAACGAGGTATCTAACGAGATTCTAACGAGCCCAGGCTGGTCGCTCGTTAGAAGTCTCGTTCCAATGAGAGTCAAGTTCGTTCGAACGAGACGCCAGGAGGGAACGGTTTTGAGCAGTTTTTTGGCAGTTTTCACCCCATTATCCCACTTGTTTCTTAACTGATTTTTTAAGACTTTATCAAGGACGGGAATCATTTTTCAAGGTGTATCTTTTTCATACCATACAAACTCCTAGAGAGTGTTTTGAGACAAAATTTGTTCAAGGAAAAAGATCATGTTTTGAGTGTTATTCTTTCAAAGAAAATTCATACACACTCTAGTTTACACCCAATTGTGTTTAACCAAGTTTCTATATTTATATCAATTGCTTGGAGTTTTTGGCACCGGTTTTCTCTACCGAATTCAAGAGATGTTTCGGGTTTGCTTCTACACCCCATCACAAAGAAGAATTTTGTTGAGATTCTACCCACACGGAGAAAGGCTCCATGCTTGGGTGACGGTGACCATATAAAGTCCCATCGGTGGATTCCGAGACCGCGGTGGTGTTCCGAGGTTGTCCGCTAGGAAGAGGTTTCTACGAGAAGGAGCGTCGAGGCTTGAGAGGGATCGAGTCAGTCATTGTAAGTCTATCTGTCTTGTAATTGTAATTCCATATCTAGTGGACTTGTGGCTAGGGCCGTCCAAGGTTGTTTCCCATCTTGGGTTTTTCCTCGTACATCTCGGCGTAGTGTGATATTGTTTATTTTATCTTGCATCATAATTTAGAACGCATGCTTAGAATAAATTCAAGATAAAAGTTAGTTTAATTATCACACTCATTTAATTTGGGACTAAATTAAATATTGGGTAAATTTGGTTTATTCAAGTCATTTGCTAAAATTGGTTTCGCCTAACTTTGGATATAATTGTTAATTATGACTTAGGCAAATTCTAGGACTTGGATTTAATACTAAACTTTGGAATTTTAGTGTTTGTTTTGTTGAACCATCACACCGTTTACGCTTCCGCATTTATTTAAAAGGAAATTATATTTTAATTTGAGTCTTTCAAATTGGTATCAGAGCCAAAAACGATAAATTATTTCGTTAAGATCTTTTTATTTTTGGCTAAAATGGATTTTTCCCCATTTTCAAAATTTCCTATTTTCGATGGTTCAAACTATGCGTATTGGAAAGCGCGAATGAGATCGGCACTAAAATCTATCGACGAGAGAGTTTGGATGTCTGTTGTTACCGGATACTCCCCACCAACTTACTTAGTTGAAAATGAACGTGTTATCAAACCCGCCGATAGATGGACTGAAAATGAGTTTAAACTTGCTAATTTTAATTCCCGTGGTTTAAATGCCTTGTTTAGCACTGTCGGACCGGATGAATTCCGACGTATTATGACGTGTGAAACTGCTAAAGAAGCTTGGGATATTTTACAATTAACTCATGAAGGAACTAGTGTCGTTAAAGCTTCAAAACTCCAAAACCTCACCACTCAATTTGAAACTATCAAAATGGATGAAAAAGAAACTTTTGATAAATTTTATGCTAGTCTTTCTGATATTGTTAATTCATCCTTTAACTTGGGCGAGAAAATACCTGACGACCGTGTTGTAAAGAAAATTTTGAGGTCCCTACCCGATAGATTTATTCCTAAAGTGACAGTTTTAAATTCTTTACCCACTTTAGCCTCTACGAAATTAGAAGAGCTTGTGGGTGATTTACAAACCTATGAACTAGATATGTTTCCCTCTAAAACTGAAAAGAAAATTGAAAAGGGTGTTGCTTTAAAATCCCGAAAAGAGGTCAAACAAGTAGTAGAGAGCGATAGTGAAAGTGACTCGGAAGATATGGCTTTGTTTGCTCGCAAATTTAGAAAATTTCTTAAATTTAACAAAGATAAATTTAAAAATGATTTCAAGAAATTTGATACTTCTACAAATGATAAAAGCGAGAAGATTTCTAAAGCCGAGAGGATCCCTAAACCTAGTAATGACAATTTAGATAGGGACAAGTCTAACAAGTGTTTTGGTTGTGAAGGTTATGGCCATCGAGCTTTTGAGTGCCCCACTAAACTAAGGAAAGAGGGTAAACGACCCACTGCATATAATGCAACCCTTAGTGATAGTGATAAGGAAGAAAAGCCCGATTCCCCCACTAAGAAAAATTTTGTGGCTTTTATGGCTAGTCATGTGAGTGATTGTGACAACTCATCGATTGATGAAACGATAGCACATGCCACTTCCAAGGTCATTGTTCATGATTCCCTTATTTTTAATGATAGTGAGAGTGGAGAAGAGAGTGAAAATGAAGAAGAGGTTGATGTGAGTGAACTTCAAAATGCTTTTCATGAATTATATAAAGAATCTATTAATTTGAAAAGAACTAATTTGAAGTTAGAAGCTAGTTTAAGAAAGAGTGTCAAGGTCGTTGATGATAGTGCCTTAATAGAAGACCTTAGGACACATGAGAGGACTCTTCAAGAGAAGCTTAACTATGTAGAAGGCGAAAGAGATAGCCTTAGGGGTTTAATGGAATCCTTGAAAAAGGAGCTTCTTGCTATTGAAGAGCGAAATGTTTTACTAGAATCTAAAATTTTAGAATTGGAAAATAAATTAAAAGATTCTAGTAATGTCAAATTTGATTTGGAATGTCGTTCGGAAAAACTTGATAAAATGTTAGGAACGATCCAAATTAAAAATGACACTTGTGGTTTAGGCTTCAATCCTTGTAATGAATTTACTCATAATGCCCAAACCAATGTTTTAGGAGAATCAACTAGGAATACTTTTAAAGATCACTCCTTAAGTAAATCTTTTCGAAATGTTCTCACTTGTACACATTGTGGTCGACAAGGTCATCTTAGGAAATTTTGTTTAGATCTTAAACGAATTCCTAGAAAACCCCATAGTAAAGTAACCACGGTAGTTAAGGTTCCTACACCCCAAAATAGTCATTCCTCATTAATTTGGGTTAGGAAATCCGACTTGGTTGCCTTACAAAATAGGGTTGTTGATTCTCATTTACTTTCATATCGTTCCTCCCTTGATAAATCTAAAGGATGAATGTGTTAGTGTTTGCATACTTTAGCGTTTGTACTTCATGCTATATTCATATGCTAAATGTATGCTTGTTTAGTCATTTTCTAGCCATAACCTTATTTCATATCCCATGCTAGAAATCATGACTTGTTTATCTTTTTGTATTATATTTTGTGTTTGAATTAATTGAAAAATATAAAAAGATTTTTGTTTTTCATTTGTGTTTTATTTATTTCATTTAAGCTTAATGAAAAATACAAATGATTTTTTTTGTTTATCCTTTTGAGTAAATATTTATTTTTGATTAAAAATGTTAAAAACTCAAAAAAAATTATTTTGTGTGTATTTTTGTTTGACACACTTTATGTGGCATATATTTGTGTTTGAATCCTATCGTTTACGCTCCCATGTGGCTAGAACTTTTGGTTTAGATTTTCAATCCTTAAAATGTTCTTTACCATGTTTTATATGGAGTTGTTGGATTTTGTATTGTTTAAATGGATTCTATTTCATATGCCTTTTTTCACACATGCACGAGCTCTTTTGAAATTTTAATGTCACATGTTATATTTGAGCTTTTTGAGGTGTTCTCCTATCAATCTAGTCATCTACATATATATGACCTAGGAGGACTAGTGCATGTCAAAATTCGTTGCTTGTGAGATTTGTGCGAAAAATGAAAACATGATAAATTAATATATGCACGGGGAAGGGCTCCGAAAGGATGAATTAAATCCTTTGCGATAGTAAGCCACCGTTTATTGGATCTAAAAAGAAATATGTGATCCAAAGGCCTAAAAACAGAATATTTGGCATAAACAGAAAACAATTGCCAAGGCCCATGTTTGTTTGATATATTCATTCAACATTAATATAAATGCAAATTGAGGGAGAATTGGATGGTATATCAACGGTTTGCACAATGTCCATTTATCCTAGTTGTCTTTAATGTCATGACTCTACTTGGTTTGTAGAATCATCATCATGCTAGGCTTGTATGCATTGTGTATGTTTGTTCATTGAGTTCAATCTTTATATTGTCACATGAGGTTATATTTAACTGTGATGAAGTTTGCAATCAAATGAGAACTCCGTGAACGTTTATTAAGTGTTTGGGTCTAAATTTAATTGTTGCTAGTTCACACCCCTACACTTCCGTTTCCATATGACATATTTTTGCCATACGAGTGTGCAACCTTTGTATTTTGTGTCATGTGTGTGTTTATATCTATATATATATATGCAAGTGCTCTATTGATATATTTTTAGTATCTATATATATGATATTTTTTGTCTTTGCCTTGTGTTTCTTGCCCATATGCCTTCATGACTTATCACTTTAAGCTTCCACATGCTGTTTATTAGTTCTTTATCCTTTGCCTATTCCTGAACAAAAAGGGGGAGAATGATGATAGGGGGAGAAATGGTATCTAATCCTATTATTATCGTATCTTAGTTTGGGGGAGATTTATCTTAGGGGGAGACGTCTTTCTAAGTAGGTCATAAAGGGGAGACTTAAGGGGAGTAATTAATTAATCGCATTTAATATTTTGATATTCCCTATGCATTTTATGAGTTTGCTTAAGTGTGCAGGAATTATTCTAAAGCGGCATCTTTCTATGGCAAAGCGTTTGATCCTTGGGTTGAGTCAAGTTTGGGTGGGTTATGTTTTGAGTCTAGTGAGCTTGACGGCCCTTTAGGATTTTTGTTTGGTTTTTGTCCCGGAATAGCCAAAGGGGGAGATTTGTAAGGACATAAATTTCCAATTGAGTCCATATATAGTTTTGGCTCAATTCCGGACAAAAACATTTATTCATAGGAATGTATTTGATTGTAATATTCTCAAAGCCTATGAAGTGTGTGTTGAAGACGTAGCGGCAAAGAATATAAAGCATCATCAAAATGCCGGTTTGCGTGCCTCGTTTCTACGTCATCAACTAAGGTTCCATGCTCCTAAGGTCTGAATGTAATTATATTTATATAGGAGCTTGGAACAAAGTTTATTGGGTGTTAGGTGTAATAAAAACTGCATTTTATTTTCAGGAAGAATCAAATTAGAACTTTAAAATAAGTATATAAAAGTTTCTGGGCCAAAATCGAATTTTACAAACTTTCTGGTCGTTCGTTAGAAATGTCGTTCGAACGAGTTTTTTCGTTCGAACCAGATTTCGTTCGAACGAGTTTTGTTGTTCGAACCAGTTTCGTTCGAACGAGTTTTCCAACGACCCTAAACTGGTCAGTCGTTCGATATGTCGTTCGAACGAGTTTTTCGTTCTAACTAGGTATATAACGAGATTCTAACGAGCCCAGGCTGGTCGCTCGTTAGAAGTCTCGTTCCAACGAGAGTCAAGTTCGTTCGAACGAGACGCCAGGAGGGAACGGTTTTGAGCAGTTTTTTGGCAGTTTTCACCCCATTATCCCACTTGTTTCTTAACTGATTTTTTAAGACTTTATCAAGGACGGGAATCATTTTTCAAGGTGTATCTTTTTCATACCATACAAACTCCTAGAGAGTGTTTTGAGACAAAATTTGTTTAAGGAAAAAGATCATGTTTTGAGTGTTATTCTTTCAAAGAAAATTCATACACACTCTAGTTTACACCCAATTGTGTTTAACCAAGTTTCTATATTTATATCAATTGCTTGGAGTTTTTGGCACCGGTTTTCTCTACCGAATTCAAGAGACGTTTCGGGTTTGCTTCTACACCCCATCACAAAGAAGACTTTTGTTGAGATTCTACCCACACGGAGAAAGGCTCCATGCTTGGGTGACGGTGACCATATAAAGTCCCATCGGTGGATTTCGAGACCGCGGTGGTGTTCCGAGGTTGTCCGCTAGGAAGAGGTTTCTACGAGAAGGAGCGTCGAGGCTTGAGAGGGATCGAGTCAGTCGTTGTAAGTCTATCTGTCTTGTAATTGTAATTCCATATCTAGTGGACTTGTGGCTAGGGCCGTCCGAGGTTGTTTCCCGTCTTGGGTTTTTCCTCGTACATCTCGGCGTAGTGTGATATTGTTTATTTTATCTTGCATCATAATTTAGAACGCATGCTTAGAATAAATTCAAGATAAAAGTTAGTTTAATTATCACACTCATTTAATTTGGGACTAAATTAAATATTGGGTAAATTTGGTTTATTCAAGTCATTTGCTAAAATTGGTTTCGCCTAACTTTGGATATAATTGTTAATTATGACTTAGGAAAATTCTAGGACTTGGATTTAATACTAAACTTTGGAATTTTAATATTTGTTTTGTTGAACCATCACACCGTTTACGCTTCCGCATTTATTTAAAAGGAAATTATATTTTAATTTGAGTCTTTCACTCTAGGTTGGTTGTTGTACCGTATCTGAGTTGTCCCTGTAATGAAACTTAAGGATGCTCAGCAGCGCATATCTTCGGGTAAAAAGTAGATGTTACCAGCATCTTGGTATTTCTTAACATGGACTTGGGTGTGACAAGTGGTGGATTGAATTTAAAAGGTGCGGGATAGTCCATAATGGCCTGGATAAAAGTAGATCCCTTCACAAAACTCCTCTGCAAAGGTTGTTTAGTCTTAGAGATTTCTCCTAAACGATCTTCTAACCTCTATATAGATCATTTTTAGGAATATTCCTCTGGATTAAACTTAGATGAAGAAGCTTTGGTGGATTTACTATGCATTAAGCTCTCTTCGTGAGAAGTCTGCTCGTCACGCAGAGAGCCTGTTAAGCTAGCCCTAGGCCTCTTGGATCCTTCTATGTGCTCGTAGGATCGATATGGCTATCTGTTATAGCCTCTAGCTTCTCGATCCCCACAAATCAAAGGCATACGCGTTACTCAGGCATTTTAATGCACTAGGCCATTTATTGGAGAAAGACCGACATTCGTATTAATCCATAGACCATGTTGAGGATATTGCTCTAAGACATTAATATATGTCGCGAGAGGATCTGGAGCGTTTACTTCTCTCATTTTTCAATGTACGAGCCAATTTATGAACTAACTCCTACATGGATTCTTTCCCTTTAACAAGGTTGAGTAAAATTCCACGGAGATATTCCACACTAGGAGGAGAGATGGAATAATAGTGTTACCTTCATTTTTAGGGCCATTTTCGGGGTCAGTCATTTCTTCAAGGATAAAAAAATGAAACAAGTGGTTGAGAATGATGATAGACAAACGTTCCCACATACGGCGCCAATTTGTTGATATCTAAAAATGGAGGGAGTCCAAATTTATTATCACAAATAAATAAAGATAACCAAGCAATGCAAACACATAACAAACAAGGGTTTTAAAGTGGTTCAGCTATAAGTAAAGCCTACGCCCAATGTTTGTATTATTACGGGTGGTTACAATAGCTCAGTATTGAGTGTGCTTGTGCTCTATTGAATCGTCCCTTTAAGCTAACGGAGATCATGTATTTATAATGGTTAGCAATCCAAGAGATGGAATATCTTTATATATTCAGGTATTTAAATATGTACACAATAAATAAAAATGTTTATATTCAGTGGTACTTCTAGCTATTCCAACCGAGTAACATTCTCTATTCTTAATGGTTCATATTCTTGAGGTTAGTTGGCCTATTGGCCGACTAAGTGCCCCTAGGGATGACGAAGCTATCTAGTGTAACCACCTAGGAGGACTGATGTTCCTGTTTGATTGGTACACCTAGGTGAATAATTTTTGCATACAACAAAAGTCCCCAGTGCTCCATGCTTGATGATTGATCAAAATTATTGAGTATTTGTTCCAAAACCTTGCTCGGTGTGATATCTAGGAGTTGGTCGGCGGGATGCCCATTTTTCATTGGTTCACGTAGATGAATAATTTTTACATACAGTAAATGGGTTCTTTATACATCTGTGTACTTTTGTTACAATCATTTTCCATTCACATTTACTTTACTATTATGCATAAACCCCTCCAATTTTATCATTTAAATTTACTATTTAAATTTAATTAGTAAGAACTTTACACATTGACGAGGATTTTACATGTCAAAACTAGGAAATTTACACATGTTCTTTAGTTCATTCATATCAACTGGTACACCCATAACCTCTTCTATTTTTTAGGCTCAACATCCCCTAACTACTTTAAAGCTAAGAATTTTACACGTGTTCTTTAGTTCATTCATATCAACTTCTACACCCATAACCTACCCTATTTATTAAGCACAACATCCCCTCACTATTTCTGACGCTATAAATAAATAGCTTTCGATTGGCTTATAAGAACTTAACATTTTTCTTTTCTCTATCATTCCAAATTCAATTATAAACACAAAAAATTGTAATCTCATGAAGTGCTTTGAGAAGTAGTCTTAATGAAGAAACGTGTTAAGGAAATTATTGCAGAGGGTTGAGGAAGATATTTTCTCATACTAAAAAGAATTTGATACTTTTATAGGCTGTGTTAATGAAGTCTTCTCCGACACCCACAGAGCCCGTTTGACTTGTTATAAGTGTATAAGGAGCCGCCACAAACACATGAAACCTCATGTAATTCTACAGAAATGAGGTCATATATATTCTTACAAATTTGAGGGAGAAACAAGACAAACTCAACTACTGCATATATGTGCATGAGAAGAAAATTCGAGTGTACTTGAATTTCATCATCTCTCTTCCTGACCCCATTGAGGGTTTTAATGATTTTCCGAATTCACTTTTTGATGTTTGATTTTGTTTCTCATTTTGTCTCAAATGTTTTATATATTTTTTCTTCGTTATAAATCGATTTATTTTTTTGTTATGCATATCTTGTCATTTTGATCATAAACATCTATACTCTGGTAATATTACCCCTGGTGACCATAATACACATAGGCTACACAAAATCAGAAGTAACATTATATGTATTTTAATCAATTGAAAGTACATTTATAATTTAGAATAAGTTTTATGTATACTTAGTTGAAATCTTCTTGTAGTTTATACTGTCCAAAGTAACTAACATAAATATAAAGTACATGCAATATTATATACAGTACATGTGAATATTATTAAAAAGTGTGCGTGTATTCTTCAAAAAGACACCATTAAGAAACAAAACAATCCCGCGGTACTGAAATCCATGACTGGATCCTGCTAAAATTACAAAAATTCTCTTTAATAATTTACTCTCGGATTCCACATCAAGAATGCAATATGATCCCGGATTATAATGCACGAGAAGTTCCATATAATTGTCGATTAACACATATAAAACCTTTTCATCACCATGTAACTCAGCAGCAAGCATCTATTTCCAATGCCATGCATGATGATAGCCTATATCAAGACCACAGTTCTTCTTTATATCTCTAACTATATCAATTGGGCTCAACAATGGTTTATTTCTAATCTCATCAGCCAGCATTGTTGAAACCAACATGAAGTCTATTATTTCGCTCGAAGGATTACGATAGACACCTCTATAAGTATGCTCATCATTCAAACTTTATATATAAAAGTAACCATTTACTAAAGATAATGAAGAATGAAATCTCCACATAAAATTTTAGTAGTCCTTTTAAAGCACTCTACTATCACCCAAGTTTTATCATTCCTAAAATATACATAGTTGAAACCAACCTCAACAGAAGGTTTTCATAATTTATCTCAAAACTCAACCACACCTCCTTCAAAATATGTCTTCCAATCATTGAAAAGATAAAATTTTGAGTTACTGAACTCCACACATCCAATATAAAAATTATTTTCAACACCGCTACTAAGATCAATTGCAATGGTTGATGATAAATAGTCAACCCTTTCTCTACTTGTATCATTACAGTAAACCCTCTCACAACTTGTATAAGTGCAACCAACTCGTTTGCAAATTCTATCCGTGCATTCAACCCATTAATGACTTGTACCAGTGGGAAAGCTCCTGAATCCAAGATATACATCCAAATAAAATCATCTTTGATAATCTGTTAAGATCGCAACATACATCGAACAACTTTATCACAAACCAATATGAAGTGACTTTCATATCCAAACAAGTATTTAAATGGAAAACTCCCAATTTTCAAATCCATAAACCTCCTACACAACTCACTGCTTATGAAATCTAATGATATGTCTTCAAATATTTGAATGCAAGCCATATTGTCCATATAACAACACCTCGTACTCTTACAACTTTCAATTATGACCTGTATTAAATGAAAAATTAAAAATTGTTTAGGTAAAGGTCAAGACTAGTTAATGTTGTTGGTGCGGGCCTATAAACAAATGCCCAATTAAAACATGACAACTCTACAAAGTCATGTAATAAACTAACAAAGGATATGAAAATTAAGATATTGCCAAAATAATGTCAACACATATAGTGAGAATAAATCAGTATAATTTCACATGTACTTTATATCTTTATGCGTACACTTTACTACAATTTTATTGTGATATATATATATATATATATATATATATATATATATATATATATATATATATGCGTGTACTTTTCAGTTTTTTTATTCTCCCTTATTGAGGTACCATGAGGTGTCCGTTCCAGCTTTACGCGAACCTCGACTAATCCCCACTCACGGATAAGTGTCCAGCCCTGGCCCCCTGATTGTTTGCAGTTGCCGAGACTCGAACTTGGGAAGAAACCCAGTCGACCCTGGGGCTTTAATACTAGTGAGCTAACACTAGACCCACATCACTGCAATATAAAGTACATGCACATATGAAACACATAATCAAAAGGTATACATACACAACATGGTATTAAATCAAAATACAATTAGAATAAATCAGTATAATTTCACGTGTACTTTACTGCAATTTTGTTGTGAGCTATATACATATATGTAAACTTTATGTTTTATGACACAACACTATAACATAAAGTACAAGCACATATGGAATACACAATCAAAGCATATACATACATAACTTATTAGAAAATCAAAATACAATGGGAATAAATTATTATAATTTCACATGTACTTTATATATTTATTCGTGTACTTAACTGTAATTTTATTGTGAGCTCTATACGTATGCGTGTACTTTATGTTTTATGTAACAACACTAAAACATTAAGTACATGCATGTATAAAACACACAATCAAAACATATACATACAAAACTTGCTAGAAAAACAAAATATAACACTACACTAAAATAGCCAAATTAGCACCCTTCAATCGGCCACCCTTGTCATGGTTATTGACCGTGACAAAACAATACGCATTTTTTATCACGGTCAATGCCCATGACAAATCCGTGAAAAGTGCAATTGTCACGGAATTGTCACGGTCAATGACCATGATAATCTTATAATGTTATCAAGGTCAAAGGTCGTGACAGGTCCGTGACAAATTTGTCAGTAAAAAAAACCCTCCCCCTACTTTTTTTCCAATCGTTTTGGTCTCCCTCCTGTTTCTCTCTCTAAGATACTGCTCTCTCTCTCTCTAAGAGATTTTCAGTTTTTTTCCTCTCTTTCTCTTTTCTTTATATATATGTGTGTGTGTATGTGTGTGTGTATATGTGGGTGGTGTGTGTGTGCATGTACAGATTTGCGTATGTGTGTGTGTGGTGGGGGGAGGGGGCAGGGGGTATCGGGGTGGGGTGTGTGTGTGTGTTTTTAGGTGTGTGTTGTGGGGGAAGGGGGAATGGTGGGGCAGGGGGTGGGGGAGGGGTGCGTGTGGGTGTGCTAATTAATGTGTAAATACCCAAATATGTAAATACCCAAATATATGTTGTACCCTTAAGTATACCTACCCAAATATATGTTGAGAGTTTTCTCATGGAATAGTCATAATAGGAACAGCAATTGGGACTTATAATTATTATTGTTAATTTAATTATGACTTTGATTGGATATAAATGAGTTAGAAGCCTTTATTAATTGTTTGTTTTGAATTAGTAAGTAGTTAGTTTGAATTGATGTTTAGAATTTTTAGTAATTGTACATATTACATGTTGTTGTTTTGAAATTCAGAATAAGTTATTAAACATTAATATTACACCGTGACAGTTGAAATCGACAAATTGATTAATAAAATATAGATTTAATTGTAACTTTAATTGTATAGCTTTAATTATGATATATTTATAAGACGTGATGAAATGAATTAATTGAGTAGATTAATTAGAAGGAGTACGGACATTTGTTGATTTTTTTTTTGTCGCTGTTGTTGTTGGATTATAGTGGACGGATGTTGGGTTGGTTAATTTTGGAAGTGACATGACCACTGGATTATTGTCCAAATGGGGGGGGTCAACTTGTTTCTAAAATTAATTTGTGTTACGAACAATATATTATTAATTCAAATAAATAATATGTTTCATTTATGATAATTAAATAAAACATACTTGATATTACATATAGTCCACTATAATCCAAAAGGAGTATGAAAATCTCGATCGGTGTATGGTATGCAATGAACCTAGATATGTCTAATCTAATGGTAAGGAAGTCATAACCTCAAAAGTGCCTCAAAAACTATTGAATTATCTTCCCGTTGGGATTATATTAAAGAGGTTTTTCACAATTCCATGGGTAGCAGAGGAAATGACTTGGCATGCTAGGGAAAAAGTAAGGGATAATGTCATGTGTCATCCTATTGATTCTACAGTTTGGAGGAGGATGAGTTATGAGTATCCCAATTTTTTTCGAGAATAGCGTAACATTCGTTTGGCTATATCAACAAATGGTTTCAATCCATTTGGAAATCTAAGCACCAATCAGAGTGTATGGCCAGTGATCCGAGCCCCACTTAACCTCCCTCCTTTATAGTGTATGAGGCCTAAATTTTCAATGTTGTCTTTATTGATACTCAGGCCAAAGGAACCAAGTGATGACATCGATATCTACCTGGCTCCATTGGTAGAAGAATTAAACGAGTTGTGGGAAGAAAGTGTGAAAGCATTTAACTATTTTTGAAAAGAAGAGTTTACGCTGAAAGCTTTGCTGATGTAGGCAATTCATGATTTTCTAGTTTATGGGACATTATTCGGTTGTGTAGTAAATGGTTATTTGGGGTGTCCTATATGTGGAGAGGAGACTAAATCTCTTCGTCTTCCTGCTATCTCAAAAAATGTATACCATTTTCATAGGAGGTTTTTACCCCCCGCTCATATTTTCCGATTTGAGAAAGGTTCCAATTTTTTATCGAGCGGGGTTGAACATAGGCTACTGCTGAGAAAACTTTCAGGTTCAGAAATTGAAAGTGATTGTGGCCCTAATATGCCAGGTAAGAATCCTAAATTTAAGAATGTCAAGCATAAGAAGACCCCAACTGGAAATGAAATTGAGACAAGAAAGGCATGGTCTAAGAGGTGAATTTTATTGGACTTGCCTTATTGGAAGAATAACTCGATGCGCCATGCATTAGATGTGATGCATGCTGAGAAGAACATCGTTTAACATATTGTGGTCACATGCCTTAGAGGGAGTCATTCGAAGGATAGAGAAAATGCACGAAAAGACCATAAATCGTTTAAACTTAAGCCACAACTATGGTTGAAAGAAGATAGTAGGGGAAGGACAATAATTTCCCCTGGTGCGTTTACTTTGATGAGTGGGGAAAGGAATGTGCTTTTAGACAAAATATATAATTTGAAGCTTCCATCTAATTTTTCGTCCAACTTGCAAAGGATTGTGAATTATTCTACCCATGATTTACACCTATGCGACGAGGCACTTATTTGTGGTCCAGTAAGATATCAGTGGATGTATTTGTAGACACCCCATTCTAGCACCCCCCCTGCATCACTACAAACCTAAGTCATACCTCGGGTACTGACCTAGAGGCCACCAGGTACTTCCAGGCTCTGTTTGACCAAAAGTTAAACACTTCAGCTCGACTGAGACTGAATGAATACTCGAAGGAAACTCAAACCCTTTCTAACGGTCTGCCCCGTGAGCGAATCTGACTTACGGTGCGAACAAACGACCAGTTTTCCCCCAAAACTTGATCAGGAGGTCACCGGATGCTCCTAGGATCCGTCTGACCAAATTCAACTCTTCAATTCGGCCAAAACTGAATGAATCTTCAAAGGGCACTGAAACCCCTTTCCAAAGGTCCACCCCATTCATGATTCTGACTTACGGTACGGACAAATGATCCGTTTTACTCCGACAGGTGACCGAATGCTCCCAGGCCCCGGTTGACCAAAGTTAACTCCCTAAACCAGGTCGAACTCTTTGGAATGTAGAATTACATCTCATAACCTTTCCTACGGTCTGCTCCTTGTGCAACTCTGACTTACCATGCGGACGAACGATCCACTTGTGTCCGATAATCCCCCGTCCAAAGGACCGATGAGCGCTTTCGAGCCAAATTTGACCCAAAGTCAGCTCCTGGACTCGGGAGCGATTCAAGTACTTTTAAAGGTATCTAAAATACCTTTCCATCGGTTCACCCCGTGCAGAATTCAGATCAATAATTTGCATTTTACGATCATTTTTCGAAGGAACTTGAAAGAGACTTACAAATGGCAGGTTCCAAATCCTGTATATCGGAAGTGTACCTAAAACACCTGCCGATTGGCAGGACCAGACCTATGCTGATCGGCAATGCCCTGGACCTATAAAAAGGAGGGTCTGGCCTCATTGCAAAAAAAAAATCTGAGATCCATCACTCTTCGCGAACTCAGAAAATCTCTCTCGAAGTCAGCGTGACTTCCACATCCAAATCCTTTTCCAACATTCACTTTTTATCATTTTTTTCATCAAACTTGGTGAACTAACTACTCGTCATAATCACCCAAGTGCAAGGGTTGCTCTTCAACATTCATGATCAAGCTCAAGATCTTCAAGAAGGTCCAACTTTCTCAATTCTCTCTTCAAATTCTCCTAAATTCGCATTAACTAATTTTATTACTTAGCACTTTTATTTTATCCATATCACATATCCTAATATACTTTTTATTTAGTATTATTGGACATCCCTTATTTTCATATAAATAAAACCCAATAAATAAGAAAAAAGAGGGTTTGCTCATAAATTCCAAACGGGAATTCTCAGACTTTTCCCACAACTAAAATCCTTTTTTACACACATAAGAAAAGTCCCCGATTGGATTTATGGGATAAAACACACCCCTAATTTTGTATGCGAACTACGTGGACTTTGATGCCTCTATTGGCTACGTAGGTGTCTCAGGGTAAAACCCGAGATTCGAGTCCTATTCTTTCCCATTTTTTATTTTTCTAAATTCTTTAACTTAATTCTCTTAGATTCTGTATATTTACGTATACATATATTTGTTCTTAGTGGCGTATTATTCCATATGCATTATCGTTCCATTATAACGATCAACGCTAGGATAATCGCACAAATCCTATTTTATAATATTATTTTTTAGGAACATTCCTATGGATGACTCGCTTTATCTCTTCCATGATATAAGTCGATGATTCATGTCTCCACTACATATACACATGCAAACATACCATGGGGAAATAAAGGAAAATAACAACAAAAACATGAGAGACCGTAAGGGCATAATGGGTGACTAACACCTTCCCATTTCGTAGCTTAGCCTCCAAACCCTACTCGAATCATTTTTGGTTTCGTATGTATCAGTATGTCTTTGGATGATTTCCTTCGGGATGTCTACTCCCTCTTTTGTCTGTTTTGATTAAAATAGACTGGCGACTCCATCTCTCTACATTTTTCACCTCACACACCACCGACGACGGTCGAAGCGCTCCCGAGAGGGATGCGGGGGACGAATGTCCTCCCACCTCGTGAGATGAACCCTCCTCTCTCTCCCTCTGTAAGGATCAGGGATGGCCATAGTGGCGAATCTACTGGGGACATTTTTATATGAGGGTTAGACTCTATTTACATGGTTGTTTTATTTTCTCATATATTCCCCTATTTGCATGTTCCCCTTTTTCATGTGTACCTCGTGCTTATGCTACTCTTCACACACTGGTTGAAGATACTCCATCTACACTTCACACCACGTGCACCTAGGATCACATTTATCCACATGTTACACGCATCACCCATCCATACTTGGTATACCCCTAGTACTTGGACTTTGCTCCCTATTTGGCATGATCAATACAGACACTCTCATCATAAGATACTAATAAGATAATCATGCATGATTCATACGACATCACCAAAGAGCATTGTTATTTACCAAATTTTGTCCAGTAACTGTAGGGTTACTTCGTGATTTGTGTTGGTTCGACAGGGCGCAGTTAGTCTAAGCGACTTGACTCTCACCTTCCATTGGCCAAGTACCTTCGACGTATATCGAATGGTTCCCCGCATTATACCGCTTCACCGAAGTCATAATGGTAGGTATATCGTAAGGAACTCATTCATGTAAACCGAGTATATTGAATTCTCTCTCACACGTACCGTCCCCACGAGGTATATAGTGAGGCAATTCATGTACACTCAGGTATATCAAATGGCTTGTCCACACGTACCAATTTCCCTCAAAAGCAAGATGTATATTGTGGAAGTCACGCCAAAGGGGGAACCCTTTCCAATTCACCCAACCAACTGTATACCCACATATAGGTGTCAAGCCTAGGAGACACATGTTACACTAGCGGTTTCAACCCGAAACTTTATCGAAATTCCGGGTCGGCCTGCCGTTTAAATTTTTGTGCATTTTTAAAATGGGACCTTACCCGTGAGCCTGGTCACAAGTCCAACTATAGCTTTGCATATGTTATAAACCTAAATTTCCTAGGATCGGGTCCCGTCCAGCATTTCATTTTGCATTTAGGAGAATTTAATACAAGTGAGAACATAATAAATATAATAATCATGCTGAGACCCATCTCCGAAAAATATTTCTCCCTTCTTTATCAAAAATCCAAAAACATTTTTCCTTTCTTTATCAAAAATGCAAAAATATTGTCTTTCGATCTCAAAAGAAAAAAAATGTCAAAAATATTTTCATTCTTCTTTTTTCAAAAATAAATCCCATTTTACGCCTTCTCAGGTCGGTTGCACGCCTTTGCCCTGGTTCCTTATTGGCTTCGGTCTTCAGTCAAATCACCCTGGAATTTTGTCTGTTCCCCTACTACTTCTTTCGAGTCCATAATCCATCCGCTTCCCATGGAGAACACAGATCAAGCACCAGTTATGCATCCACATCTTATGGTAGTCTTAGCACAGCTCGTGTCCAAAATTTATAACCTCTAGACTGAGGTCCAAGAGATGCAACGAAACCAGGTTCCTGATCCTCAAGAGACCGAGGCCCTATTCCCTTGCACTATGGGTCCACCCGAGCCTATCTGGGCTCATTAAGAGTATCAGCACACTCCATGTTACCCTCCTACTAATGGGTTATTGTCTGCCCATCTTCCCATGCCAAACCTTGCCCAGCTTGGGACTAACTTTCCTATGATCATTGATCCAAAAGAGGTAGAGTTGAACAAGGTCAAAGAAGATCTCAAGATGCTAACTAAGAAGTTTGACCAAGTCAGAATCTCTTGAAATTACATGGACTACACCCACATGTCTCCTTATCCTAAGGCGAGGTTACCCGAGAAGTTTGAGATGCCAAATATCGAGAAATTCGGAGGAAGTGGATCCCCGATTATTCATCTTCGTAGTTATCACCGTTCTATGACTTTCCTAGGGGTTTCTAAAGACGTGATGGCCAACTTATTTCAGCAAACTTTGAACGAAAGCGCCCTCCGATGGTTTTTATCTCTCAAGGAATCTATAATCCATAGCTAGGAGGATGTAGCCCGAGAATTCATGTTGCAATATAAATACAACGAAGATCTTGAGGTCACCCGTCGTGATTTAGAACTGCTCAAATAGAACTCTAGGGGATCAGTCAGTAACTTCATAGCTCGATGAAGGGAAAAAGCAACCACTATGACCAATCGGCCTTCGGAGGAAGAACAAGTCAACATAGTGAAGAAGACCTTCTTACCTCATGTCCGAGCAACCATGGGAGGACAATACGATCCCCACTTATGAGCTCTCATAGAAGCAGGAGTAGAAATCAAGTAAGGTCTTGCTAAAACACAAGTCGAACCAAAGAAAGTGTCCGGATAATTCACTCCGAGAAAATATGATAAACCTATCAATGCTGCAGTCTCAACCATCAACAACATCTCTCAACCAACCACCTCGTAGGCACTAGAAAGCCACCCAGTCCCAGTTCGAAAGGAATAAACCGAGCTCCATGCTCCCCTCTCCAAAGTTTATCAAGCCCTATTAAGTCAAAACCTTATCAAACCCTTGGACCCCCATCCATTTCCAAATCAACTTCCAAGAAACTTCAAGGCAGATGCCCATTGCGTCTTTCACCAGACTGCTGGCCATACTACGGACCAATGCTTTCACCTTTGAAACATAATCCAAGGTCTAATTGATCGGGGTACCATTGCCCCACCAGCCAATCCTAAGCCAAACACTACTCACAACCCACTCCCAAAACATGCCAATGCCATTTTCTTGGATTACAACCCAGAATTTGATCCCTCGACTCAAATCACACCCATATACTCTCCCAAACCTCTCCAAATTTGCCTATATTTCCTCCTACACCACTCTAGCCTCATTGATCAAGCACTTTCACTCCTTACCAGAACATGCATCGTTGTTCGTACCCATTCTGAAAATGGAGGTATGGAATTATCAGAAGTACTAAACCAACTCCTAGAGTTCGGGCTGAAATTACCCTCACAGATGATCATTGATTGACAAAGGTTCAGTACGTTGTTCTTAGAATCATGAAAATGGGCCCGAGAGTCAGACAGTTGGATGGTACCAACAGATGAAGTCATCCTAGATGACGTTGTCCAGATCATGGAAGAATTATTCAGGCAAAGTAATAATATTTGTAGTAAGACTGAGTTATACAATACTCTGAAGCTACAAGGGCGCCTAGTCCCTTCACCCTTACATCTCCTCGCAAAATGGGAGGACCTGTATGAAGAAGCCATTGAAGTTATGGAATGCATTGAATTTATATGGAAAGACAGAATTGTTTCCACCGGATGGGCGAAAAATTTAAAGATTCAAATAAAGAGAAAGCTTCCAATAAAACTGTCCCGATAGCTGACATATGTGGGATGATATCATTTGAAGAACTCCTCAGAGAAATAAACAAGGTGGCAGAATAACCCGAGATTGACGAAGAAATAGGGTTCATGTTCTTCCCTTATTTAGTAAATCACTTGAGCAGATCAGGGAGGCATTACCATATCCCAAGCTTACCACCAGCCATTGACAAAGGGAAGGGTGTTGAAAACCTTCCTATGCCAGAGATGACCCTCGAGGGAAGAAAGATCATGGATCAACTGAAGAAAACTTAAGCTAACATCATTCTATAGGGGCTTTTCATGTCTTCCCAGCTACACAGAAATGCTTTGATCAAGTTTCTCACCGGACCCACAGTTCCTCCTTCTACCATACCAGAAGAAGCGGTAAATTTAGTCGGATCCTTGACCTCTACCCGAATGCTATCCTTTTTTGAATAAGAAATCCCTAAAATTGGGCAAAACAACAATCATGCAATAAACATCTCCATCGAAGTTATGGGTAAGATCGTACTACTCTCTCTTATCGATAATGAATCCACCTTAAATGTTTGCCCATTAAGAACCTTCAAATGCTTAGGACTGAAGGAAAGTGACCTCGCTCCAACCTCCGCTGATGTACATGCATACGATAATACCCATCGGGATGTGATGGGATCCATAAAACTTGTAATAGGGGTTGTCCCTATAAACCCTATCGTTGAATTCCAAGTTATTGACATCCCATCTTGTTTCAACATGTTACTTGGACGACCTTGGCTCTACAGTATCAAGGGTGTGTCTTCCTCACTCCATCAGAAATTGAAGTTATTCACCGATGAATGAGTCATCACCATTTTGGGCAACGACGACAATGCCGAGGGTGCAAGTACCAGTAATCCAATCCTTGAGATACAGCACGGGTAAAATGATATGCTCTTATCAGGATTCCAAGTTGAGCCACTTCTACTCCCGAAAGGGGATGATTTTAAAGAAAGGGTTTGTCTAGAATATGACCCTTATGGAAATATCAATGTGATTCAAATGTTCAAAAACATACACTTCATGTCCGGACTGGGGCTAGGGCAAAGACAGCAAGGGATAATTGAGCCCATTGAACTGAAAAAATATTTACCTCCTTGTGGTTTGGGGCATCGACCGTCAGAACAAGAGCTCAGAATGATCTGCCAATCTTGACCAAAGAGAATATTAGACTGCATCCAGACTATCCTACGGGATTCCTTGAATGGACAATTCATTAAAGAGGGCGAAGACTTCCCCTTTTGTGGCTTTTTGGAACCATGGTATGACCATACAGACAAGAAGATGAAGCCTGTAATGGAGATGTTTTTCCAAGACAGCTATCCAGGTCTCAAAATTTCACAAGACCATATACAATCGATCATCAAAGATACCAAAGATTTTAAGGGAAGTGACTCTGGGGATTCATTTAATTTATAGAGACTGGGGGTGACACTTTGCATGGTTCATTTAAGCACTGCATCACTGGATCTATCCCACCTGATTAAAGTTGCTGATATACCTCTCCTCAACTAGTATGCTGCACTAGTTCTACCTGTTGAAATCCCACCTACCCCCAATGTGTACCCCATCTCTTCTTCTGTTGTCCATCCTTGCTCTAATGTAATCGAGGCCTCCTTTGATGAGGTTGTCAACACTGTTTTTCCTATCAATGAAATAAATGAAGATTTTGAGTATCTTGGTGTGCCTTACATTAATTTTTTAAACTCTAATCAAACTTTTGATGATGATGATTTTGCATAAGAACAGTTCTTAACTGATCTAAATAAGGTTAATAACAAACAATATAATTGCGTTCAAGTTAATGAAGAAGAAGCTATTATTGTTAACCTCGGTTCTAGTAGCCAATTGCGAGAGATTAGGATTGGGGCTACCCTTGACGAGCGTGAGTGCGCACAACTCAAAGAATTGCTAAAGGAATTCATAGATGTCTTTGCCTGGTCCTATGATGATATGCCCGACATCGATCCTAAAACAGCTCAACATGAGATCCCCACTCTCCCAGATTACAAGACGGTTAAACAAAAGTTAAGAAATCACTGCACCAAATGGTAGCTAAAAGTCAAAGAAGAAGTGGTCAAACAGCTGAACGTAGGCTTCATTCGTGTGATTGAATATCCCACGTGGCTAGCCAACATAGTGCCCGTACCGAAATAAAGAGGAAAAGTTCGGATGTGTGTAGACTATCGAGAATAGAATAAAGCCTCTCCAAAGGATGATTATCCGTTACCCAAAATCGACATGATCGTGGAGAATACATCCACTCATGCTCTCAAGTCATTCGTCGACGAATTTGCCAGATACAACAAAATAAAAATTCACCCAGATCAATAAGAAAAAATCGCGTTCATCACGCTGTGGGGAACCTTTTGCTACACAGTTATGCCATTTGGTCTCAAGAATGCTGGGGCTACCTACCAGAGGGCTGCCACAACCATCCTACATGATCTGATTCATAAAAAAATCGAGGTCTATGTGGATGATATGGTTATCAAATCCAAAACTACAGAAGGTCATGTTCCCTCACTCTGAAAGTTCTTAGAACGACTGTGACGTTATCAGTTGAGACTCAATCCACATAAATGTGTCTTCGGCATTACAAAGGGAAAACGCTTGGGATTCAAGGTCAGTGAGAAGGGGATAGAACAAGGTCCTGCCAAGCTGAAAGCCATACTTGAGATGCAACCTCCCCGAACGGAGAAAGAGGTCCGTGGTTTCCTTGGGAAATTACAATACATCAGCCAGTTCATTAGCCAGTTAAATTCCATTTGTGAACTTATTTTCAAACTCGTCCAAAAGGATTCAACCAAGGTTTGGAACGAGGCATGCCAAGAAGCTTTTAACTGAATCAAATAATATCTGACCCAACTTTCGGTACTCATGCCACTACAACCTGGCCTCCCTTTGCTTATATACGTAAACATAATTGACACTACATCTGGGACTCTGCTATCCTAATATCATGAAGATTCATACAAAGAAAGATCCATCTATTACGCTAGTAAAAAATTAGCCGATTACGAGGTCAACTACACTGCTTTGGAAAAGGCATGTATCGCGCTTGTCTGGGTCACCCAAAAGTTGCGACACTACATGCTCGACTTTTTTAACAAACTTGTATCCCGAATGGACCTCATCAAGTACCTGCTTGAGAAACCCACCTTATCCAGCCGAATGGCTCGATGGTTGATGGTCCTGGATGAGTTTAATATCGTGTATGTCACGCAAAGGCTATGAAAGGAAGAGTTATCTCTGACTACCTTGCTAACTACCCCATAGAAGAAGATGATGTTTGGATCTCTGAATTCCTAAATGAAAACATCCTCTACACTTATCAAGACAATCTTCGATGGAAAATGTTATTTAACGGGGCTGCCAATAAAATGGGATATGGCATTGGGATACTTTTGATCTCCCCAGATGACTTCCACACTCCCATCACTATCAAATTGGATTTTCCCTTCACCAACAGCATGATTGAATATGAGGCATGTACCATAGGCCTCAAAGTTTCTCTCAAGAAAGGTATCCAATGCCTAGATGTGTATTGGGATTCTGCCCTCATCATCCCTTAAGGGCTCAGAAAATGGAAAGCCAAGGACGAGAAACTCCAACCTTTTCATTCCCACTTAGAAGAATTAGCCTCCCAATTCCAAGATATCACCTTCCACTACTTACCTCGAGCAAAGAATAACCTAATTGATTCCCTTGCTATATTGGCCTCCATGGTCGACATGCCTGAAGGAATAACAGTGGCCCCCTTCCTAGTCCAAAAGCAAGATAAACCAACCCACTGCTACCACATTGAGCTCATCACCAAAGAAGATCCTGAGCTAGATAATTGTTAGTAATATAATAACTGGCACCTTCTCAAGCATGGTAGGTATCCTGAAGGTTCCAATAAGAAAGACCAGGAAACCCTCCAAAGACTGGACACCAGTACATCATCTGTCATAAATCACTGTTCAAAAGAAACTTCGATGAAACCCATCTACACTGCATCGCAGGGGATGACATTGAAGAGATAATGCTAAAAATCCACAGTGGGGAATACGGCCCCCACATGAACAATCACATGCTTGCCAAAAGATCATCCGACAAGGCTACTACTGGACCACCATGGTCCAGTATTGCACCGCCTATGTCCGAAGATGCCTCAAATGCCAATAGTTTTACAACCTTCAACACCTGTCTCCGTGAGAATTATATAACATGACTTATCCCTGGTCGTTCTCCACCTGGGGCATCGACATCATAGGGAAGGTTACACCCAAGGCTTCCATCGGGCATGAATTCATCCTAGTTGCTATTGATTACTTCACCAAATGGGTTAAAACAGAGTCATACACAGTTCTGAATGCCAAGAAAGTGGCCAAATTCATCAAGAAGAACATCATCTACGGGTATGGGGTCCTGCACGAACTAGTGCCAGATAACGGGTTGCACTTTGAGGCAGAAGTCATATAAGTGGTCAATGAGTATGGGGTTCCACTACACCAAAAACAAAAAATCTGGCACGGTTTAAAACTGTGCCAGATCAAATCTGGCATGATTTTGAACTGTGCCAGAATCAGGTGTTCCAAAATGGTAATTTTTTTCTGGCACGGCTCAAAAGTGTGCCAGATTTGGCCAAATAGGAACACTTCTGGCGCACTTTTAAACCGTGCCAGAATTTGATATTTTTGGCACACTTTTGGCACAGTTTTTAACTGTGCCAGATTCAACACGGTTTAAAAAAAATTGGCACAGTTCAAAACCGTGCCAAAATATGATAAACTTTTGCCACGGTTTTGAACTGTGCCAAATTTTTTTATAAAAAGGAAAAAAATTTATTTGAAAGCACAAAAATTCACAAATTAATAATATTGCACGTTGTTAATAAACTAATGTACATAAAAACTTCAAAATATTACAAGTCTTTAATATTCACAGGCCACAAAAAAATTGGGCAGAATTTCCTCTATTTTTTGGACATTCCAAAACCTGCTAATACAAAACCTACCTAACATAAAGCCCGCACGGCCAAAAAATATAACAATAAACTTACAAAAGCCCGCATGGCCATAAAAGTTAACAATAAAACTACAAAAGACCGCACGGCCATAACACAAAAAAATGGAATCATGAATAAAACCCTTGTTATAAACCATTGAGTTCTTTGTGTGTTCCACGTGAATAAATGCCAACGATAAACTGTTATCCTGCAAAAAAAATAGGATACAAAAAAGATACGATATTAGTAACCCAATAATTTACAAAAAAAAATTTACTCAAACTAAAAAATTACATATAGGAGTGGAAATTATCGTCATATTCTCAAACCGGGAGCCCCGGGACTACGTGGTCAGTTCCTACAAGTTACGTTGGTCCCGTGCGAGGTGTTCGTGCCTCCTACGGGGTCGTTTCGGGGTAGGTTTGGATTTTCACCCTTTAACGACTTGTTTGTAAGTCTAAGTGTTGATTTTTGCAAATTATCGTCATATTCTCAAACTGGGAGACCCCGGACTACGTGGTGAGTTCCTACAAGTTACATTAGTCCCCTGCGAGGTGTTCGTGCCTATTACGGGGTCGTTTGGTGACTGGTTTGGGTTTTCACCCTTTAACGGCATATTTTTAAGTCTAAGTATCATTTTTGCAAATTATCATCATATTCTCAAACCGAGAGACTCGGGACCACGCGGTCAGTTCCTACAAGTTACATTGGTCCCGTATGAGGTATTCGTGCCTCTTACGGGATCGTTTGGGGGCTGGTTTGGGTTTTCACCCTTTAACGACCTATTTTTAAGTCTAAGTGTGAGTTTTGCAAATTATAGTCATATTCTCAAACCAGGAGACCCAGGACTACGCGGTCAATTCCTACAAGTTACATTGGTCCCGTACGAGGTGTTCGTGCCTCCTATCAGGTCGTTTAGGGGTCGGTTTGGGTTTTCACCCTTTAACGACTTATTTTTAAGTCTAAGTGTGATTTTTGCAAATTATCTTCGTATTCTCAAATCGGGAGAACCGTGACTATGCGGTCAATTCATACAAGTTACATTGGTCCCGTACGAGATGTTCATGCCTCTTACGGGTCCGTTTGGGGGCTGGTTTGGATTTTCACCCTTTAACGGCCTATTTTTAAATCTAAATGTTGATTTTTGCAAATTATCGTCGTATTCTCAAACCGGGAGACTCGGGAATACGCGGTCAGTTCCTACAAGTTACATTGGTCCCGTACGAGGTGTTCGTGCCTCTTACGGGATCGTTTGGGGGCTGGTTTGGGTTTTCATACTTTAACGGCTTGTTTTTAAAATTAAATTGTGATTTTTACAAATTATCTTCATGTTCTCAAATCGGGAGACCCGGGACTACGCAGTTAGTTCCTATAAGTTACATTGGTCCCGTGTGAGGTGTTCGTGCCTCCTACGGATCGTTTGGGGGTTGGTTCGGGTTTTCACCCTTTAACAGCTTGTTTTTAAGTCTCAGTGTGATTTTTGCAAATTATCGTCATATTCTAAAATCGGGAGACCCGTGACTATGCGGTCAGTTCATACATGTTACATTGGCCCTGCGAGGTGTTTGTTCCTCCTACGGGGTCGTTTGAGGGCTGGTTTGGGTTTTCACCTTTTAACGGCCTATTTTTAAGTCTAAGTGTGATTTTTTCAAATTATCATCGTATTCTCAAACCAGGAGACCTGAGACTATGCGGTCAGTTCCTATAAGTTACATTGGTCCCGTGCGAGGTGTTCGTGACTCTTACGGGGTCGTTTGGGGCTGGTTTGGGCTTTCACCCTTTAACGGCCTATTTTTAAGTCTAAGTATGATTTTTACAAATTATCATCATATTCTCAAACTGGAAGACCCGTGACTACGCGGTCAGTTCGTACAAGTTACATTGGTCCCGTGTAAGGTGTTCGTGCCTCCTACGGGGTTGTTTGGGGGCTGGTTGGGTTTTTCACCCTTTAACTGCCTATTTTTAAGCCTAAGTGTGATTTTTGCAAATTATCGTCTTATTCTCAAACCGGGAGACCTGGGACTATGTGGTCAGTTTTTACAAGTTACATTGGTCCCGTGCGAGGTGTTCGTGCCTCTTACGGGTCCATTTGGGGACTGGTTTGGGTTTTCACCCTTTAACGGCCTATTTTTAAGTCTAAGTGTTGATTTTTGCAAATTATCATCGTATTCTCAAATTGGGAGACCCGGGACTACACGGCCAGTTCCTGCAAGTTACATTGGTCCCGCGCGAGGTGTTCGTGCATCCTACAGGGACGTTTGGCGATTGGTTTAGGTTTTCACCCTTTAACCGCCCATTTTTAAGTCTAAGTGTGATTTTTGCAAATTATCATCATATTCTCAAACCGGGAGACCCGTGACTACGCGATCAGTTCGTACGAGTTACATTGGTCCCGTACGAGGTATTGGTACCTCTTACGAGTTCGTTTGGGAGTTGGTTTAGGTTTTCACCCTTTAACGACCTGTATTTAAGTCTTAAGTGTTAATTTTTGCAATTTATTGTCATATTCTGAAACCGGGAGACCCGTGACAATGCGGTCAGTTCGTACAAGTTACATTAGTCCCGTGCGAGGTGTTCGTGCCTCCTACGAGGTCGTTTGGGGGCTGGTTTGGTTTTTCACCCTTTAACGGCTAATTTTTAAGTCTAAGTGTGATTTTTATAAATTATCATCGTATTCTCAAATCGGGAGACCCGTGACTATGCGGTCAGTTCCTACAAGTTACATTGGTCCCGTGCGAGGTGTTTGTGCCTCATACGGGTCGGTTTGGGAGCTGGTTTGGGTTTTCACCCTTTAACGGCCTATTTTTAAGTCTAAGTGTTGATTTTTGCAAATTATCGTCATATTCTCAAATCGACCCAGGACTACGCGGCCAGTTCCTGCAAGTTACATTGGTCCCGTGCGAGGTGTTCGTGCATCTTATAGGGGGACGTTCGGTGGTTGGTTTAGGTTTTCACCCTCTAACTGCCTGTTTTTAAGTCTAGGTGTGATTTTTGCAAATTATCATTATATTCTCAAACCAGGTGACCCGTGACTATGTGGTCAGTTCGTACGAGTTACATTGGTCCCGTACGAGGTATTGGTGCTTCTTACGGGTTTGTTTGGAGGCTGGTTTAGGTTTTCTCCCTTTAACGACCTGTATTTAAGTCTTAAGTGTTGATTTTTGAAAATTACTGTCGTATTCTAAAACTGGGAGACCCGTGATAACGCGATCAGTTCGTACAAGTTACATTGGTCCCGTGCGAGGTGTTCGTGCCTCCTACGGGGTCGTTTGGGGGCTGGTTTGAGTTTTCACCCTTTAACGGCTTATTTTTAAGTCTAAGTGTGATTTTTATAAATTATCGTCATATTCTCAAACCGGGAGACCCGTGACTATGCGGTCAGTTCCTACAATTTACATTGGTCCCGTACGAGGTGTCCGTGCCTCTTACGAGTTCATTTGGGGGCTGGTTTGGGTTTTCACCCTTTAACAGCCTATTTTTAAGTCTAAGTGTTGATTTTTGTAAATTATTATCGTATTCTCAAACCGGGAGACCGGGACTACGCGACTAGTTTCTGCAAGTTACATTGGTCCCGTGCGAGGTGTTCATGTATCCTACGGGGACGTTTGGTGGTTGGTTTAGGTTTTCACCCTTTAACTGCCTGTTTTTAAGTCTAAGTGGTATTTTTTCAAATTATCGTCATATTGTCAAACCAGGAGACCCGTGACTACGCGGTCAGTTTGTACGAGTTACAGTGGTCCCGTACGAGGTATTGGTGCCTCTTACGGGTTTGTTTGGGACTAGTTTAGGTTTTCACCCTTTAACGACCAGTATTTAAGTCTTAAGTGTTGATTTTTGCAAATTACCATCATATTCTGAAACCGGGAGACCCGTGACTACGCGGTTAGTTCGTACAAGTTACATTGGTCCCGTGCGAGGTGTTCGTGCCTCCTACGGGGTCGTTTGGGGGTTGGTTTGGGTTTTTACCCTTTAACGGCTTGTTTTTAAGTCTAAGTGTGATTTTTGTAAATTATCGTCGTATTCTCAATCCGGGAGACCCGTGACTACGCGGTCAGTTCCTACAAGTTACATTGGTCTCGTTCGGGGTGTCCGTGCCTCTTACGGGTCCGTTTATGGGTTGGTTTGGGTTTTCACCCTTTAACGGCTTGTTTTTAAGTCTTAGTGTTGATTTTTATAAATTATCGTCGTATTCTTAAACTGGGAGACCCGCGACTACGCGGTTAGTTCGTACAAGTTACATTGGTCACGTGCTAGGTGTTCGTGCCTCTTATGGGTCCGTTTAAGGGCTGGTTGGGATTTTCACCCTTCAACGGCTTGTTTTTAATCTTAATCTAGATATTGTCAAATTATGGTATAAGGTAATGAATATCTTGTGTATCTACGATAAAATCTACATAAGAAAAACATATATCAACATTATGGACGGAACATTTATATTAGCAGATGATGTTGTGGTGGATATACAGTAGTCATTTAGCCAATACCTTATATATTCAATACCAATCGAGACTTCATTATAAACATTCAATATGAATTTCCATATATAGTTAACAGTTACAATACATAGAAAATTCAATATGAATGCACATAGTTACAATATATAGGACGTTCAATAAGGTATAAGGTATTGAATATATAAGCTATAAGGTGTTGAATATTGTTAACTATTCATATTGCATGTATAAGGTATTGAATATTCAATATATGGTATGAACATTCATATTGAATATTGTTAACTATTCATATCAATACTGTATATTGAATATTGTATAAGGTATTGAATATATAAGGTATTGAATATTGTTTACTATTCATATAAGGTATAGTGAAACTGTTAGTTAACAATATACCTTAACAATATTTAATATTTAATACCTATTTTAACTTACAATATTCAATACCAAAGTTATAATGAATTCACATAGATATAGTACCTACAGCAGTTGTACATTTACAAAAGAATATTGAATTCACATTGAAATCATATTGAATTTATAAAGTTTGTAACAATACATCAAAGTCATACAAAATAAAAACTGAAATGAAAAAACAAAACAAAAATAAGTTTACCTCTGCCAGGGGCAGTGCACGGGAGGAGAGACACGGGATGAATGATGTCCTCTGCTGCAGGAAACAGGGGTGGCGCGCAGCTCTGTCTTCGCTTACTGGCACAGCATGCCCGTCCAACCTTTTCAACTTCTTTTTCGAGCCTGGATCAATGTCTTTTGATGATCTAAAAATCATACTTTTACAGGAGTTGCAACCTGCATCAATTCACTAAAGTAAGATCCATATTCTCTTCATGATTTTCCAAAAATGTTGATCCCTATAGGAGTTTCTCAGAATTTCGATAAAGCATTTGGCATAAGAAGTTGTTATAACACATAACAATTATATCTATTATATATGTTATATATGTTTTGGATATTAATGCTTTGCATATAGTCCTAAATATATGTTGATATTCATCCATGTTTTGGATATTAATGTTTTGCATATAGTCCTAAATACGTGTTGATATTCATCCATGTTTTGGATATTAATGCTTTGATTTGATATAACAGATATAACTGTTATAACAGTTATATATAACAAATATGGACTAGGCAGGGATAAAGCTATCGAAGAAGGCTCGGGAGATGAAAGACAAGGTTGAGCAGTTTGGGCAGCAGCACACTTGAGCTCTTTGTTTGAAGTATGAGAAATTGTTGTAGAGGTTGATTTGTACTGGTGCATGACTTTGTTTCATAATTTGGTTGCTTTATTCGCAACATACCTCTTTTGGGCACACCATATACCAATTTATATGTGATCAACTCTATCAAATTCGGGTATCTAAAAACATAAACACCTGGTCAGCCCAAACTGTTGAGGAACAAATTTCAGGAAATTGCAAAAAAGTCTTAATATACCATAGAAATATTGAGTGTATGTTACGAATACACTTAAAATTTAGTATTCATCATCGAGGACTTGAAATAACTAATCAGAACTGCTATTAAATTGTTCTTGATGGGTTGGGTCAGGTCAATAACATAAATTGTCACCACCAATTTGACTTTTAGATGCAATCCTCCACTCTTATATGACTATCAAATGCGTAAATAATTATCTAAAAACGATACTAATATGACAAAATAACTATCTATACATATAATATAATGATCAATTAACGGATTCGGATCCTCTAAAGTTACATGGTAAAGTGATATCACTTTAATTTAATTTCTCGTAATAATCTTACTTTTTCGGCAAGAATACCAAATACTATATTTTAATAGAGTATACAAAAAGTAAATTAAGTGTACACAATTAAGGAACTTGTTCACTAAATTATGAACATGACAGATGAATATCAACATGTATTTAGGACTATATGCAAAACATTAATATCCAATACACAGATATAATAGTTATAACAGTTATATATGTTTTATAACATATATCTTCTGGATAAACTAAAATGGATTAATTGGAGACACACACACGGGTGTAGATAATTACAACGTAACTGTTCTAGAAGCAATGTAGGTATTACTCAATAAAAGATTGGGCCGATCAAATAATGGACATTCAAATCAAAGCTCTAGTGCAAATGTTATGGAAATGGCCATATTTGTTCAGCTTGTCAAAGAGAAGAAGAAGAGGGAACAAATACTTCCAACCAATTTCAAACTCTATAAGTTCAAACAATTGCTTAGTGTAACCTGATCTAATAGCATGGAGTACACAATATCCACTGAAATAATCTCTCCCTCTTATTAAGGTTGAGACAACACACAAGCTCACATCGTAAATAACCAATCCATCCCAAGATATGATCCTCATACCTAACTAACCAGTCCATCCCAAGATCACATCGTAAGAGTGGGTACCTATAACTAACAAATTTGCCTCGAAACACATCCCACCAATCTATATCTCCATATTATCACAAATATCGAAGATATGCCTAACGGATCAGTTATCAATAATTCCCTATTACAAGGTCTAGATAGTAAACCAAAAAACATCCATAAAACTACTTGATACGAATAAGTGTGTGGCATTGATGTCAAACAAAACTCCAGCTAAGGTGACACCACGTATATTTTAATACTACATACACTAGTTATCACAAAATTACACACACACACACTAGTTATCACAAAATTCGAGGGAACAAAACCACAACACACACTAGTTATCACAAAATTTGAGGGAATTATATGCCTCAAAGAAACACGGAAACAACCAGCTCCTCAAACTAGGCATAATCAAACAAACATCAATTAATTGAATAAAACACATTCCCACGACGTCTCATTGCCTAACACTTCCCTTAAATTAGTTTTCGGGGCTTTGGATTCTCACCAACGTTTTAGTTACTAAAGGCAACATTCTTGCTTCCGCTTCATCCACCACCACTGGCGCGGATGCTTCCCTCTAAGGTGGAACACTCCTGAGATTCTTGATTATTCCATTTCCTGATGTTAGCAATGTACAACGGTCAAATATGATCATTTTCTTCTTGGGACCTTTTACTTTTTTTCATTAAGTGGGTCAATTTAAGGGCCAATAAAGGATTTTTATCTTCGAAACCCATTGGAAGGGGGGTGCGCAAGAAATCAAATCACACAGAAATGATCGAAACTGTGAACGCCCTGAAAACGCTATGAGGTGTTCGAAAATGGTCGAAGTAGTTGAATGGGAGTATTAATATGACTATAGCCCTAGGTAGCACAAAATGTAATTGCCCCATAGATCTTATATCTATCTATATGAAGAAGAAATCATGTAGCTAAGGGAATTCTTATTTGTACAAATGGTACTTCGAACTTGGAACAAGGGTGATCCTTTTGTTGATGGATGCTCCTATTATACTCGTAGTCTCTGAAGGATGAGAACCAACTATGCATCATCTACACCGAGAATTAAAGTATTGTATACGTCATTAGTCTGATTCTTTGTAGGAACTATCCGTAATAACGAACTTTTTTTAATAGTAAACTCACACAAGCAAGTATAAACAATCCATAATTCTAACTTAAATGGCATGAACTACTTGCAAAGTACATGAATAAATTAACACAAACAAATATATCAATAATCTAACTAAAATTCACACATACTAGTAAACAAATATTATCTTATAATAATTAATCTAAAAATATACAACAACAACCAATTGGCAATCCGGATTTTCAATTGGCTCACCCTCAACCTCCTATCACCACTACAAATCAATTCAGGTTTTCAATTGTCCCCCCCCCCCCCCCCCCCAACTTCATAGCACCACTATAAACCATATGTAAAAAAACTAATGATATAGATCAATAATTAAGAATTAGAATTACCTCTTATTCGTATCAATTCAATGTTGTAACTTGAACGTCTGGGTTGTTTCAAAATGAATGAAAAAGGGTCACGCAAGCAGTAACTCCTTGTCAAATACCCGTAAATGAAAAACATGTGTATTAGGGATGGAGCCAAATATGAAAAATAAATGGATTTTTGCACAAACTACCATAATCTACATGCTCAAACTATGACTCGTGGAATAAAGCCAAATATCTTGTTCAATTTGAAATTTCTAATATTAATTTGTGTATTATCCTTCTTTTATATAATATTTGCACAGTAAGAATATGATGAATGGTCATATAACAAATGATTCACCAATATTACAATAATTTCATTAATTTTCTCTTTTCCAATTACAAAATACAAATACAATCAATAGCATCTACGGAGGTGAATTCAAAAACAAAATATAAACAACCCATTATCATGGGTGATACATGTTCAATTATGTAAAATCTATCTATAACAGAAAATGAACAATTAGGTATTAGACTTTTTATAAAAATAGGATAAAAATGTAGTTAAATTGAAGTTTGCCACCCAATTTAGATAATAAGTAATTAGGTATTTCACTGGAGTTTAAAAGGTCCATCTTTATCCTTTGCTTATTTTGAGAGAGAGAGAGAGAGAGAGAGAGAGAGAGAGAGAGGGAGGTGATTTTGAGAGAGGAGAGAGAGCGGGAGAACAAAAATCATTAAGGGGATTAATTTTTTTTAGGATATTCATATTTTAGTGAAGTGTTCTCAATCACCAAAAAAACAAACATAACATATTCAAAACTCAATCAAAGTACAATAAACATGAAAATTTCTCAGCCACGCAAACATTAAAACATGAAAATTGTTACATGACCCATGAAAAAAACTGATTTGGGCATTTTGACAAACATTTCATGGTGAATCTTTTGTGTACCCATCTCAGGTGTATCTCTTATCAATCAAAGAACAGTTAAATAGATTTTGAGAAAGTTCAAGCTCAACTCTTTAATTTCTTTTTCTTTATTCTACCCATCTTTTTTTCTCATCAACTTATAAATCACTATTTTTCATCAGAGTAAAAGATAAACATAAAATCCACAAATTTATGTATAGATTAAGTTTTCTGTAATTAACCTTGCGCATAAAATGGAGATTGGCGGGGCTACAGTAGTGGAGAGTGTGAGGGTCGTCCTTGTGGGACCAAATGGAAGCCACGGAGGCATGGCATCCTTGTGTCATCACGCTACCCAACGGCCATGTCTCGATCAGGTCTTTACGGAGCACCACGCTACCCATCTCAGTTTGGTTTTTGTCAGTATAAAAAACCAACAAATTTATAACATTTTGGTGACATAAAACAAAGGAAACAAAATGGAAAAAAAAGAAGAACAAACCTTGAGTGTGAACTGAAGAGAGAGGGCGCCAGACTGATATAGGAGGAGCAACGCCGGACTGAAGAGAGGGCGCTGATGAGGGTTTTCGTGGGAAAAGGGAGAGCTGAACGAGGAGCGGGAAGATTGAGCGGGACACAACAAAAGGGGAGTATAGTGAATTTTTCTAGGGATTTTATATTTTAGTAAGTGTACTCAATTTTGGCACACTTTAAAACAGTGCCAAATTTTGGCACAGTTTTAAAGTGTGCCAGATTTCTATTAAACCGTGCCAAAATCTGGCACTGAGCCAGATTTTAATATCAGGGTGTGCCAATTTTCTGTTTTTGGTGTAGTGTTCAGAAACACAAATCTTCTCCCTACCGACCTTAGCCCAATGGTGCAATCGAAACAGCCAACAAGAACCTCAAATCCATCATTAGTAAGATGACCAAAAGCTATTGAGATTGGGCCGACCGAATCCCTTACGCCCTCTGGGACTATCGAATCTCGATTCGAACTTCTACTGGGGATACCCCTTACTCTCTAGTCTATGACATGGAAGCAGTCCTACCTGTCGAGCTAGAAATCCCTTCACTTCGCGTTATGCTCGAAAGCCAAGTCAGTGAGGAGGATTAGCATCAAAGTCGTCTCAATGAGTTGTCACTCTTGGACGAAAGGAGACTAAAATTATTGTATCACATACAAGGGTGCCATCGACGTATAACGCGATCATTTAATAAGAGAGTCAAGTACTGTGGTGTCCGAGAGGGGGACTTAGCCCTCAAAGAAATAGTAGTGCCCATATGGGACCCCAAAGGAAAATTCAAGCCCAATTGGAGCGGCCCATACATTGTGAAGAAGATATTTTCTGGCGGCGCTGCTGTGCTTACCGACCTTGACGGGGAGGAAATGGTGTGCCCAGTCAACCTGGACAGTCTAAAGAAATTTTACCCCTAGTCCAAAATCTCGTAGCGCTACGACTCTTCTCATCTCCCTTATATTCTAAAAACAATTCTTCATTTCCCTCTACCCATAACTATATGGGCCTGATCCTCTACAAAAAACTATTTTCAGAAAGATTAAAACTTTTCAAAAACCCCCAGAGGTACGTAGGTAGCTCATACAGCTTATATGAGCACGACCCTTTCTTTTTCACAAAAAACTATCCTTTTTTTATCTCCGAGAACGATAGTTCATTCTAACATATACTTGAACAAAAGGATTATGCATGCCTTATCGATTGGTATAGATAATTCAAAATACAAAATTCATCAAAAGTCATAGTTGGATGATCAAAAACTTGTTTATTTTACTAATAAGAAATTATAGTGCAATTACATAGGAAAAGGAACGGATAAATCCCTTCCCTCTACCTTCCTAAAAAGCTAAATAAATTCCCAAATTTATTCCCCATTACAAAACAAACTCCCCAAGAATCTTACCCACATCTACCAGAGGAGCCTGCTCCATCATCATCTACATCCTGGGGGAACCAAGCTCCCCCTGCCTGAATAGAGTGCCACAGATTCTCCATAGACCGATAAGCTTGAACTAGTCCCGGAAAAACCATAACACCTCCCTCAATGGTATCAGATAAGACAAGCCATCTTTGTCCAGTATCCACTACCAATATCTTGCTAACTACTCTTCTCCACAATAACTTTATATAGTCCCCGGGGATGTGCCAGACTCTCCTAATAGATTGAGAAGTACGGTTCGAGGGACGCCGACTCTCCCACAAAGAGCCAAGCCGTATGCGCAGACGCTCTGTCAGATTTTCTACCGGAAAGAAATCTAGTGTCCGAGGTGGTACGATGTGATCCTAACCAAATTGGCACAGAAGCCGCGAAGGGAAATAGAAAGAGGTATGTCTGAGACCAACCAGCCGAACGTACGGGTATTCCCCCAGCTCCGGAATAGGCAGTAGATGTCCCCACCAAGGCACTGACCAATGCATATTTAGAGCCATATGCTCCATAAACCAGTTCTCCCAGCTCTCGATATCTAGGCCAACACTGACAAAATGGCATGAAAAGAAGTTGGGCACAACTGACAAAGGACATTCCAGAGGAGTCACCAGGCAAAATCTTTCAGACAACCATATGAACAGCATTATAGGGCTGCCCCTCAAAAAGTAAGAACGACCTTCTTTCCAGGCATCCAGGCCATTCAAAATCTCCTTTAATATCACCGCCACAAGATTGTGATGGTATGACATCCATGAAGTAATGGTTGCAAGTTATGGGTCCACCACTAGTTCCCCAGTCACCAATAGCAATTTCGAAACCAAGCCTAGAATGATGGCTCCGACATACCCATCATCACTAACCTCTTGCAAATGCATAGACCACATCACCACCGAAAGGGATATCATTCCTCCAGTAACCAAAGGTCTACCCACCAAAAGTGAGATGAGGAGAAGTCCAGCCAACAGCTCTAGAGGAGACTGGGAAAACTCAGGCATAGACTAGGATTTACCCCCAACATGGTAGAAAATTCCTCATAAGTCGGATAGACTTCTTCCAAGCCAAAATAGATTACATGGTCCTCAGGGTGCCAAAATTGTATCGCCGCCATCAGCATGTTCCACTCTATTGGCCGATTATGCCATAAAGAGACTTGACGCATGTTGAAAGCATCGTAGTCGAAGTTGTAGGAGCACATCGCCTCTAGAGTCTAGAGGTAGTTGGAAGACTCAACACTACTAGGGAGAGCCATCTCAAAGAATAAAGAAAATTAAAAAGTGAAGGTGTGATGAAAACACTCCACCCTTGACCCTTTTTATACTTGAAAACCCTCATAAGAGATACAACCCCTGCAGAAATCGGAGGGAATCCTGCCCCACAATGTAACAAAGGATTAAGAGAGTACCAATAAAAGCCTTGATTGATTAGACTCGACTGACTTGCCGATAGGCAGGATAAGGGGCTTGTCGATTGGCAACCCCCATTTTTAAAAACTTACCTTTTTCCTCTTTAGCCAAAATCAAAAAAATCAGAAAACTCAATAAAAATAAATTGATATTCTCAACAGAATTTCGAAATCCCCTTCCATCTTTATTCAATTTCTCATTTTTAAACTTCCCTTCAAAATTCCAAAATTATTTCTTTTTACGATCTCAGCAGCAAAGTAAATAGCGCATATGCATTCATTCATCACTAACAGAAGATAATAAAAACTACATTGCATTGCATAGATATTCTTATGTTACATCAATTTTGCAAGATATAAAGAAAAGCAAAAAAATAACGGGACTCAGCCCGAACCCACGTTCTCTCTCTCTTTCTCACCTACCATCCCCCTCTCTCTCTAAGGGCTTCCATCCCTGCGACGCACTCTCTTTTCCCTACGGCTAGATAATGCACCACCGTTACCCAAACTAGACTCCTCCCCAGATGAGGCATACAGCACCAAGCAAGAAGGAACAGAAACCGTGTCCCAAATATTGGCAGTCGCGGAAGATATCAAATCCCTTAGCCAAGTGGTGGACACCCGAATTAACTGAAAGAAAAGGAAGAACCAGTATCATGCAAAGAAGATCAAAAGAATCCAGAAAAGAAAGAAGAAAAGACCAGAAAGGTTTACCATGGGATGAATGACCTCCTTTGTCAAGCCTAACTCATATGCTTCCATGGCGTGTGGACGATGCAACATAGACACCATCTCTCTATCAGCCCGCCAAATGTTATACGAAGGGGTATGCAACCGCACAAATGGAATCTCCAAAGTCACTGCTACTACAGATGTTTAAGGACCACCACCACTATGGGAAGACCCTACTGGTCAACTCGAACCCGCCTGAGGGAAGGGCATCGCATCATATATTCTGGGAGCCATCAATCAGCTCGTCATGAAGTACATATAATCATATGACATAAATGTGTCAGTATACAAGAAATAGGACTCATCAATCATCGCCGCAACCCTCGCATCCTCTGGCAGTATTCTCTCTCGCCTCATAGATATAGGGGGCGTCGCAGGTGGGACCACCACCTCCTCCTCAGAAATCTATCGAACCACCCTCTCCCTGAGATACCAGGAGTGGCCAAACTCATGCGCCAACAAATGCCTCATCTGTGCATTCATACCAGTCGACCCCGTGTCCTAAATAGTCGTCCCCCAAGGGTAAAAGGTCACCTGAAAAATCCCCAACAGATATAAGTCAATATGGAATCAGAGAACATAAAGACCAAGAATGAAGAGGGAAAAAGTCTTACCCCATCACTGGTCAGGCCATTCAAGACCTGACGCACCGCCTAGAGGGAAAGAGACTTCCTCGACTGTCGATTGGCCTTCCGCCACTAGTACAAAAGGCAAAAGTCCCCAACAGTCTCATTCTTCAAAGCAATCAGTTGGGTATTGCACCCAATCACCTCATAGAACCACCCTGCCAAAGACCAGAATCCGCGATAAAAAAAGAGACGCATAAGGAAAATGTGAATGCATGAAAGGAAAGTGCGCAAGCCAAAGAATACCTCAATAAGATACGTGGCTTCAGTAAAAGTCTGCCGACAGCACCGACTAAATGCATCTAGAGAAAAATAAAGGGTCGCCAAAGTCAGGCTCCTCTAATCATAGAGAGGGATGTTCGAAAACATCCTTAAGTATGGAAAAAATCACAAGTGGACAGCGTCGCCGCTCGACGCCACCAGAAATCCCCCCAACACCAGTAAGATAAACAACCGGGCCATCTGACTTACCTACAGCCTCTCCTCCACATCAATAACCCTACTCAGTAAAGCATCCCTCAGCGGTGACAAATGGATGGAGTCCCCAGATACTATCCCCCCCCCCCCCCACATCACCTAGCACCGCCTGCACCGCCTCCGGCCTCACCCGTAAAGAGCGATGCACCTCTATATGCTATTTGTCATAATCCATCCCCAGTAGCTGCTGCACATCTATGGGAGTCACAGTCATCTCCCCAAAGCTAAAATGGAAGGGGTGGATAGTGTCCCACCACCTCTCCCCCAAAGCACATAAGACCGTCGTCGAACGAGGAGTCTCATCCAGCATAGACGCCATCCTCCCAAAGCCTACTGACGATACTACCCAATGTACCACAAGTGGAAAGTGCTCCCAGACATCCTTAAGCCCGATCATCCCACGGGCACGTATAGTCGACAAAGAAACATCAGACTGTCAAAGGAAAATCTCGTCAAAATCTAAGAAAAAAGGGAATCATCAATAAAGGAATGCCAAAAGTCATTTTGTATTTACATTACCACCAGTTTTCACCAGCCAAGAAGAGCGATGATGCGACGACCCTCGCAGTAAAGTCCGCTCTTCCACAACTGGCTCAAATGCATCAAAAGAGTTCTCACTACCCAAAGCAAGAGGCGCCCTGGCCCTCCACGCCACGTTTTCCCAGTCATCAATAGCCAAACACACCCTGTGTACTGTAGTGCTCACAAAAGAGGCCATTTTTTAGGTTGCAAAATGTAAGAACGATTCGCAGAAGAAAATCGTAGAAAGAGAGAAGGAAAGAAGCTGTGAAAAATGAGGGGAACCCGCCTCCTTTTTATAGGAAGCCAAGGGTCATCCCGATCGGCACTGCACCCCCACAAATCGATCGGCACTGACCTTCCACCTTCTCGAGGCAGTCCAAAAGTCCATGCCAGTGCCAAATGGCACCCTCCACACCATACCGACCGACACCCCCTTAAATTTTCGTACAGAAAATTCCTAAAAATCTTGGGGGGGGGAGGGGATTTAGAACATTTTCACCAAAAAAAAATTCTCACTCCCTCAAGCGGAACCCCTATTTCCCCAGCGAGACTCTCAAAAATCATGAGAATCTCCCCTCGGCAACGTCCCCAGAGAACCCCTAATGTATCCTAAACCTCAGGTTATCTCCTATTAACCAAAAGTCTCAAATTTCCCTGAGAAAAATGTCCAAACCCTGGACCACATAATCACTTCCCCGGTGGGATTTACAGCATCCAATTGGCTATTCCCCTGCAAAGTCTCTGGAATATACACAAATTTCCCCAGCAATCAGCTCCCCAGCTTAAATCAAAATCACGAGGTAATTTCCCCAACATAGTTCCTCGAGAACGTCTCAACTTAAGCTCTCATTATTAGCTTTGACCCATAGAATTGCTCATCTCAAATTAAGATCTCAGAATTGGCTTCGACCCGCAGAATTGGTCATCTCAACTTAAGCCCTCAGAATTAGCTTCGACCCACAGAATTGGTCATCCCAACTTAAGCCCTCAGAATTGGCTTCGACTCGCAGAATTGGTCATCTCAACTTAAACCCTCAGAATGGGCTTCGACCTGTAGAATTGGTCATCACAACTTAAGACCTCGGAATTGGCTTTGACCCACAGAATTGGTCATCTCAATTTAAGCCCTCAGAATTGGCTTCGACCCGCAGAATTGGTCATCTCAACTTAAGCCCTCAGAATTCACTTTGACCCGTAGAATTAGTCATCTCAATTTAAGCCCTCAGAATTGGCTTCGATCCGCAGAATTGGTCATCTCAATTTAAGCCCTCAGAATTGGCTTCGACCTACAGAATTGGTCATCTCAGTTTAAGCCCTCAGAATTGTCTTTGACCCATAGAATTGGTCATCTCAATTTCAGCCCTCGGGATTATCTTCGACCCATAGAATTGGTCATCTCAATTTAAGCCCCCAGAATTGGCTTCGACCCCCATAATTGGTCATCTCAACTTAAGCCCTCAGAATTGGCTTCGACCCGCAAAATTGGCCATCTCAATTTCAGCCCCCGGAATTGGCTTCGACCTGCAAAATTGGTCATCTCAATGTAAGCCCTCAGAATTGGCTTCAACGAACAGAATTTATCATCAGTTTAAGCCCTCACAATTGGCTTTGATCCGCGGAATTGTTTATACCCTGTAATGATTTAGTTCTTCGGAATTGACCTCAATATTTGGTTATAACATCCTTTTTTACCATCCCCAGTATGCCCCCTTAGGTCCTCTAAACCGACCTCGACCCTTTAAATCTTTCATCCTCATCCTTAGGTCCTCAGAATTGGCCTCGACCCTCTGGTCATCCTCTTCAAAGGCATCATACGGTGTTATTCGACGACTATCTTTTATTCAAAACTCACCCGTCGAGGGGCTCTGTAGACACCCCATTCTAGCACCCCCTACATCACTACAAACCTAAGTCATACTCGGGGTGCTGACCTAGAGGTCATCAGGCACTCCCAGGATCCGTTTGACCAAAATTCAAACTCTTCATCTTGATTGAGACTGAATGAATCCTCGAAGGGCACTGAAAACCTTTCCAAGGGTCCACCCCGTGTGCGGTTCTGACTTACGATGCAGACAAACGACCTGTTGTCCCCCGAAACTTGATCAAGAGGTCACCGGACGCTCCTCGGCTCTGTCGGACCAAAGTCAACTCTTCAGCGCATCCAAGACTGAATGAATCTTCAAATAGAACTTAAACCCCTTTTCTAATGGTCCACCCCATGCGCGATTCTGACTTACGGTACGAATTAACGATTCGTTTTACTCTGATAGGTCACTGAACGCTCCCAGGCCCCGATTGACCAAAGTCAACTCCCTAACCCGGGTCAAACTCTTTAGAATGTCAAATTACATCTCATAAACTTTCCAATGGTCTGCCCCGTACGTGATTCTGACTTACCATGCGGACAAACGATCCATTTGCGTTCGACGATCCCCCGTCCAAAGGATCGATGAGCACTTTTGAGCCACATTTGACCTGAAGTCAACTTCCGAACTCGAGAGTGGTCTGAAGTACTTTCGAAGGTCTCTAAAATACCTTTCCATCAGTTCACCCCATGCACGATTCGGATCAACGGTTTGCGTTTTACAATCATTTTTTCGAAGGAACCCGAAAGAGATTGCCAAACGGAAAGTTCCAAGTCCTGCCTATCGGGAATGTGCCTAAAAACACCTACTGATTGGTAGGACCAAACCTATGTCGATCTGCAATGCCCTGGGCCTATAAAAAGGAGGGCCTGACCTCATTTAAAAAAAATAAGATCTTAGATCCATCACTCTCGGCGAACTCGAAAAACCTCTCTCAAAGTCAGCGTGATTTCCACATCCAAATCCTTTTCCAACATTCACTTTTCATCATCTTTTTCATCAAACTTGGTGAATTAACTACTCTTCATCATCACCCAAGTGCAAGGGCTGCTCTCCAACATTTAAGATCAAGCTCAAGATCTTCAAGATCTCAACTCTCTCTTCAAATTCTCCTAAACTCGCATTAACTTATTTTATTACTTAGCACTTCTATTTTCTCCATTTCACATATCCTAATATACTTTTTATTTAGTAATATTTCACATCCCTTATTTTCATATAAATAAAACCCAAAAATAAGGAAAAAAGAGCGTTTGCTCATAAATTCCAAACGGAAATTCTCACACTTTTTCCACAAATAAAACTCTTTTTTTTACACTCATGCAGATATAAGAGAAGTCCCCGGTTGGATTTATGGGATAAACTCCACCCTTCGTTTTGTATGCGAACTACGTGGACTTTGATGCCTCTATTGGCTACGTAGGCGTCTCGGGGTAAAACCCGAGATTCGAGTCCTATTCTTTCCCATTTTCTATTTTTCTAAATTCTTTAACTTAATTCTCTTAGATTTTATATATTTACATATACATATATTTGTTCTTAGTGGTGTATTATTCCATATGCATTATCGTTCCGTTATAACGATCAACGCTAGGATAATAGCATAAATCTTATTTTCTAATATTATTTTTTAGGAACATTCCTATGGCTGACTCGCTTTATCTCTTCCATGATACAAGTCGATGATTCTTATCTCCACTTCATATACACATGCACACATACCACGAGTAAATAAAGAAAAATAACAACAAAACATGAGAGATCGCAAAGGCGGAATGGGTGCCTAACACCGTACCATTTCGTAACTTAGCCTCTGAACCCTACTCGAATCATTTTTAGTTTCGTATGTATCCGTATGTTGTCCTTCGAGATGGCCCCACCTTTTTCCTGTTTTGAGTAAAATAGACTGGCGACTCCATCTCTCTACATTTTTTACCTCACACATCACCGACGATGGCCGAAGCTCTCTCGAGAGGGATGCGGGGGACCAAGATCCTCCCACTGCATTGTATGAACCCTCCCACTGCATTAAAAGATTGATGAAATTTTTTGAATATTACGTCAAGAATACAAGATACATTACAGGATCAATTGCAAAGGAATACATCACCGTGGAGTCATCAATATATACTCGAGAATATATGCCTGACTCGACCAACGTGGATGATAATGACGAGTTTGTCAATGAGGGTGGCTATGTGATGTGCAAACGAGTGAAATTAACGAGTTTGCAATATTAACAAGTAGCTCGTTATCTATTTGACACCCGTGAAGATGTCGAAGAATGGAAAAAGTAAGTTTAAATTATTTTATGTTTTGCATTATTTTATATTGTTTTATACACGATTAATTTTGTAATACGTTCGTCACATTAAATTTATGCAGAAAATATGAAGCCTGTGAGAGCAATAAAAGACAAAAAACAATGGCACAATCAGACAACGAATTTAGGTTGTGGTTGTCACATCAGGTAATTATAATGAAAATGGTCGTTATATAATGTTACATTACAATAAAACTTTACAACTAACCTAAATAATTTATCTATATTCTCAAACCAAAGGGGCTTGCCCTAATGGTTACCACCAACCCTTGCTTTGCAAGAGGTTGGGGGTTCAAGTCTCACCCCCTCCCCCTCCCCCTGCCCCTCCCCTTCCCCAAGACTTGAACCTAAAATAAAATTTAATATATATATATATATATATTCTTAGCTCTTAAAGACGGGTGATGCGACATCAAGGCTTACTCGTCTAGCCACCGGACCCTTGTTCATGGCACAAAAGTAAAAAAAGTATCGATTGAACGATTACGTATTCGGCGCAAGGGTGTAAGAGAAAAGTAAAAATATACAGAACTCAGGCATTTCATACAAGGCTCTTACTTTCTTTCGAGCGAGCGCAAAAGATAAAAGCCTCGTTCAAGCTGAAATGACTTTCTATGGTGTAATTCAAAATATATTTGAATTGGACTATGTAAGCTTCAAAGAGGTTGTATTTTACTGTGATTGGGTAAGAGTTGAGGATAAAAATGCTTATAAAGTTTATCCTGGCACCAATTTTGTCATGATTGATTTGTCCAAGTTGAAGAGCAGTGGACACGTGAGCGATGAGCCATTTGTTTGTGCATTTCAAAAGGTCAAGCAAGTATCTTACTCGGATTATATCAACAACGAGTCGTGGTCAATCATCCTACATGCACCAAAGCATCTAAACAGTAGCGTGGATGACTTGGCTACTCCTATCGAATATCAATCCATTTTTTTACGATAACCCAAATTTGAAACAATTTTTATATTTGTAATAAGTATTCCAATTATCGAACAATAGTTTAATGCTTTTATCAGAAATCCGTTTACTGCTTTTAATTCATTTGTACTTGATAATTTTCTCTCTTTATCTCTTTCCATTGTATATGTGTGTGTGTATGAGTGTGTGTGTGTGTGTGTGTGTGTGTGCAGGTGTATGTGGGTGGCGGGAAGTTTTCAGCTATTTTCTAAAATTAATTTGTGTCACGACCCATTCAAGAGTGGCACGATCACATAAAATATTTATATGTCTTCTAATTCATTTGTATTCTTCTAATTCATTTAGATTTCTACTAATAACAACAATTTTTTTATAGAAAATGTCTCCTTCAGGGATTAAGGCCAGGATGATGATGATGATGATGATAATGACTTCTTCAGGGCTCGGGGGTAGCGGAGGTGACGAGCGTTCCTCGACCCCCTAGGCTCCCCAAATGGGGTGAATTGGGAATGGCCATTGAGAACAAGATGGGATTATTGACTAGATCCCTCGAGCTGGTGAAGACGATTATCGTCCCAGGGTACACCAGTTGGAGGGAGGTTCCAAATGAGCTCAAGTTAGCTATTTGGATGGCACTATAGGTAATGTATTTATATTTCAATTTTAATTTTAATTTCAATTTCAATTTCAATTTATATTTATTCGTGACTAACACTTACATTGTTTTTGTTTTGTATTTGTTTGACAGGAACAATTCAGCCTGCCCCCAAAACTTTGCGATTCTGTGTTGGGGCAGTTGAGGGAGCAACACAAGACATGGAAGAAGAATTTGCGGGCTCGGTACTTTGGGAAGACCCGGTAATCCATTTTCAGAATGCATGAGTACATCCCTCCGAAGGACCTGATCGCATTGGCACATTGGCAAAAGTTCACTGACAATGAGATCGAGGAGCGACAATTAGCATCTCGCCAATCTGGGAGGGAAAATCGGGCAAAAAAGACGAACGTGCACTACTCCGGTCGTATGTCTTCCGCCGAGGTGGCGCACAAGATGGTAAGTTTTTATTTTTCTATAATTATACAAATATGTTATTCTGCATTATTTTACTTTGCGTTACTTACTAATTTTGCATTATTTTATTTCAGGGGACGGGGAGTGGCCCTGGGGTTACGGCCACGATTGTAAGTAATCCGATGGTTTAATTTCTTTGAATTATGTTATAATTTATTTATTTATTTATTTAACTAATTGTGTGCTTTTTGTCATTTCACGCAGAGCTTAAGGAAGTGCATGAGTCACAGTCTGATGCCGACAAGGCATCTTTGTCCACGGACGCACTCAGTCAAGTGCTTGGCGCTGATCGCAAGGGGAAGACTAGGGGGTGAGCTCGTGGGTGGGAAATATAAGATTATGAGAATGGAGACGAGAAATACCAGGTTGGCTCGTGAGGTTGACGCGCATGACGCGAAGCTATCAAGGTTGGAGGCGATGGTCCTAGATATGTACGCATTCATGAAGCGTCAGTCGGGCATAAAGGGTAAGGGCAAAGGTAAGGAGAAGGCGGTGGAGGGGGGGAGGAGGATGAGGACGTGGACATCACTTCTCCATTGCCGATACACGCAGACTCGCCGCTTGATGATCAAGTCCCCTACTTGGCTCCCTTCCAGCGGCCTATGTCAATAATCGGTTGGCCAAGTGTGTTGTGACGCGACGTATGGGATGGACAGCGGATAGCGAGGGGGTTGGTTGACCCGAATACAGTTGAGGGTATGTCGGTTCATGGACATAACCTTCAAAATATCGAGGCCAAGGTGCTTGTAACGCATGTGATACCCAAAAAGGAGAACTCCACATTGTGGTTGCACGAACAATGCTGCGTGACGCATATTGAGGGGTGTCTCAATGCGTATATCGTGTGACCTTTCTTCCATCTTGAATCTGGCTCAGACACTATATCGTGCCATTATTTGTATCTATTTTTATTTGGACACTTGGATTATATTTAAATTGTTTTGATTTGAACATTTGGATATGAAAATATATATGCAATGAATTGGTGCATTCTTTTTATTTGGATATATGTTGTTTGAAAAGGTGCAATTTTGCTAAAACAAGTACAAATATACTGTTGGGTAGTGGCAGTGGCCAAACTGCCCAGCAAAGTTTTTTTAAAAATTCTGTCCAAATTTATCACGGTCATAGACCGTGACAATTTTTTAAAGGTTAGCATGGGTTTGTCACGGTCTTTGACCATGACAAATATTGTCAAGGTCAAAGACCGTGACATGATCGTGACAAGTATAATGAACTTGCCACGGTCAATGACCATGACAATCCAATAGATTTGGTGTAGTGTAATGGGAATTAATGAATATAATTTTATGTGTACTTTATATCTTTATGTGTGTACTTTACTATAATTTTATTCTGAGCCTTATACATATGTGTGTAATTTATGTTTTATGACACAACACTATTACATAAAGTACACGCACATATGAAACGTGCAATTAAAACATATAACTACACAACTTGTTAGAAAATCAAAACACAATGTTTTGATGTTTTAGGTTTATACATCAAAACACAATATCAAAACATATTCGTATGAATTTACAAATAAATTATCAGAACACATGATCAAATCATTCAGTTAATATTGAAGTTATTCTAGCACATGCATCACACAATTACAATGATTTGATTGAATTGAAACCAAATACATACAACACATAGTCAAAACATATTCATATAAATTTACAAAACACATTATCGAAACACACAATCAAATCATTCTATCAACATTGAAATTATTTCAGTATATGCATAACACAATTACAATAATTTCATTGAATCGAAAGCAAATACGTACACTTATTGTAATTGATCGACATACAAAACAATTGTTGATATGAAATATAAACTCACAAATGATCGAATTATGACATAGGTAAATGTAGGTTAAAACTGATGTATTCTCTGGTAAACAGAAGAAAACTTATAAGAGGTAAATGTATTTATGTATTTTCTTCTTGGAGAGAAGGAAAAAGAAGGAAGATGCAACACTCCGTATTTTTATGGTAGTAAATAATCATGGGATTAATTATTATTATTAGATTAATTAAATTAAAATGGGAGAAATTAATTGTTAATTAATCCAAATTAAAATAAATATTAACTAGTGTGCCAAGGGTTAATACTTATTGATGCGAATTATTGAACATTACTGTGTGAATGCGTAATATGGAATTGTGAAATTTGATAAATTATCGAGAGTGGAAAGTACGACAGTTTGATATATTAAGTCAGGATGCGCATGTGAGTCGTGTCGGGACTAATTTAATGGATTAAAGAAGTAAATTACTTTTAAGTAACTCATATGGTCATTTTGAGTGCGCCATTGAGTCCGGATGGGTCGAGATAGTCAGAAATCTCTATCCGGGTATTTTATTTGGACTCCGAAATATTTTTAGGTCTAACCGGCACCTCGTATGGGTATTTTTGTCCTTTGGATTTTTGGGGTATTATTATGGACGGAAATTAAATAATTAAAGATGAGTGTACGTGAGTGAGAGGAAGTGTGTCAGTTTCTAAACCTAAGAGAGAGGGAGAGAGAACCATAGAAGAAGAAGGAGAGTCCATAGGTGTCCTTGGTACAAATCCCAATAATTTTTTCTTATGTTTACCATAAATCCCACCAAAGAATATATCGGAAGACAAGGAACAAGTCTATACCAATTTCATCAGCGGATCAGACCGTCAAATCGAGGCAAGTGTTTATTATTTGCTTTCTATTAGCAATAATTGTGCTCATGCTAACATAGGAATCAAATATATGATTTAGAATTGAATTGGGTGAATTTAGGGAATTTAATTCATAGATTAAAAGTTATTTTGATGAAGAATTGAATCCCTTATACATGTAGAATAGGAATCCCGAAATTATATGTTGAATTTGACAAATGAATCTGGGTTTTAATGGTTATTGAATTGAAACTCGAAGAACTAGGGCTTTAATGTTTAATTTGGGAATTTTATAGTTAATTGATGTAATTTTAATGATTCTAGGTTGGTAGGAATCATCTGGACTTGTTAGAATATCAATTTAGTTTGATGTTTTGGTTATTGGGAATGAACAATAGAGGTTCTTGAGCTGTTAATGGTGGGAAAATGTAGCAGGTGCAGTTTGGGAAGGGAACTGATCAATCTCGTTCGAATGAGATTGAGTCTGGTTCGAACGAGACTTGATCTCGCGTGAAGTCGTTCAAACGACATGACACTTGGTTCGAACGACATGTCCAAAAATTTGGAAAATCCTATTTCAACCCAATTTGAGCTACACGGTTAATTTGAGTGATGAAAACTGTTATTTCATGAATTTAGCACATTGTAGAATTGTTGGGAAGTATTTGGGAAATAATACTTTAAATATTGGAACGATAAGTTAACCATGGAAATTTCGAGAGAGATTAATCGAAATAATTATATTATAAGTAGTAATAAGAGAATACTATGTATGGAAAATATATGTACGGGTTGGGTGAATACCTATTGATTTTAATAGGATGTGAGAATGCCTATTATATGTTTATTATTATATGTATAGCATACCTACGCTGCTTGCTATCAGGAGGAGGTTTTCGCATAGTGGACAGCCTTATCATGCGTTGCCCATTTGAGAGATATTTGACTTGTACCTAGAACATATGAACTTGGTTACGTGCTATATGAGATGTAGGATAGTTTCGACGAATGAATGGGAGTGTAAGTATGTGCGTCACCCATTTGACTGGGGATTATGTTCACCTCCAATATTTGTGATTTGAATTTTATGGTTCGTGAGAGATTGAACCAGCAGTCCTTCATGAAGTGAGCGATGCACCGGGACATGATATCAGAGTATGCCTTCTGCCAAGTGGTCTTAACCTAAGGTTGCAGGATTTGTATATATATGTATAGGGATTATGTGAGTATATATATATATATATATATATATATATATATATATATATATATATATATATATATATATATATATATATGTGTGTGTGTGTGTGTGTGTGTGTGTGTGTGTGTGTGTGTATTTGTGAATAATTCTATTGTGAAACTAGTAGATATAGTAATGTTGATAAATAAAATAATCTTAGTTGGGTAAAAGATTTATTAGTAGAACGGCGAATATGAAATGTAGTTATGCGGGATAAACTATTTTAATAATGTATTGTATGGGCGACATGGGATACTCTCACGAGATATAATTATAAGTCTAAGTCTATGACCTAGTAGAGAGTGGTATAGACAACTAGGTTGGAGTAGATGTACGTGACGCGACTAAGAATTTGTCTCAAAAGTGCGTTTTACTCTAGGCTCAAGTGCAAGCCTGTCGCTCAAGTAGTAACCCGGTAAGTCGGGATCGTATCCACATGAATCGAGATTGCCAAATAGTAATAAGAAAAATTATTAAATCTTGAAATGATTTCTTAAAAGAAACAAAAAGATGATTAATGATTGGGAAAATTTCTAGTGAAATAAAATTTACTTAAGAAAAACAAACTGAAAATTGCAAAAAAATTTAGATCTGACAAATGGGAGAAAATAGGGTAGGGTACAATCCCTCAATCCTTAACAAATTACCGTATAGAATACTAGAATTGTAAATTAAAATTATTGACTAGATCTGGTCTTTATAAATTCTAAGCATTACATATATGAGGGATCTAGCCCGCATCATATGAAATCAAAGATAGATATAAAGCGGTGAACGATAAATTATACTCGCAAAGCGTTCTTAAACATCTCAAGTACCTAGGGCAAGAGAGATTAAAAGATTGACAATGTTTGTATGAGTTTCTTTCATGATTCAATCAATATTTTAATTTAACCGCTATTTTCTACATAAATAATTTGCCTTGGATTAAGTTCATGTACCCCAACCCTTGGGAATTTATCTACTCATGATTTGGTTCAAGAATAAATTCACATATAAAATTATGGATCTACAAGACATTGTAAATAATTTTCAAATAATAAAACTAGAGAATGGAAAGATTTTACTTGAATTCAGCAACAAAAACGGAATTGAAATTCAGAATTTCTTACAAACTAGGGTTCATGAAAACTCTTGAAGGAATAGAAAATTTTCTCTCAAAATCTAAACCTAAAATTCAACCTCTAATTCTCTCTAGAACTCTCAACCTAGCAACTCCTAACCTAGCCTCTCCTAACCTAGCCTCCCTCTAGAACTCTCAACCTAGCAACTCGTAACCTAGCCACCTCAAATGATGCAGGGCATGGGCTTTTATAGCACAAAGTCTCGAAATTGACAGCTCAATTTGCTTGTGACACAAGTTTCACCATTTAGCACGCCAAAAATCTACATAATCAATGCCAGGATTTCACATGACCGGACCGGTCCGGATTACACTCGGATCGGTTCGATATCCACCAGATCGGTTCTTTTATTTCTACCGGATCGGTCCGGTCCTAGTCGGATTGGTTCTTTTTCCATTTCCATCGGTTTGCTATCCATCCGGGGTATACTGGACTTGGTCAATTCGGATCGGTCCGGTTTCCATCGGATCGGTCCGATTTTCTTCTACTTTGACTTTTTCCTTGCAACTTTGACTAGCTATATCTTTTGATCTAGAACTCCGATTTGGGTGCCGTTTCATCCTATGCTCTTGTGAACTCATGCTCTTCAACTTCACTTTTGGTGTCGCCTTCGATTTTTGAGTGGAACTTTACTCTTTTGCCCTTTGACTTTTCTTCTGATTTTCTTCTTTTCCTTTCTTGCATTCCATTCCTGAAAACTTCATCACAAAAACTAGGGAATATTGTTAAAAGCAGACAATAGAGTGATATGGACTAAAAATGATTCAATTACCTTGCTCGAGATATTAAAATCACCAAATTAAGGGGCTAAATTCAGAAGAATTTAAGCTTGGTCAAATCCCCTTAACTTAGGACTTTGCACGTCCCGGGCAATGCAACTGAATCTAACCAAAATTCTACTCTTGAAAATTCCTTTATTAAAATAAAATTCCACTTTCGCAGGCATGCGATTGCATTTAGCGTATGCAACAAGCCTTTAATCCTCTAGGTTACCCTAGTAGGACGAGTTTTGTCTCGTGAGGGTTTGCAGTGAATACACCCACAAAATTCTTTATTGACTCAAATAAATATCAAAATACTTAAAAATTGTACAATTTAAATTTTTCGAAAAATAATCACCATAAATTCATATTCAAATGTCTCAAACCATAGTGTGTGTGTGCAAAGCCAAAAATTAAACCTCAAATTTTCACCGATTGAGCATTACGTTACTTTCTGAAAATTCGTTTTGATTCAAATTCTTACGGATGCACTCACAAACGAATCACTCGAATTGTGGATATTTTCTCTTGGTATGCATGATATAAAGAGTAAATATAATGGACACAAATTCATGCATACAAAATTTAAAAGAAGGAAATATATGGTGAAAAGATCTCATCATCATAATACGGTTATTAGGAAATGGGAACATCACCTCTATTTCACACCATTTAATCTCTCATATTATCTTTTCATGTCTTAGCTCTCCATGCAGTAATTAATTTCGCCATTCGGACTCGGTAAGGACTTTTCGGGTTAAAAAGTGTAAAGGGTAAATTTGAGAATGGACGGAAAGTTCCGAATTGGAAAATGTCCTTATGACGTCCATTAGTGCTTTTTCGGGCATTTGCTCATTTTTCTTTTCTTTTTCTATTTTTTTTCACTATTTTTTTTCTTTTCTTGCTATTTTTGTTGAGCATATCTATTTTTTTTCTTCCTTGCCCCTTTTTGTTCACACTTTGGACTTACTTGATGAATTTTCTCAATTTTCATAATTCCGGGCTATTTGGTTTTTTCGGGTTATCAAACGAAAGGAAAATATTTTATTAGGCTCAAAGTGGGTTGCAAAGGGATAATTTCGTTTTTCACAACTTTTTATGGCCAATATTTTTGGGTAACAAACGATGGCCTACTTCATCGTCCAAATTGCTAATCACATTACCATATGCATCTCGAGATTAATTAAGTTCAGAGATATATTTAGCACGAATTTCGAGACAACATTTCACACATTTCCCATAACCGATCAAAATAAAGGATTGAGATCATCAACGACTTATTAAAACCCTGAAAAGAACTTTGAGTTAATCATAAACTCGGATTGATTTAAAAACTCATAAAAAATTGAAAGGCTCGAAATCTCACCGGGTTTTATCAATCTCCACACTTATTCGTTAAGTCGTCAATTTTCTTTCAATTTCCATCTTCGGTCAATTTTGGTTTAGTGCAATTGAGATTTAACAATTTGAGACTTTAAATAGAATAAAGGTGATATTTTTGAAAATTTTAAATTCCAATTTTTATTTATTTTGAAGAAAAATATTTTTTTGCTTTTTTTCAAAATTTTTCAAATTTTTTTTTTAACACACTTGGAAAGAACATGTGATCGAATCAATGAATCTAAACAATAAATGGGAAGAATATCCCACACCCCCTAACTTAAATGTTGCATTGTCCTCAATGCGAATCAAGAACACAACATAAAGAGAGGAAAATAAAGATATTACCCAAATGGAGCGATCCCGATGAGTGCGAGTCCATTGAATCTACAAAACATGTTAGAACCAAGCATAACAAAAAAGAATAACAAAAACTTTAACTAATTACTCTAAATGCAACAAGACACTATATACCACTTATACATGACTCAAAAATACAACAAAAATCACCCCATACGCGTCGGGGGTGCGACGACCTCTCATCTCTCTCCACAAATAACCTGACCCCTTTCTTTGGGTACGATGCGCTCCTCGTCTCTCCCGTCTTACCATCATAAGAGAATAGCCGGAACAAATTGGGCCACTGCCCATAGATAAAGGAAAGACTGGGAGATGCATTATGATAAATCGGAAAAGGATCCTCTTGTTGCGTAGGACGTGGGTTGGTCTCTAAGTCGGACGAGATTTGAGTCTTATCTTCAAGTACCTCCGAAGACTCAAATGGTATGGGTGGAGGTTTGGGAAGGAGAAATTCATCAATTCTATTTTCCCACTCACTTTCGTCTAAATGACGAAATGAGGCCCAAAAAGATTGGACTTCATCATTGAGGCTTGCATCCACCTGTCCGAACTCGCTCTCAAACTCTGTTAGGCTCAACTCCTCGAGCTCTATCTCTTGCTTGGTGTCCTCAACCTGCCTTTCGTGCTCACTCGCCGAATGATAGGGTGGTGTGGGTGGGTGGTAATCGAGGAGAAATGTATCGATAGTGTCCTGCCATTCGCTTTCCTCTAAGTATTTCGACGAGCCTCTCCCGACACACTCTAAATCTCCTCTTTCACTCTTGTTCATGGGCTCACTCATGCTCTCGAATGCATTAACTAAACATACATCCCCTACCTTGCTCTCGATGTTGCAACCACTCCTCTCACTGTGCGCAACACAACCTTCCCCTAATGGCTCTTCCTTGTAAGTTCTTTCTTGCTCTTGTGCTTCCCCCAAAAGATCCAACCCTCGCGGTTCCCCTTCATCACCCTCTTTCTTGGAATTATTAAAGATATTTGTTTCGAGGGTCATGTTCCCGAAAGTTAATTGCATACGCCCACTTCGGGTATTTATAAGAGCATTAGCTGTAGCTAAAAATGGGCGGCCAAGGATAACGGGAACATGATTACTTGGGAGAACGGAGGGTTCTTCGTCCCAAATGATAAAATCCACCGGGAAGTGGAAAGTGTCTATTTGGACAATCACATCCTCAACAATTCCCCGAGGAAGCTTCACCGAACGATCCGCGAGCTGGAGAGTCATATTTTTGGGCTTAAGGGCCCCCAGTTCTAGTTGCCTATAGATGGAATAGGGCATAATGTTAACAGTAGCCCCTAGATCTATTAGAACTCTCTCGATTCGGTTCTTCCCTATGATACACGAAATAGTGGGTGCACCCGGATCTTTATATTTTAATGGAAAGTCACTCGACAAGACTGCGCTGACATTTTGGGCCAAAGAGACGTTCTGGTTTACCTTTAGCGTGCGTTTCACCATGAGTAAGTCCTTAATAAACGTAGCATACGCGGGAATTCTCTGTATAGTCTCGAGAAAAGGTAAATTAATTTTTACTTGCTTAAGAACTTCCAGAACTTCATCACGGGAGGTCATTTTGGAGTGAGAGACCAACCGTTGAGGGTATGGGGCAGCGGTGGGGGTGATGGCCTTAGGTCCACTAGTGTTTTCCTCCTCCCCACTCTCAATTAAAGGGGCATCTTCGGCCTCTCTTGTGCCGGGCGAAACCTCTTTATCTTTAGATGCATTGCGTGGGGGAGGTGACAAATCAAATACTTTCCCACTATGTAGAGTGGTAATAGCACTACATTGCTCTCGATGGTCGTGGGATGTAGTGACAACACTGGTTTGTCCTTGGGGAGGTCATTGGCTTTGAGCAGGAAATTTTCCCTTCTCTTGGACATTCGATGCAGTTTGCAACCTTGAGATGCTAGTATGTATTTCATTGAACATTCGATCATACTTAGCACTGTTCTCCTTTTGAGATTGGATGAGGTGATTTAAGTTGTCCTCAAGAGATTGCCTCGGTGGGGCAACATAAGGACCAGGAAGTGGTACCTGCATAGGATTTGGCATTGGAGGAGCCACTTGCTGAAATTGAGGAGGTGGTGGTAGAGTCATATGTGGGTTAGGAACCATCCCACCTCGGGGTTGTCCATAATTGAACCCAGGATTCCTCCACGATTGATTATATGCATTCCCTTGCTGTGCATTATAATTTCCTCGAAAACCCCCTATTGCCTCAACCTGTTCAGTGTACATTGCCTTGTATGCAGGAATGGTAGGACATCCTTTGGTAGAATGACCCGCATTACAAATGGCACACACTTTCTCCTTTCCGGCTTGTACGGGTCCAGACACATCTCTCAATCGCACTTCAAGCATATCTCTGAAATTCTTTTCCAATTGGTCAAATTTTTTATCCAACAAAGTGTCCTTGTCCAAGTGATAAATACCGAACGCAACAGGCAAGTTGGACACTTGTCGATTTCTATTTTGACTATTGGGATCAGAAATATCCCATGCTTGGGTAGTCTCTGCCACATATTTCAAATGAGCCTCAGCATCGCTCGAATCTAACTCCCAAAAAGGTCTTTCACACATGGTTTGAACAAGTTGTTTAGACGCCAAAGTAAGGCCTTGATGGAAAAATGAAATCAGATGATGCTTTTCAAAACCATGATGTGGGCATGCACTAACTAACTCCTGAAATCTCTCCCAACATTTATTAAAAGCCTCATTCTCATTTTGACGAAAAGCTTGAATTTGGGCCTTAACAGAATTGGTTTTGTGTTGTGGAAAAAATTTTGATAAAAACTTGGCTTGCATATCTCTCCAGGATAACACAGAATTTGGGGATAGGGACCATAACCAAGTTTTAGCTTTATCCTTTAAGGAAAAAGGGAAGAGCTTCAACCGGATTACATCTTGTGGACAAGCTTGGTCACCAAACGTCTCACATGTATCTTCGAATTCTCGAATATGGAGATATGGTTTTTCAGAATCCATCCCATGAAATGTAGGAAGAATTTGGATCATACCATTACAAAAGTGGAAGTGATCGGCATTATACGGGAGTAAAATGCAACTAGGGGTAACAGTTCGCTCTGGAAATAACAAATCTTTCATGGGAAGATATGGTATCTCATCCTCTCCAGCACCAACACTACCTTGCACAGACATATTGCTACCGAAAGATTCAAATGAGGAGACTCAGAATTTTCAGAACTTGCTTCGGCAATAGGATTTTCGTGAACTTGGGTGGGAGATGAATTCTGCATATAATCACATAAAAGATGATAATTTTTTTTTTTCGAAATCACTTGTAGATAAAAATAACTTTCTTGAAAATTTAACAATTTCGGATCCTCGACAACGGCACCAAAAACTTGACGCGACTAAGAATTTGTCTTAAAAGTGCGTTTTACTCTAGGCTCAAGTGCAAGCCTGTCGCTCAAGTAGTAACCCGGTAAGTCGGGATCGTATCCACAGGGATCGAGATTGCCAAATAGTAATAAGAAAAATTATTAAATCTTGAAATGATTTCTTAAAAGAAACAAAAAGATGATTAATGATTGGGAAAATTTCTAGTGAAATAAAAATTTACTTAAGAAAAACAAACTAAAAATTGCAAAAAAATTTAGATCTGACAAATGGGAGAAAATAGGGTAGGGTACAATCCCTCAATCCTTAACAAATTACCGTATAGAATACTAGAATTGTAAATTAAAATTATTGACTAGATCCGGTCTTTATAAATTCTAAGCATTACATATATGAGGGATCTAGCCCGCATCATATGAAATCAAAGATAGATATAAAGCGGTGAACGATAAATTATACTCGCAAAGCGTTCTTAAACATCTCAAGTACCTAGGGCAAGAGAGATTAAAAGACTGACAATGTTTGTATGAGTTTCTTTCACGATTCAATCAATATTAATTTAACCTCTATTTTCTACATAAATAATTTGCCTTGGATTGAGTTCATGTACCCCAACCCTTGGGAATTTAGCTACTCATGATTTGGTTCAAGAATAAATTCATATATAAAATTATGGATCTACAAGACATTGTAAATAATTTGCAAATAATAAAACTAGAGAATGGAAAGATTTTACTTGAATTCAGCAACAAAAACGGAATTGGAATTCAGAATTTCTTACAAACTAGGGTTCATGAAAACTCTTGAAGGAATAGAAAATTTTCTCTCAAAATCTAAACCTAAAATTCAACCTCTAATTCTCTCTAGAACTCTCAACCTAGCAACTCCTAACCTAGCCTCCCTCTAGAACTCTCAACCAAGCAACTCCTAACCTAGCCACCTCAAATGATGTAGGGCATGGGCTTTTATAGCACAAAGTCTCGAAATTGACAGCTCAATTTGCTTGTGACACAAGTTTCACCATTTAGCACGCCAAAAATCTACATAATCAATGCCAGGATTTCACATGACCGGACCGGTCCGGATTACACTCGGATCGGTTCGATATCCACCAGATCGGTTCTTTTATTTCTACCGGATCGGTCCGGTCCTAGTCGGATTGGTTCTTTTTCCATTTCCATCGGTTTGCTATCCATCCGGGGTATACTGGACTTGGTCAATTCGGATCGGTCCGATTTCCATCGGATCGGTCCGATTTTCTTCTACTTTGACTTTTTCCTTGCAACTTTGACTAGCCATATCTTTTGATCTAGAACTCCGATTTGGGTGTCGTTTCTTCCTATGCTCTTGTGAACTCATGCTCTTCAACTTCACTTTTGGTGTCGCCTTCGATTTTTGAGTGAAACTTTACTCTTTTGCCCTTTGACTTTTCTTCTAATTTTCTTCTTTTCCTTTCTTACATTCCATTCCTGAACACTTCATCACAATTACACAAAATCTTGGGAATATTGTTAAAAACAGACAATAGAGTGATATGGACTAAAAATGATTCAATTACCTTGCTCGAGATATTAAAATCACCAAATTAAGGGGCTAAATTCAGAAGAATTTACGCTTGGTCAGTACGTTAGGTGTGCACAATAGTGGAGAGGTGAGAATCTCATGTGAGAGTTCGAAACTAACATGCACATAATACTTGTTTTATTGCAGTTTTAAATACTTGCTAAGATAAATATTTTTTCAACGCCAGCTCTGACTCGTCTCCTGTTATCATTCTCTCTTTTGCTATATATATGTATTATATCAGGTGCCCAGCCGGAGGGTTACCAGACTTAGATGCTTGGATTGTTTAGCGAGTTGCAATGGTTGTGGGAGTTGCGGGTCCTTGAATTTAGACACCTCTATCATTTCTTTCAGTTCTATTCAGACATTTCATTTAGGGCATGTGTCGCCCATTCTCAGTCGTTTTATCAAAGAGATTGTACTCAGTTTACTTTAGTAGTTCATTTTAGTTGTATTTGTGTATTTTATGGATTATTGGCTTGAGACTTTGAACTGAAATGTTTTATTCAGTCTTCTTTATTTCAGCAGTTGATTCATATTCATTATTTATTAAATTCATGTGGATGGTAGTTAATTTACGCCTTTATACTTAAAAAAATTATTAATGAATTATTTGGGTATAACTAAATGGAAAATATTTTTGCACAAGCTTAATTATTTATTAGGTGATTATTAACGTTAAACATATTTCGACAGTGATGCTAAGAATTAACCAACCGAACACTTTGTTTTAAATTGAGTAAAGGACTGTCACCCGGTATTTAATTTGGCGGGTGTCATTGAAGATTGATGTATTCGCTTCTTCAAAGAATTTATGTATTATTTCTTGGAGAGAAAGAAAAGAAAAAAGAATAATAACTGGTTGACGAGAAGTAGAAAGAAGAAAGAGGATCGTAAGTTATTAGGGGAGCTCTCAATTGCTGATTTGGTCAATGATATTAAAATGAATAAAATGACTAAAAAATGTACTTATACGAACCTAATCTTATAAAATTTGTTTGACCTGGTTAAACCGTCCAAAATATCTAGTCAATGGACTAGACCGTAAAAACTTATAATTAATTTATGTGTGACGAACTTATAAAATTACTATTGCAGTGTAAAAAAAAACCAAAAAAAACTTATTAATACATTCGGGTATACATATAATTACATATCTAAATAACCATTGCCCAAAAATAATTATATGTAAAAAAATCAACTATATTTATGGAGTTAGATAAAATCACTACCAATCCAAAAATCCTTATTCACCACATATTTGTAAGAGATAAACATTTCTATATATATGTATACACACACACACACACACACACACACACACACACACACTAAGTTTACATACCGTTTTTTTTAAATAGTAAAAACTTATTTTTTAGTTGAATTTTTTTATATAATATTTAAATATATGAAGGGACACATAAAAAAAATCAGTTCAAAAAAATATATTTTGCTATGTTTAAAAAACTGGTCAAACTTTCACAGCTTTTAAACTTTAAAAGCTGTGAAAGTTTGACCAATTTTTTAAAGCAGTGAAAGTTTGATCAATTTTTTAAACATATTAAAAAAAGTTATTTTGTGTTGATTTTTTTTATATGGATCCATTGAAATGTTTAAATTTCACATAAAAAATTCAACAACAAAATATTGATTTGTACCAGCAAATATATAAACTTGGTATGTATGAAAACATCTCTCTCTGTGTGTGTATATACAGTGGCGGAGGGAAGAATGAAGAGTTGGTGGGGCACAATTCATGGATGGGGGTTCGGGGCGTCAGCCCCCGAAAAAAAAATTATGCTTATTTTTACTTTTTGACTAATATTTAATTGATAATTTATATTTTTTAGACTTATATAAATTTAGCTCACCAAACATTAAATCAAAAAAATATACAAATTGCATGTTTAAATACATTTGCAAATCCCTAAAAACAAACAAATGATAACAAACAAACAAATCGTATATTTTGTTCAACAAATATGTTTAAGGGTCGGAGTCTTGCATCATACCACTGCTAGTTATAAGAAAGAAAGAAGAGATCTCAGATAGATGAAATTAATGGACATAGATATTATTTGAGTTTTGAACTTTTGACCCCTGTTTTTTACTATATTTTACATTTATCCCAAATTTTTTTTTTTTAAATTACTGGCCTGGGCACTTGCCCACCCAGCCTACAAAGTAGCGCCGTCTTTGTGTGTGTGTGTGTGTGTGTGTGTGTATATATATATATATATATATATATTATATGATTTCATCAATTATTCACAAAGCACAGTTATTAAAATTTCTATTAAACTGATAAGTTTGCTACGACAGAACCTAACAGAACGAAGTAAAATAAAATAAGTGCAGGGCTGATCTCAAAAACAATAAATAATTAAAGTCGTAAAATCTAGAGCAGCATCTTAGCGAAATTTTGGACTAGCAATAATTTTTGCCTAACTTTTAAAACTGCAGCTTCGTACGTGCGCGGTATATGAACCCGTTCAAATATGAACGAAATTATATTTGTTTGCAAATAATTACGGCCGACAACTGAAGAATGATCGAGTAAATTGTGGTCTCTTTTGCTACTTGAAGACCTTATCACCACAGCTCATCAAAGGTGGGTACCAGCTTCTAGATTGTTAATTTGCTTCTGTTTCAAACCCATAATTCAACAAGTTGCCGTGTCTGGACTACAATGTGAGTCAAGCCACGTAATATATAATTTATATAGGGAGAAAATATCGAAACCATTTAACACATCAAATAACACACATCGTTCATTCTCATTTAAGTATATTGAGCTATAATATTTTGTATTGGATTTTCTATAATGATCCGGCCATATATAATATATATAGGGAGAAAATATCGAGCCCATTTAACACAACAAATAACACACATCAAATATTCTAATTTAAATATATTGTGTTATAATATTTTGTATTGGAGTTTTCATAATGATTCGGCCACATCCATTAAACTTGAGTGAAGATAAGTAATATGTGTTTTTGATGTGTTAAAGTAAGTTGTGTTGGAGAATTTCGATATAGTGTATATACACACACGCATGGGGCATAAAATAGTAAAAATTTATTTTTAACCGATTTTTTTCTACTGTTAAGAATCTTTAAATGAACGCCCTAAAAAGTCTGCACAGATTGATTGCATGTGTCCCTGCTTCTCTCTCTTTATATAGTGGTTCCTTTTATGTCAACTCAAACGTGACAAATTTGATGTGACATTTTAATCAATTACACTCGTGTTGGTTCAAATCCAGATCCAACAGTTATAGAGCTTAAACATAAGTCAATTCAAATGTGATACGTCATCGTGTAACGCCAAATTGTATCGCATATTATGTCGGCTTAGAATTATTGATATCAAATATACTCTTTATGTTTATTATATTGAAAGCGAGACAATAAAGAGCTGGTAGTTGAAATATATGTGCCTTGTCTTTGAGTGACCTTTCATGCCATTGTCATGTTTGTTTTTTCTTATGCTTTGGCAATATCTGTTGATATATACAGCTTTAAAATTGTATGGTCCAAATAAAAAACAGTTCCGATTTTAATATCTGTTGATATATCTGTTGAGTAGCATTCCCTTGTTGATTTGGTTAGGCATAGGACAGAAAAAAGGGTGGGCCAAAATGCAGCAATCGTTCTAACTATTTAATCAAAATAAAACGTGAAAATTAGGTCATATAATACAAAAATAAATTTTAAGTTGGGATATTTTTTCAAACACTTACTTGATTTGATTCAAACACAACCTTTCAATTTACGAATTGGGATTCTTGGACCCATATTGATTTATACAGTATTAGACCCATATTAATTTATTTAGTAAGTTCTTGGACCATTTTGTTAAATAAAGAAGAAAAATGCAAGAATAATGAATTCAGATTCAAGACAGTAATTTAAAAGACAAAAAGGGGAATTTCAGTAATTTTATAAGTTTCTTGAGCAAATTTGTGTAACAAGCTGTCCAGTGAAATATTTGGATGGATAGAATTTGGAGTAAACTTAAGATTAATAGAAAAACATGAAAAAAATAATTTCTACGACCGTTCAAAAAAAATTATTTTATTCAACACGCATGTTTGGGAAGAACAATTAAGAGTCCCCAGGTGGGGGGAAATTGAGTGTTTTATTTCAATCTAAAGACTAAAAGAGGTGAATTGTTCGGTTTCAACATTTTTCGATCAATTAAAGAGAGTTTTATTCCAAACCAAATACTTGAGCTCTTGACCTATAAAAAGACCCATTGGGCTCACCTTTTCAATTACAATTTTCAGAGAACTTTTGGAAGAAAATTTTAAAAGAGTTTATTATTATTTCAAGGTCAAGAATTATATTTTTATTGGGAGGATTTTGTCATGATTAATTATGAGACACAATTATATGTATGTTTGAATCATTAATGAAAATTTTTGTTCATTCTTTCAATGTCATTATGTCTTTCATTATATTAGCGTAAATTCTCTGCTATGACTAGGTGAAATTAATCATGCTTGATTAGTATTATGTAGTTAGTTTAATTTCGTTCTCATTCCCAACAATTTTTAAATGCTTTAAAATTCGGTACTCATTTAAATGTTTTAAACCTTTAAAAATGATTGCTAATTCACATTTTAAGAATTAAAGTTTAATTTTTAGGGGGTTATGCTCCTACTAAATTATTTGATATCTCATTCATAAATACAGTGTTAAGACTTAGAAATTGATAATGCATATTTTAATTTTGGGTTTGAGTGCGTTTTGAAAGGGTTTTTCTTTCACTCAATTGTTTTGATAGTTCATTCTTAAAGACTGCATTGATAACTTAAAATTAATATTTTATGAAAATATGGATTTCAACCATCTGAATTAGAGATGTTAATTTTTGTATGAACGTAAATATTTAACTTTTTTAATTGAATAGGGAGAAATTAAATTAATGCGTAATATTAATTAAATTTGATTAATGGATCTAGAATCCTAGTTTCTCTAATAATTAGTTGCATATTCTTGGTTCCTCCCATTAATTTCTTTTATTATAGTTTTAGATTATAATTCTCATCTTCACATCATACCGTCTAGTTGAAAAGTTGAAAACATAGAAAATTGAGCAAATCTCTTTGAGTTCAACTTGTATTTTTGCCAAAGTCATACTATATTTGCTCATGCACTTCTAGTAATTTTATAATTTAACAAAGACACGTGTTCACCTAATGTGACCGAAAGCATTGTTAAAATGCGTCCAAGAGTCGTGAGGTCTGCTTAGATCGGGATATCTCACTCCTCCCCACGGTTTGGTACTTATGTGGATGGTAATGAGGACTAGGAGTATTATGTCTCTTATTGGATTTCATCACGATCCTAGGGGCCTCATGGTAATTTTTCTTATCTTACTGTGTGTCGTGAGATGACTATTTGTTGTCTTTGTTTGGTTAAGAAAAAAAGATTATTTTCCATAGACGGCGCCAATTATAGGCGATATAATTTTACATGTGATAATCAACATAAGTGTAGCCGAGCAGGAAGTAATTAAATCACAATAACTCAAGCAAAAGATAAATGTGGTTTGACAATGTGTCTACGTTCACGAGGCGTTTCTCCGACTTTATTGATATCGTATTGATATCAATGGTTACATGCCCCTTTATTATATGGAATTTTTACATTTATAGCAAGTGTTCACGTGCTTTGTTTCAAAAATTTTATATTATTTTTGTTTCTCTTAATTAATTGGTAATCACATAAGTTTTAAATCTCTATTTTGACTTAATAACCAATATCTTTTTTTATATAACTATTTTGATTTGGCAAACATGTATTATGTATGTCCAACATGCTGGTGGAGGATTTTTTTGTCACTGTCTTAAGACCTCTAGGTATATAATGAACTCGATATTCCTAATTTTTGTTCCTTTTTAGATTTTACACATGGTATGTTGCTGATATCAAATTGAAATGCACCAAAGTTTGATACTATAGTAATTTCATGGTTTTAAAATTTGAATTTTTATTATCACAAACGAAACTCAATCTTATATAAACATAAGGTTTTTTAGTTAATGTAACTATGTCAATAATTATAACTCTCGTGAATGTATAAAAATTTTAAGGCTCAAATTTTTTATTAGGAAAGATTCATGTTATTAGTTGGCATCTAATGTAATTATTCTATAGGGAATGGTGACATTTTCACTTTTAAAAAATTTACTCAGTCAATTTTCATGCATATTAGGTAATAATGTTTTTGGGGACCATTTGCCTTTAACTCGTTTTACATTCAAAAGAGTAGCAAGGAGTTAAAGTTTTGTACATAGTTGAATAATATGTATGCTATGTAGTTGTGATGTGTTGTATTGTGTTATAGGCCTTTTTTTAGTTACAATAGATTGGTACAACTTTTGCTAAGAAGATATCTTATGTGTCTATGCTAAAACGATAATTTTTTTTTTTATTCTAATAAGATATTGATAGAATAGAAGGAACATTATGTTCGATATGAATGAATGGTGACATTTTCTATGTGACTTCCTTACAAAATTAATTTTTTTATTGTTACAAAGTTCTGTGCCAATGGAGTGTCGTAGATATGAGTACATTCAAAACAAAATTTCAGTCACGCCATTGCACCGTGAAAGTATGAGTGATTAGACTCAAACAAAATATGAATATCTTAGTTTAGAGACTATTCGTAATGAATGAAGTTTAAGTGATTAAAGAATCAAATGCATTATCGTGTTAATTATTAACATAAATAAACGCTGAATCCCAGATTTAGTTTATAAAATATATAGGTTTAATTATACTTTTGTATGTCTCACGTTGTCACCATTTTCACTTCATCACCCTTAATTTTATTTTCTTCACTTAAACTCTTTAACTAATTAAATTTATCCAAGTGAGACCCAAATCAAAATTATGTGAGGTTTTTGGATAAAAATCTACTCATGCGCATGGCAAATGAGGAATTTTTCATCCAATATAATATAAATGGGTTCTCCACTAAATAAACATAATGCTAATATGATTAAAAGGGTAAATATTCATAACTTCATTTGTACACGCATTTAGCAGTTAGGTAAATACTCTTTGCTCTCCAATTTTTTGGTGTAGAAACCACATTCTAGGACCCCCTAGGTGTCGCCTTAGGTCGCTAGCACCTCCATATCTCACTGTAAACCCTAGGCTGTACTCTGAGTACTGATCTAGAGGCTACCCGGCACTCTTGGGCCCCGATTTGACCCCAGTCATCTTCACCGTCAGAGCAAAAGCTCTTTGAATCTTTGAAGGGCTCTGAAACTCCTTTCCAACGGTCCACCCCGTGCACGAAACAGCATAACCATTAGGACGAATGATCAATTTTCCCCCAAAAATCGATCCGGAGGCCACCAGGCACTCCAAGCTCCGTTTGACCAAATTCAAATCTTTAGCTCGAATGGCACTGAATGAATCTTTGAAGGGAAATTACTACCCTTTCTAACGGTCCACCCCATGTGTGATTCTAGCCGACGGTATGAACAGATGATTCATTTTACTCCGAGAGGTCCCTGGGCGCTTTCGAGCTTCGGTTGGCCAAGGTTAACTTTTCGAACTGAGAAAAACTCTTTGGAACCTTTCCTACGGTCCACCCCGTGCACGATACTGACTTACCATGCGAACGAACGATCCATTTGCGTCCGATGATCTCCCGTCTAAAGGACCAAAGTGTGCTTACGTGCCACATTTGAACCAAAGTCAACTCTTGGACCCGAGAGAAGTCCAAAGGAATCTTGAAGGTCTCTGAAATACTTTTCTAATGGTATACTACGTGAACAATTTGGATCGACGGTTTGTGTTCTACGATCGTTTTTTCGAGAAAATCTGCATGGGACTACCAATTGGCAGGTCCTGAGCCCTACCAATCGGAACTATGTCTGGGGGCACATGCTAATAGGCACGCCCTGGGGTACGTAGAATCGGCACCCCCAGACCCTATAAATAGGGGTCATGACCTCACTCCAGAAACAACACAACATATCCATCAACATCAGTGATCTCAACAACATTCCCTCGAAATCAGTGAAGTTCCTCATGTGAAGTTCCATCCGCTTACATTCCCATCCTTTTCATAACCAAATTGGAAAAATAGCCTTTTCTCTCATGAACATTCATCAACAGTCAAGGGATTTCATCCAATATCAAAGATCAAGATTCAAAGAAGGTCCAATTCATCCCCTCTCTCTTTAAATTCCTTCTTTTTACATAATAAACATTTGATTCATAATTTAGTTCTTACTTTAGTCCATACACATTAATATCTATACTTTTATTAGTATATTGCACATACTTTATGTGGTGACAATTAAGTTCAACACAAATTAATAAGAAAAGGCAATCATCAAAACAAATAAAGAATGTAAAGAACACCAATCACACGACACGGTATTTACGTGGTTCAGCAAGAATGCCTGCGTCCACGGTGGTGCTCTCGATATTATTTCTCTATACTCCGGGGTGTGTTTTACAGGAAAAATAATACATGCCTTTTTCCCCAGGCTTAGGGTTTGTTATATACATGTTTATTCTTGGGGAGTGGGGGTGTTTGACTCCCCTACGTCACTCCATAACCCCTAGAATATCTGCATACGAGATTTTAAGAACTTGACTGAGTCGTAACTGAATTGACTGGGATGCGAGGCTCCCAGACTTTGGTCCATTTTTATTGGGCTACTCCTCTTGGGCCAGAATGAGAAATCGAGGTACCCACAATTACCCCTAAAGTTGTTGGGCCACAATTCGGGCTCAATAATTTTAAATGATTTGTCATAATGGCATTTTTGTAAATTGTGCAATAATTTTCAAGATTGAAGAGCCTCTACTGAACTGATTTAGGCGGCAGCCTGCTTCGTTTCCTGTGCGCTATGATTAGAAACTTTTAAAAATCCTTCAGAGAAGTGTTTTCTCGTTGTCGCTTCAGTCTTTCCCGATTACTCTCTGTCTTCTGTTGAGCTTCTCCTCCTGCGGTTCTTCTTATGGCCCTCGTTGGTCGTCCTAAAATGTTCAGTGTTCGAATCACACATAATTTCGTATATTGAGTCACATCCATTATAATTCGTAGCAGGAGAACGTAATTCTCATACGTAAAGGAACACAACAACCGTATCATAAGGCTCTACATCAAAGAACGATGTGCTGAAACGTAATAAACCGCACATATCCTAAGGACACTAGAACCTAATGCTCTGATTCCACCTGTGACACCCCACCTAATTAAATATCGGGTGATCAGTCCTTTATAAAATTTAAAACAAAATGTTCAGTTGGTTCATTCTTAGCATCGCTGTCGGAAACTTATATCCAATTAATTAACCAACATTTAATTAAGCTAGTGTCAAAATATTTTTCAATTTAATTTGAAACCAATTAATTGAATTAATTTCTGAACATTGAATTATAAACCACACACAATAAATGAATGCTGATTGAATTAAATACTGAATAATTAAGACTGGATAAAACCTTCCAGTTCAAAGTCACAAATAAAACGAAAATAAATACCCAATCCAACAGAAAAGAACTACAAAGGAACTGAGTATAATCTCGCTAATGAGGATGGGCGACACATGCCCGAACTGAAGTATCTGAACTAGGAATTGAATAAAATGAGAGAAGTGTTTAATCTTAATGACCCGCAACATCCACAACAACTGCATCTCAGCAAACCATCCAAGTATCAAGAACCGGTGTCCTTGTGGCTAGGCACCTGTACTAATACACACACACACACACACACACACACACATATATATATATATATATATATATATATATATATATATATATATATATATATATATATATATATATATATATATATATATAGAGAGAGAGAGAGAGAGAGAGAGAGAAAAAGAGAGAAGAAATACAAGAAACGGGTCAGAGCCCGAGGTGTAAAAATGATTTAGCAAGTATTTAAAGCTGGTTCTTAAAACAAGTCTTATACGCATGTTAGTTATCGAACTCTCACATGAGTTTCACACCTCTCATCTATTGTACACGTCTAACGTACATCTAATCTCCCCAAGTTATACCACCCAGTCTAACTAGTCAGAAACCATACTACTACTAACTATGCTCACTAGTAGTATTCCCGTATCGCCCATACAATACGCTATTCAAATAGTTTATCTCACATACTAAGTTTTATTATTCACCGTTTGAATGGTTAATCTTTTATCTACTAAGATTACTTCATTTCCCATTTCCATTTTTATATACTAGTCTCACAAAGTAGACAGTTACCCAAGTGTACTCATACATTTATATAGTCTCATCATCCCTATATATATACACTAATCCTGCACCCTTAGGTTAAGACCACTTGGTGCAACGTAATGATTATTATTTTTACCAAGTCTACTAATTTCACACAGTAGAAATATTCATAAGTTCATATATATATATATATATATATATATATATATATATATATATATATATATATAGTCACATCATCCTTATGCATATATATATATATATACTAATCCTGCACCCCTGGGCTAAGACCCATTAGTGTACCTATTAAGAAAATCCTGCATCCCCGGGTTAGCACCCATTAATGCACCTATCAATAATAATTCAGCACCCCCGGGTTATCACTCATTAGTGCGCCTATCAAGAGAATCCTGCATCCTCGGGTTAAGACCAATTAATGCACATATAAATAATAATCCTGCACCCCCGGGTTATCACCCATTAGTGCGCCTAACAATAATCATCTTTGTACCCCCGGGTTATCACCCATTAGTGCGCCTAACAATACCCGGGTTATCACCAATTAATACACTTAATAATAGAATTTCTGCACCCCCGAGTTATCACTCATTAGTGCGCTTAACTATAAGATCCTTTCACCCCCGGGTTATCACCCATTAGTTCTCTTAACAATAATTTTCCATAATAGGCATACACACATCCTATTATAATTTATAGGTATTTCTCCAACCTACATATATACTCCTCATACGTATTTTAATCTCATCTCTACGTATAGTACAATTATTTAGATTACTATCTCTCTCGTAATCTCCAAGGTATATTCTCTCTATACCGAAATAATTAAAGTATTTATTCTCACATACTTTCTCGAAATTTCGTCTTATTTAAATTTACTATTTGGCAGTTTCCCTCACTCCAATAAACCAGTAAACTCAAAACTGAACTGTAAGAAAATTTCCAAAATTCCTTCTGTCGCTTGAACCAGATGACATGTCGTTCGAACCACTTCCACATGTCGTTCGAACCACTTCGCGCGAGATCCCCATCTCGTTTGAACCACTTCGTACGAGAACCACTGTTTCGTCTTCTTCATCAAATTTCAGCATTTTCTACTATTTTTGGACCTAAAAACCTCTAAGATTCAACGCCAAACACCTCATCATCAATACCCATCAACACCTAACAGATTATAAATCATTCCCAACATCTTAGGATCATTAATTCGTCATTAAACATCATAATTATTTAAAATCCCCAAATTAATTCATATGAACCCTAGTTTCCAAATTTTCATTTAAAGAACTTAATCAACCCAGATTCGTCCATCAATATATAATCCAATTCCGTGATTAATCCTCTACATACATGAAGGAATTTCAACCACTAATTAACCTAGTCCTTAATCATAATTTAAATCTCCAATTTTCACCCAATTAACATGTAAATCATGATTAATTTCACCTATTCTAACATGAGCATGATTATTGCTAAAAGAAAGCAAGTAATAAACACTTGCCTCGAATATGACGGTCTAATCCGTTGGTGATGTTGGTATATACACGTTCCTCTCTTCTCGATCTACGCGTTGGTGGTCACGATTGTGCAATGTGAGGATAATTTGGCCTTCCCTCTTAGAGCTTGGTTCTCCCTCACACCTTCTATGGTCGTTATTTCCTTCTTGTGTCTCCCAACCCTAAAAGACTTTTCTTGGCTGATCAAATAATTTCCAATTTTCGTCCATTAATTAAACCCAAAAATATAATTTACCATAATGCCCTCTCGGGACGCCGGTTAGGCCTAAAATTACCTCGGGACCCAAACTAAACAACTGGGTATACTATTTTGACTATCTCGACCCTCCCGGACTCAACGGTGCACTCAAAATGACCATACGAGTTAATAAAAATAAATTTTATTTTTATTCTATTCAATTAGTCCCAACACGACTCACACGCGTGTCAGACTTAAATTATCAAACTGCCGTATTTCTCACTTCCGACAATTTATCAAATGTTATAATTCCATATTACATATCACACAGTAATATTCAATAATTCTCAACAATAATTATTAACCCTTGGCACGTTAGTTAATAATTATTTTAATCCGGATTAATAACAAATTAATTTCTCACATTTTAATTTAATTAATCCAACAACAATAATTAATCGCATACTTATTTCCATAATAATAATTAATCACATAATTATTTAAATCGTCAAAAATATGGGGTGTTACAATAGGATACAGTGGGTTCGTGGGAATAGTAATGTGGCTTGTCATTTGATAGTAGCAGCAGTATCTGAGATACCAAGTCCCACGTAACCCTTGATCAAATGACAGGTATGGTCTCTGAGCTAGATCATGTGCAACTTTAATGGTAGCCAACTGGTTTTGTCGTAATCCCATAAGAGGTTGCAATATTATTGAGTCAAGTAATCACATTTCGAGTTGCTCTTGCATGGCTAAACTTTTAAACCGCATTTGTCCCAGAACAACGCCACATTGATTGGTCCCCCATTGTAAAATATGCGACCATCTTTCCCCTTCTTTAATGTGAAGGATGGAACACATCGTGTGGAGATAATCATTGTCATTGTACTATGATTTTGATGAAAAACTAAATAATAATTGGTATATTCATAAAGTAAACACATTTAAATTTTATGGACAAAATCGAAATGTTGAATTCGTGAAGATTGTACCTCTACTTTTTGCCAAAAACAATTATTTTTTTTCTTGACATTTGTAGTACATGCATCAAGGGTATAGTAGACTCATGCAAGAATGGAAGAACCCCAACCATTCGGAGCCATATCATTTAGGTCATGTAAATAACTTGTACAATACACAAACACCGAATTATGTCTCGTTGAAAAAAATATTGAGCTCATGACGTAAACAATAAAAGTGCGAGCGATTTGTTCTATGCTCACTAATTTAGCATTTAGAGCTTGTTCTCTCCAATGCAACGTGCAAGCTTTTAGCGTTCCATATGAAATTTTTCATCAGTTATATTGTGGGTGGCCTATTTTGAGGTAATATAATTCAAATATTTCCTCTATAGTATATGACTAGAAGTAGGAAATCGAGGCAAAATTGGATTGGTTCCAACTGGGATTCCTGAAATAGAAAAATTTATAAGTATAAATTGTTGCGAGTTTGGCATATAAATAATAAATAAAAATAGAGTGTGTAGCATGAAATTCAAATATTACCGGTTATATGCACGAAATCAAAAGGGGTAATCCCCAACTCCATGTATGGTAGGTGAAATGTATGTTTTATCTATGACCACCTACTGATTAGGGCACTGGTCATTTGGTTATCTAAGTTAGGAAAAATTTTACTAAACAAATGACTAATCCAAAATTGTCTATGGCGTGTTTCAATTCCGGAATGTTGAATTTTTTTGCATACACTTCAATAGACCCTTGGATACTATCGCGCATGTTGAACTGATTGTCATTGGCATGTGCGTTAGGATTAATAATCTTGTCTCTCGCATATGGTGTATTGTCGTACAACCGAAATAAATTTGGACAAACGATTGGCAGATTAGGTGTCAGGGGAGGGTTTTCATTTGGTTTCGCAAGTTTTGAAGACCATTTTTTTTTAATACGAAGCATATTGCCAAAAAAAAATTGACTTTGTGCAATTAATATGGGATAATTGGTGTGTGATATTTGGATAGAAGAAAATAAAGAAATGAATGTGTGTAAAAATTATGAGGGATTCACTGTAATATATATAGTTTTTTTTTTTTGGATTAACGAAATAGTTTCCAACGGATATATTATTACGGCTGGAATCAGATGAGGTTTTGGGCAGATAACCCTTAGGCGGTAAAATGTTAACCGTCTAAACATACATATACACATTCTTACACAATCCCGCTACAACCTACACAAATAATGCACAAGAAAATGTCTAGTTTTACATTTTGGCCTAAGGGATAGCTCCCACTGGGTACTATGGCAGATGTTATGTGATTATTGATTCACAGCATTGCTATTTTAGGTCACACTAATATGTTTTCCTCATTTCAGTATTTTAAAAAAATCATTTTCTACAAACAAAAAAACTTAATTATTTTTCCCAAATTTTCTTGTTATTATTTTCAAATTTTATCATCAAAAAACTTAACATTGTTAGGATTTGGACATAATGTTGACTGTTTTAATATGTTTTGGGATTAATTTTAACCCTCATATATAAGTGGATGAAAAGCAAAATGTATGGCTGTGGTGGTGGTCGTAGGTGTATACATATTTTTTTTAAATCTTTTTTCTTGTAGAAAGTCGTGTTGAGTTGAGATAGTTGGGATAAGGGCCATGTAAGTCAAAATTAACTTTAATTCTGTAAAGTTCTTAAGACAAAGTCAATTGAGGGGTCGTCAAGCATTCACATTCTTTAAACACTAGATAACAATATGAGTATTCTGGAATTCATATACCCCCAGAAGCCACCCAAAAATATTACTAAATTAAGCATAGGAGTAGAGAGAATTTCTCGGGGCCTTCTTTTTTATGCTTTATTAGCAATCAGTCTCATTCCTTTTTAGTCCCACGCAGGCACCCATTCAATCACTCTTGGCTATATTTTATGACACAACACTTAACTCATTTTCAGACGGCAAAATATTCAGCATTACACGTTTTCAATTGTGAAGGCGCATTTATGAAACACTGATTATGTAGAGTATTTACACATTTTACTATACTTAAAAATATTTACATATTAATTTGGATCCTACTTCCAAGTATAAGGTATATTAAGAGGGGGAAAAACCTATGAAATAAGTTTATGCAGTGAGAGCAGATGTGTTCACGTCACAATTCACGGAGAGATTGTGAAAATATAGAGTATATTAAAAAAAAAACATATTAATAACAAGTCATAGTAAATTAAATTAAAAAAGAAAGATAATTTGGGTTTGTGTAAATTATGAAGACAAGCTAAAAATAAAATTGTCGGATCACAATATATATATATACATACACACACATATGTATGAGTGGATTACGTCTTCAAACTACACTTTATTCTTCATGTTTTCTTGTTGATAATTGTCATTTTCAGTGTATATGTGAATTGAAAAATAAATGTCATGCGTGATTAATGGACAATGAACCTAACAAATCTTCTACATTCTGGATCATTATAATAAATTTGAAGTGAAAAAATGATTAGAAATTAGATTATCCAAATAGACAATCTCTTAGAACTTGTTGTGTAGTCACTATTCCCTATAATATTTAGGGTTCTTTTTTATGCCATTTATGAAAAAGGAAATGGTAATCATTTTTTCGTATATAATGGCTTGGCAACATAAGAAGCACGTTATTTTGTATCGGAAATCACTTAATAGAAAATGGACCTCTGCATTGATGATGCTCTATCAAAAACATAACATAGAAAAGGAGACGGTAGAGAAATGATAAAATTTAAACATAATATTTTGTTGTTTAATTCATATAAATGGTTGATCGATTTGAGCTAGCAAATAATGTATAAAGTTTGAAGTATGGAAAAGAATTGGTATGATGTGGTTTAATATAATATGCAAGTAAAATGTATCATTTTTATGTGTGTGTGTATGTATTGTTATCTCACACTCTGGTTATGGCTACTTTAGATTCTTTCAAAAAAAAAATTAAAATTAAAATGGGTCCTCGGTATAAAGGGCAAACCCAGTGTACGAGGCTCCTGCCACTGTAGGATGCTGGGAGAGTTTAATATACGCTGTCTTACCCTGCATGTGCAGAGAAGCTATTTTCGCAACTCGAACCTGTGTCCTCCAGGTCATAATGGGGCAGCCACACCCCTGCATTGTAAGTTTACAGAATAATAATGGTTCAATTCATATAAAAACAAAGTAGAAGTTTTTGTGTTGCTTAAATTGTTGATGAGTTTTGCAATTAGGCTTTGAATATATAGTTGGTATATAACTGTGTAAATGGACGAAGTCAGTGGGTTGAGAGAGTTGATATACATGTTGTTTCTATTCAAATAGAACCAAGGCACATACGTGGAAATGTTAAACAGAGTTGGTTTTCGAGATTGTCAGAGAAGGATCCGTAAGTATCTGTGAGGTTTTTGACCTAGTTAATATGCCCCCGCAACTTTATGGTGGTCGTGACTGAATCATCAACTTGTCTGGAATGAAGGTGAACTTAGCGGACGAGAGTTTTTTAGTGAATATATCAGCTAGCTAATCATCTATAGAGATAAATTGAACTTGAAGAGCATTTTTGGCAACTTAATCACGAACAAAATAAAAGCCAATCTCAACATGTTTAGTGCGTGCATGAAAGACAAGATTGATTGAAAAGTAGGTTGCACCAATATTATTACACCACAGTATTGGGTGTTTTCGAGAAGGAATACCGAGTTCACATAACAAGGATTTTAGCCAAATTAATTCAGCGAAGACATAGGTAAGGGCTTTGTATTTGACTTCAGTAGAGGAGTGAAAAAAGTCTTTTATTTATTGGATCGACAAGAAACAAGATTAGAGCCAAAGATAATAGAAAATCCACCCATTGATTTATGGTCATCAATACAACCAGCCCAGTCGAAATTCGTAAAGGCTAAGAAGTGGAGAGAAGAAGTTTTAGTAATGTGGAGGCCATACGACAAGGTGTAATTCAGGTAGCAGAGGATACGTTTTATAAGAGGCCAATGAGTGTCGGTCAGAGAGTGTATGAATTAGAAACATTTATTAACTATAAACGAGATGATGGGACGGGTTAAAGTGAGGTACCGAAGTTCCCCAATGGCTTGTCGATAAGAAGTGGGATAGGATAAGGGCATGTCATTGTTGATAGAGAGTTGGAGATTGGTGAAAAATAAAGTAGTAAGATGTTTGGAATTAGATATGCCATGACGATGAAGAAGATCAAGAATGTACCGTTGTTGAGAGAGTAAGACACCAATGGAGGTGGGAACGAATTCAATACGAAGGAAGTAGTGGATAGGACCAATATTTTTAAATGAAAATTCATTACCAAGGGTATAAATGAGTGATTGAATTAATGGAGGTGAATTGTCGGTAATAAGAATATCATCCACATAGATAAATAGATAAATAATGGTTCTCCCAGAGTGATAGATAAAAAGACAGGTGTCGAATTTTTAGTCAAAAAAATTTTGGGAGGTGAAGAACTGAGTGAGGCGATGGGACCAAGCCCGCGGTGCTTATTTGAGTCCATAGAGAGAATGATGTAGTTGACATACATGAGTAGGATTGGTGGTGTGGGTTGTCTTGAGAGACCTAAGGGAAGGAAGCATCACAAAGACATCGAGACAGCTCAGCGAGGCAGCTCAGCACAGAAGCTCAGTGAGGAAATTATGCCAAGAAAGCTTACTTTTACTTACATTTTGATTACTTAGTCATGACATATCTTTTCTTTATATTGACTATGAGCTATAATGATTGTAATGATTGTTATTATTCAGTGTGAGGTCAAACGGTACGTGTGAGAGACCAGGCCTGGAAGGGCTTGGGAGAGCTTTCATACTCTATCGAATGACCTTGCTATGCGAACTTTAGAGGGACTTGGTTTGGAGGATTGAGAAGTGAGGTATAGTTGGGGATTGACCTAACCATCTTAGATACACCTAGTAAAACACCGAGGGACCTTTTACTGTGGAAGCTTGGGTGTAGTAGCCTTGAGTTCCATTATCTGTTGAGTTTCGAACCAAAAATCCCTCTACCGAATGTCATATCTACTTTATATGATGTCAGTAGCCAGTAAGTCACTGTCAAATCCAAACTCAAGTAAACCAATGTGGTATTGGGGATTTCAGATGGTTTGGTGAGCCACCGCTCTAGTGAAAGTCCTCTGACACACAGTGGTTAGGCAAAAGGCATGTCTTGGCATTTAATGTTTATGACATAGAGCTGACTGGTCCATTAGGCATTTAACGTTTGTGATATAAAGTATGAGGGGATGTCTTTCACAAATGTGAAAGACTAAGGCTTCTCGAGAGTGGTGTGGGGGCTATTTATTGTCCTCAACCACTTTTGAGAAGGAGAGTTCTATTTGGAGTTCTATTGGAGAGTTCTTTTCTAGAGATTATTAGAGAGAGAATAGGTATCATAGAGAAGTTATTACAAACTAGAGTTCTCACTCACCCACCATTGTCATTTATTGTGAAGCTTTTAACAGCTAACTAGAGATCTTTCAGGGGTTGGTGGTGTGTTTCGCTACATGCCAAGGTGTGTCTAGGGTGCTTACTTATCTCTCTCTTCAAATGAGTTATTTTTGAGTTCCTTTTATTATTATTTTGACTTATACACTAGCGTATTGTGAGTTCAATCTGAGTGTTGATCATATATAATATTGTGTGTTTACTTGTGTTCATTGAAGAGTTTTTGGGTTATCATTCATCACCATACCTATAGGGGTTGCACCTCAACTAGTATTACTATTCTCCCAGGCTACCAGGGGACTACCCTCTTACATTTGGCGACTCTGGTAGGGTATGGTGCAAGATAATGTTAACCGTATTATAGACTTTAATGATATCCAATGTCAAGAAGAACAAGCTACAAGAGAGCTTGAGGTTACCTAGGATGGGATTCCTCAAGGGGATATGCCCCTAGTTCAAACAGCAATAGGCGTCCCTAGGATGATGCATGCTTCTACTAGTGCTGGGATAGGACAAGCATAGATGACCCTCATCATGGGCAAGTTCTTCGAGATCTTACAAACTCCTTTTGTTGCAACAGCTTTGGGAGGGTTTGACCCTAGTTCCTTCGTAACACCAATGAAGACTCAGATATCCCCATTAAGCGCATCTCCAACGGGAACTAGCTCTGCGAACACAGTCCCCATCCCTATCCCAACAGTGGGAATCCTAGATGTAACGGGTGTGCCACCCATGGTAAGTATCAGTGGTTGAGAAAACACCTGTGTATGCCTTAGAGGAAATAAGGAATGAGATGCATAAGGAGATGTAAAAAATGATAGCAGCTTCCTCGCAATTAGCCACCGAGGTAGCATCAGTGTATGACGACTTTCGTACCCTTTACCCCCAGGAATACAACGATGAGCCTTACCCAAAGGACTACATTCCTCCTATCTTAGATAAGTACACGGGAAAAGTGGGGAACCCGAAGGAACGCATCAAACGTTTCATTGAGCATTTAGGGGCTCACTACAATAATAAAAAGTTTATGTTGAGGGTGTTTTCCAAATTCCTAACCGAAAAGGCTTACACCTGGTACTCTCACTTGGAACCTAAAACTATCTCAACGTGGGAGGAAATACATGTATTGTATTTCTAGAAGTTCTTTCTGGCAGAAGATGAGTTCACATAGACTCAGTTAGGCCGGGAGAAGCAACGACCAGGGGAGAAAGTAGTGGCATATGTTCGACGGTTCAGAAAAAGGTCTCGTGATGTAAGAGAAGAGGCCAAGGAGTCCAAACTGCTTCAGATCTGTGCTGAAGGTTTGCTCCCGGAATACATCTGTCGTCTCATTAATAAAATGAGCAAAGGAACTTTCGCAGCGTTTCTAAAGGCAGCAAGAAATATATCTTTAGTCGTTCGTAAAAATCCCATCGTGGTGCTAGTTATGTTTAAGCAGTTGATTAAACTCGTTGCGATACGGGGCTAGCTCCCATAAGTAGGCTATGTCGATGGAGGAGACGGGGATAAGCAACCAAAGAAGGATAACAAAAGCATGTTCGACGGAGACAGGGAAGACCCACCACCACTACCTTGAACTATTGAAGAGGTTGCCAGTTATTACAATGCCATAGTCCAAATAGGAACGATGTATGAACCTGAAGGCATTCCAGCTATGGAACCAGATGAAGCAACGAGAGATGATTCCAAATACTGCTAGATCCATCAAAAGGTAAGTCATCCAACGAAATCTTGCTTCACACTAAGAAAAATCATCAGTAAGCACATGAAGATAAGGACTTTGCAGATCCCTCAGGAGAATGTTAACGCCAACCCCCTGCCAGCACATGGGGAAAATCTGGTAGTTATTTATGATAAGGAAGTTATATGGAAAGCGAGAGGACTGAATATCGAACAAGAATACTTTGAGGATGCGTTGGAGGACTGTACTAGAGGGATGACCAATGTGGTGATATCTTACGATGAAGCTAGCTCTAGGGACGTTGAACACGTGTACAATTTAGAAGGGGGAGAGATAGACCAGAGGCTGGAGTACCAGACTGTATCGCAATCACCCAAATTCTCATGGTTCTTCGACCAAGTGAGGATTCCAAAGGAAAGTCAGTTAGAGATAACGCAGGCGATTCTAGACATTGTACGGAAGAATGCAGTGCCCTTGGTGAGGTAGATGGAGCCTATGGCTAGGTTGGTAAGAAAGTTTTTATCTTAGGTAACCTTTAATAACGCTGACAGGGCTATGAGGTTCCCACATAACAGGCCATTGTACGTAACCACAAGTATTAACGGGGTGAGTTTTGCAAGAGCTTTAATGGATGTAGGAGCGTCAATAAACATCACGCCAATCCATTCCCTTCAGGCAGCCAACATTCCAGAGGCAAGGTTGATATTAATGCCTCTGGTAATTTCTAGTTATGATAATCAATCGTCCATGTCAATTGGATATGTGAACGTTGGGATTGTGATTGGGAATCTTACTTCCCGCATCCAATTCCATCTGATCGGAAGTGAAACTTCGTATCAGCTTCTAATAGGGAGAGTGTGGATGCACAATCATGGATTAGTCCTTTTGACGTACCACCAATATGAGAAGGCCGACGTAAAAGGGGCCGAAATCATCACATGTGCAACGAAGAAATCCTTTGCCACTGAAGAAGCTCACCTGGTAGATGTATCTTTCTACACATAACTAGAAGAGGATGCCATGGTTTTAACAAGAAGAATGGAAAGAGCGAGGGTCCCTTCTGTTAGAGAGAAGATGGGACCTATTATTGGTCAAAACAGCGAAGGAGGAGGAAGAACGAAACTAGCCAAAAAATTTCACCACACTGATACGAAAACTCAAAATATCTCGAAATAACTCAAAGATAGAATAAGGCTAAGGATGCATCCGATGGAGTACGAGGTCCAATGGCATAGTGTGTTGAGAAAGTTTTCTAAAAACAGACTGATAGAAGTTTCAAGAGAAAGGAAGAGAAAAGAAGTTGAAACGAAAGCAGGCAATGCAAGAAGAAGGTCACAAAGTATGGTTGGGTGATTTACTTTTCTTAAGGTGTGAGAGGGTAATCGAAGGATCTATTACGAAAGTTTTCAAAGAGGCTAACCCGATATACGAATGTTTATAGTAGACCAGCTGGGGCAATGCATGGTTATAGATAACTCCGGCATCCAAGAGTTTATAGAAGAAGTAGGTGAAGAGCCAAAATACATGAAAGATCGACCAAATCCACAAGTGGAAGAGCTGGAATAGTTAGACTTAACCGATGAAGGAGAAGACCTAAGACCCATCTTCTTTTCAAAAGATTTGAGCAAGGAGAAAAGAAGGGCCTTGGTTGAGTTGATTCGAGAGTACCAGGATTATTTTGCATAGAAGTATATAGAGATAGGAGGTCTAGATGAGGAGGTAAGTTTCCACAAGCTTAGCGTTATGCCTTCAGCCATATTGGTGAAGTAAGCCATGAGGACTTACAAGCCTGAACTGGACCTAAAGATCAAAGAATAGATGAAACTATTGCTAGAAGCAAGGTTCATCAAGATGATACAACACCGACTTTGGCTATTAAGCATCGTCCCAGTGGGGAAGAAGGACAAAAATTAGATAAGAATTTGTGTGGACTTCGTAGATCTGAACAGAGCTTGCCCGAAGGATGAGTTCACTCTGCCCTCTATTAATAGTTTGATCGATGCAACTACTGGTCATGAGATGTATAGTTTTATGGATAGATATGTGGGATACAACCAGATCAAGATGGATCCAGTAAATACAGAGAAAACGATGTTCGAGACCCCACTAGGAAACTTCATATACACTATTTTTTATACAAAAATTAGTCAGCAGACGTGGATCGATTATGTGAAGACACGTGCCATCCAAAATGGCACAAGATCAAGTACCTAGCTACTCAGCGTACCGAGCTACCTAGCGTACCGAGCAACTTATTAGGAAGACCAAACGACTAAGACAGATTCAATGTTTATTGTATTACAATCATTCCTTACCATGTACAAATATATATGCTTATTCAATAAAGGCTTATTATCTATTCACACAAACAGCCCAAGGGCTATAAATACATTGTAATACCCACATGGCAGGGTAAGCAATCATAAGCAAACATAGTCGAGACCAAGGTAAGACGCCCAGTAATATAAGACAGTGGACGTAGGCCATTTCATGAAGGCTGAACCACTTTAAAAATCTTTTATCTTATTTCTTCACTCATATTTATCAGTGATTAATTCATTAAATCAAATCTAGTTTTTTACATCAACAGATTGGCGCCGTCTGTGGGAAACGACTATACATAGTGTTTTTCATAAAAAAAACTCATCATAAATGGCTGATATCCTTGAATCAAGTAATAGGAATAATGTAGGGAACCCTCTTAAGCCTTCTTCCCCTCCAAATGTAACCGATATAACAAGAATCTTGGCAAGCTTAGCCAGGGGACAAACGGATATGCAGGAAACTATGTGATAGTTCATTTAGACTGTTCAAAATGGAGCATTTGTTTAAATGGGCCAACAAAGCGTCCAACGAAGCATGCATCCACCATCCTCACGACAACCATGATCCATGTCACGATCCAAACATACTGAATTCCATTATTCTGGGAATTCATGTGATCCATCCTATCACCGCTGTTTGACTTCTCCTATAAGAATTCTTGATTCCCAAGAACATATCACTCTAAATCCAGAGAGGCCAAGTGCTCTAGAAATGTTAAGCAGAGCCCCTCCCTTTGACCATTTGGGACCCACGAGGAACAGAAATCCTCCTCGGATTACGTCGAGAAATTCTCAACGACCAAATGATTTAAGGGAAGGCTCAGCCCAATCATGGCCAAACCCCATACCTACAGCTCGCAAAGGAAGATCCCAAAAAAAAAATTCTGCGTGATCTGTTTCTCTGGAAAATATAAATAAATCAGGGTCTGAAGATAATGCATGAAAAGGATCTATTCAGAGATTTTGGAAGATAGGTTAGGGGAGATGGCTAAGGTTAAAAACCCTTTGCGAAGAAACTTTATCAAGAGTCTCCATTTTTCCAATCAATTGTGGATATTTCCACCCCTACAAAGTTCAAGGCACCTATAGTCACACAGAAATATGATGGAAAAACTGACCTTATTCTCCATATAGAACAGTACCAAGCTGCAGTGTATATTTATGCAGTTCTAGATGTAATAAGGTGTAGGGCGTTCTTAGGGACCATTATCGGATCTGCTCAAATATGGTACAACAGCCTTCCTCGGGGGCAGATTGCAACCTTCTATCAACTAGCAAAGATCTTTCTAGGAAATTTTTGTTTTGGTGCGAAGCCAATTAAAAGGGTGGCACATTTGTCGAGTGTTAGGCATAAAGCAGGTGAAAGTACCGGGGATTATATCACTCGTTTCAACAACGAGAAACTATAGGTCATAGACTACGAGGAGAAGATATACATTACAGCTCTCATGAGCGGTCTTTTGCCAGACAAGCTGTATTACACCCTGGCCAAGGATCCCCCCAAATCCATGGATGAATTTATGGCAAAAGCAGCTACAATTATGAATATCGAAGAGGCCATAGTTGCGAAGAAGAGTGTTGAGATAAAGATGGAAGCGAAAGTTGAAGGAAAGTCGGAGAAGAAAGATCATAAGCATAACGGTAGGAGTAAGCAGTTGAAAGGCAAAGAAAGTTTAGATCACTTGAGGAAGTATACAAATTATACTCCCTTAAAATTGGACATAAACCAAGTTCTGGAGGAAATCAAGAATAGTAATGAACTGAACTGGCCAGAAAAACTGAGAACGGATCCCGAAAGAAGGGATAAATCCAAGTACTATGAGTTTCATAAAGATCATGGTCACACAACCAAGTAGTGCGTTGCTCTTCAAAATGAGATTGAGGCAATCATTAGATGAGGAAAGTTAAACAGGTATATTGATCGTCAGAATGGTAGGAAGACCAAAAACAGAGCTCGGAAGAAATCTAAATCTCCTTGCCAACCAAGAGAAAATAAAAAGTAAGGATCACGAAGATGACCCTGAAGATGATCTCGATCTCCTCAAAAGGTCAAGAGAACCTGAACGTGCGGTATTTTCAATTCATCTTGGTTCATTCGATTGTAACATGATTACAGGTGGAGATGTAGGAGGGGTGATCATACTGCTTAAAGGAAAGCTTACTTCAATGAGGCTCAGGCTTTTCCTACATACAGTGAATAAATTTGGCAGAAGAAGGTCACCCGAGGAAAGTCAACAAAGATAAGTTGGTCATTGGCTTTTCTAAAAATGATCTGGAAGGCGTTTTGTATCCTCGTGATGATCCTCTGGTGATCAAAATGAGAATGAAGGATGTAATCATTTCAAGAGTGCTAGTGGATAATGGTAGCTCGGTAGACATCATATTTTACCCTTGCTTTGATAGTTTGAACTTGAAACTTGGTCAGTTGGAGCCGTATCACAGGCCTTTTATTGGGTTTTCTAGAGAAAAGGTTTTTACACTTGAAATGATCAAGTTAGATATATTGATTGGTACTTAGCTAGCTAAAAGAACAGAGAAGGTATGCTTCTACGTAATAAAAAAAAATGTCTAGTCATCCTATAATATAATTACAGGGAGAGTGGGCCTGAAAAAGTTTGAAGCAGTTCCATCCACTGTACATCAGTGTTTAAAGTTCCTGACCAACTTTGGGGTTGTGAAGGGAGATCAAAAAGTATATCGATAATGCTACTACTCCTTTGTTGAGCAAGAGGAATTAGAGAATGCTGGGAAGAAAAAAACCACTTATCAAGTGGATGAATATTATGAGTCTGAGATTGAAACCTTAGACCCAAGAGATGAAATGGAACTCGTTAAAGGACAAGTCATGGAGGTAACATAAAGTATTATTTTGGATGACAAGCAAACAGAAAAAATGACTCAGATTAGTGCTTCACTTGATCCAGTATTGAAGCAAGAGCTGGTGGCATTTTTGAAGCACAGAAGACAAGTATTTGTGTGGAGTCATGAAGATATGCTGGGGATAAACCCACCTTTCTTATGTCATGAGCTCAATGTCAACAAAGAGATCAAATCGATGAAGCAAAGGAGAGTCTTTATTCCAGAGAAGAACCAGGCTATTCAAGAAGAAGTGGAAAAGCAGCAAAAAGCTTCTTTCAGCGAAGACGTAAAATATCCTGATTGGTGGGATAATGTTGTGATGGTAAAGAAGCATAATAATAAGTGGAGAATGTGTGTGGAGTTCAAAGATCTGAATAAATCTTGCCCAAAAGATCATTTTCCTCTTCCCAGAATAGATCAGCTAGTGGACGCAACTTCGGAGCATGAGCTGCTAAGCTTCATGGATGCCTATTCCGGAAATCAAATTAAAATGAATCCAGAAGATAGGGAAAGTACCTCTTTCATTACCCCACGAGGAACATATTGTTACAACGTTATGCCTTTTGGTCTTAAAATTGCAAGTGCTATATATCAGCAGTTGGTGAACAAGGTGTTTGCGAAGAAGATTAGCAAAAATATGGAGGAATACGTTGACGACATGTTGACTAAAAGCAAGAAAGTTGCTGACCATATAGCTGATTTGAGCCAAACATTTTATCAATTGGAGAAGTATCAGATGAAGCTGAATTCGACCAAGTGTGTTTTGGGCGTACAAGAAGGCATGTTCCTCGGGTACATTGTGAATAAAAGAGGTATTAAAGCAAATCCTAACAAGATAAAAGTCTTGTTGGAGTTATAATATCCAACTACCAAGAATGAAGTGCAGAGCCTTACAGGGCGTGTGGCAGCTCTCAATAAATTTGTCTTTCGAGCAACTGATAGATGTCTTCTATTCTTTAAGGTGCTCAAAAAGACCTTTGAGTGAAACGATGAATGTGAGAAGGCGTTCTTAGAGCTGAAGAGATACTTGGGGACACCTCCTTTATTGTCCAGGCCAGCGGCGGGAGAAAAATTATACTTAGCTATTTCAGACAGTGCAGTTAGTTCAGCCTTGATAAGAATAGAAGACGGAGTATAAAAACCAGTTTATTATACTAGCAAGGCATTTAGGGGAGCAGAAATCAGGCATCCAAAATTGGAGAAGTTCGCATTGGCATTGATTGAAGCAAGGAGGAGAATAAAACCATATTTTCAAGCCTATACAATAGTGGTATGCACTGACATGCCACTCGGACAGGATTTACATAAGCCAAAAAAGCCTGGAAGATTGATGTATTGGGCAGTGGAGTTAGGGGAGTATGATATTGTCTATGAGCCAAGATCCTCTATCAAAGGACCGGCAGTGGCGAATTTCATTACTGAGTTTACCTACCCAGATGTCTCCGATTAATATGGGGCTAATGTAGAGCAACTCACGGATGCTAGTGGATCAACAGAAAAATTCCCTGATGAACTCCCAACAGTAGAATTGACAAAATGGGTAGCAACCAATCAACCAGAATCCACTGGTAAGGTACAAGAGTTGAAGAAAAAGTATGAAGAAATGAAGGAAAAGATATTCCATCAAGGGATTTTGTCAGACCAATGGTTTGATGATAACATCCCTATATGGAATTTATATGTCGATGGTTCATCGTGTGCAACAGGTTGCGGAGATGGAATTATTCTCAACAGTCCTGATGGGATAGACATTGAATATTCTCTCCATTTCCAATTCCAAGCTTCTAATAATGAAGTCGAGTATGAAGACGTGATTGTGGTCCTCAATTTAGCTAAATCATTGAATGCAGAGCAAGTTGTGGTGTTCAGTGATTCACAATTAGTGGTGAATCAGACGTTAAGTCTTTATGCAGCAAAAGGGGAGTTCATGACAAGATACTTAAATAAAGATCTAGAGATTGTAGCCAATTTGGTAGTTATTTAGGTGGTTAGAATACCTAGACTGGAGAACGTAAGGGTAGATGCACTTGCTCAGTTAGCCTCAGTTACTCGCACCGAGCTACGAAGAGCAATCCCCATTAAAGTACTTATAATCAAAAGTATTGATGAAGACTTGATGGTGAATTTTATCGCCTTGGATATAGGACCATCCTAGATGGATCCCATCGGGGCTTATATTGAAGAAAGTACTTTACTAGTTGACCTACTTGCAGCCAAGAAGTTGAAGTATAAGGGTGCCAGATATGTTTTCAATAATAGAGTTCTATACAGGATATGTGTGGTAGCTGGTTTGCAAAGGTGTGTTCACCCAGCAGAAGTTAAAGACCTGATAGCAGAAATTCATGAATGATCTTGTGGATCTCACATAGCAGGTAGAACTCTTTTTCAGAGAATAAATACACAGGGGTACTATTAGCCAACAATGCGAGCTGATTGTACAACTTATACTAAAAAATGTGACAAGTGTGAGCGATTTTCTACTATATGAAGAACTCATCAGGCGCTACTAACACCAATCACTTTACCTTGGCCATTCACTATATAGGGAATAGATTTAGTCAGGCCTCTGCCAACTACAAGAGGAAAATTTAAATATTTGGTGGTAGTTGTTGATTACTTCACAAAGTGGGTAGGAGCTGAACCTCTCATGGATATAGCCTACGAAAGGGTCTATCAATTCATTTGGAAGAATATTATTGGCAGATATGGTCAGCCCCTTGCCTTTATCGCGGATCACGATACCCAATTTGACAATTATGAGTTCGCAACGTACTGTTTACGATCCAATATTTAAAAAGTCCATTTTGCTCCAGGATATCCCCAAAGTAATGGTCAAACAGAGGTGATAAATCAAACTCTACTCAATGGGTTGAAGAAGATATTAGATAATGCTAAAGGTAATTGGATCAATGAGTTGCACTCTATGTTATGTGCCTACTTAACAACTCCCCGAACAACAACTGGGGAGTCTCCTTACATGTTAGCTTTTAGGAGTGAAATAGTGATACCTTCTGAACTAGGACTACTGACTTATAGGGTACTTAACTTTAATTATCCATTGAGTGATTTGATGCGACGCTTGGACTTGGACATGCTCGAAGAAGTCAGAAAAGATGCAACGATCCGAAATGCAGCTTATCAACAAAGGACTGTCATGTTCTATAATAAAAAGGTCAAGAAATGTGATCTCTAGGAAGGCGATTACGTGCTCAAGAAAGTGATTCAAAATCACAATAAGTTGGAGGCCAATTGGTATTGGCCCTATCGTATCACAGCTGTTGTTCGACCTGGTACTTACAGAATAGAAACTCTTGAAGGGGAAGAATTCAAAAATGCCTGGAATGCAGAGCATCTGCGAAAATACTACCAGTAATGTAACTACCCATGTACCCAATTGTTTCAGTATGAATGAAAATGATGATTTCCCCATTTGTTTTATTTTTTTTCAGAGTACTAGTGCTACACACTATACTTAACTTTGTAGAATTTAAAATTCAAAGTTAGTCGGCATCAGCAACCACCAATTAAAAGTTGGTCGGCATCAGCAAGCACCAATTAAATGTTGGTCCGCATCAACATAAACACCAACAATGTTGGTAAAATAAGCGAGCAAGGCAAGGTCTGCTTGATTATGGGTGACCCAAGAGGCATCTAAAATAGGTAAGAATATGGGTAAAATATCCACTGCCTAGGCACCAGGGCAATTATTTACTTAAGTGTTTGTTACAACTAAGCAAGAACATGGGATAAAATTTCCATTGCTTAGGCACTGATGGGTGATAAGTCACCACAACTAGACAAACACATGGGGCAAGAATTCCATTGTCTAGGAAATCAAATAAAAAGGGAAAAATGTCCATCTACTCAATGAGTGAAAAGTAACCTATTAATGTTATAAGTACAACAAAACTATAGTTGATCTCATGTTATGAACAAAGATTGACAGAATAAATATCATGCAATTATTTTATTTCCAAGGAAACAAAATTACAAAACGATGATTTTTCTTCATTTCCACCAACAATGACTAACAAAATATAAATAGCCTATTATATTGGTTTCTTTCGTTCAGATTTAGATACAGGATCCATCCCAGCTGGAGGGTCATCTAAAGCAAAAGAAGAATTAATAAAGTTTAAGTCATGAAGCATTCTAGTATTGCTCGAACTTGGTCGGTCTAGCAAATGCGAAGGTCGGGATATTTCAAGTTCTTCATGAAGACTGTAATCACTAATGTATTTGGAAATAAAATACTTAGGAATAGAGCTAACTAGAATCCAGCTAACATCCAGTTGGATAGGTGGAACTGGCAAATCAAGTAACCCAGGATTATACCAATCCCACAGTTCCGTTCCATGCTCAACTTTCATCACAGTTAAAGCATTCATCCATCCATACTTGTACTCTTTATTGTTTGCTTGTTTCAACCTGGCATCAAGATGATATAAATCTTCATTATATCCCCCCATTCAGAATACTTTGGGCTGCTTGTGAAACTGATAAGTTAATCGCTTAACATGTTGATGAAGTCTTTCCAGCACACTTTCTTTATTCTGTAACACAGAACTCTGATTGGATAGTTGCTCTGTAAGAGTTTGAATTTTCTAGGACATCTTTGCCAGAGCTTGATTTTTTGCCTTCAATTGAGCAACTTAATTTTTTAAGGCTTGCTGAGTTCTAGTCTCTTTGATGCTACTTTGACTAGCTCTTGTTCTACCTAGGGAAGTGGATGCAGGTCTTACTGTTTTCAAAGTTTCTAATTCTTCTCTTAATGAAGCATTTTCAGTCTCCAAAAAGGAAATACCTTCATCTTTAATCGGGATTAATGCTCCAGAGGAAGGAGAATATTTTAGCTGTCTTAATTCTTCTCTCAAAGCGTTATTCACCTCCTCCAGTAATTTGTCAATGTTTTTTAGCTCCTCAATCTCACATTTTAGCACACTCCCTCTTTTATTATGGGCAGAGATAGATTTATCATAACCCCGATCATCACTCAACTGTTGGTACTTCTTCTCATAACCTTCATGAAAAAGAGCAGTGGCTTCCTTGTGTTGAAGTTGAAGTTCTTCAATAATTCCTTGAAGATCTTCAATCATTTCATAGTAAGCTACGTTATTTTCTACTGCACAATCAACTAAGCATTAACTTCAAATACTGGTAAGCTTTAATTGCTCATTCAGAGGCATCAGGACCAAGAATGTCAATTATTTGTGCTTCAGTAAAATCTGCACGACCAGCTTTTAAGTAATCTGTACATTTCTTCATCAACTCTGTATTATGAGCTGATAACAGTTCCATCATGACATTAAACTAGTAAGGAAAAGTAAAAACAAATTAACAATAACACAACTATATTGAACAGTAAAGGATAAGTTTAGATAAGTAACAAGCCAATTTTATTGATCATAATAGAAGAGAGTACAACCAAAGGTACAAAACAAAGGGAAAAGAGAGGAAAATAAAAAATTACCGAACAACATTACACCTTCTCCTTATTCCCCACTACATCTTCAGCTAATTTTCTAGAAGGAATTGGTTGCTGAAGTTGCTCGGAGGGCAATTGATGTTGTTTGAAAGATGTCATTGTCTACTGAACTTGCTCGGAAGACTAAGGAATATGGGAAGCAGATGTTTATTCTACCATCATCAAAGAATATTCACCAGATTCAACTTCATCTTCTTCTTCTCACCCAATGGCAAGAGGAGGGCCATGGATATGTTTTTGAAATAGTTCAGAGTCTACAGCAATGTTCTACTCTATTAACACTGCAGCCCATCCATCCCTGAAGAACTTCAAATTTTCAGACTCAATTTAAGTAGAGGCAGCAGTTAGAGCTTTGTTCCACCCTTTGTCCCAGCCAGAGCTAAAGGACTTCCTCACAGTAGATTTCCTCTTCGTCCTTTTCGAGGAAACATTCTCCCTAAGTTGATCTTCAACAGATTTTACTTTCTGTTCAAGCTCTTTCTTATATCGTTCATCCTCTTCAAGCTTGCCCTCAACTTCCTCCTTGCTGGTAATGACAACCGTCAATTTCTTCTTTGCCTATTTGGAAACATCTATAGCTCTTTATCGAGTTAGATTTACCTCCTTTACAGCATCTACAGCTTTTTTTTAGCTGTCTCAGTAGCCTTGATCTTATTCTCCCAAGAAATCTTGTCATCCATATATTTTTGCCGATAATCCTCCAAATATTTTGCTAACCGAGCAAGGGATTCTTGTACTTCATTGGAAGAGGAAGCAGTTATAATATCTTCATCCTTCTCCAAAATATTATTGAAATACACCAAAAACTGCAAGACGAAGAGAAATTCAAGTTAGAATATGAAGATTGAAAGCATAACTGAAAGGACAAGGTATAATGACATATACTGATGCAAGGTGTTGGGAAGCCAAAGCAGAGACTTTCCCCCGGGGAGTAGAGGTCTCAGCAGATCTGTGATCAAGAAGATTTCCAGACTAGATCAATTTCTTAGCCAGACGAGGAGTAATGAATGCTCGAGGACCAGCTCTCAAAAAAGGTATTTCCACCCCAGCAGGTTGAGCAGCAACATCAACGGTTTTCTCAGCAAGTCCCCTTCTCAATCTTCTCAAAGGTGCAACTTATTCAATCAAAGGTGCTACCTATTTTCGAATAACAATATCCCCTTCAATCAAAGGTGTTGCCTCCTTCACAACAACATGGGGCTTCTTGATGACCTCCTTAATAAATGTGATTGCTTCCCCAGATGGACCAACATCCTTTTTCTTAGTCCCTTTAGCCGGGACATCTTCTTTGCTCTTTTTTCCCCATCAGCACCAGGGATAATCTTGGAAAAAAGATCAATCATTCTCCTCTTCTTCATCATCAAATCAATAATGGAGGTAGACAAATCAGAAGAAGATTCTTCAACAGCTAAAGAAGATGTTGGAGCTTGCTCAAGATCAATCACCAAAGGAGGAGCAATAAAAGAGGAAGCGGTGTTCCTATATCTCAGCAAATAGGAAGCAGCTCTCACGTGCTCCCCAACAACTGATTGATGCAAACCCCAAATAAATTTCAAATCTTTTATATTAATATCACTCTCTTTGTGTGGTTTTCTGTCAACTGCAAATTGAAATTAAAAAAAAAAAGTCAATGACACATTTCGTCAAACAAAAACAGAGCTAGTTAGTTTCAAAAATAAAGAATAACCTATCCCATTGCCATAAGGTTGACATCTGAGACCTTGGTATACGTCATTCCCATTTAATGGGGGGTGTTGCCAATTTTTCATCACAACTCCATGTTCAAAATAATCCCTATTAGAATCAGGGAGATTGACCACTAAGACTCTGTTAACAAACCTAGTTTTTAAATAAAACGTGGTGTCGCTGGTGACCCATTTATAATAAAACATAATTTCAGGAATCCCTAGACAAGTGCCATGAATTTGATTTAACATATATACGCAATTAACTACCCTCCATGTATTTAGAACTACTCTTGTAAGAATAAATCAAAATATTGGCAAACTTCAAAACACAGGGGATTAGGCGAGAAAGAAAAATCACATTCTGCTACAAAAAATAAAGTTAAACTAGTGTCCCTGAGCTAAAGAAAATAAATGAGAATGACAAGAAGGTTCTTCTAAATCCACCTAAGAATGAATCTCAAAATCATCTCTAAACTTATCCAATGACTCAATAAGATAAACCATGATGACTAAAGTAAAGAAAGAAGAAGGAAGGAAGAAATTCTTACAGAAGATTAAGGAATCATCTCAGGCAGACGACAAGAAAGAACGTTCATAAGAAGAAAAATGAGAAGACAAGGAGTTTGAAAATAAGATAGAAAAAGGTATAAGGCAAACGGATTTTACCTCCTTTATATATGCCGCCTCGAAAAATGATAAATGTAATGATTACAAGTGATGACAGTTGCGTTCTCAACGGCTAATCAAAGGAAAAAGAAGCAAGTACCCAAATGTTTGCTAACAACTCAAATATTTACAAATTTTCCATTCCGTGCTCAAAACTAAGACGCTAAGTGGAATAAATTTACAAGTGTTAAAGGTTTGTAATTAATCAAGACATGAGAAATGTGCTCGAGCAATTTTTTGAGTAAAATGTTCCACATTCTCATATCCAACCTCAACTGTGAAACATTGGGGGCATTTGTTGATACACAAATTAGTCAGCAGATGTCGATCAATTATGTGAAGACACATGTTAGCCAATATGGCAAAAGAACAAGTACCTAGGTGCTCAGGTTACCGAGCTACTCAATGTACCGAGCTACTCAGCGTACCGATCTACCTAGCATACAGAGAATTTATTAGGAAGACCAAATAACTAAGACATATTCAATGTTTATTGTATTACAATCATTCCTTACCATGTACAGATGTATATGTGTATTTAATAAAGGCTTATTATCTATTCACACTGATAGCCCAAGGGCTATAAATACATTGTAATACCCACATGGCAGGGTAAGCAATCATAAATAAACATGGTCGAGATCAAGGCAAGACACCCAGTAATACAAGACAGTCGACGTAGGCCTTTTCATTAAGGCTGAACGACTTTAAAAATCTCTTGTCTTATTTCTTCACTCAAATTTATCTGTGATTAATTTATTAGATCAAATCTAGTTTTTTACATCAACAAATGTGATGCCTTTTGGGTTAAAAAATACTGGGTCAACATATCAAAGAACGATGGTGGCCATTTTTCGTGAATTTTACGTGGATGATTTGGTCATCAACTCGAAGAAGGAGGAGTCCCATCTGGATGATCTGAGGAAGGTGTTGATTCGGTGCAGAAAATACAAGCTAAAGATTAACCCACTGAAGTGTTCTTTTGAGGTTACAAGCAAAAAGTTCTAGGGTTTTGTGGTGGATCGACAAGGAGTGAAGATTAACCAGGACAAGCAACGAGCAATCCTGGAGATTATCTGTCCTAGAATGATGAAAGAGCTCAAGAGTTTCCTCGATAAAGTCTCTTACCTTAGGAGATTCGTTCCAGGACTCACCGAAATAACTCACCCGCCGATGGAGCTACTTCAAAAGGGTACAAAGTTCAAATGGGAGGAAACTCACTAGGAATCTTTGGTCAAGTTAAAGAAGTTGCTCACCTCTCAATAAACGATGATTTCTTCTAGACCATGGATACCATTGCAGCTCTATCTAACATCCATAACAAGTTCTATTGGAGCTCTTTTAGCGCAGGAAATCGATGGGCAAGAAAGGTCAGTCTACTACCTGAGCAGGATCATACATGGGCAGAGGCGAGGTACAGTAGCATAAAAAGACATTGTTTAGCATTGGTATTTGTAGTACAAAAAATTAGATATTACATGCTATCTTTCGAAATTCACATCGTGACAAGATGTGATCCAATTAAGTTTTTGATGGCGAGAACTATCTTGATCAGTGGAGAAGCTAGGTGGTTCCTCATTCTTTTATAATATGACTTAAAATGAGTGGTCCCATGTATGATCAAGAGCCAAGTATATGCAGATCTGTTGGCAATTTTCCCATCTGGAGTATTTAACCCACCTTGAGAGAGCATTCTAAGTAATAACTTGCAGAAAAATTTTCCGAATGACAACCTTATAGAATGGATAATGCAGTTCTATGGCTCTTTGACAGAGAAGAAAGGAGGGGCAGGGGTTATCCTTTCTAAAGGGAAAGAATAATTTTACCTTCCTATAAGATAAATTTACCTTCCTCCAATAATAAAGTAGTGCATGATTCATTGGTACTGGGGTTACTAGAGGACCTCCGAAGGGACATCTATTCACTATGCATCAAAGGCGATTCGATCTTGGTGGTCCAACAAGTGAACGGGGAATATGCATTAAAACACCTCAGTTTGGCACCATACAAAACGACCATCCAACGGCTCATAAACCTGTTCCACCAGGTCATGGTAAGAAGTCATCCCAGAATAATGAAAATACATATTGATGCCTATGCAACCATTACTCAGAAGCTAGCCATGACGACGGACACAACTACTGTAGTGATATAATGGAAAATAGCCCCTTGATGGTGCAATCGATCTTACCCGATGGAGGAAAAATCGGATTGGAAGGGCGAGATTATGAAAAAACTGGAGTTTGGCGAAGGAAAGATGAAACTTGAAAGAGCTAGCGCAATACTTCACCAATCAGGGAAACCTCTACTTTAGGAACGTGGGAGGATGGTTATCAATATATGCCAGGTCAGAAGAAGAAGAAGAGAAAATGTGAAAGAGGACACATGATGAGCACTGCAAAATAACTGAGATACCTCTATATATAAGGATTAAGAGGGAGGGATACTTCTGGCAAACGATAAAGCAAGACACAGTTGAGTTACAATAAAGGTGCGATAAAAATCAACTCTTTTGGCAGGCAGATGAATGCCATTTCATTGAAGCTTAAGTAGACTAGAGGTAGCCTTACGTCAACTATATAAAAAATAGAGTTGTGCATCAAGAGAAAATATATGCAATGGGACTCAAGCGAAGGGCCCCACGATTTTATGTTTAGGATGATCAACTCTATCGAAGGGGATACTTCAACAGACCATTGAGATGCATCACGAAGGAAGAAGCAACAGGATATTTGAAACAAGACACGATCCAACTCAAATTGGAGGAGCAAAGTTATATAACCAACTAATGAATTTGGGTTATTATTGGACAACTATGAAGAAATATTCTACTGAGTATATGAGAAAATGCAAGGAGTGCCAGCTACATGGAAACATGATCCATACCCCTTCGGTGGACTTAAATTCTTTGGTCACTCCTTACCCATTTTACACTTGGACATTTGACTAGGGGAACTACACCCATCTTCGAAGGGGAAGATTTGGATACTCATGGCAATATAGTGTTTTACAAAGTGGGATGAGGCTATACCACTTAGTATAGCAACTACAAGTGTGGTGGATAAATTTATCAGAGAGTACATTATATGCAGGCTTGGGATCTCAAAGGCTATCCTCTCTGATAACGGGACCCCATTCGTCAATAAATAAGTAACGATGCTTACAGATAAATACTTCATCATCCATCATACCTAAAAAGTGGCTTATCCTGAAGGAAATAATTAGGCTGAAGCAACTAATAATACCTTGGTCAATATCTTGGCCAAGATGATGGAAGACTTTCCAGGATCGTGGGACGATAAGATTCCAAAATTCTTGTGGGCCTATCGAACTATGAAAAGTAAGCCTATAAGGTATAATTTGTTCTCTCTTGTGTTTGGATATAAAGTAATTTTGTCATTAGAACTGGAGATCCCTTCGGCCCGATATGCTTTGCGAAGCATCATACTCCCTCGGAACAAACATGCATAGCTGGAAGCACAAAATGACCATAAAGATAATGCAATGGAACATTTCCAGATGTACACGAAGTAGTTATCCAAAGAATATGATAATTTGGTAAGGCGAAGGAAATTTTTGGAAAGGCGCTTAGTTTTGAAGGCAATAGAAAAGCACATTTAAGGGATATCATTGCCTAAATTTACTGAGAATTGGGAGGGACCTTTCATTATAAAATAGGCTCACGATTCAGATTATTGTTTAATTTTTAAGATGGAAGAAGATAAGACTTTCAAGATTAATAACAAGTGGTTGAAGGTTTATCATGTTTAGGCGAATAACCTTAGTTAGGAAATTTGTTTTTATGATGTGTTGTAATTAATAATGTAACTTGTTTCTTATGTGATGAGATGAACAAAGAAAGAGTTAGCTTGTACATTGTTAGAGTTTATCTTTGCAATAAATAAAAAGTGTTGCAACGGAATAGCGTATGACAATAGAATATGGTTTTTTTCATTGATATGTCTTGTATAAAATTACAAAATTCGGGAACTACTACCCAAGAATTATATCTAGTACGAAAGGAGAAGAAAATTATTAAACACCTTCTAGCCTAAAAGAAACCACAGATCAGGATGGGAGAAGAAGCCCCTAGGAAAACCCAAAGAAGCTTCTAAGTATGTCTTCTGAGCAGCAACACAACCTTCAAGCCGAGTCTACACTTGGGCTCTTTCGATCAGCAAAGTTTTTCATTTTAGCTTGGCCCTTGACAAAGCTTATATGGAAGCCCTGACCCGATCATCAGTTGCTACTAGTAGAGGGGCCAACTCTGCTAGACTTTTCTCTTCAGACCGTTGGCCATCTAGGTTTTTTAAGTAGATCTCCCTCTGGCTTTCCTACTGATGGCTCTTCAAAAATTTTAAATGTCTAATTATCCAATTCAGTTAAAAGCCATCCTTGCCTATTTCCTTTAAACTTTCTAAGTGGTGATTGGTAATGTTGGACTTTTGAGTATTAATGACTTCACCAATAATGGTCGCTTGACCTTGCAGCCTATGGCTCATCACCAAGACGTTGGAACGAACACAATTAGTAGTGAAGGTTTGAGGATGGTGCAGGGTAATCCCTTTAATAATAGACCGGTCACATGCAAAAATTTGAGGAGATTGGTGAAGTACCATGAGGCATAACTCATGAGAAACCATGTCTGGGAGAGTAACCTCACAACCTTAAACGCTATCCGCTAGCAGGTCAGTAGTTGAACCACGGTCGTCATGGTCCGAATCCTCCACAGGGACTGTTTCTTAAGGCATGGATTCAACAGGTGATGGATCACACTGAGCTGATGTTTGGATAACGGCAGGCTCCCTCACAACCTACAAAGCGATGAATAAAAAAATAACTTGACTAAAAATCTTAACAAGTGGTTTTCATTGTTAAGTCATCATTATAGGTGGAGTTCGATTAAAAATCTTAACAAGTGGTTTCATTGTTAAGTCACCGTTGTAGGTGGAGTTTGGTTAAAAATCTTAACAAGTGGTTTTCATTGTTAAGTCACTGTTATAGGTGGAGTTTGATTGAAAATCTTAATAAGTGGTTTTCATTGTTAAGTCTCCGTTATAGATGGAGTTTGATTAAAAATCTTAACAAGTGGTTTTCATTGTTAAGTCACCGTTATAGGTGGAGTTTTGACGAAAAATCTTAACAAGTGATTTTTATTGTTAAGTCACTATTATAGGTGGAGTTTGATGAAAATTTTTAAAGTGTTTCTTCATTGTCAGGATTACCTCAAAGGCATAATGGAAGCACTTATGAAAAACAGAGGGGGAAAGCAGAAAGATATCTCAGGTATGCCTAATGGTGAAACGGTAGTTGGAGACACAGCTGGAACAGAATAACCTGCAGCAGGTCTGGGCGAAGAACCCCCAGCTATGGGAACCTCGTCCATGGGTGAGGAACCTCCCTAGGGAAAAGGTACTATAGCCAGCGTTGGGAAGGGGTCAGAAACACCAGTTTTCCCTTCATAGGGGTCATCAATCCCAATAGAAATCGAAGGGACACCCGGTAGGGAAGGTGATATAACGACATCCTGGGCCACAAGAGAGTACCCAGAAGAATAAAATAGAGTCAAACCTATGGAAAACTACATAAAAAATGAAGTGTTAGTCATGAGCAACCCAACACAATAAAGGAAGAAAACATAAGGGGGAAACTTACCTCAGTGATATTGACAAAGGGAGATAGAACAATCGCGTGCCTCACCAGAGGGAACTACAGAATCGACCCAATGATGGATGTGTCCAGATCGAGGCAGTAAAATCCTGAAGGTCAATGAAAATGCTAAGTCCCACAAAAAAAATAATGGATGGAAAGATAGATAACTATTAATCCAGCCATTACCTATTGCAGACTAGACGAAATGGGAACAATATTTAGAAAGGTCTCTGGTGAAAAATATGGCACGGATGAGTCTAGAGGAGTCTCCTCTGGCTGGAGAATACCCCGAACAGATTCTCCAGAAGCACCAGCCCTCCTAGCATACTCTTCGCAACAACTGGAGACAAAACGGTGAGAATATGCCAACCCATACATGGGAGAACGATAGGGAGATGTATCAACAGACGTAAGCCCGAAGGGTCCTCCCACGAAGGGGCTTATAGGAGGACTTGGCCTAAATTTATCAATCTCCTGCACAAAATGTCTCTAAGTGTTAGAAAACGAAGTTTAGTGTGCTTAAAAATGGCTAAAGTGTGGAAAAAGAAATTATAATAAGAGCACCTCTCGCTTAGGAGAAGAATGGGACGATATAACTGTTGGCAAGGTAGGTAGAGAAAGAACCGGTGAAGTCCTAGTCATTTGACCATGCTCGGCATCAGGTTTCTTATCCAAAGTGATTTCCTTAGTTGGAGATAGTGAATGAGAGGCCTCAGTAGCAAAACTAGCAATAGTAGGTTGCACTTTGTAAGCCCGTTTCTTATGGATCTTAGTACCGAGAATCTTCTTTTGAGTGGAAGAAGCACCAACAATGGGGGGACTCTAGAACTTTTTCTACATTTTAACACCCCCATTGTTGGATCTACGATAATTGTAGGGAAAGTAGTAGCAGGAGGAGTGGAGGGGTGGCCTCTTGAAATACCCGTTTCACCCTCTCCAATTTATCCTCACACTTAGCTCTTATTTATCCACTTAGTTCTACAAACATGCTAGGTGGAACAGAGGCAATTAGGAATGCAGCTAAAGGTGCTTGGGACTCAGGTTGGTACTTAGAATTGGAGGAAGTCCCACTTTTAGAATTTTTATATTTCTTGAAGGGAGGTTATGAAGGCCCCTTGGTAGTTTTTTTGGGTGTGAAAGCTTTTAGGGGCCTAGATGTGACAGTGGGGACCATTGGGTAACAGGGAGGCAGCTCGCTCAGGAGATCCTTTGGAGTCTTTCTCAAAAGAAACTCCACCCCAATAACAGAATTGCCCTTAAGCCCCAGTTCTAAGGTAGGAAAAGAAATAACTAGGGGATACACCGGAGGACCCCGAACGAACTCAGCAATCTTAGCCAATTGCATTGGCTAGTACCTAGTCGTAAACAGCGAAGTCACGTCCCCTTTTCTTATAATACTAGGGATGTTGACTCTACCATCCAGTGATGACCTGACCACCCAAGCAGCAGTAGAAGTATAGAGGGAACAAGTCGCAGTAAAGGTGGCCATGGGGTGGGATAGCTAAAAAATCAATCGAGGGCCCCTTGGTCGAAATAAAATTGATGGCTCCACCGATTGGGGTTTTAATCCTCCAAAGTATATCCCCACTCGGTATAAGAGGGTAAATACCCTGGAGAGAATAGAAGGACCATGTCCATAGAAGGATCAATAATAATAAGGTCCACAGTAGGTGGTTGGACCATCTTTGCTTCATATTGAAAAAAATTCCAAGTTTGAACAAAAACTTCTTCATCGTAAGGCCTCATGACAAAGCTTTCAGGATTGTCAATAACATGGAGTATCTCCTTATGGCTCTACTTTTTATGGTGAAGGTATAAGCGATGGGACAGGATGGTCTCCCCACGTGGAGGAGGGATGGTGTTGGTTGATATTGTAGGGAAATGGGAATATAGGAAGCCTATTAAAAGTATGGTGTTAGCAACGTTAGCTAGGTTATAACGGCCAAGGTATCATTCCATGTCCAAATAAGTCATGTACATCCAAGTGTAGAGGGATCCTTATTCCGTGGCCGCTAGAGGAAGGTTGATACCTAGGGCCAAACAAATAGATATGTTGATGAGGTCCCTCCTAAGCTGGTCATTCGACTTCTCAGGTAGCACGAAGCGGGAAAGAATGATAAGGAAGTAAAGTGGTAGTTCTAATGATGTACCTCACCCCTTGGAAGCAACAGAAGAACTATCCTTTGTAGAAGGATCTTGAAGGAAGTATTTGATAAGAGGAGTGAAGGTGGCTTTATTGGATGACCAAATTCAGTTTGGACATATTCGATCCAACTCAGAGCGATTAGTATATTCTTTGGCATCCAGAGCCTCATCAGAATAAGACACATCACTCGTAGGCTCAAACCCCAATAGTTCACCAACATCCTCCAAAGTAATGGTAAACTCACCCCATGCAGCTATAAAAGTATGAGTGGTAACATTCCAGCGAGAGACTAAGACTTGGAGGGCAGCATTGTATTTGGAAAGAGTGAACTCTCTAAACCATTTGGCCTGATGAAGCCCAACCTTAGCAAGGGATACAACGTGAGAACTCTGCATATGGGCATTCCAAGCAGAAAAATGGGATGGAGAACCTCCAGCTCAAAATCAATCTGCAAATAAGGCAAGTCACCTCGATCGAGACGAAAACCTAGAGTCCGCTTTAAAGGGGGAAGAAACCCCATTCAGCTGAGTCTTCATCTTCATCATCCAGAAGTAAGGGGTCATATTTGGAACTCAAAGTGCAAGTTTTGCAGAGGTCTGAGAAATCATCACCTTCGCCAAAAATGGGGGAAAGACGGTAAAAATGCAATTGTCCTTGGCGATCTACCACCATAGCGGTGGCATCCATTGGGATAGTAGTAGCATCAGTGGTGATAGAAAGCGGAGCACTATTAGTAAGGGCAACCGGATAACTTGAAGAATCCATTATAGATGGTGGTGATGGAAGAAAGCTTTGAGGAAATAAATAGGAGGCTAAGAATGGTTGGACATAGTCACCGGAGGTGGCAAATAGGGAAAGAAATGAGAGAAAAAGGGGAGAAGCATGGCAATAATACTGGTTTGCTCTTTTTCTCTCTTTAAAAAACTCTCTCCGTTGAAGAAGATAAAGGAAGCTTAAATGAGGAAAATGGCTAAGTGTTGGAGAATAGTCGTTTGAATTTTCAAGTTGGCATTTAGGTATCCCACCTAAAGCACATGACAAGCTGCCTATAATTATTTTAACTTGACATGTGGAACTTCGGGGAAGTCTCTGATAGCTAAAAAGATAATCTCACGTCATTAGTGAAGTGACACATGGTAGAGAAAAGGTCACTTTCCAAAGAAGTTAAGATTTGGTGCCAGAATTTGTGAAACGTGTAAGAATCCCAACTAAAGGGTGGCCCTCATGCAGTAAGTCCAAACGATAATGTATCAAGCTAGAGGTACAACGGGAAAAATCTTTCACCTTAAACCTATCATAAAGAAATTTCTACCACAGTTCAAAAAGCTACGATGCTCCCTTGCCATAAGTCTAAACGGAGTTAAACCTTTTACTCAGGTAAATTGGGGAGAATTTTTTGCTTTACGAGCAAAATAAAATGATATGGGACAAACTCGAGGTATCTTGGGGAGAATTTGACTTCTTAAACAAGTCTCTCAACTAGGGGAAGGCCCTAACTCTAGCACAGATAAGGGATATTTTGAGATTCAACTGTTACTTTGGGAGAATTTAGCAAGCCCCAAAATGGTAGAATTTAACTATTGGGCAGCAATAATGGGTAATCAATAATTTCCTTAAATCTCTTTGAAGAATTCCAACTAACACTAAGGAAGACAGAACGCCTGAGATGTAACAAAAAAAAATTTGTGATGTTCCCTCGCCATTCATTCAGAGTTTACAAAGCTTTGGTTCAGGTTCATCGAGGATAATTTCACTTTTTTCTAGCAGAGATAATAGAAAAAGTTACAACGAAGACAGAAATGCCCACACGTTGAAGGTTCATATGATTGAGAGATTTTTGTGTAGACATTTATTGTTGACACAACAAATATCTATACTAAAGGGCAAATGTACGGGAGCTTGAAGAGACCTAAGGGAAGGAAGCCGCATGAAGATATCAAGACAGCTCAGTGAGGAAGCTCAACAAAGAAGCTCAGTGAGGAAACACTGTCGAGAAAGCTTAATTTTACTTCCATCTTGATTAGTTAGTCATGTTGTATATTTTATTTATATTGACTATGAGCTATAACTACTTTAATAATGCAATGATTGTAATTATTCAGTGTGAGATCAAATGGTACTCGTGAGAGACCAAGCCTAGCAGGGCCTGGGAGAGCTTTCATGCACTATCGAATGACCTTGCTATGGTAAATTCAGAGGGACTCGGTTTGGAGGATTGAGAAGTGAGGCATCCTAGGGGATTATCTTTCCCTTCTTAGACACACCTGATAAAACACCAAGGGACCTTTCACCGTGGAAGCTTGGGTGGAGTAGCCTTGAGTTCCATTGTATATTGAGTTTGGAACCAAACAACCCTCTACTTAATGTCATAACTAGTTTATATGATGACACTAGCCATCTAGTCACTGTCAAATCCAAACTGGAGTAAACCGCTATGGTATTGGGGTTGTCAGATAGTTTGGTGAGCCACCGATCTATTAACAGTCCTCTGATGCACAGTGGTTAGGCAAAAGGCATATCTTGGCATTTAATGTTTATGACGTAGAGATGACTGGGCCATTGGGCATTTAATGTTTGTGACATAAAGTATGAGGGGATTTCTTTCACATATGTGAAAGACTAAGGAATCTCGGGAATGGTGTGGGGGCTATTTATTGGCCTCAACCACCTCTGAGAAGGAGAATTCTATTTGGAGTTCTATTTGGAGTTCTGTTAGAGAGTTATTTTCTAGAGATTATTAGAGAGAGAATAGATATCAGAGAGAAGTTATTACAAACCAGAGTTCTCACTCACCCACCATTGTCATTTATTGTGAAGCTTTTAATAGATAACTAGAGATCTTTCAGGGATTGTTGGTGTGTTTAGTTGTCTGCCAAGGTGTATCTAGGGTGCTTACTTCTCTCTCCCTTCGAATGAGTTATTTCTGAGTTCTTTTTATTATTGTTTTGAGTTATACACAAGCGTATTATGAGTTTAATCTGAGTGTTAATCATATATAATATTGTGTGTCTACTTATTTTCATTGAAGAGGTTCTGGATTATCATTCATTACCATACCTATAGGTGTTACACCTCAACTAGTATTACTATACTCCCTAGCTACCAGAGGACTAGCCTCTTATAGGTGGGATGTTGGAAACTAGGGGGTTGTTTCATAAAGACTTTTTCATCGAGAAACCCATGGAGAAAGGACTTATTTATGTCGAGTTTAGACACGGACCAATTATTAGATACTGGAGTGAAAAGGATAATGCGAATGGTGATTGCCTTGACAATGCGATTGATGTTTCATGGATGCCAATTCCATACACTTGATGAAAGACTTTGGCAACCAAGCAGGCTTGGTATCGTTCCGTCGTACCATCCACTTTATGTTTAATGCGATAGACCCATTTACATCCAATAACATTGATGTGAGGAGAAGAGGTAATAAAAGTCCACATATGATTTTAAAGGAGTGCATTAATTTTAGTATGCATAGCATGACGCTAGTTGGGATCTTTATTGGAAACGATAAAATATTATTGTTTAGTAGAAATGAGAGAGACAGTATCAGCAGTGAGTGGTATTTTTAGCATCGAAAAAGGGCAAAGACGAAGTGTCATTTAGTGAGGCCATGGCATGACAGTGACTCGCCAGTGTCAGGGAGCCAAGTGGTTAGGGAAGAGGGAGGAGTTGGGATGCAACCGAGTTGGGAAGAGGGAGAGTAAGTAAAGTGGGAAGTAGGATAATTTTGTGTAGGGGTAAAGAGGATTGGGCAAGTTGGAGCAGTGTGATTATAAGAGGAACATATTTGACACTGGGTACGATAGTTATAGGACATGGTAGGGAAATGGAATGAGGAAAAACGGCCATGATCACGAACATGGACACGGAGTTGTGACCAGGGGTGGATTGCTAATTATATGTTGGTTGTTGTTGGTGAGAGTGGTCCGATAAATGGGGTGTGTTGCGAGTGGTGAGGTGAGCAGTAGGGTTATGTGTTTGAGGGGTGATTGATGATGATTGATTAATGGAGTGAGAGGATATTTTATCACCGTGAATAAATTCATGACTAAGAAGTGTAGTTCGTAAAAATTTATGGCTGTAGAACGAGTGGTGAGAGATGTGATAAGGTCCTTGAATTCCAACCAGAGGCTTTTGAAGACATGGATGTTGAATTCCGTCGGGGAAAGTGGATGGCTAGTTGCGCTGAGTTCATCTGAAATGGCCTTGACTTTGAAAAGAAATGTTAATGCAGAGTCATATCCATGATTGAAACTGTGGGTACCTCAATTTATTATTCTGACCCAAGACGAGTAGCCCAATAAGAACAGCCCAAAGTCTGGGAGCCCACCATCTCAAAACACTCAGTTACGACTTAGTCTATTCCTAAAATATCGTAAGGAGATATTTTAGGAATTATTGATTGGCGTGGGGGAGTACAACACCCCCACTCCTCGGAAACAAACATGTATATAACAAACCCTAAGTCTGGGGAAAAAGTCACGCATTGTATTTCCTGTAAAACACTCCCCGGAGTAAAGAGAAATAAGATTGAGAGCACCACCGTGGACGTAGGCATTCTTGCTGAACCACGTAAATATTGTGTCATGTGATTGACGTTCTTTACATTCTTTATTTGCTTTGGTGATTACCTTTTCTTATTCATTTGTGTTGAACATAATTGTCACCACAATTGGCGCCGTTTGTGGGAAACGTTTGTCTTCCATTTAGAAAGCCCTCACCAATAAAGAATTTGGAATGTCTGGTCATAGTAGAAATGCCCCTCAAGGAGGGGATATCCAGGAATAGTCTGCCCCTCACAGTATCAGATCTGAAGTTCGGCGTTCAGGCCAAAGGGCTCGCCCAGAGCGGCAAGCCTCAGAGGAAAGCTAGGGACCTTCGAGGTCTACACAAATCTCCAGGTTGATCGATGCCTATGAGGTAAGGCTCTAGGAGCAAGGAGAGGCCGCTCGTAAATAAGAAGTTGAGAATGCTCGCCTCAAAAGGATATTGGAAAGGATGGAAAAAGATCTCCATCGTAGCACCAGGCGACGCCAATATCGCACTCCTAGAACTCAGGCGAGCAAGTATTGCAGCCGAGGAAGGAGACCTAGACGTGAATCCCAAAGGATCGAGGAACGCTCGTCAGATGATGACTTGCTCGAGCAATAGCCACCAGCTCGCCATTACAGGAGCCCGGCTCGAGGAAATGATGACATACGAAATTTGGTCAGAAGAGAAATGGACCAGCACCTAGCGTATTGGGGTACCATTTCGACCAAAGAGCTGGCCCGACGACCTCTCAGGACCCAGATGAAATCCCCTTTCACAAGGGAGATAGAAGAAGAAGAAGAACCTAAGAAGTTTGTGATTCCTGGATTCAAGATCTATGACGAAAAGACTGACCCTATCGATCACGTTAGGCAGTACAGGCAGGCCATGACTCTCTGGAACCACAGGGATGCACTAATGTGCCGGATATTTCCCTCGAGTTTGCATAATGTGTTCCAGAAGTGGTTCGAGAGGCTCCCTCACAAATCCATTAGGAGCTTTGAGTCCCTGGCAGAGCTCTTCACGGATCGCTTCAGTACCAGCAGCTCCCATCCAAAGAGGATGGATGCCTTGCTAACAATGAAAAAGGCTCCCCGGGAGATCCTCTGGGACTACGCAAAAAGGTACTGGGAGCTATTCAACGAGGTCAAGGACTGCTCGGAGTAGGTAGCAGTGGCATCTTTCAAGATTGTCCTTCCCAGCTCTTGTCTCTTGCACCAATCCCTCACTAAGAAGGAGGCCATAACCATTGATGACCTGATGGCTCGCATCGAGAAGTACGCCACGGTTGAAGATGTGACCCACCTTAGTGTAGGAGAAAATGGTCGAGCTAAGCTCGCTGCCAAGGGTAACGACAAGGCTAAAAACCAGAAGAAAGGCGCCCTGAATGGAGGCAAGGGAGGCTCTAAGAATGGAGGTAAGAACGATGCTTCGAAAGCATTTCAGGCAATAAACACTATCTTCAAGGGACCAATCTACAAAATCCTAGCAAAGATCAAGGACGAGCCATTTGTCAAGTGGCTCAGAAAGATGGGAGGAGATCCCTCCAAAAGAAATAATGCGCTGATTTGCACTTTTCACAAGGAAGTAGGGCACAAGACTGAGCATTGCAAGGCTCTTAAGTCTCACCTAGAAAAGTTGGTCCAGACCGGTCACCTAAACGAGTTTGTGGAGAAGAAGGGAGAGAAGGCCGCTGCCAATGGAGACAAAAGGCCCTAAAATGTACTCGAGGATGATGCTGGCCATGAATTTGTAATGATTCATGGAGCATCTGATCTAAAGTAGATCTAAAGAAATTCAGCCTGAATGGAAGTAAAAAAGCTTACAGCAGTAATGCAATATTTTCAGATCGATCCAGCGAAGACACAGTCAGGAAAGCATTGACGAGCAGATGAAGTAGACTACGGCAAACACATCGTGTTCACGGATAAAGATCTAGTGGGAGTAAGAAGCCCACATCATGACGCCTTGATCATTATCCTCAGGATAGCCAACTATGACGTCGATAAGTTGCTCGTCGACTAGGGAAGCTCATCTGAGGTAAAGTATCTCAACCTGTTCAGGAAATTGAAGTTGAGTGTTGTCGACTTGAAGGAAGCCACTGTCCCTCTAGTTGGCTTCGCTGGTAAAGTAACTATCCTATTGGGAAAGATCGTGCTTCCAGTAAGGGCAAGAATTGTCTCCAATATGATCAAGTTTCTGGTAGTCAACATTGACTCACCATACCAAGCTATCCTCGGCAGAGGATGGCTACATGCAATGGAGGCATTCCCATCGACCTACCATCAAAAACTCTAGTACGTGACTGAGCGAGGAGTGATGGAGATCCACGGAGATAAAGCGATAGCAAGTAGGTGCTTCATAGCAGCCATCCACCCAAAACCAGAGAAGAAGGTCGAGAAGTATAAAGAGAAGGTTGAAGAAAAAGAAGGTTTGATACCTTCAAAATAGCGGCTGAAGTATGGAAGACCCGGAGTGGAGGAGACCAGGATCCTCCCCTCTGAGAGGGTCGTTGAGAACTTGGAAGAAGTCACAGCCGGTGGTAGCAAAAAAGTTAGGAGTTTCTTGATCGGGACCTCCCTTATAGATAAATAAAAGAAAGAATTGATGGTGCTATTGAGGAGCAATCTAGATGTTTTCACGTGGGAACCGTAGGAGCTGACTGGAATTGACCTCAATGTGGTTTGTCATCGATTGCACGTCGACCCCACCTTTAGGCCTATCGTGCAGAAGGCACGACAAACTACGCCTGATAAGGTTAAGGCTATAGAAAAGGAAGTAGAGAAGCTGTTGGATGCAGGATCCGTATGGGAAGTTCAGTTCCCTAAATGGGTGTCCAACCTAGTAGTGGTTTCGAAGAACAAAGGAAAATGGAGAGTGTGTATCGACTTCACTGACCTTAATAGGGCATGCCCTAAGGACTGTTTCCCCCTCCCAAAGATAGACCAGCTGGTGGACGCCGCAGCAGCTCATGAAAGAATGAGTTTCCTGGATGCGTACTCGGGGTATCACTAGATTCCCCTGTATGCACCAGACCAAGACAATACAGCGTTCATCACCACCGTCGGGTTATACTGTTACAAAGTTATGACCATTGGGAAAAAAAATGTAGGAGCAACCTACCATCGGCTGGTCACCAAGATGTTTAAAGACCAAATAGGAGATACCATGGAAGTCTACATCGACGATATGCTCGCCAAGAGCAGGCACAAACAAGACCACCTCTCAGACCTATCAAGGACCTTCAAAATCCTCAAGAAATACCTAATGAAACTCAACACGAGCAAATGCTCCTTCGGTGTCCAGTCAGAAAAATTTATCGGGTACTTGGTTAGCGAGAGAGGCATTGAAGCCAACCCGAAACAGATTAATGCGATCAGCAAGGTACAGCCTCCCCGTATGATCAGAGTCGTATAGAAACTCACGGGTATGATCGCCGCCTTGAATCGATTCATCTCGAAGTCATTCAAAAAGTGCCTGCCATTCTTCCAGCTATTGAAGAAGAGCAAATCAGTGGAGTGGAATCAAGATTGCTCAAAAGGATTATAAGAGCTCAAAGCTTATCTCAGCACACCACCTTTGCTCTTGATACCTCAAGAGAACGATTCCCTGTACCTATACCTTGTTGTTTCCATACACGTTGTCAGCTCTACACTGGTATGCGAGAAAATAGGAATCCAACACCCAGTCTTCTATGAGAGCAAGACCCTATTGGATGCCGAGCATCGATACCTACCACTGGAGAAGCTCGCCTTTGCACTAGTGGTAGCCTCGAGGAAACTGAAGCACTACTTCAAAGCTCACACTATCATCATCCTTACATCACACCCTCTTAAAGCAGTCCTGCGAAGAGCGGATCTGTTTGGTTGACAATCTAAGTGGTCAGTCGAGCTCAGACGATTTGACATCCAATTTCAACCAAGGAATGCAATCAAGGGGCAGGTCCTCGCTAACTTCATCGCGGAGTTCACAGGCGAGAAGCCTTGCGACCAACTTTAACCCATGGATCAGAGAGAAGATCACTCAACAAGAGGAGTCTGGCGAATGTTCCTTAATGGATCCTCCAACTCAAAGGGGGCAGGAGTAGGAATTTTGCTCGTTACTCTAAAAGATGCGATCCTCGAACAGGGAATCAGGCTTGGATTTGAAGCCTCCAATAACGAGGCAGAATATGAGGCTTTGATAGCAGGCCTGCAGAAGGCAGAGGCATTGGGTACAAAATAACTACAGGTGTTCGGCGACTCACAATTGGTCTCCAATCAGATAAAAGGGGACTTCAACGCGAGGGATGAAAGAATGGCAGCCTACCTCACCTTGGCAAAAAAGTTAATGTCCAACTTTGAGGAAGTTAGTGTCCAACAATACCCCAGAGGATAAAACAGTCATGATGACGCCTTAGCAGCCTTGAGTTCAGCAATTGACTCCGATTTAAAGAGAACAATCCCTATAGACTTCCTCGCCCAGCCGAGCATAAACTAGAGTGAAGAGCTGCCAGACATGGACCATATTCTCTAGATCGAATCAGCACCTAGTTAGATGAACCCCCTGAGGGACTATTTGAAGGATGGTGCACCACCAGACGATAAGAAGGCCGCTCATCAGAAAAGAGTCAAAGCTGCCCGCTTTCACTTATCTCCTGAGGGTAAGTTGTATAAGAGATCATTCACCGGCCCTTACCTCCAATGTGTTCACCCAAAAGACGTCGAGCAAGTTTTGCGTGAGCTCCACGAAGGAATCTGCAGGAGCCATATTGGAGGGAGATTACTAGCTTTTCGAGCAATAAAGGAATGATGCTGGTGTCCATATATCCAGAGAGATTCTGGTGTATATGCTCGCAAGTGCAAAAAATGTCAGCTACATGCACCTATGGTCCACCAACCTGCCAATGACCTAAGATCACTTACCAGCCCTTCGCCCTTCGCCTAATGGGGAATGGACATCGTGGTCCCTCTTCCTACCGCTACCGACAGTCGTAAGTATCTGTTGGTCACGATAGACTACTTCACAAAATGAATTGAGGAGGAGCCGCTGGAAAACATCAGAGACGCAGATATGATGAGATTCACATGGAAGAATATAATTACCCGCTTTGGGATCCCCAAAACTATCATCCCTGACAACGGAACACAGTTCGAGAGTGGCCTTTTCCAGAGTTTTTACAACAACCATGGGATCAGGCACCATTTTAGCTCGGTAGCCTACCCCTAGAGCAATGGCCAAGATGAAGCTTCCAACAAAATGGTGATCGATGGATTGAAGAAATGACTGGAGCAAGCCAAAGGCGCATGAGCGAGCTGCCACATATCCTGTGGGCCTACCGCACTACCCCACGGTGAGCAACTGGTGAAACCCCATTCGCACTAACATATGGAATGAAAGCTATCATCCCTTTAGAGGCTGGCCTCCCAACCATGAAGTCCACCCTGGTCGACCAGGGCCAGAATGATGCAGCATTACTCGTTGAACATGACCTAGCCACCAAACATAAAGAGCTAGCACTAGTAAGACTAGCAAGCTATCAGAAATAGCTCGCAAGGCACTATAATAAGAAGGTCAATCCAAGAGAATTCTAGGTTGGATACTACGTCCTAAGAAAAGTCCTTGGCAGCGCAGTAAAACCATCCGATGGTAAGCTAGGTCCAAACTGGGAGGGACAATTCAAGGTGACAAGAGACGACCTACAAGGAGCCTATCACTTAGAAATGTTGGAGGGCAGAGAGATACCCCAGGCCTAGAACGCAACCAACCTGAAAAAATTCTATTTCTAGTTTTTTCATTCATCTTTTATCACATTATTGGAATTGACAACTCGTTTTTTATTATTTTTGATGAAAGATTGTTCGACAGTGGCATTCTATGAAGTGTTAATTTTATTTTGTGAACTTTATAACTTGCACACCCTTTCTAAGCGACAGGCACATTCCTCGATATATATACAAGCAAGGATTCACCCTCCTCAGGTTTTTTTTATGAAACACGAACAAACTCTTAGCATTTCCCCTGGCAATATATGAAGCCCTACAGGGAACCCTTAGGCAGTTCGGCCAAATCGAATTGGTCACCAAATAATGTTTGGCTCAGAAAACCTGATCGAATAGAACATCCAACACCAGGTGTGTCCTCACCATTGCCACACTTAGGCCTAAGGGAGTGTGACGACATGACCTAAAAGGTAACGTGGGGCAGAATGGTATCTCATAAGCATACTGGACTGGGAGGATACTCACACAATAGAACAACTCTACCCACATCAAATCTAGTCGGCTACGAAGAGCCCAAGATAATCAAACAAAAAATTAATGAAGTAAAAAATACACAAAACAAGTTTAGTTGGCAAAATGCCCAAAACATAAATATTTTATTACTTCGTTACATTTACAAAAAGTTACATTGAATTAAGAAAATCTTAATGAGGATTAGGCCTCTGAGTAAGATAATCAGCCACTTGTGATCTTCGGCCGTCATCAGGGTGAGGAGATAATTCTTCCTCGGCTTCATTCGCATTTGGCTCTAATAGCTTCCTAGGGATAGCATCTATAGGGACCCACTGGTCGTCCTTCCTGAAAGGATTAGGCCTCAGAGTTGAAGGAGAGATCTCGTGATGGTACCAAAGCACTGAATTCATGGGGACTTGCACCTCCCTGAGGGCATTCAGTCATACCCTAATAAAGGATAGCTCTTCAAACTCTGCCAACCTCGTCGGAGCATCTGTCCAACCCTGATCATAACCATCATCCCACACTCGTCGAGGTCCTCTCTTGAACAGATGCCTCAACTGCGTTACATCTCTTTAGAGTCCAGCAGTAATCACATATGCCCGGCGAATATATATTCGAAGATCGTCCATCTCCCTAGATGGACCCCCTGCATTTGCACCAGCTCGTGGACTGATCGATGAAGCAGAAACTCGAAAAACTTGAGAGGTGGCGCTCGTCCCTGTCCCAACTCGCGGACCAGCCGATGAAGAGGAACCTCATAAAACTCGAGGTGCGACGCTCGGATCATACTCCCTAAGTCGTGACACTTCCTTCCTCAGAGTTTCATTCTCCTGCTGAAAAACTTCTCTGACTTCATTGATCTCAGAGGTATCCAGAAGTCTAGACCTAAGAAGGTTCACCTCTTCTTGAACATAAGCACCAACCTCTTCCATCTCCTGAAGTCTATCCTTCAGTTTGGCAACGAGCTCAAACTAATCTTTAAATATCTTGTTCCTTGACCTAAGAGACTTACAAATCCTTACAAAGGCTTGGCGAACTTAACTGCTCGCATTAGGACCAAGGATCCTTCCTAATTGAGAGGTAAAAGGTATATATTCATCCAGATCAATCAACTACAAGCCATAAAAATAATTAAAGAGCAGAGAAATCAGCAGGAAGAAAGGGAAAGGATTCATTTCATTAAAATACAAGTTTCCAAGTACATCAGTGATCAAAAAAGAATAAGTACAAATAAAGAAAAAATACAAAAGAAGTCCTCAGAACAGGTGTGACACCCCGACTAATTAAATACCGGGTAGCTACTCCGTTATTAAATTGAATCAAAATGCCAAGTTGGTTCAGTTAAATAGCATCACTGTCGAGAACATTTTTTTTTTAATTACTAACCACCTAGTATTTAAAAGTAAGTTGCCAAAATTAAAATTTAGTCTGGTTAACATGCAGTAAAAGAATTATGAAAGAATAACATAACCATTCACCATAACGGAACAATAGAATAACCAACAAAATATTAATAAGTCCGGAGGAAAACTCCTCACAACAATTCCACAACTGAAATAAGTAAAACAATGTATCCTGAATTAATTACATGCCAAAAGTCTGAAAATCTGAAATATGAAATGTTTCTAATAGAAATGGGCGACATGCCCTACAACCGATGAAAGCTGAATATAGAGACAAGATAAATGAAGCATCTACTAGCAAAGTCCTATAACTTCCACAACAGCTACAGCTCGTCACCTGAATGAGGAACCTAAGCTTGGTGTCCTTGTGGTTGGGCACCTAAAATAGTTTTTACAAAAATAGATTTGAAAGCAAATGGGTCAGAGCCCGAAAGTGGAGATTATTATAAAAACAGCAAGTGCTTTAATAACATTAAAACAATGAATGCAAAATACATGTTAGGACGTGCACTCACATGAAATACTCACCTCTCGACTAATTGTGCACTCCTAACGTACCGCACCCATCTAAGTGACATACACATCTAACCAAACCGTAATAAGTTTTTACCCCTTACTACTAAATTCCCATTTTACATTCTAGCGTTATCAATTAAATAGAGGGCTTAACTTAAATTCTCAAATTTCAAAGTATTAGTAATACAATTTACCAAAGGTTATCTCCCATATTATTATTATCAATGCGGTACTATAATGATTCTCACATACAAATATAACAACTCTTTTCATTTAACCGTATATTAGTCACATCATAAAATATACAATATAAGCACCCCGAGGCTCAGCTGCGGTGCACACATACTCTGCTATCCATCCCGGTACATCACGTACATAAGGATTACAAATTCCGAATCTCTCGGGAATTGTAAGAATAAGCACAACACACGAAAATGGAGGCGAACATAATTCAACATATCCATGGGTCACGTACATACCTAGGCTCCACAGTCAGCTGACTTATTAACTCACAAATAAGTCATTCTAGTATTATGTTCTATAGGCACCAATCTAAATCTGGGCACACAAGGATCCGATGGCCCTACGCGAACGTAAACCTCCCGTGATAGCAAGTATGGTAGGTATGTCATACACATAAAATCATATACATATACTAAGCATGCACACATACTAGTAATTACCATAATTTATTAGTGGTATACTTCTCGTTCTTATACCCACACACTTATCCCTGGTTTATATATACGCGTTATCCATTATCCTCACGTCGTAAATAGTTACTCACGTTCTAACCCATAAATATCATTTGGTTCAAACCATACTTCTATGTTTTACTCCTAAATATACCCCAAATGTCCCAACTATATCGATTAATCATCAAGGAATTGTCACCTCTACAATTAAACAAGGTTACGGAACAATAAAAGTCAAATCAGGCCAAAAAGGCCAAACTGTCAGCTCGTTAGAAGTCTCGTTCGAATGAGGCTGTTCGAACGAGAGTTCGTTCGAACGAAGTGGGCAATCTAACGAGATTTCGTTCGAACGAAAGGCTTCAAATGAATATCCCTCTCGTTAGAATTCAAAGGTCAACTCGTTAGAAGCTCGTTCGAACGAGCTCGTTCGAACGACCTGGGAAGGTCTTCTAACGAGAGGCCAGTTTCGAGCCCAGAATTTCCCTAATTCGTTTTTCCAACTTTTCTTCACCTCTAATCACATTCAAACGTCAATCCAACAATTGTTCAAGGTTTCTAATAATTCCTAAACATACTTAGGTCATATAATGACATGTTTATGGGGTTAATTCATCCTAAACATCACCCAATTATCAAATCTCTACATTTTTCAACAATCTCAAGAACATGAACCCTAGAAATTTTAAGATCATCAATGGGCATAATAAAATCCGTTTTAGTGATATAAAAGACATATTATTATCAGAATAATCTCCCAAACTCAGTTCTACATGCAATCTCCTCATCAAAAATGTAAATTTCTAATTCCCATTTAATGGGTTTTTATCATTTCCCAAGAACAATACAATTGTATGAATTTCCTACGCATGGAAGAAACATTCTTTGCAAAAACATAATTAAACCACTTGCCTTATGTCTTTCTCTGATTTTGATGTTGAGATTGAATTGTTCTTTCTCTCTCTGCAGAATTCTCCTTTCTCTCTCTCTCTACAAGCTCTTCTCTAAGGTTGACAATGGAGGTTAGGGTTTATTTTTGGAGCCTTAACTTCTATTCTCAACTTCTCCCATAGCCCACTACTTAGTTTAGTGCTGATGATGGGTTGGTGGGTTTAATAATAACTCATAATTAAACTCTAATTTTCGTGGGTTTTAATTCCCAAAATATCAAAATTACAAAACTACCCTTTTACGTTGCCGGTAGGCCTAAAAATGCCCCGGGACCCAAACTAAACCCCCGGCTAGTGTTTTCTAACTATATCGACCCTTCCGGACGCATTGGCGCACTCAAAACGACCATACGGTTAATAGAAATAAAATTCACTTTTTAATTAAAATAATTATAATCCTGACGCGACTGTCACCCGCATCCCAACAAAATTTCCAAATTACCGTATTTCAATCTCACGACAAATTTCATAATTCAATATTCATATATTGCCATATATACACATTAAAATCAAGTACCAACTCACATATCGTTAGTAATTTATCCAGATTAATTCTCAATTAATTCACATTTACTTTAATTAATCACATAAATAAATATCGATAAAAATGCGGGGTATTACATACTCCCTCCCTAATAACAGAATTTCGTCCCGAAATTCGAAACTAGAAAGTACCTGGTAAGAACAACTCTGGATAACGTTCACGCATCTCATCCTCGCGCTCCCATGTGGACTCCTCGACATTATGATGTCGCCACTGAACACGCACAAACGGAACTATCTTTGACCACAGTTTCCGCTCACTTCGGTCCAAAGTAGCAATCGGCCCTTCCTCGTAGGAGCTATCAGGCTAGAGATCGATGTCCTCCAAAGCAATGTGAGAATGAGCCAAATCGTCTCTAAGATATTTCCTTAGCGAGGAAATATAAAACACATCATGAATCCGATGCAAATGCTCCGGTAACCCAAGTCTATATGCAACAGACCCAATCCGCTCGATGATAGGGAATGGCCTCACGTATCTCGGTGCCAACTTCCCCTTCTTGCCAAATCGCATAATCCCCTTCATAGGAGATACTCTGAGTAAAACCTGGTCCCCCACTTGGAACTCCCTGAAGAACCTCTTCGCATCAGCATAGCTCTTCTGCCAATCCTGAGCAATCCGAATGCGACTCCGAATCAATTCTATCCTCGCCGAAGTATCCTGAATCGCTTCCGGCCCAAGTAGTTTGTTGTCCCCCACCTCCAACCAACATGCTGGGGAACGACAAGGTCTACCGTACAACGCCTCAAATGGAGCCATGCTAATGGTGAACTGGTAGGAGTTGTTGTAAGCAAACTCCACCAGTGGAAGATACTGCTCCCATCCACCCTCAAAATCAAAGATGCACATACGCAACATGTCTTCCAACATCTGATTTGTACGCTCGGTTTGCCCATCGGTTTACGGGTGATACACCGTACTCAACCGCAATTCCGTGCCCATGGCCTCCTGAAAACTCTCCTAAAACTGTGAAACAAATATCTTGTCTCTGTCAGACACGATATTTAGGGGTACACCGTGAAGTCTCACTATTTCTGCAATGAAGAGCTGGGCATACTGTCCCGTAGTGTAGTCGGTCCTTACGGGTAGAAAATGAGCGACTTTGGTCAACCTGTCCACAATTATCCAAATGGAGTCGTGACCCCTCTGTGACGTAGGTAACCCCGTAATAAAATCCATGGCAATGCTCTCCTACATCCACATCGGGACCTCTAATGGCTGTAGCAACCCTGCCGATCTCTGATGGTCCACTTTTACCAGCTGACAAGTGGCGCATTTAGAAACAAACACGGCAATGTCTCTCTTCATCCCACTCCACCAATACTGTCGTCTCATGTCTTGGTACATTTTGTCCCCACCGGGATGTACCGCGAACCGTGAGCCGTGCTACTCTGCCATCACCTCGTGTCGCAATTCCTCCCCTTCTGGAACTACCAGTCGCCCATTGAAGCGTAAGCCCCCATCTGAACTAACGGTATAGGACTCGGCTCCCTCTGCTAGTAATCGAACTATCTGCTCCTAACAGAACGAGTCATTTGCCTGGGCCTTTACCACCTTCATGACAATCTGTGGCGTAACATTCATCACAGACATGAATGATCGGGCCACTGCATCCTGGTGTCCCAACTCCTTCCACTTTGCCTTCCACACTTCTGCCACCTCATCTACTGGTCTATGGCTCAACGTGTCTGCTACCACGTTAGCCTTCCCCGGGTGATATTGGATATCAAACTGATAATCCTTCACAAACTCAAGCCACCTTCGCTGCCGCATATTCAACTCTTTCTGCGTGAATAGGTACTGTAGGGACTTGTGGTCCGTGAACAATCAGAACTTCTCCCCGAAAAGGTAATGTCTCCAAATCCTAAGGGCAAATACCACTGCCTCTAACTCCAAGTCATGAGTGGGGTAATTATTCTCGTGAGGCTTTAGCTTACGGGAAGCATAAGCTATGGCCTGACTCTCCTGCTGGAATACACCTCCAAGTCCTTGCAAGGACGCATCGGTGTAGACTAGATACTCAACTCCCGGTCTCGGCAATGCTAACACAGGTGCTGAGGTCAACTTATCCTTCAACTCATCAAATGCCAACTGACAGGCATCACTCCAGATGAAAGGCACACCCTTACGAGTCAGATGTGTCAAAGGACCCGCTATCTTTGAAAATCCCTGAATGAACCTCCTGTAGTATCCTGCTAGGCCCAAGAAACTACGGATCTCAGTCGGTGTCGTGGGTTGTCCCCACTCCCTCACCGCGGATACCTTCCCCGGATCAACAGATATCCCCCGATCGGAAATAATATGCCCCAAAAACTGAACCTCCTTCAGCTAAAACCCGCACTTCTCATATTTTGCATACAGCTCGTTCTGACGTAGCGTCTGCAAAACCTGCCTCAAATGCTCTGCGTGCTCCTCCTCTGTCTGGGAGTAAACCAGAATATCATCAATGAAGACAATGACGAACTGATCAAGGAACTCTCTGAACACCCTATTCATCAAGTCCATAAACACGGCTGGAGCATTGGTCAAGCCAAAAGGCATAACTCAAAACTCGTAGGAACCATATCTCGTTAAGAACGCAGTCTTCGAGACGTCGTCCTCCCTGATACGCAACTGATGGTATCCCGATCGCAAATCAATCTTTGAGAAAAAAGAAGCTCCCCTCAACTGGTCGAATAAGTCATCGATTCGGGGCAACGGATACTTATTCCGTATCGTGACTTTATTCAACTCCCGGTAATCCACACACAACCTCAATGATCCATCCCTCTTCTTCACGAACAACACAGGGGCACCCCACGGAGAAGTACTCCTCCGTATAAACCCCTGACCCAACAACTGCTCAATCTGATCCCGTAACTCTCTCATCTCTGCTGGAGCCATACGGTAAGGTGCGCGGGAAATAGGCCGAGTGCCTGGCATCAAGTCGATCACAAAATCTATCTCTCTACTCGGAGGTAATCCAGGTATATCCTGAAATACGTCGGCAAACTCTCGAACAACCGGAATCGAATCAAGTGGTATCACCACTTCCCTAGAGGTCTCCTCCTCTATATAGTTCAAGTGAGTGGACGATCCTCCCTCAGGTCGACGCATCACCACCAAAAACATCTCCTGCCTGGGAATGGCAAAGATAATACTCCTACTGAAACAGTGAATCATGGCTCGATACGCAACTAGCCAATCCATGCCAATAATGGCATCATACTCGGTCATATCTAACACTAACATATCCGCGGGTAAAGTAAACCTCCCAATCTCTATACCCACGCCTCTACATACAAGGGAAATCACGGAACCCCTACTCAACGGTGAGTCTACACAAGTAGTGGTGCTCTCTCCGATGTCTAACAACGCAATGGTGCGTGCAAATCTCATAGCAATAAAACAGTGTGTAGCCCCCGTGTCAAATAAAATGCGCCCCAAAGTCCCCTAAATAGAGAACATACCCTCAATGGCTGGTGGATCCTGTGGGGCTGCGACCTGCTGGAGCTGATACACTCTCCCATACTGAAGTTGCCCCTGCTGAATTGGGATTGCTGGAATGGGTGGTAAGGCTGCCATCTGCGGTGGTGCTAGGAGGGCGGCGGGAAACATAGGCCTCTGCGGCTCGTGTCGAGCACCCTGTTGCTGCTGCTGTGGGGCCCTGCCCTTATCCGGACAATCTTGACGTTTGTGGCCCATCTTACCACAAATGAAACACTTCCCTTGGAAGCTTCCCCCTCGCTGTCCATGCTGACCACGACCCTGGTGACCGTTACCATTTCTGCCCTGGCCTTGCTGGCCCTGGTGAAACTGCTGCTGCTGACCATTATGACCCTGCTGGCCCTGATGGCCGTTCGGACCCTAATGGCCCTGCCGGAAACCTCCCTGTCCGTACCTGAAATTCCCCTATCTGAACCTCTTATGATCCCCCTGCTGGGAACCCTGGTCACCCTGCCTCTGCCCCTGAGCAGATTGTGCCCCACTGGCACCATTTCCTCCAGTCCTGCCCTGATGGCTGGACTCTCCTGATCTCTTGCTCTCAGCCATGTGGAAGCGGTGATCCTGGCAGTGTAACAGTGCAGCGTTAACCACGTCAGAATAAGTGGCCAACAAAAGGTTCCCTAACAAATGTTGACGGATCTTCCATGTCAATCCATCGGTGAACTTCTGGATCTTCTTCTCTTCTATCGGTATCTCATCCGGAACAATATTCAATAGATTTGTAAATTCGGCCTCATACTCGGCCACAGTCTTACCCTCCTGTCTGAGATTCATTAACTTCCTCCTCATTTCCGTGTGAACAGCTGACGGAAAATACTTGCAGTCAAACCGCACCCAAAACTCCTGTATCATGAGAGTATCTCTCTCCTCCACGGTGGTAATAGACTCCCACCACTGCAGTGCAGACCTCACTAGCTTAAAGGTAGCTAGTATCTGCTTCTGGACATCGGTGCACTCATACATCCGCAAGTGCCGCTGAATGTCTTTCCTCCACTGACTCGAAACCACAACATCGGAGCTACCTGCGAACTCCGGTGGGTGTGCTTTTTGAAAAGCATCACGTACGCGTTCCCAAGAAGACGGGAATGCATGGTCATGTACTGGCGCCTGAGGTGGTGCCTGCTGAACCACGGCTAGTGCGGCATTTACCGCTTGGGCTACAATGGCTGCAACCTCGGCGGCATTCATCGTACCCTGAACTGGTGCGGGCTGTGGTTCTGGCGTTGCATCCCTGGGAACCCTTTGTGCACGTCGTGGAGGCATCTGAAACAAGAATAAAGTTTATAAGTTCGCAGTTATAAACTTAAAATAGCTGAAGAACGTAGCATAAACAAGAGAATACAACAGTCCTAAAATATAGGGTTCTACATCAAAGAAAGCTCAGCTGAAACATAATAAGACGTACAGATCCTAAAGGACACTAGAACCTGATGCTCTGATACCACCTGTGACACCCCGACTAATTAAATACCGGGTAGCTACTCCTTTATTAAATTGAATCAAAATTCCAAGTTGGTTCAGTTAAATAGCATCACTGTCGAAAACATTTTTTTTTTAATTACTAACCAACTAGTATTTAAAAGTAAGTTGCCAAAATTAAAATTTAGTCTGGTTAACATGCAATAAAATAATTATGAAAGAATAACATAACCATTCACCATAACGGAACAATAGAATAACCAACAAAATATTAATAAGTCCGGAGAAAAACTCCTCACAACAATTCCACAACTGAAATAAGTAAAACAATGTATCCTGAATTAATTACATGCCAAAAGTCTGAAAATCTGAAATATGAAATGTTTCTAATAGAAATGGGCGACATGCCCTACAACCGATGAAAGCTGAATATAGAGAAAAGATAGATGAAGCATCTACTAGCAAAGTCCTGTAACTTCCACAACAGCTACAGCTCGTCACATGAATGAGGAACCTAAGCTTGGTGTCCTTGTGGTTGGGCACCTAAAATAGTTTTTACAAAAATAGATTTGAAAGCAAATGGGTCAGAGCCCGAAAGTGGAGATTATTTTAAAAACAACAAGTGCTTTAATAACATTAAAACAATGAATGCAAAATACATGTTAGGACGTGCACTCACATGAAATACTCACCTCTCGACTAATTGTGCACTCCTAACATACCGCACCCATCTAAGTGACATACACATCTAACCAAACAGTAATAAGTTTTTACCCCTTACTACTAAATTCCCATTTTACATTCTAGCGTTATCAATTAAATAGAGGGCTTAACTTAAATTCTCAAATTTCAAAGTATTAGTAATACAATTTACCAAAGGTTATCTCCCATATTATTATTATCAATGCGGAATTATAATGATTCTCACATACAAATATAACAACTCTTTTCATTTAACCGTATATTATTCACATCATAAAATATACAATATAAGCACCCCGAGGCTAAGCTGCGGTGCACACATACTCTGCAATCCATCCCGGTACATCACGTACATATGAATTACAAATTCCGAATCTCTCAGGAATTGTAAGAATAAGCACAACACACGAAAATGGAGGCGAACATAATTCAACATATCCATGGGTCACGTACATACCTACGCTCCACAGTCAGCTGACTTCTTAACTCACAAATAAATCATTCTAGTATTATGTTCTATAGGCACCAATCTAAATCCGGGCACACAAGGATCCGATGGCCCTACGCGAACGTAAACCTCCCGTGATAGCAAGTATGGTAGGTATGTCATACACATAAAATCATATACATATACTAAGCATGTACACATCCTAGTAATTACCATAATTTATTAGTGGTATACTTCTCGTTCTTATACCCACACACTTATCCCTGGTTTATATATACGCGTTATCCATTATCCTCACGTCGTAAATAGTTACTCACGTTCTAACCCATAAATATCATTTGGTTCAAACCATACTTATATGTTTTACTCCTCAATATACCCCAAATGTCCCAACTATATCAATTAATCATCAAGGAATTGTCACCTCTACAATTAAACAAGGTTACGGAACACTTAAAGTCAAATCAGGCTAAAAAGGCCAAACTGTCAGCTCGTTAGAAGTCTCGTTCGAACGAGGATGTTCGAACGAGAGTTCGTTCGAACGAAGTGGGAAATCTAACGAGATTTCGTTCGAACGAAAGGCTTCGAACGAATATCCCTCTCTTTAGAAGTCAAAGGTCAACTCGTTAGAAGCTCGTTCGAACGAGCTCGTTCGAACGACCTGGGCAGGTCTTCTAACGAGAAGCTAGTTTCGAGCCCAGAATTTCCCTAATTCATTTTTCCAACTTTTCTCACCTCTAATCACATTCAAACGTCAATACAACAATTTTTCAAGGTTTATAATCATTCCTAAACATACTTAGGTCATATAATAACATGTTTATGGGGTTAATTCATCCTAAACATCACCCAATTATCAAATCTCTACATTTTTCCCTAATCTCAAGAACATGAACCCTAGAAATTTTAAGATCATCAATGGGCATAATAAAATCCGTTTTAGTGATATAAAAGACATATTATTATCATAATAATCTCCCAAACTCAGTTCTACATGCAATCTCCTCATCAAAAATGTAAATTTCTAATTCCCATTTAATGGGTTTTTATCATTTCCCAAGAACAATACAATTGTATGAATTTCCTACGCATGGAAGAAGCATTCTTTGCAAAAACATAATTAAACCACTTGCCTTATGTCTTTCTCTTATTTTGATGTTCAGATTGAATTGTTTTTTCTCTCTCTGCAGAATTCTCCTTTCTCTCTTTCTCTCTACAAGCTCTTCTCTAAGGTTGACAATGGAGGTTAAGGTTTATTTTTGGAGCCTTAGCTTCTATTCTCAACTTCTCCCGTAGCCCACTACTTAGTTTAGTGTTGATGATGGGTTGGTGGGTATAATAATAACTCATAATTAAACTCTAATTTTCGTGGGTTTTAATTTCCAAAATATCAAAATTACAAAACTACCCTTTTACGTTGCCGGTATGGCCTAAAAATGCCCCGGGACCCAAACTAAACCCCCGGCTAGTGTTTTCTGACTATATCGACCCTTCCGGACGCGTTGGCACACTCAAAACGACCATACGATTAATAGAAATAAAATTCAATTTTTAATTAAAATAATTATAATCCTGACGCGACTGTCACCCGCGTCCCAACAAAATTTCCAAATTGCCGTATTTTAATCTCACGACAAATTTCATAATTCAATATTCATATATTGCCATATATACGCATTAAAATCAAATACCAACTCACATCTCGTTAGTAATTTATCCGAATTAATTCTCAATTAATTCACATTTACTTTAATTAATCCCATAAATAAATATCGATAAAAATGCGGGGTATTACAACAGGCTAGCCAACAACCTCAGTTGGCTCTGATGTCGTTGGTTGCTTCCCCTTGTCAACAGCAGCAGGAGAACCTCCCTCAAATGAAGCAACTACTGTTCCCTGAACAGCAGTATCAGCAGGAATGGTTTGAGACACAGGGACACCACCATCCATGGTCGGCGCAAGTTCCTCATCCATATTAAGCTTCGGGCATGGATCATGCTCATCAAATAGTGGAGAGTCAATGTCCACTCCAGCAGCTAGAAGAGCCTTGTTCCAACCCTTCTTGAAGTTCAGTCGACTGATGTAGCCTATCTGAACCCCATCATCCTCGTACGCAGCAGCCCACCCGGCATTGTACAAGATCTCCTCAACCTTTTTTACCTTCTCTTCCAGCACCCTGTTCTCCTCCACCACTTCTAGCTTGCTCGTACAGACCAGGTCATAAGACTACCGCATCTCTCTTAGATCTTTGACCACCGCCTCCTTTACCTGATTAGCACAGGTGAGGGCAAGATCGAAAGACCGCTAAGCATCATTGGCAGTATTCAAGTTGGCCTCTAGTTCTATACCCTTCCCCTTCAGCTCAGTATTTTGCTTTTCCAAATCAGCATTCCTCTCTACCAGCTCATCGCGAGTGCGATAGAGGATGACGAAGTCAGTCACAAACTGCAAAAAAGAGAAAACATTAAGAAAGAGAAGTATTGAATAGAATATTACAAGCATAAAAAAGAAAAGACATACTTACCAAGGCTAGCCTCTGACTCGCCAGCAGCGCTAATTGGTCGGTTCCCATTTCCTTCTAACGATCTGTAGATAAAATTTCTCTCTCAAGCAACATAGGAGCCAACTAAGGAGAGATGGAAATAGAGGTCCCCTCGGGCAAGGAAGACACAGGCACCAGCGCTTGACCTGCCTTCATCCTCATCTCCTCTCTCCTTCTCTCCTCTTTTTTCTCCTTCTTCTCCTTCTTAACTCTTCTCCTCTCCTCCACTTTATTTTTCTCCTCAACCTTTTTCCTCTCTTCCTCCTTTATCTCTCTCTCCCTCAACTTCTCTTCCTCTATTTTCTTCTTCTCCTGCTCACGAGAAGTAGACTGAGAACCAGTTACGATCTCTCTGCCGCCAGATTTCTTCTTCTTCGACTGGAGGGAGAGAATCACATCATCATCATCATCACGAATCAGATTCTTCCTGGGGAACCATATCTTCCTCGCTGGAACTGCTCGGCTCACTGGAAGACTCTCGAGCTTATGAAATCTCTTCCGAGCTGAAAGATCCATCACCATTAGAACTCTCCTCACTAGAACCACCTTCAGCACCATCCTCGTTATCACCTTCGTTATCCTTACCAGAGTTTCTCTCTTCCTCATCCAATTGGATAGGATCTGTAATAATTTCTTCATTGATGTCTAGCTCGGGGATGTTGTCTACAGGTCGTGTAATAAAGCTAGAACCAACATTCTTATACTCCAAGAGGAAAACCGCTGATCGCGGATGTTCACCGTCAGCCAAGAGATCCCTGATATTCCAGGCCTTGACCAACTCAACAGCTCGAACCTCTCTGATAGTAGGTTCTAAGTCCTTTGTCCTCGCTGAAAATAAAGAGAGAAGAATATCGGAGAAATCATACATTAATAAGAAGATCGAAGAGCAGAGCAAAAATTAAGCCTACCTATAAACTCCTCCCCATAAAAGGGGACCATGAACCTGTCAGACCTCGACCCCTCAGTATGAGGAGGAAATTACCAATTTCTAGCAAGAAAACCCTCTTGCTAGTAATCCTTGTGGGAATCAGATAGATTCACTACCAATACCCTATTAGGACTCCTGGCCTTGAGGTAAAGAAGACCAGAACTTGTTCGCGAGAAAGAATAACAAAAGAAAATCTGAGCAAGCCCTAGATTGGTGCCATAGAGCTGATTTATTCTATGGACACCATTAACAATCTTCCAGACGTTTAGCGAACACTGTGCAGGGACATTATTGAAATAACCAAAGAAGTGCAAAAATAAATTGCTTGGAGGGAAAGTAAGACCCCCTTGGGATAGTAAGAGAACGTGAATCTAGTGAGCGTCCTCTATTTCTCTGCCATTTTTAGGGATAGGGGCAAATTTAATGTCTACCCAATCTGGGATGTTATAAAACTTCCTAAATTAAGATACTGATCTATTGCCTATCTTCTCCATTTACAAACCCTAATTATAAATGCGAGAAAATTTCAACAGAAAAAACAAAGAGAAAGAGCAAGAGAAACTTACGAAGTAAAAACTTAGCTTGGGACGATGCAAAGTCACAAGCAAAGACGATGAAGAAGATTGAATTTGGAGGACGAAGACCTGGGAATGAAAAGCGCAAGAGCGGGAGCTTGGAGAAGGTTAGAGAGTATGAAGAAACTTGAAACGACAACAGGGAAACACTGCTAGGATTTTTAAATGTTTCCAATCATAGCGCATGAGAAACGAGGTGAGTTGCCGCCTAAATTAGTTCAGAAGAAGCGTTTCAATCTTGGAAAGTGATGCACAATTTACAAAAACACCATTATGACAAATCATTTAAAATTATTGAGACCAAATTGTGGCCTAAAAACTTTAGGGGCAATTGTGGGTACCTCGATTTGTTGTTCTGGCCTAAGATGAGTAGCCCAATAAGAACGGCCCAAAGTCTGGGAGCCCACCATCTCAAAGCACTCATTTACGACTTAGTCTATTCATAAAATCTCGTAAGGAAATATTCTTGGAATTGTGGATTGGCGTGGGGGAGTCCAACACCCCCACTCCCCGAAAAAAACCCTGTATATAACAAACCCTAAGCCTGGGGCAAAAGGCACGCATTGTATTTCCTGTAAAACACTCCCGGGAGTAAAGAGAAATAAGATTGAGAGCACCACCGTGGATGTAGGCATTCTTGTTGAACCACGTAAATATTGTGTCGTGTGATTGACGTTCTTTACATTCTTTATTTTCTTTGGTGATTGCCTTTTCTTATTCATTTGTGTTGAACATAATTGTCACCACAGAAGATGTGTAAATTCAAATGAAGATTAGTATGTAGGCGTTAGAGGGAGAGGCGATTGTGTCCGCTCTAGTTTTCCTTACTTGATAAGATGTTTGTAGGCCTACTACCAACGATATCATTTTAGGAGAGATGGACAAAATGAGCATGCTCACAATCAACTTGTCTTTTTGGATCCATATAGAAGCTAATGATGGGTGTGTAAGGCAAAGGTAACTTCCATCAACATATTGAAACAGGTTTTGGCCATATAAAGAAGGTTCCATTTGTGTTTTCCAATGTAGGCAATATTTATTGTACAACTTGAGAGAGACAAAATGGTTAGAGTTAGTTAGATTTTTAAGTGGTGGGGATGAATAAAAATCAGCAGAAGAATTTAGAGAGAGACTATATCCAGCGTAAGTCATATTATGATTTGATACCATGTAAGTTTACTGAATAACAATGGTCTAACTCATATAAAAACAAAGCAGAAGTTTTTGGATTGCTTAGAATGTTACTGAGTTTTATAATAAGGCTTTGAATATATAGCTTGTATACAACAGTGTAGATGGACGAAGTTAGTGGATTGAGAGAGCTAGTATACAGGTTGTTACTATTCAAAGGGAACTAACGCACATGCATGGAAATATGAAATAGTGTTGTTTTTTTAGATTGTGGGGGAAGGATCTGTAGGTAGCAGAGAGGTTTTTGACCTAGTTAATATGCATATGAAATGTGTCCTCAATATAGTTGTGAAAATTTTAAAAATATGAAAACCTAAAACTTATTGGCATAAAATATCATGCGACCTAGTGAGAACTGCCAAAGGCGCTTTCTATAAATTGTCATAATAACGTGCGATCTAAGGTCAAACACTAAGAACCTAAAAATAGTAAGGACACAATGTCAGCACAAAATTAATACGACATAAGTACTCATGCACTACTCTCATGCTTATTATTTTGAGGCTCAAAACAAATGATCTAAGGGCACATATTATCCTTTTTCTTATATAAATTTAATGCTCCATAACTTAAACTATTTAAGAACACTCGAACCCGGTATTCTAAAGTGCTGAAGAACTTTCAACCTAAGGCCAATGAGTGTTTTCTAACATAATATATCATAAAATATATTTTTGTTAATATTGTAATAATTAATTATGACTTAGTTGGCCATAAGTCATCCAGTTTGTACAATATATACATAATTGATCAATTGTGATCGAAAATACCACTACATTTGAATCTTATCAAGTAACTTTCTCCAGTTAACTTATGTTAGAGAGGAATTGTCAACTTTTAGACACCGAATTCTAAGATATACTAGGAGACAATGCGCGAAATAATCTGAATTAGGTTTTACCCTTATTGAGCAATAAGTTAGATTTTTTTTTGTAATTTCAAGTTTATTATATATATATATATATATATATATATATATATATATAATGAAAGCCAAAGAAAAAATCACTATTGATATTTGAAACATGACACGTTATAACATGTAAAGTTTGAGTAATTTGATTCCTACAACATATGAAAATGTTTGTTTATAGAGTACTCATAATTAAGGAGTGAATCAAAATACATTATCGTGTCAATTAATAATCTATACCCATAGTGATAACCAATTTGAAGCTCATTCAATTTTTATATTTCAATTTTACCCTAACAACCCCTAAAAATTACCAAAAACAACTGTGTGCACACACATTAGAGTAGTACACTGCTGCTAGTTAATAACATATATGTTCCTGGTGTTTTAATTTTCTCAATCAAGCCCTTCAAGCACCATATTGTTTCGATTCCATCCAAATTTAAACGAAATGTTAATTTCCTTAACGGAATTCATACGTCTCACTCACGTGAGGGACTTAATTGAATCTAAACCAAACTTCGGGTGAAAGTTTTATAAAAATCAATATCTAATGTAATTTTATTGACCTATTTTTCTACTTTTTCATGTTTTAAGTGCTTTAATATATTATGATTTTATTAGACTTAAGATAGAGTTATTTTTTAAAATCTAAATTGATATTTACAATTAATTAATATCTCTCGATCAATATGGTCTTAAATATATTATTATTAATATTATTATTATTATTATTATTATTATTATTATTATTATTATTATTATTATTATTATTATTATTATTATTATAATAAGAATAATAAGAATAATAATAATAATAATAATAATAATAATAATAATAATAATAATAATAATAATAATAATAATAATAAAATTTATCAACTTTATGCTTGTGATACATCTCATTGTCATTATCATGCGCGTGGGACTATTTAAGTCATTTTGTAATTTGAAAAATATGCAAAGCATTAAATATTTAAATTTGTAAAGTGTAATTTTAAGTAATAAAAGGAAATAAGCGGCAAAATAACTAATTAGTACTTAAATAATATAATTTATTCTAATATCTAATTAAAAAGGTTAGAATGATTTTAAATTTTGACATACTTGTAATATAAATTTTTTAATACTCTACCACCATGTTTAAAATTTTGAGATAAGCATTGTTAAAATTCTCATTAATAAATGTACAGATGACATTCAGGTATATCATAAGCATACAAGTTAATAATATTTTATTATTATTATTATTATTATTATTATTATTATTATTATTATTATTATTATTATTATTATTTAAGAATGCATGTGTGTCAAATGACTTAAATATTATTATTATTATTATTATTATTATTATTATTATTATTATTATTATTATTATTATTATTATTATTATTATTATTATTATTATTATCATCATCATCATCATTTAAGACCCATATAGTTTGAGGGCTACTAATTAATTATAAATATCAGTTCAAATTTTAAAAAAATAATTATGTTTTAATGGTGATAAAATTATAATATATTAATGTAAATAGAGGAAAATCTCATAAAAATTACATTAGGTGGTGATTTTTATAAAACTGTCTCCTGAAGTTTGGTTCATTCTCGATTAAGTCCCTCGCGTGACTGGAACATGCCAATTTCATTGCAGTAGTTAACTTGCCAATAAAATTTGAATGAAATTAAAATAATATGATACTTAGAGGGCTTGATTCAGAAAATTGAAACATTGGGGACCCAAGTGAGACTACCCCCAAACTTCAAGAGACAAACATGTTATTAAGCTAATAAAATATATAGGGTTAGTTACAGTTTGTCCCCTCCGATATTTTCTCTAATTTCACTTCATCACCCCTACTTTTATTTTCTCAACTTAACCCCCTTAACTAATTTAAATGGTCCAAGTCATGATCAAATTCTAAGGATGTTAATTTTTGTATGAAAATTTAGTCTTGTGCATTACACTTGAGAAATTTTGTTTCCAATGCAATATAAAAGGACTATTAGAAAATAAACATAACACTATTAAGGGTAAAAGGATAAAAACAACGGAAACCCTATTCACCTCTCCTCCCCTCCACGCCTTTAACATTTGGGGAAATACTCTTGAATACTATCAACCTTGGGTTATATTTAGAAATTCTTAGGTCAAAAGGAGATTTATGCATAAGGGTCTAAGGAAGTCCAAATTTAATGTATAACATGTTAAATTGGCTCCCCATTATACACACAAACACACACACACACACACACACATATATATATATATATATATATATATATATAAACATCTTTCCTAAGGACACTTGTTTTGAGCCTCAAAATAGTAAATATAAGAGATCTCTATGATAATATATGCACTATTAATTATATATTGGAACTTTGTTATTACTATTCTTATGTTCTTAGTGTGTGCCTTATGTGTGTGCATGTGTATATATATGTCATGGGTGTTCTAGGATGAACCTAATTACATGTTTTAGTTCTTTTACAACTCTTATAGTCTAAGAACAAATTATCATTATCCTCCATGCGTAGTCACCATTAGAGAATCTTGCCAGTTGTGAGGCTTATTGTGATTTTGAGATCGTATTCAAGATATTTCATGAATGATTGAAGATCCAAGTTTAGAGATTTTATGGGAAAATTCTAATTAAGGTATTTAGATATATTCTTATTGATTAAATATATCTAAAAGATTATGAACGAAAAAAAAAAGTTTTTGGTTACGTTATCGTGTCGTAATTTCTCATCATATGTCCTAATATTCGAAACTAAATGTATATTCATTAGCCAACTAGATTATAAGGATTGTTGAGTGTTAGTGGTAGGTAAAGTCTTAAGTGTTACATCTCGTTGCATGGTTTTAGCAGAAGTTTAAATATAGTGGATATGTATATCGTCTCAAAGATACTTCAAAGGTAACATAGAAGCAACGTCTATAAGTGCATAAATAGTATTCCACGGTTTACAAGTGTGTAACTATTGTTTTAGAGTCAATGGATAATTATGACTTTATAACACCCCGTATTTTTGAGTAATTAGAAATTATTTTTTCTTTTTTATTAAAATATTAATCAGGAGATGTGATTATATATGTTTATGGAAGATAATTACTAAGTGGATAGTGATTATTTATTTTACGTCATAACGGGTAATAGTGACGTGACTGTGTCAGTTCGCAACCGATGCTAGAGTGTAGATTATATGAGGTTGAGATGGGAACTCATGGTAGACTGACTCGGATGATGATTTTGAGGCCACGATTGATTTCAAAAGGGTCAAAATAGTTAGAATAGTGTACCTGGGTGTATTGATTGGGGCCCAGAGCAGTTTTAGACCAAATCGGCACCAAATAAGAGCGTTTGGTCATTTGTGAGTTTGTGGTAGATGGAAATACGAAATTTGAGAAGTATATCATCCCATTGGAGTGGGAGACTAGGGTTATAAAACCTTAGAGAGATGCAGCCATAGGAGAGGAAGAGGAAAATGAATCTAGGCTTTCCTACATCGTTTTGCACTAATGACATCGGCAATATTGATATCGGAGCAAAGGAAGAACAACTCCATCATTAATCAATTAAAATCATACCTTTTTTTTTACCAAGGAAAGTGTTTATCTTGCACTTTATTCAAGCATGTTATAATACCCATGATAGTGTGGGGTTAAGATTAGATGAAGACATGATTTTGGAATGTATTTTGGGGTTTTGATTAATGATTTGTTGGGAATTATATTAGAATCTAACCTCCTGAGATATATAATTTGAAATTTGATTCTTAATATGAATAAGTATGTAATCTTGTTGGGTTCTTGGTTGAAGAACATGAATATTGAATAACTAAGGGTTTGATTAATGAACATAAGATAACAATCTGCCAGAATTTTTACATTAATTTAAATGTGTGCAATTTTAATTATACTTAGAATTAGAGTGTTATCCATATATTTCTAGAAATATATATGTCTTAGATTTCTAATGAGCTTTGAATGACATCATTTGGACTTTTATAGAGGGATAAATCGCAATTTTACTACTGGGTGTTTAATCTGCCATCATTGTCATCTGCTAGAATTTTTTACGTTACTTTAAACATTCGTCATTTTAATTGTGCTTAGAATTATAGTACGAGCCATATATGTATGGAAATTTCTAGGTCTTATATTTCCAAAGAGATTTGAATGAGGTCATTTTGAGTTTTGTATAGGGAGATATTGTAATATTACTACAGCGTGTTTAGTCTGCCAGAATAGTTAACACTCGATTCTGTAACCCAAAGTTCACCAATTTCTCTTATTTATGACCAAAATTACGACTTTTGATTGAGATGCATTTTAGGTGATTGTTTAAACTATAGGGATGGGCCTATTGAATTCTGATAGACTATGGTAAGGTTCAGACTTAGCGAAATAAGAGGATTTAAGGCTAGGACCTTTAAGTTAGAATGGGTAGTTGAAGAAATTCTGGGAATCAGAATGGTTTGCGGGGTGTGTGGGTAAACCCAAGTCGTAAACCAGTAGGATAGAGATATATATTATCTACTTACATTAATAAATGGGTAACTAGGACCCTTTTTGTAGTGAGAGATACTAGAAAAATATGTATATAAGAGGTCATTGTGGTAAATTGATAGTACGTTAAGTATTTGAGAGTTATATAACACGTACGAGATATATTATAGGTTATGTGTATACCTATACTGGATATATTGATAGGTTGTGTGTATGTTTATACTAAGCATGCTTATAAGTTATTTTAAACATATGTTATATATATATATATATATATATATATATATATATATATATATATATATATATATATGTATGTATGTTGTGTGAATACCTATGATGTGATTTGCTATGTGTGTGAACATACCCACGTTGCCTGCTATCTGGAGATTTTCGCACAAAGGGCTATCCCACCTTGGAAATTCCAGCGTGTTTTGGATGTGTGCCTCAGAAAATAGAACCTAAGAATGGTCACTATCTAAGTCTACGATAGTATTGACAGATATTTGGGTACGTTAGGTACGTGTGTAGCCCAAAGGCTTAGAACTATGTTCGCCTCCAATATGTGTCGATTTGATTTTTGGGTTCGAGGATACATGCCAAACCGATAGTCCTTGTTTGGGTACGATAGGTACATGGACTTGATAGCAAAGTATGCCAGCATCACGAGGGCCCATTTCAAAGATTCTATAGATGTATATATTATATGTGTGATGCATATATACAAGTTTGAATTATTTTACTTATGTGTGATAGATGAAAAGATAGATAATGTATATCTAAAAGCAACTCAAGTGTGGTGATACCTCATTAATGGTGCGATAATAATGAATGATTATTCTACTTATGTAATAGTAGGAAGATAGATAGTGGATTTCTAAAAGTGAATTAAGTATGAGAACTTAATATAAATGGTTTAATAATAACATATGACAAAATGTTTCTTATTAGTGTTATGATAGAATACTACATGGGAAGTACGGGAAGAGAGGAACCTTTTGTCTTTATTATGATATGAATGGCTAGTTAGGATGGGTAGCATAGCTAGGTAGTATGTGTTAGGTGTGAACATTAGATGAGAGGCGAGGAACTTAAGGGAGTGTACGTTGAAGTAATATGTATATCTAATAACTGTTTTTAAATTGTGATTTAAATACTTGGTAAATATTTTTAAAATGGTTTTCTCGGGCTCTTCTACTTTGTTCCAAAATATTTTAGGCGTCCAATCACGGAGATGCCAAGCTTGATGATTTATTCCCGAGATGCGTAGTTGCAACATTGTGGAGGCTTGCAAGATTTGATGTAGACGCTTATGTTATTCATTCCTAAATAGGATTTTATTTCATTATTTCATTTGGGCGTTTTGCCCCTTCAAACTATTCAGTATTTCAGTTATTCAGTATTTATCAGACTTGGTTTTATTTACTTTAAACTTGTATACAGATTTTGATTTGGGAACCGATGGTTTATTCAGCATTATTTTATTCAATGATTTATCATGTGATATTTTAGACTCTATCATTGTGTGGATTGTTTAGAATATTTTATTTAGCTTATTGTTATGTGGATTAATGAAAGATAATATTTTGACACCGACTTAATTTAACATAGGTGGTTAGTAATTTAAAAAGTTTTGACGGTGATGCTAAGAATGAAACCGATGAGATTCATATTTATTTTAATGAATGACTAATTACCCGTGGTTAGAATAAGTGGGGTGTCACATATGGTATCAGAGCATTAAGTTATAATGTCCATAGTATCTGTACAGCTTACTACGATTTCAACATAGTGTTATTTGACATGGCGCCCTATTATTAGGACTCTTGCATTCATGGTTACGCATTTTGAGATTTACGTTATTCTACTATAGTAATTGTATAAACTGTGAACTCGTCAAATTCGATATGTTTTCAGATGCCACCCAGGAAAGTATGGTCATTGAGAGCAGTAGCGAGAGCCGAAGAGTGGGAGGCTCATTAAGATCCATAGGCACCGCATCCATAGCCTCCACATGAGATAGTGACAACAGCAAAGGTGGCGTCGATAGTGGCACAAGTAGTTAATGCAGCGATCGCTGCCATGGCTCATCATTTTCCTCAGGTTCAGAAGCCACCGTAGCCAGTGGAACCAGTTATCCCCACCCACCCGGGGCCGTCGGAGTGGTAGAGAGTTATGGAGGATTTTCAGAAGGGCCAACAACCATAGTTTCAGGGGAGTTAAAATGTGATTGCGGCGTGCTAGTGGAAGAAGTACATTTAGCGCCACCTATGCATAGTAGATTGTAGAGAGATGCGGAAGAAGATTTTAGCCACTTTTAGGCTGGTAGGAGCAACATTACAGTAGTGGGAGATAGTTGCCACCGTGGAGCAGAGGGACACGATGCCTATTGAAGAGTTCTGGGTACGGTTCGACCGTAAATACTTTTTGTCAGCCATTGAGACAAAGATACGAATGAAGTTCAATGAGGTAACTCAGGGAGATCACTCAGTATTCGAGTATGAGGAGGAGTTCATTCATTTGGCTAATTTTGTTCCATATGAGTTGAACAATGAGGAAAGAAAGAAGGTGAAGTTTATGGATGGTTTAACATGGAGGATCAGGAAGCACTTGATTGGCAATCCTGCATTGGTGACTTACATCGACGTTGTCAATGTCGCACTTTTACACTTCCAGGATCACTGCTTCCATGTGAAGGGGAGTAAGAGAGGAGGTGAGCCTATCCAGTAGGGCAACGTAGGAGGTAGAAATTCTAGCGGAGCACCACAGCAGTAATAACAGTTTGGTAAACACCAGGGGCAGGATTATCGACAAGGGGGTGGTGCTAAGAGGTTTAGGCTAGCAAGGCACTGACATGAGGGTCTAGATTTTAGGTAGGACTAGAAAGGTCCACAGCAGTAATAATCGCATGATCCTAGGACCACCAGGGCTAAGAAAACAACCGGGAGGATAGCAGGACCGTGATTTGAGGCAGGAAGATTTTTCGGGCCGAGGTTTCACTTGGTGGTGTGTAGGCCGTAAAAGAATGGATTGACCAAATCAAGGTAGGGGGCAACTACATGATGAAGTCCTAGAAGTATAACCATTGCAACAACTCTTGAGTCTATTTCGATGCGATAACTACGTTCAGGAACCTGTCGACCAAGCGAGGAAGATGGCAATCGGAGGTAAAATTTTGTTTTATCCTTATGAGTATGAGGAAGTTTTGGGGGTTACATCGGTGCATCACAAGAGTAATAGTAATACTAAAATTCATGGGTGAGTCGGGTTTAGTGGTTGCATGGCCAGTATCCACCTTATATTTATAAATGTATTTATTATTGGGTAGCGAGATTCTCTGATGTTTATATTGCGTGATAGTTTCTACTCCTTTTAGATTTATGAGAGGAAAGCATATTACTGTTTTGTGTAGTGTTTGGATACCGAGAGTTTGAGCGATAGTAGACTATATGGTAAGGCTATCGTGCTCGCTATTCCAGGATAAGATATATTGTTTTGAGAGGTGTCACTTGAAAGAGGGTCAAGCCTATATATATATATATATATATATATATATATATATATATATATATATATATATATATATATATATATATTGTGTTTCATAGTAGACTTCGGAGGGTATCGTTGTTTTGTTACATTTGATCTCGGTGCGTGGGGACTTTTGCTGATGTGATTCAAGATATATCGAGTTTACTGTCAGGCGGAGAGAATTAGCTCGTATTGATATAGTGCTAAAACTTAGTGATAATGATAACACATTGTTATAATATTCCCTGAGTGATGGGGAGTGAACGATTTGACTTATGTGTCAGAAAACAGGATTTGAGGTGTCTCAGTTATGTGCCTTGGACCCATGGATCTTGATGATCGGTAATGCTAGGAAGAAGTGTATCGGGGGGTTCCTTGTTTGGATTTTTCTAGCGAGATGTCCTAGGCATGAACCTTAGCGAACGTCGAAAGTTGTGATATATGTGGTCTTTAGTTCATGGATTGAGTACATTAGTTATTGCACGGAGGTGTGGTTAAAATCGTGAGTTAAGGATTATTTTATAACGTAAGGCTGGTAGGAGCTTGGAAGTATTTGTGTAGTTGTGCACGGTATATAGGGTGTATGGGCATCCTAGTTGGTTGTATTTCTAGTATCATACATAGTCAAGAGATATTGAGACATATGTGTTCAATATAAGCGTATGCGAATAAGGGAGTTGACACATGGGAATGTTGGAGCTTTCCTCAGTAAAGGAAATACTTTAGCCATTAGTAGATAGGCTCATTGTAGTGGAAAATGTTGGATGAAATTTTTATGTGTTGAGTAGTGGTCGAGAGGATATGGTAAATTATAGAGAGAAATTTTTATGTAATGTGACTAGAATGGGTTGGTCAATTGTATTGAACGGTAAGATATGGACCATCGGACTAAGGAGTACTGTTAGTGGAAGTATAGCGGGAAACGACATTACAAGATTCGATTTTAGGAGAGAGATGGATGTTGTGTGAAGAGATATGGAAAGCTTTTTAGTACCAGATTTATCCTAATTTTGAGGATGAAATTCCTTTGTAAGGGGGGAAGTAAGTAACACCCTGTATTTTTTAGTAATAAGAAATTAATTAATTGGGTGGTTTTTACGTGTGCCATAATTTAGTGGGATTTTTTATTAAAATATAAATTGGGAGAGGTGATGATAAATGTTTATGGGGGATAGTTACTAAGTGGATGGTGATTTATTATTTTATGTCATAACAGGTAATAGTAACGTGATTGCGTTAGTTATCAACCGAGGGTCGAGTGTAGAATATATGAGGCTGAGATGGGAGCTCATGTTAGAATGAATTGAATGGTGATTTTGAGGCCACGAATGGTTCCGGAAGGGTCTAAATAGTCAAAATAGTGTACCTGGGTGTGCTGATTGGGACTCGGAGTGATTTTGGAACAAACCGACACCAAATAAGGGAATTTCGATCATTTGGGAGTTTGTGGTATATGGAACTCCGAAAATTTGAGAAGTATATCATCCTATTGGAGTGTGAGATTAGGTTTAGAACACCTTATAGAGATATGAGTCCATAGGAGAAGAAAAGGAAAAGGAATCTAGGCTTTCCTTCATCGCTTTGCACTACGAACATTGCTAGTATTCAGATCAGAGCGAAGGAAGAATGACTCCATCATCAATAAATGAAAATAAGAATTTTTGGACCAAGGAAAGTATTCAACTTTCACTTTATTTAAGCATGTTATATTACACATGATAGTGTAGAGTTAAGATTGGATGAAGACATGATTTTGGAATGTTTTTTCGGGTTTTGATTCATGCTTTGTTGGGAATCATATTAGAATCTAACCTCCTGATATTTATAATTCAAAATTTTATTTTTAAGAGACTTAAATACGAAATCTTGTTGGGCTCTTGGCTGAAGAACATGGATCTTAAATAACTTAGGGTTTGATTGATGAACACAAGATGACAATCTGATAGAATTTTTTTTATGTTACTTTAAACGTATGCCATTTTAATTGTACTTAGAATTAGAGGGCGAGTCATATATGTCTGAAAAATTCTATTTCTTACCTTTTCAATGAGCTTTGAATGAGGTCATTTAGAATAATCTAGAGGGGAAATTGCAATTTTACTATAGGATATTTAATCTTCCAGAATTTTTGACGTTATTTTAAACGTATGCCATTTTAATTGTGCTCAGAATTAGAGTGCGAGCCATATATGTCTAGAAATTCCTAGGTCGTATATTTCCAATGAGGTTTGAATCAGGTCATTTTGAGTTCTTTAGAGGGAGAAATCATAATTTTACTACAGAGTGTTTAATCTGTCATAATAGTTAAGACTCGATTCGGTTACCCAGAGTTCATTAATTTCTCTTATTTATACCCAAAATTGAGACTTTTAATTGAGATAATTTTGGGTTTATTATTTAAAATATAGGTTAAGGACCTATTAAATTCCAATAGACTATGGTAAGGTTTGGGCTTAGTGATAAGAGGCTTTTTGCGTATGTGTCGTCGTTGTGCAAAAGCTACTCTCAAAATTCCCTTGAGTACCTACAAAACTTGTCTAAAAATAACTCGTATTGCGGTAAATACGGGTATCAATCCTACTTTCAAGGTGAAACAATTAATGTGAAAACGTGCAATTCCAAATTTTATTTATTAAAATATTTTTTTATTTTTAAAAAAAAAAACAATTTCAAGGGAAAAATTAACTAACAAATGCTAAAAATTATAAAATGACTAAATAATGAAAAAATGTGCAACCGAGTGTGAAAATATGTGAGAAGGTCAAGAGATGGGATTACACTGCATTTTCAATTATTTTAATTTCTCAATTTATTAATTTTGAAATATTTCGAGATAATATTAAATCAATAATCTAACTCTCGTTAAAATTATAAATTTAATAAAATCTTTTTCAGAAAATTAATTTAAAATTGTCACACGATGAAAAATTAAGACTAAACTATTTTCAGAACATTACCCGCTAGGGTCAATTTAACGAAAATAATTTCAATCCTCAAATTTCAACACCGAATCAATATTCAAATATAGGAAAAACCTATCTCTAGTTCGATTCCTAAATTCAAATATTAATTAGTTCAATTAATTTACTAACTCTCGTTACATAAATTAATTGGTGACAGTTAAAGATTAATTTACCTAGAAATATAAAATTAATGAATCAACTAATTAAAGTAACATCATTTGCAGTGCACCCCACCCCTTGAACGGGGTGTTTAGCCAAACATTCTCATGTGTGCATAAACAACATTCAATAACATATCAAAAGATGACATAAATGAATAGAGAAATAGAATACAATACGCAAGTCTCCTTGTCGAATCGCGTTCATAAAATGCGTCTCAATCTTCTCACTAATCCAGCACTTGATTACACCAAAAACAATAAAAAAACAAACCTAAAAATTATTCTAACACTAAACTAATTTTTTTTTGGAATTTTTTGAAATTTTTTTTAAGACCCTAAGCTGTACATAATATACAGTCTTTTTCTCTCTCTACGTTTTTTCCTTTTTTTGCTATCTGTTGAGAGTCTTTTTTTATGTGAGATTCCATACCCTTCTTTTAAAGCCACGATGCTTTGTTTGGAGAGATATTTGGGATTTGATTTGCCAAGGATTGACTCCGATTTTTGTTGTGGGTTTGAAATGGGGGAGTGCCGATTTTCATGGGATTTTGGAAGTGGGCTCAGGTTGAATGGTAACTGGTTTGGATCGGAGTGGGCTGGGTCGGAGGTTCAGTCGGGTTGAACCCGGTTGGGTTTCGGTTTAGGCAGCGGGTTAGGGAATTTAGAGGTAGGTGGGTGAGGGTTAATGGAGGTGAGAGAGAGAGTGTGTTGTGTGGAGAAGATGGTGAAATGGGTTTTTGGTAATGGAGGTGAGAGAATCGGGTGTGGGTGTGGGTGGATGATGATGAATAGTAGTTGTAGGGTGTGTTTGGGTATAGGTTGGTTTAGGGGTGTGTTTGGGTGTAGGTTGGTTTAGGAGTGTTATGTGTGTGTGTTTAATTCGTACCCCTAAAAAAATGACACCTACTAAAAAAAATAAAAGAAAACTAAATAAAAAAAATTAAAATCTAATAAAACTAAAAAAAAAACTAACACTTCAAACTAAAATAAAATAAAACTTTATTAAACCTAGAAAAATATAATCCTAATAAATTTAAACTAAAATAAATAAAAAAATAAAAAAATATATATAATAGAATCTAATAAAAATAAATTCCTAAAAAGTTGATCATAATAAAATAAAATAAACATTAAAAATTAAAAACTAATAAAAATCAAAATTAAAAATAAAGAAATAGAAAAATAGAAAATAAATCCTAAAAAATTCTAACTAGATCTAAAATAATTCCTAAAAATAAAACGACTCAAAACAAAAATCTAGAAAAATAATAAAGGTACAAACTCAACACACACCGGGCTCGGGAATGGTTTAGGCTCGGTGTAGGCTCGGGTTTAGGTCACGGGACTGTTTCGGAGCATCGGAACTCATTGGGGCAAGCTCAAATAGGGACTCAGACTTCGCGATCTCCTTGATTTCTTCGTTGCAAGCTTTTGACTGCTATTGAGTCGCAATTGTACTGATTTAGCATTATTTGTACCGCAACTGCGTATTGACCTGCAAAATGATAAAATACGAACATAAGGCCAATTTTAATTAAAACGAGGGACTAAAATGCACATATTCGGGGTATAAAATATACACTTTTGGGTGCTTATCACACCACCCCCAAACAGAACATTGCTAGTCCTCGAGCAAAAATTAGAGAGAAAACAGAGATAAGTAACCAAAAGTGTGCCCCTTTCGCAGGCACTGGCGATTGCACTTAGCATGTGCAACAAGCCGTTAAACCTGTAGGTTGCCCTACAAGACGAGTGGTGTCTCGTGAGGGTTTGTAGTGAATATACCCACAAAATTCAAAACTTATTTAAATGCAGTTTCTGAGTAGATGATGAAATGCTATACAACCCAACTTAAGAGGACATCAAGGAACACCGTATTCAATTATCAAAATAAGATAAGAAATTACTTAATACCAAAAGCGTAATCCTTCCTAAAACTCAGCGTGTGTAGTGTGAAACAATCTTAAGTATCATTAGGGTAATTCCTAGATTGCCTTTATAGAATCGACGTTTTGACTTCAATTCTCACTGGATATATCTCTCTGAATCGAACTCTCTGAGAATTGGGTAAGTGTATCTCTCTAGTGTGTGAGGATGTGAGTAAATGTAAACAAGTTCAAACGTCTCACACACTTTATAAGAAACGGCGGATACATAAAAAAAATCTGATCTCAGGAAGGAATGCTAACCACTATGTCGAGAATGTCGAATTATTCACCATATAATCTTCTCGTTTGCCCGAACACATTACCAAAGGTGAAAATGTGGTTTATGAATGGTATGAGGGGATAATGAAATGAAGAAGATGAATGATGGGGTGTTTTGAGAAGAGTGTGACACACTTTGATTGACTATTATCTTCATCATTTGAATTTATGATCGTATATTTCTTTTTCCTCTTTTTTATATAATTTTTTTTCTTTGCTTTTTTTTTTCTCTTTTTTTTTTTTTTGCGATACATTTTTCTATTCATAGCACAAATGAAGACAATTTACATGAAAAATTTCAAACACTCTTTTTCTCAAAAATGATGGCAATGATGGATGGTTTTTGGGACATATGGATAAGGGTAATATGAAAAATGATAATGGGTGAATGATAATGTGATAAGAAAAATGGTATGTGTATTGCAAAATCGGTTTAGTGCTCGGGACAAACTACAAGATAAATGTTTCTTACAACTCGAAAGTAATGTCATTCTCAGTGATTAAACCAAATTTGAAAAAATAATGAGACCATGCAACGACTAAGTGCGGTATCCAAAGAAAGTTGAGTCAACTTGTGACTCGGAGATATGTAAAAAACCTCAAAAGGTGAAAAGCTCAAATCTCACGTGTTTAAGTCGCCACTAGTGATCTTTTAAGGCTTTCTTGAGAATACATTTACTCTTCAACTTTTGATTGTAAACGTGATAGTGCAAAATTGCTGAGTCTAAGAATTCATAGTCCAAGTACGCTTTTAAGAGGTATTAATTAATATAAGGTTAAAAGCGTCAGTTTTGGGTAAAATACGGGTATTTCGAGATTTCTAAAAGAGGGATGATAGACAAATCATATAATAAAAAATTATTTTTAACTGCACAAAAAGTTTAAAATCACTTGTTTCTGAAAATTTTCAAAAGAGGTACTATTTTGATAAGTTTCCCACCCCCAAACAAAAGAGAACATCGTCCGCGATGTTTAAAACCATATAGAAAAATGAAAAGCACAAGGGAGGAAAGATATTACCATAATTAACCGCTTATGAAAGTGTACCGCATAAGGGAGAGATAAAACCTGAAGAACAAATGTGATACAAAAATACGTACAAGTCTATAAAGCATGTGAAAATCATTGGGTGGTGCGAAACACCACCCCCAAACAGGATAAGACTCATACTCAAAAACAATGAACAACGGGTTGCCTCCCGGTAGCGCTAAGTTTAACGTCTTCAGCCAGACCGAACCAATCTCACCCTAAAGATAAGAACTATGAAAGCACGGGGTGGCAGGAAAAATTAGGTGATGAGAATCACCCCCAAACAAGACTGAAGCGTCAGTCTTGTTGGATAAAGGAGAAAAGAGGTCAATGCACTTGTATAGCAAAGTGCATCACTCGATGTAAAGCATCGGTGGACCAGGGGTGGGTGGGTAGGATGGTACATGGACGAAGGGTAAGGGTGAGGGTGTACAGGCACCGATCACAGGCCTTATTGAGCGTAAAGGTGAGGGAAACTAGGGCCCTATAAGAATGATGCTCAAGTTGGTGGGGGAGGCAAAATGGTTTAGCAATAATGATGGGGTGGGCCTCAGAGAAAGTGCGTGACCATTCTATAAATGGGCGATGATAATGGTCACGTCGTGACACGCTAGGGAGATGTGGAGGAAAAAAGTCAGCACCACAAAGAAGTGGTGGGCATAGAATAACAAGCTCGGTGTCACGGTAGTGGAGAGTAGCACAAATACTCTCATAGATAGTGGGGTCTATGAAAAATGCACAAATGTGATCGTGGAGTACTAGGGTGGATGATGGATATAGGTGAGGACCTAAATACGTAGATGGGAACAGGTGAGGTGCAATAACAAGGTCCAAACCAAGTGGTGGGGTAGGAGGGACAATGGGTGGGTCGGGTGGGACAAGGGGTGTGGGAAGATGATCGAACTCACGAGTGGGAGAGACACACTCCTCACGAGGCACGAAGTGATCCTCAAGGGTACTCGCAGGAGGAGGTAGGAAAGTGAACGAGGGAGGGATCAACTTAGCCACCATTAAGTCACCATCCAAGGTCGTGAAAGGGTCTAACGAGGCTTTAAGATCCGAGATAGATGAATCTACATCAATATTCGGCTCAAAGGGAGCCAAATATGATGCGGTAGTATCCATATCTGGAGAAGTAGAAACCGTCTCGGATTCGATATTAAGAAAATGGTGAGCACTCGTAGCCGAAGCTAACCTAGGATGAAGTGGTTCCTCGGGAACACACGCAGTGGGCTCAATAGGTGTAGGCTCGGGCATAAGTAAGGATTCTATGGAAGGGGAAAGGCGGACCGCAATGGTGGGTTCGATAAGGTAAGGCAGTGTAGGATCAGTCTCACAATCAATGGATACGTCAACACATTTGTTAACTTGGGTTCCGGACCACGGAGTGGTCTCAATTTCGAGATTCTTAGGAAGTGAGGGTTGGTCACACGCAAAAATCAGTTGCACAAGACGACGCATCATCGGTCCACGTGGGAGCAATAACGGGTTGACTTGGGGAGGAATCCGTCTCGTTCACACACTCAAAATCATATAATCGTTGTTCAAGCCTTTGAAGTGATTCAGTTTGAGATTGAAGTGTGTGGACGAACTTGTGAAAGAGGCTCTCGAGAGCGGATGTGCAAGGTGGTGGGTGAGGTGGACACAACTCACTAGAAACACTAGGATGGGGAGAATACTCATAGGAAGTGGGTGGAGCAAGGTCAAGTGTAGCATTCACGGGAGAAGCATCTCCGTGAGGGACAAAAGTGTGATCAACATGAGGAGCATATGAAAGGGACTGATAGGTATGAGGTGCACGAGGTGGCGATGACGACTGTTGGAAACCATAAGGATCCACAACATGGTGTTGGGATTCATATTGCATGGAAGGATGATCAGGCCTCCATGAATAGCTTGGGTACTCATACCCCTCGACATTAGATATGTCGTGATAATACATCAAGGGCGGGTCCAAAACAGTGTCATACGGATACACCTGTTCCAAGGTGGATTCAGATGGAGAGAGTATAAAGGGACACTCATGGGACAAGTGATCGCTAAGAAAGCAGTGTGTGCACGACGAAGCATGTGATGGGTTGACACTCGTCACCGGAGGAGGTGAAAGATGAGATGTGTACATGGACGACATATGAGTATCAACGCTGTGCATTTGAGAGTTAAAGCCATGAATTAATGAATCAAGTATCGATTCGGGCTTATCATCAAACAAACTTTGAGAGAATGTGAAATGGCCAAAGTATTCCCGTAAAGGACGTTCTTCAGCCATGACAAGAGGAATATTTTTTTTTATTTTTAAATATTTGTCGAAAGAAAAGAAAATCTTTTTGTGATTTTTGAAAATAAGAAAAGGAAAATCTTTTTGGTATTTTAAATAATAAAAAAAATCTTTTTTGGATTTTTGAAAATATTTTTAAAAAGAAAGGAAAATATTTTTGGGATTTTTTTCGAAAAAGGGGAGAAAATGGACTCTTGATTTGGGCGAACTAACGAAACCCGACTACCGAAATAATGGAATTGTACACACACGAGTCAAGATAAAATCCTAACGAGCACGTAGCCAATTATTAGCTTCGAAATTAGTGATAAGGGTAGTCAAATTATAATTAAGTCCGCGGGCGACAAAATGCACGGAATTTATCTTTGTGATCGCCTGTTGCAAAAATGTGTGCTTACGGGGCTAGCTAGTTGATTGATTTTAAATTTAATGACAGCTAGGGTAGCACACAATGGATAAGCGAGTGAGTCGGGTGATGAAATCCCTTCTCGTTGCAATGACCGGGTCCAGGTCTTAGGTAAATTAATTCATCAAACCATTCAATTTAAGTGCGATGCAGAAATTAAAAGCACATAGGAGCAATTAATCACACAAAAATTGAACTTGCTGGCAGGAGAGTCGCGAAGGATAAAGAAATGTACCTCCCACGGTTTTTACACACGTGGGGTGAAGATCGAGTTGAGTCGACCGGGGGGAGATTTCTCCTATCTCAGTCGTCCCCGGGAGTCCTACCGACCCAAAGTAGAGAGGCTTCAAAAATCCTCGCCTTGGACGCCCTCTCTCTACCCTGTCCGGTTTTCCTTTTCGCTTTTTTTTATATGAATAATTATTACAAACAAAATCGGTGTCAAAGTGCACCAAAATAAATATCAAGCTTTAAAAATCCTATACAACCAGTCTAAGGAGGAGGGAGGAGGAATAACTACAATAAAACAAATGATAAATAAAATTACAAGTCTTCAATCATGTCTCCAGGCCAAGAAAGTGGCAACGGCGCCATTTGATAAGAGGCTTTTTGCGTATGTGTCGTTGTTGTGCAAAAGCTACTCTCACAATTCCCTTGATTACCTACAAAACTTGTCTAAAAATAACTCGTATTGTGGGAAGTACGGGTATCAATCCTACTTTCAAGGTGAAACAATTAATGTGAAAACGTGCAATTCCAAATTTTATTTATTAAAATATTTTTTTTATATTTTTTTATTTAAAAAATAATAATTTCAAGGGAAAAATTAACTAACAAATGCTAAAAATTATAAAATGACTAAATAATGAAAAAAAATGTGCAACCGAGTGTGAAAATATGTGAGAAGGTCAAGAGATGGGATTACACTGCATTTTCAATTATTTTAATTTCTCAATTTATTAATTTTGAAATATTTCGAGATAATATTAAATCAATAATCTAACTCTCGTTAAAATTATAAATTTAATAAAATCTTTTTCAGAAAATTAATTTAAAATTGTCACACGATGAAAAATTAAGACTAAACTATTTTCAGAACATTACCCGCTAGGGTCAATTTAACGAAAATAATTTCAATCCTCAAATTTTACACCGAATCAATATTCAAATATAGGAAAAACCTATCTCTAGTTCGATTCCTAAATTCAAATATTAATTAGTTCAATTAATTTACTAACTTTCGTTACATAAATTAATTGGTGACAGTTAAAGATTAATTTACCTAGAAATATAAAATTAATGAATCAACTAATTAAAGTAACATCATTTGCAGTGCACCCCACCCCTTGAACGGGGTGTTTAGCCAAACATTCTCATGTGTGCATAAACAACATTCAATAACATATCAAAAGATGACATAAATGAATAGAGAAATAGAATACAATACGCAAGTCTCCTTGTCGAATCGCGTTCATAAAATGCGTCTCAATCTTCTCACTAATCCAGCACTTGATTACACCAAAAACAATAAAAAAACAAACCTAAAAATTATTCTAACACTAAACTAATTTTTTTTTGGAATTTTTTGAAATTTTTTTTAAGACCCTAAGTTGTACATAATATACAGTCTTTTTCTCTCTCTACGTTTTTTCCTTTTTTTGCTATCTGTTGAGAGTCTTTTTTTATGTGAGATTCCATACCCTTCTTTTAAAGCCACGATGCTTTGTTTGGAGAGATATTTGGGATTTGATTTGCCAAGGATTGACTCCGATTTTTATTGTGGGTTTGAAATGGGGGAGTGCCGATTTTCATGGGATTTTGGAAGTGGGCTCGGGTTGAATGGTAACTGGTTTGGATCGGAGTGGGCTGGGTCGGAGGTTCAATCGGGTTGAACCCGGTTGGGTTTCGGTTTAGGCAGCGGGTTAGGGAATTTAGAGGTAGGTGGGTGAGGGTTAATGGAGGTGAGAGAGAGAGTGTGTTGTGTGGAGAAAATGGTGAAATGGGTTTTTGGTAATGGAGGTGAGAGAATCGGGTGTGGGTGTGGGTGGATGATGATGAATAGTAGTTGTAGGGTGTGTTTGGGTATAGGTTGGTTTAGGGGTGTGTTTGGGTGTAGGTTGGTTTTGGAGTGTTATGTGTGTGTGTTTAATTCGTACCCCTAAAAAAATGACACCTACTAAAAAAAAATAAAAGAAAACTAAATAAAAAAAATTAAAATCTAATAAAACTAAAAAAAAAGCTAACACTTCAAACTAAAATAAAATAAAACTTTATTAAACCTAGAAAAATATAATCCTAATAAATTAAAACTAAAATAAATAAATAAATAAAAATATATATATAATAGAATCTAATAAAAATAAATTCCTAAAAAGTTGATCAAAATAAAATAAAATAAAAATTAAAAATTAAAAACTAATAAAAATCAAAATTAAAAATAAAGAAATAGAAAAATAGAAAATAAATCCTAAAAAATTCTAATTAGATCTAAAATAATTTCTAAAAAAAACGACTCAAAACAAAAATCTAGAAAAATAATAAAGGTACAAACTCAACACACACCGGGTCGGGGAATGGTCTAGGCTCGTGTAGGCTCGGGTTTAGGTCACGGGACTGTTTTGGAGCATCGGAACTCATTGGGGCAAGCTCAAATAGGGACTCAGACTTCGCGATCTCCTTGATTTCTTCGTTGCAAGCTTTTGACTGCTATTGAGTCGCAATTGTACTGATTTAGCATTATTTGTACCGCAACTGCGTATTGACCTGCAAAATGATAAAATACGAACATAAGGCCAATTTTTATTAAAATGAGGGACTAAAATGCACATATTCGGGGTATAAAATATACACTTTTGGGTGCTTATCACTTAGCCAAAGGAGAGGATTTAAGACTAGGACCTTTCAGGCAAAATGTGTAGTCGAAGAAATTTTGAGAATTGGAACGGATTATGGGGAGAATGAGTAAACTCAAGTCGTAAACCACTAGGACAGAGATATATTATCTATGGAGATTAATAACTAGGATCCTTTGTATACTGAGCGATACTCGAATATGTGTGGATTGGATTTTTGGGTTCGAGGAGACATGCCGAACCGATAGTCCTTAATTTGGGTACGAGAGGTACATTGACATGATTTCAGAGTATGCCAGCATCACGAGGTACCATTATGAGGATGCTATAGTTGTATATATTATATGTGTGATGAATATATTCAAGTGTGAATTATTCTACTTTTGTGTGATAGTAGAAAAGATAGATGGTGTGTATATAAAAGCAGCTTAAGTGTGGTGAAACCTCATTAATGGTGTGATAATAATGAATAATTATTCTACTAGTGTGATAGTAGGAAGATAGATAGTTGACAGCTAAAGTGAATTAAGTATGAGAACTCAATCTAAATGATTTCATAATAACATACGATAAATGTTAGTTATTAGTGTTACGATAGCGAATTGTATGGGCAGTACGGGGATAGTTGAACCTTTTGTGATTAGTTAGATACGGATGTCTAGTGAGGCTGGGTAGCATAGCTAGCCAGAATGCGTTAAGCATGCATATTAGATAAGAGGTCAGTAAGTCAAAGGAGTGTACATGGAACTAACATGTGTATCTAGTAACTGTTTTTAAATTGTGATTTAAATGCTCGCTAAATATTTTTTAATAAAGATTTATCGGGCTCTAAACCATGTCAAATCTATTTTTCTACTTTTTTTCCAAACAATTTTAGGTGTCTAGTTACAGGGACGCCAAACTTGATGATTCATTCTAGGGATGCGTAGCTACAACATTGTGGAAGCTTACAGAATTTAATGTAGACGCTTCAGTTATTCATTCCTGCATAGGATTTTATTTCAATATTTCATTTGGGCATATTTTTCCTTCAGACTATTCACTATTTCAGTTATTCAGTATTTATCAGACTTGGTTTTCCTTACTTTAAACTTGTAGATGGATTTTGATTTGGGAACGGATGGTTTATTTGGTATTATTTTATTCAATAATTTATCATGTGGTATTCTAGACTCTATCAATGGGTATATAATTTACAATATTTTATTTAGATTATTCTTATGTGGATTGGTAAAAGATGAAATTTTGACACCGACTTAATTTAACATAAGTGGTTAGTAATCTAAAAACTTTTGACAGTGATGCTAAGAATGAACTAGGTGAGATTCTTGTTTGTTTTAATAAAGGACTGATCACTCATTATTAGAATAGGCGGGGCATCAAAGACTCATGATAGTGCACGCATGCATTGGTCTATGATGAATCAAGTATCATTAAGACTATTTTGATTTAGGGTGTCTATAACTAATATAATAAGGTGCATTGGTGAATCGTTTGAGGATATGCAAGAGATAAGTCTCACTTTGGTGTACTTGTGGTATTATCTCTCTATAAAGACATATTTTATAATCCCTGTTTATATTTGAGTATGTCGTATACCGATACAACCATCAAAGACTTATACCAGTTCAATCATACGTCAAGACGGATTAAAATATCAAAGTTCTTCAACATTCAAGCCTCCGCGAGATTAATTTTGGTATGGCTATATTTGAGTACCTTAACGGTTCACTTAGAGTGTTGGGATAATTTTTAGAAGAGGAGTTTTTCGTAAAAAAAATTCTACGTGTTGAGGCGGAGTTTTTGACAAAATAAAAAAATTATTTTTTAAAGCATCTCGTTCGAGTGAGATAGGCCAGTCGTTTGAGTGACATAGCTATCTCGTTCGAAGCCATTCGAGCGACAGCCTGCTTTATTCAAGAGATATACCAGTTTCGTTCGAGCAACACTCCGCCTTAAGTTTTTTATATAAAGCGTGCTAAATCACTCCGTTTTGATTAAGAAGAACTTACGAATTTCTTTCTGTAAAAACTGCTGACAACAGATTACCTTTGTCTTCTTCATTTAGGGGTCAAATCCTTTTGTTTTCAATTCACAAAAGTCCCAATCTTTAGTGAATTGTTTTGGAACCCAAGATACAGTTTTGCTGGAGTTTTTCTTGTAGGGAGGATAACCTACTGCTGATCTAGGTGTCACTTGAGGGAGGTGCTGGGCTGACGTTGAGTGCATGTCAAAGGGAGTACTCGTGGGTGTTCCTGGGCTGACTAGATTTCGTGTCTTTATGGATCTTCTAAGGTTGATTCATTATTTATTTAGGTTACGGCCTATGAGAGTTTGTTGTGGTAAATTCTTTGCAGATTTTGCTTGTAATCATTGTGAGTACTATTAGTTAAATAAATGGTTTTACCCTTCGAGGATTTTTTCCTAAAATCTGTGAGTCAGCAATTATTATTTGTGTTAGCATTATCCACTAAACCTAGATGTTTGTTTAGGGTTGAAATAAAATTGAGTTTAATTAATTTGGCTTAGAATTGACAATTGATTAAACAAATCTAAATTGGAAATTTGTAAATTTGATTAAATCAATATCACACCAGTTTTCTCAAATTGGTATAAGAGCTTATTTAAGCAATCCCGATTTTACAACAATGTGGAGATTTCTGATATTTTGGCTCCAGAATCCAGCAATTTTATTATTTTTCTCTATTGGTTCGTTACTTACATAAATAGGGTCAAACTTTGGGATTTCTGAAAGTTGGCTCTAATAGACAAAGAAGGATCACTTTGTTACAATGAAAGTTTTCCACATTAAATTCACATTTTGTAACTACAAGGAACATGTTCCCAAGTTGGTAGTGAACATGCGTTGAAGCTGTGAAAGTCGATTCAAGTGGGGATATTTTGAGATTTTTCGCATGTAACACCATGGGTATATGTGATAGGGTAGAACTTTGGGATTTCTGAAAGTTGGCTTTAACAGAGAAAGAAAGTTCGCTTTGTTACAATGAAAGTTTTTCACATTAAAGTCATGCTCGTAACTGTAAGGAACATGTTCCCAAGTTGGCAGTGAACATGTGTTGAAGCTGTGAAAAGTGGATTTAAGTGGGGATATATTGGGTGTTTTCACAGAATGGTAATAGGGATTTTTCATTAGGGTTTTATTGACATGTAGATAACCATTTATCAGAGGGAGGAAGATAACAGTGAGATGTTTAGGCTTTTTAAATTTGTTTCTAGGGTGAAATTTGACTATACTTCGTGTTTTAGTTGAGAGTTGGTATAAGTCTTGTACGGTCCTTCCATTGTAATCCAATTCTATAATAACATAATTATTTTTCCTCTTATGGATATAGGCAAAATAATATTTTCAAATTACGTTAAAACTCTTTTGTCCATCTTGTATTTTATGCCCTTGTTAATATTTTCATCATTTAAAATGTATATTTCCTTATTTTATTTGGGTGTATTGTCTTCAACAACACTTTTTAGTATTTGATTTTCCTTCCATGAGAGTTGACTATTTGTTTTGATTTTGTTGGTTGTGTTTTTATTGATTTGTTTCCTTTGCAAAAATTCAAAAAAAGACTAGGAAAAAGTGCAAAATTGATCTTGAGGTTTGGGGTGATTTTATATTTTAGACCCAATATTACAAGAGTTTAGGGTGATTTTCAATTTTAGACCCAATGTTTCGAATGTTGCAAAGTTATCTCTTAAGTTTAAAAATTGCTTCAACTAAACCCGTCGCTAGGGAGCCTAGGTCTTAAATTTTTTAATATCATCCAATGAGTGATTGACTAGTTTCTTTCATTTTGAAATTTTTTAAAAATAAATAAAAACGAAAAAGAAAAAAATAATGGGATTCTCTCTCTCTCCCCCCAGACACACACACACTCATATCTCTACCCCCACCACCACCCCCATTCTATATTGTGACACCCCTCTTAACTAAATCTCGGGTGATCAGACCTTTATTAAATTAAAAAATAATATCCAATTGGTCCATTCTTAGCATCCTTGTCGAAAAACTTTTTAATATATACTAATCACCTAGTATTTGAAAGTTGGTGTCAAATTTTATCTTTTTAGTTAAGATGAAACCACTTTACAATTTAATAATAAACCATTACCATACATTCATCAACCACATGATAGATAAAACAATAGAATAAATAAGGGTGTCTGAAATACACAATCCAATCTGAAATAGTAATACAGACATCCATAATAAAAATTAGTCTACGATCTGCTAAATAGAATAAAATGCACCATCTCTGAAAAGGCCTAAAGTTAAATGGACAACATGTCCGACTGAATGAAATAACCACTCATAATAAAGAAATGAGGAATACTGAGGCGTCTAATATCAAGGACCTATAACTTCCACAGCAACTACAGCGCATAAAAAGACAGAACTTGCTAATCCTGGTGTCCCTTCGGATGGGCACCTAAAATGTTTTACCAAAAAAAATAGAGATTTGGAGAAAACGGGTCAGAGCCCGGGGAAAACAGTTTAAAAATTCAACAAGTGTTTAAATGCAAAATTAGAAAATATTATATACATGTTAGGTTTACGTGCTCTCACTTGAGATGCTCACCTTCCATCTAATGTGCACACATAATGTGTATTTCTAACCCGTCCTAGTTATGCTAACTCACCTAACTAGTCTAAACCAAGCATACTTCTACATAAGTTAACTCATTTTCACCCGTATTGCCCACACAATACGTTAATAAATATTTTATATCCATAATCCAGTTCTGGGTTTATCATTTTATTTTCATTTCTGCATACATCAAGGAATTTTTTAATATCACTATCTTACTCTTCAACTAAGTACAGACCGTTGAATGAATCACCAGTATATATATACATTTATCACTCGATCTCTCTCTCTATATATATATATAACAATATTTCACCCCCATACTGAGACCTATGGTGCATGCATACTCCGCTATCATGTCCTGGTACATCACGCACTGCATAAAGGATTGTTGGTTCTGTATCTCTCCCGAACCATAAATACAAATCACATATATTGGATCCAAACATAGTCCCCAACTAAATGGGTCACGCACACACATGCATGCCAATTCAACTTTCAAAACTATCATACTCTCAGATAGCAAGTATCCAAGGTTCTATGTTCTGGGTACAAGTCTAAAATCCCCCCTAACTGGCTCATCAGGATAAGACCTTCCATGACGCGAAACCTCCCCTCGATAGTAAGCAGCGTAGGCATGTCATACAAATAATAAATTGTACAATAGGTTTTCACATAATTTACCTATTTATATCATTAGTATAGGTATACACACAACCTATAATACATGTCCCATACATAGTCTATCTACATCCCCCAAATATTTAACATATTATTTTATTTCAGTTAAACTTCTCACCATACACCCTTAATATCCCACAATATTCGAGATTTTCTAACTAATCATCAAACTATTTCAGTAGGTAAATTATCCCTTTATCACTGGTCTGGTCTTAGGTTCACTCGTAACCTCCGTGTTCATTTAAATATCTGTAATATTATTTAACATCAAATAATTCCCACAGTTAGCTCACATTTTACATCACCCACTAAAATTCTCGTGATGTTCAATTACGTCAAAATCTACCGCAAAGTTACAAAACTCAATTCTCCCTAATTGGGAACAAATTATCAACTCAAATTTCTAAGAAAATTTAAGCAAAAGAAGAAACTGTAGGTGAAAGACATTCCGAACCGTTTTGCTCCTACATAGCATGTAGACATATGAGGTTTTTTCAATGTGAAAATATGATCAAAACATCAACAATTCTATTCAAGAATCGATTAACTCATAATTATCATCAAGAACCCTAGTTTTATGTTCTTCCATGTTCATACACCTACAAGTCCATATTTTTCCCATCCATTAAGGTCTGATTTCGTCTTCTAATTATTTCAGAATTTCATCTACATGCAATTCCTAACCATAGACTTGATTTAATTCTCCAAATTTAACATAAAATTCATAAATACATGGGTATTTCTTCAAATCTACTCCGACATGGATAAAATATAAACATAATTTATCAAGGTAAATACTTACCTCTTTTGGTAGGTCTGATCCATTGAAAAATAAGGGTATGGTTGTGTTCCTCTCTTCTTGATCTACAATCTGGTGGTGGTGGTGGTGGTTTAAGATGATGGTTGTTGGCCTTGAAATCCTTAGGAACCCTCTCTTTCTCCATCCTGTGCTTCATCTTTTGGTTAAAAAACTAATAACCCTAACTTCTCCTACGTGCCTGATACTTTAACTCTCTAATTTTTGTCGGACCCTTTTTTTTTTAAATTTTACAAGACCAAAATACCCTATCGAGTGTCAGTTTGGCCTAAAAGTGCCCCGGGACCCAAACTAAACCTTCGAGTAGGCTTTTCTAAGTATCTCGATCCTTACGAACACACTGGAGAACTCAAAATTACCATATCAAATACCAAAAGTGAAATTACATTCTATTTCTCAAATTAGGTCCCGACACTACTGACACACGCGTCCCGACTACATTTATCGTAACTGTCGTATTTCTCACTCACGAAAATCTCAGTATTTTTTCATTATTATTATTACTTATTCACTAAGTAATATTCAATATAAGTAAATACTAAACCTTATCACGCTAATTAATATATATTTTAATCCAGTCCCATTTTAATTAAATTAATCCCACATTTAAGATTCTTAAAATTACGTGGTATTACATACTCCCCCCTTAATAATGGAATTCCATCCCAAAATTTGGAAAAGAAAAGTATACCTAGTACGTATAACTCTGGATATCTGTTGTGCATCTCCTCCTCATGCTCCCCTATAGACTACTCGAAATTATGGTGCCCCCACTGGACACGCACAAGTGGAACTATAACAACCCCCATTTTCTCACGTAAAGACAAGCCAGGCACAATACGCCGAAGATGGGGCTTGTCGGACAATTAATACCATTCTTAGCACAATGTGACATAAATATGATAATTTAAAAGCCAATACTTTAAAACTTTATGAATTTAACTCTGACAATAATTAAAACCAAACCAACACTAGCTGGAGGATAATCCAACTCCAAGTAGTATCACAAACTCCAACATAATGTAAATAACTAAATAAATCTTAGGATTATTCCCTTACAATACTTCAAAATAAAATAACTAAACTCTGGCAGAAAAGCACCTAAGCTAGAGTCCCCAATCTAGCAGGTTGCTAAGCACTGAGAGAATGCAAGGCTGGTACAGCAACAGTCCTGCTATCCCTGTCTAAAAATAAATTGGGGGAAAACATTTATAATTTGGGTCAGATACCGAGGTGTGCAAAGATTAACTTAATTAATTTATAATGCAATAATGTTGCTGATGCAAAATAAGTATTCCCCCTTTTCGACACTCACAAGCATATAACGCCTAACCTCTCATCTAAATGTGACATGTCTCGCATCCCAAAGTTCCCAAATAATAACCACGACAACGTGTCAATTTTGTACAAGGATTAACTTATTTAAATGTGCCGACTACATTTAATTATAATTATCCATAATTTCTCAGTCTCATAATCTCCACCTAAGAAGCATCAATATCCACTATGCAATAAATAATAAAAAATTAATTTATAACCACGTTCTCAGGAAATTTACTTATTCATATAGTATCCGGGGAATTTATGATATAGGTCCTTACATATATGTGACACACAAGGGCATCTACCGTTGGTGTCAAATTTGTGCTCTATCGACAGGCCCGAAGGAATCCTAACATCCAAATAGGACAGTCCAAAGGAATCCTGACATCCTAAGAGGACACCACAAAACACACATAAGTTGGGGATGGTCCATACGTAGGACACCGGTATACGACCCATACCCAGTGGTAATACAAGAAGGGTGAGCGCCACACCTACCCCTCAAGGGTGGAGCCTCTACATAGCACTAATATGCCTACACAATGTCAATCCCACCTGTGCCGACGTGTGGTCATTGGCCCGAATGCGCGAACCCCGAGCCGATAGGTAAGTGCACTGGTATGTCCACACAAAAATGTAATATAACACATATTATTTTCCCATATAATAGGTAGATGTAACTACTCTATAATTACCGTAAACGTCCACCCAAAGTCCACATAAATCCACAACAATACATATTTTTACCCCATATAATAGGTATAAATAATTATCCGTAATTACCATAGTAATCCAACCCAAATCCACAACATTTTCCTTTTTATTGATAATTTATCACCAATTAAAGTATTAATTTTCCCATATAAAATTTCTTATTGTTTATCTCATATAATAAGTGTGGGTAGTTACTTTATAATTACCTAAATATCCCACCTAATATCCACAGGTATCCAAATAATACTTAATCATCCGATAATTATTAACTCTCATTCCCTTTTATAATTATCTAACCTCTTAGTTAACTAAAATTTCTCCAATTTGATGTGAACACATTTATATTTTTAGTAAATTCGTTATTGACCCAAACATGGTTCTACCTACTCGTTTGAACTCCTAAAAATACCCACATTCAAAACCCAAGCCCAACTCCCTTTGTCCCCAGGGGAGAATCGATTCGGTAAGGCCCGAATTGATTCCCTGGTCAGGCCGAATCGATTTGGACCTGAGTAGCAGCCCAGATATGTTCGTTTTTGCTATGACAGAAATTACACTTTTCATCTCAAATCAAATTCCAAGGGTTATTTCTACTTTGTAATTAACTAGTTAAGTTCCTACAACTTGGTTAACTCAATAGGGATCATTAATCACGCCAATTAATCCCGAATGCATGGCCAACTTATTAGAATTTATGCATCAATATTATCCAATATAAACCAGAATTTCATCCAACTTTTTCCATCATTTGTGTTGGGCTATAACACATCTAAAGTTAGGTTTTACACTAAATTTCGATTCCAAATTTCATCATCCACTATTCCCTAATTTAATCTTCATATAAAACCTAATTAAGTCATCAAGAACCCTAAGGAATCTAACCCAAATTTCAATAGTTCGATGTTTAATTTCTGGGAACAATTCTACAATATAGGATCAACCCTCTACATGTGGTATTCATCATCAAAACCAACAAAATTACCTAATTCCCAGAAATATAATAAGGAGGTAAATTACATGCATCAAGATATAAATTGGAACATAAATTAACAAGAAAATTCTTGCCTTAAAGGTTTGTGGAAGAAGATCCCTTGAACCACTTTTTGATTTATCTCCTTGATTCTCCCATGCTCTTGCCCTTTTTTCCTTTCTTTGGATTTTTTCTCTCTTGCTCCCGTTACTGTCAGTTTAGGTTTTCTATAATGATGGTGGGGGAGTGGTTTACCCCCACTTAAACACTGAATTAGTTCTAATCCCGAGTTAGTCCATACACTCCACCATCCTTAAGTGCCTCTTAATGTCTTTCTTCCAATGACTAACAATTAGAATGTCAGACCTTCCTGTAAACTCTAGAGGCTGGCCTTTAACAAAGGCCTCCCTTGCGTGGTCCCATGCGTAGCCCGGTGCCTGTGTTAGGATAGCCACCTACTGTGGTGGCTGTTATGGTGCCTGAGGCGATGAAAAATGTTGTAGCTTTTGGGGATTAAGGTACCGTGGCAGCTCGACGTGGCATCTTAGCGTGGCAGCTCAACGCGACAACTCAAGCAAGGCAGCTCAGCGTGATAACCTGTATTTTAGCTTGTTGTATTAGTCATATTGTATCTTTATTTATATTGATTGTAAGATATAACGGTTGTAATCATGTGACGAGAATAATAAAGAGTTTTAGTGTGAGGTCAAACGGTACTCGCGAGAGACCAGGCTTGGGAGAGCTTTCATGCTCTATCGAATGACCTCACCGCGGGAACTTTAGAGGGACTTGGTTTGGAGGATTGAGAAGTGAGGCACCGTTGGGGATCGTCCCAACCATCTTAGATACACCTGGTAAAACACCGAAGAACCCTGATCGTGGAACCTCGGGCAGAGAAGCTTGGAGTTCCATCAGGCGCTGAGTTGTGAACCTAACAACCCTCTACTTACTTTCACATCTACTATAGGTGATGTCACTAGCCAGCTAAACAATGTCAGACCTGCACTTGAGTAAATCACCGTGGTATTTGGGGCTTTCAGGCAGTTGGTGAGCCACCTCTGCGACAACAACCCCCTGACACAGAGTGATTAGGCTGAAAAATGTTACTAATGCCGTTTAATACAATGATTAAAATGTATAAGCAACTCCCAGTTGTTTGTTGAAGAAACCCTTTTCTTTTGAAAAAAAAATGAACAACAAGATGTGTTTACAAAAACTTATGTACGAGAATAACCAAGACTTTGTAATCAGTTTTAAAACTAAGATAGTTTCAAAATATCAGCACACTATAGAATGAGATGAGGAGATGAAGATAATCAGAACACACTATTTTTAACGTGGTAAAACCTCTCCCAATAGAGGAAACATCCACGGTGACTTCTAAGTCACGAAAGTAAAAAATCCACTAATAACAAATAGCAGTTACAAACAATACAACATACATGCACACAACTCAGCCTATTCTAAGTTTAGGAATATACCCCACTTGGTGTCCTTCTAACTTCTTGTAGATCTGATTGTGGATGATGTTCTTCCAGTTTGATAACTTCCACTTTGCTTTAGCTTTCTTTTCGTCGACTCAATAATCTTTGATCATATTCTCAACACTTTCAGTGTGGTAGTGTGTCAAGTGTTTGTGATGTGATTTATATCCACATGCATGAACTCACACACACTTAGTTTGTACAGATAGTCCTTGAAAATTACATATAAAGACTATATGCTGTGATTTTCTTTTCTTTCTTCCTTACAAAACTTGAAACCTTTTGACCTTTTAATCTATGCTAGATTCCACGGATATCTTGCTTCAAAATTACTCAAGATCTTAATCAATCTCTGTTTTTAAAAAGGATTTTAGAGATTGAAAACCTCCAAGTGAGAATCTAACTAGGTCAAGGTTAAGTTTCACAAGAACAGAAAACATAAAACATTTACAGATCTAAATCAGCAAAGATTTTCACAAAACGAGAAAAAAATATGCAGATCTAGTGACATGTAACATGCAAAGTGTAGATCTAAGATTTCTATGAAAAAGAAATACAGATCTCACCAAAAATGTCTAAGTTGATAACAAGATCACAGATCAAGAGGTTACAGCTACAAACGATCAAACCAGTAACACCAATCTCTCTCAAACACTCAAGGTTGTGTTTGGGGTTTTGAATATTTGAAGGTTTGAATATGGTTTGAAGTTGTTTAGGGTTAGGGTTAGGGTTTCTCTAACTCAGCTTCCCTTTCTCTCTCTTCTCTCTTTTCTTTTCTCTCTTCTCTCTCACTTCTCTCTTCTCTCTTTTTTTCTCTCAAATTGGACGACTGCCAAAAGTCTTAAAATGCTGAGAATGAGAGGGTTTATATAGGAGCCAAGGAAGGTTCTGGATTGCTGATAGCAATCAACGGTTGAGATTCAGTCTTCCTTATATTGACTTGATCCAAGGGTTGTAAAATATCGGTTGGTTAAAACGAAGGTGATTGGTCCACAGTGATAACACATGGATAGGCTTAAAACACATGCAGGCCATAGATAACGTTTGATCTAACGATCCACAATACACCAGGCAGTTCTCTCACAAAACAAACACAAATGAGATAACAAGAGCATGACAAGTGTTGGCATTTCAATGGCTGGCAAACGCGCGTCCAAATTAATTACATGCAACACCCTAAAGTCTCTGGCGCATTGATATTCTACCCAATCAAACATTATAATGAAAAACTAATTTTTCATAATAGCATTTTAACCACACAAAGTTTACAAACACACTTTTATTTAAGAAAACATTATTTTAAAAATGTTTAAAAATTCCCCAAAAAAATTATTAAAACAACATTTTAAAGGGCATTTAACATACAATCAATATGAGCAATATATACACATGTATGCACTTCTAATGTGTGTAGTGTGATTCAATTTATAACTTTTGGATCATTGAAGAGGATTAGAGAGTGAATAAGTCTGAGGTACTTTGGATTCTAGGTTAGACAACAAATTTTGTCACTATTTCCAAATTAGATGAACACTTATACAATATAGACTTAAGTAAGTCAAAGGTATAAGGTGCTTCAATCTCCCCCTTTGGAAATATGAGACAAAATCTCCTTTTAGTTAGCTTAAACTCTTAGGGAACCAAAAAAAAATAAAACCTAGTCCTATACAAAAGATACTATCTACCCATTTCCTAGAAAGACAAAAATTACATAACTCAACTATTTACAAATTTGTACACTAGAGAGAAATGGTAGAAAACCAGTAGAAGAGGTTCCTGCAAATAAGCACTAAGATCAAGCAGTTTAGATGTAATGTGAACAAAACATTGAACCCGTAAGACTCAAATTTCTCTCCCATTTTGTCTCAAATGGACAAAGGGTAAAAAAATTACGGTCTTAAGAGATTAATCAGCACATACCATACCTATAGAATTACGCAATTACAGAAATCTGTTATAGTCTAAAGGTTTAGTGAACATGTCTGCAAGTTGCAAATCAGTAGGTAGGTAATGGATTTCTAACTCCTTAGTCTCAACAAGTTCGCGTATAAAGTGATGTCTTATTTTAATATGCTTAGTTCGCGAGTGTTGAACCGGGTTTTTAGATATGTTAATGGCGCTTTGATTGTCACAATACAATTGTAACTGATCTTCTTTAATCCCATAGTCGCTTAACATTTGTTTTATCCATAACAATTGAGCACAACAACTTCCAGCTGCTATATATTCGGACTCAACCGTAGATAAAGATGTGCAATTCTATTTTTTGCTACTCCAACCTACTAAATTATTGCCGACATAATAACAGGCACCTGATGTACTCTTACTGTCATCAGTACAACCGGCCCAATCAGCATCAGTATACCCTATGATGGTGCTGCAGGTATCATTAGTGTACCTAAGTCCAAGATTAAGAGTGCCTTTTATGTACTTTATTATACGTTTTACACAAGATAAATGGCTCTCTTTAGGGTTATTCTGGTAACGTGCACACAGACATACAACATACATTATATCTGGTCGTGAGACAGTTAGATAGAGTAGACTACCAATCATACTACGATAAAGTGTGGAATCAACTGACTTCCCATTTTCATCTTTACATAATTTAACAGTAGTACTCATTGGCGTTTTGGCAACTTTAGCATTAATTAAACCAAACTTCTTAACAAGGTCTAAGGCATACTTAGTTTGAGAGACAAATAATCCATCAGAATTCTGTTTCACTTGAAATCCTAAGAAAAGTTGTAGCTCCCCCATAAGGGACATGTGAAACTCCTTATGCATAATAGCAGAAAAGGATTTAACTTCAGATGTTGAAGTAGACCTAAAGATGATGTCGTCTACATAGACTTGGGCTATAATAATATTTTTGTCAAAATGTTTGACAAAGAGTGTCTGGTCATTTCCTCCTCTCTTAAAACCTTTATCCAACAAAAAGTTGGAAAGGCGTTCATACCAAGCTCTAGGAGCTTGTTTTAAGCCGTACAAAGCCTTTTTTAGATGAAAAACATGGTCTGGGTATTTTGGGTCAATGAACCCTTTGGGTTGTTCTACATACGTCTCTTCGGACAGAATTCCATTGAGGAAGGCAGACTTGACATCCATTTGATAAAGTGTAAATTTTAAGTGACACGCTATGGCGAAAAGAAGTCGAATAGATTCAAGACGAGTGACTGGGGCAAATGTCTCGCTAAAATCTATCCCTTATATTTGAGAGTAACCTTGAGCAACAAGTCTATCTTTGTTTCTAAGGATTACCCCATTTTCGTCAGATTTGTTCTTAAAGATCCAACGTGTGCCAATAACATTTTTATTTTGAGACCGCGGTACAAGATACCAGACATCGTGAATGACAAATTGTAAAAGTTCTTCCTGCATTGCAGAAATCCAGTGTGTGTCATTCAATACTTCATTAACATTTTTCGGTTCCACAAGGGAGACGAAACATGCGTAATTAGCATAATTTCTTAACTGGGATCTAGTATGGACAGGCTCATTAGGATTACCGACCACGTTGTCAATGGGATGATCTTTAGAGACCCAGCCAGGTACTTCTGGACTCTCAATAGGTAATGAGTCATCTATTTCTGGTGAATCATTTTTGAAATCATTTTCAGATTCAACCACAATAGGTGACTCAGATATCTTATTTTCGACAATAGTGTCGCTTACAATTACATTTATCGACTCCATAAGGGTCTTAGTACGCAGATTGTATATACGATATGCACGACTGTTTGGAGAGTAACCTAAAAAGATGGCTTTATCTCCACGCGTCTCGAATTTGGACAAATGTTCTCTGTCTTTACAGACGTAACACTGACTTTCGAAAGTTCTTAGATATTTCAGATTAGGCTTCTTACCGTACCACGACTCATAAGAGGTTTGTTTAGTGTTTTTCTTAAGGTAAACACGATTAATGATATGACATGCAGTTCTAATAGATTCTACCCAGAAGTACTTAGGTAGAGATTTGGCATGCAACATTACACGCGCCATCTCTTGAAGAGTTCGATTTTTCCTTTCGGCAACACCGTTCTGTTGAGGTGTCTTAGGGGAACTGAATTCGTGTTTGTAACCGTTGTATTCATAATATTCAACTATTCCTGTGTCTATGAACTCTCCCCCTCTATCGCTACGAATGCGATTGACTTGTGTGTCCTTCTCATTTTCAATTCTTAGTAAAATTTTCAAAAATGTCTGCAACGTGTCAGATTTATGTTTCAAGAAGGCAACCCAAGTGAATCGTGTAAAATCATCAACCATGACTAGGATATAACTGTGTCCACAAAGACTAACAGTTCTAGAAGGACCAATAAGGTCCATATGGATGAGATCTAGAGGTCTAGAGGTGAGAATGTCTTTAACTTTTTTATGCGAAGTCTTAACTATTTTTACTTCCTGGCAATGACCACAAACAACGCTGGTAATAGGTTTAATTTTAGGTTTTCCTCTAACTATCTCTTGACTAGACAATCTACCAAGGATATCATAACTTAGGTGACCCATACGATTATGCCAGATTTCATTGTCATCCATTCTGACAATGTTACAGGTTTCAGAACTAGTCTTGACAGTATAGCAGTTGTCAAGTGTTCTAAATCCGGTAATGATGAATTCACCTTTATCATTTAGAATTTTGCAATTGTTCTTTGAAAAGGTAACTGTATGGTCTGAGTCACAAAATTATGATATACTTAGGAGGTTGGCTTTAAGGCCTTTAACTAAAAGTACATTTTCCAGAACAGGCATTCCCTCTTCTTTTAGGGTTCCTTTACCTATGATCTGGGATGAAACTCCATCGCCAAAAACTACTTTACCTCTAGAAAATCTGGTTTTGTTTAAGAGTTTGGTTTCATCTCCTGTCATATGTTTGGAGCATCCTGAATCTAAATACCAACCAGATGAAGTGTGTTCAGCTTTTAAGGCAGTGATGACAATGTTACACTTCATTTGGGGTAAAAGATCATCTTTTCTAACCCAAATAGCTCTAGTTTTAATTTTGCGCAAGTTTGCTCTCATTTGATAAAATTTTTGAGAAGCATCTTTTTGTCGAAAAACATTTGGCGCAACAAACTGATTTTTATGGAAAAATTGAGCTTTTGGTTTAGGAAACTTTCTGGGAGCCTTTCTCTTAAATGAACTCTTAGTTTTGGTCTTTCTATTCCTGTAGTTAGAGTTCTTGTCAGGTTGTCTTGGAAGGACATAATGGTTACGATTTTGCCTAGAATAGTTAAAGTTCTTGTAAACAGGAGTGTTGTACACAGGGGTGTTTAGACGCCTAGCATAACAACCTTCAAAGGAATGACCATAAACGTCACAGTATGAGCAATATTGATTGCTTGAGGGATGTAGTTCCTTAGGAAAACTTCTAAAGATGGGTTTAATAGGATTCTGTTGAGAAATCTTATTCCTAGGAGGTATGGTTTTAAAGGTAGATTCAGCCTTTCTGATCAAAGGACAAACGTATTTAGTCTCAAGTGTACTGTCAGCCTTAGAGTTACTAGACTCTCCAATGTCTTTCTGTTGTTGCTTTTGATAATATTCCTTTTTAATAAAATGAAAATCTGGGCAAGTTTCGATTGGTCTTTTGCCCCCAGACACAAACTTAATAGGTTCGAGATTTTTAGTTTGTGGTTTATTCTTAGGGCAGAATCCAATACCGGTTCTATCATCAGAATTAGTCTTAGAGTCAACAACAAAGTCAGTGAAACAATTTGAATTGTTTTCAAACTTAGAAATTTTTTTGAAAACAGTTGTTGTCTTTGTTTTTGCTTCTTCCAGTTCTAATAATGTTCCCTTATATTTCATTTCTAGGGTTTCATTAGTTTTAGTCAACTCTTTTAATTTTTTATCAAAAGTTTCAATTTCAGATTGATGTGTCAGACACTGGTTAGTGTACTCTTCGGCATTCAGCTTCACAATAAGACTTAGATCATCTAATTTCTTAGTCAGGTCTCTAACAGTCTTCTCCAGTCTAGTGCCTTTTTTAAGGGTTTTAGCATACAAAGTATGAATATCTGGGAGGTCATCTGTGTCTGAGTCGCTAAGTGAAGTGTGTGTAGTGACCCCTAACGATTCAGTTTTAGTACTCACGCACCCATTTACATCGTCGTTATCTAGATCACTTTGACTCACACACACGGAACTAGAGCTAGTAACATTTTCAGATAACAAGGCATCTAGGCTAGTCAAAGCAGTATTCACAAGAGCAGGAGTAGAGGTATCATTATCACACACAGGTATATCATCATTGTAAATGATCTTAGCAAAAAATGACATGCAAGGGTCAAATACATTAGATGACTCAAGTTCCTCTTCATCAGAGTCACTTGAATCATCCCAAGTTTTACAGACATTGGCTCTATTGTGTGTGTTGGTTTTATTCAGATTAACTCTGCAATCATGAGCAATGTGACCTAGTTTCCCACATCTAAAGCATTCAATCTTTTTAAGGTCTCTGTTAGATCTGAAGTTGTTGTCCTTAGGATGTTTGTCAAGACCTCTCTCATGAGGTTTGGGATTAGACACAGTTGGATAATTAGGCTTGCCTTGTTTAGATGCCTGTTTGTTTCTAAATTTAACAATTTTCTTAAATTGTTTGGACATTAAGGCAATCTGATTATCTAGTTTGTCTATATCACACTCCTTATCAGAGTCACAGTTGGTCAAATTGGTTTCATGTTTAGGTATCTTAGAGGAAAAACTCAAGTTAGAGTTGGGCTGTTTTCTTTGAGACTGATTTAATTGTTTCTTAAAGTCTAATTCCATTTCCGCAGTCCTAAGTTTGCTACTGAGTAACTCAGGGGTGAGGTTTTGATCACTCATCTCCTCAATAGCATACCTCTTGTTGTCAAACTTTTGTGGTAATGATCTTAGGATTTTAGAAACAATCTCATTCCTATCATATGTTATACCATTAGCATGCAACTTAGTAACTATATCAGTTAGGTTCATATAAAAGTCATCAAAAGACTCAGAGTCAGACATAATCAAAGAGTTGTACTGCTGGGTAAGCATTTGAGTTTTAGAAGCTTTAACTCTTAAGTCTCCTTCATGGGCAGTAATTAATGTGTCCCAAGATTCCTTGGAAGTGGCACAAGATGAGATTCTCTTGAACTCATACTCATTAATTGACATAAAGATGGCATTCTTGCCTTTATTGTTATTTCGAGAAAGTGTTTTATCTTCTTGGGTAAACTCACTTAAGATTTTCTTTACCCTCTCATCACTTCCTTCAGTGGCTGGTTTAGTAGGATAAGTATATCCATTTTCAATAATGTCCCAGACATCATCTCCTAAAGTCCCTTGGATGAAGGCAACCATTCTTACTTTCCAGTAAGCAAAGTTGTTTCCATCAAAGAGTGGAGGTCTGGACAAATTACCAAACCTTTCATTCTTCTCGTCCATAGTTAAGATTTTCAGAAAACGATTTCAGAAACACAAGATCCTTTTTGAAATAAAAGTTTACAGGGCTCTGATACCAATTGAAAAACGTTACTAATGCCGTTTAATACAATGATTAAACTGTATAAGCAACTCCGAGTTGTTTGTTGAAGAAACCCTTTTCTTTTGAAAATAAAAAAAAATAAACAACAAGATGTGTTTACAAAAACTTATGTACGAGAATAACCAAGACTTTGTAATCAGTTTTAAAACTAAGATAGTTTCAAAATATCAGCACACTATAGAATGAGATGAGGAGATGAAGATAATCAGAATACACTATTTTTAACGTGGTAAAACCTCTCCCAATAGAGGAAACATCCACGGTGACTTCTAAGTCACGAAAGTAAAAAATCCACTAACAACAAATAGCAGTTACAAACAATACAACATACATGCACACAACTCAGCCTATTCTAAGTTTAGGAATATACCCCACTTGGTGTCCTTCTAACTTCTTGTAGATCTGATTGTGGATGATGTTCTTCCAGTTTGATAACTTCCACTTTGCTTTAGCTTTCTTTTCGTCGACTCAATAATATTTGATCTTATTCTCAACACTTTCAGTGTGGTAGTGTGTCAAGTGTTTGTGATGTGATTTCTATCCACATGCATGAACTCACACACACTTAGTTTGTACAGACAGTCCTTGAAAATTACATATAAAGACTATATGCTGTGATTTTCTTTTCTTTCTTCCTTACAAAACTTGAAACCTTTTGACCTTTTAATCTATCCCAGATTCCACGGATATCTTGCTTCAAAATCAGTCAAGATCTTAATCAATCTCTGTTTTTAAAAAGGATTTTAGAGATTGAAAACCTCCAAGTGAGAATCTAACTAGGTCAAGGTTAAGTTTCACAAGAACAGAAAACATAAAACATTTACAAATCTAAATCAGCAAAGATTTTCACAAAACGAGAAACAAATATGCAGATCTAGTGATATGTAACATGCAAAGTGTAGATCTAAGATTTCTATGAAAAAGAAATACAGATCTCACAAAAAATGTCTAAGTTGATAACAAGATTACAGATCAAGAGGTTACAGCTACAAACGATCAAACCAGTAACACCAATCTCTCTCAAACACTCAAGGTTGTGTTTGGGGTTTTGAATATTCGAAGGTTTGAATATGGTTTGAAGTTTTTTAGGGTTAGGGTTAGGGTTTCTCTAACTCAGTTTCCCTTTCTCTCTCTTCTCTCTTTTCTTTTCTCTCTTCTCTCTTCTCTCTTTTTTTCTCTCAAATTGGACGACTGCCAAAAGTCTTTAAATGCTGAGAATGAGAGGGTTTATATAGGAGCCAAGGAAGGTTCTGGATTGCTGATAGCAATCAACGGTTGAGATTCAGTCTTCCTTATATTGACTTGATCCAAGGGTTGTAAAATAGCGGTTGGTTAAAACGAAGGTGATTGGTCCACAGTGATAACACATGGATAGGCTTAAAACACATGCAGGCCATAGATAACGTTTGATCTAACGATCCACAATACACCAGGCAGTTCTCTCACAAAACAAACACATATGAGATAACAAGAGCATGACAAGTGTTGGCATTTCAATGGCTGGCAAATGCGCGTCCAAATTAATTACATGCAACACCCTAAAGTCTCTGGCGCATTGATATTCTACCCAATCAAACATTCTAATGAAAAACTAATTTTTCATAATAGCATTTTAACCACACAAAGTTTACAAACACACTTTTATTTAAGAAAACATTATTTTAAAATTTTTTTAAAATTCCCAAAAAAATTATTAAAACAACATTTTAAGGGGAATTTAACACACAATCAATATGAGCAATATATACACATGTATGCACTTCTAATGTGTGTAGTGAGATTCAATTTATACCTTTTGGATCATTGAAGAGGATTAGAGAGTGAATAAGTCTGAGGTACTTTGGATTCTAGGTTAGACAACAAATTTTGTCACTATTTCCAAATTAGATGAACACTTATACAATATAGACTTAAGTAAGTCAAAGGTATAAGGTGGTTCATAGGCAAAAGGCATGTCTTGGCATTTAATGTTTATGACGTGGAAACAACTAGTGCATCAGGCATTTAATGTTGTGACATAAAGTATGAGGGATATTTTTCATAGTCTTTAATGACTGAGATGCCTCGGGGATGGTGTGGGGGGCTATTTAAGGACCACAACCACCCCTGAGGAGAGGATGATCTTTTGAGAGTTTAAGAAGTTATTACTAGAGGGAATACACATCAGAGAGAGTTATTACAAACCAGAGGTCGTATTCACTCACCATTGTCATTTATTATGAAGCTTTTAATACTTGATAGAGATTCTTAAGGGTAGTTGATGTGTTTGCTGCCTGCCAAGGTGTATCTAGGGTGATTACTTCTCTCTCCCTCTAGCTAAGTTAATTCTAAGTTTATTACTACCTTCTGAGTTATACACGAGAGATTTGTGATTTTAATTAATTCTAAGTTTATTACTACCTTCTGAGTTATACACGAGAGATTTGTGATTTTAAACTGAGTCTTATCTTCACTAAGGGTTTGTGTTTGCATGTTCTACCACTAACCCAAGGTTTTAGCCATTTAACTTATCATCACCATACTTCAAAGGGGTTACACCTCCATCTTATCTAAAGTACCCTCTTATATTTAGCGACTCCGCTGGGGAGGCATTCTTCAAAGTAAGGAGTATGGCGCAAGATAATGTTAATCGAAGGCTTAACTTTGATGACATCTAACATAATGATGAACACGCTGCGAGAGAACAAGAGGCCCTAAGGGATGGGGCTCCTCGAGTAGAGGTACCTCTGGTTCCATTGACGTCAGGCGTTCCGAGGTTGACACAACCTTCCACGAGCGCGGGGTTGGGACCCACTCAGGTCGCGCTCCTCATGAGCAAGTTTTATGAGTTTTTGTAAACTTTAGTAGATTCAACTATGCTGGGAGAATTGGAGGCTAATGCCTTCGTAACACCAGGGGTAGTTCCAACAGACCCTGGTGCAGGTGTTGCGGGAAAGGTCCCAGCAAGCATACCCTCTGTTGTGAATCAAGCAGTGGGAACCTCAGGAGTTTCAACGGCCTTTGCTGTGACGTTTGTGCCAGTTGCAAAGGGCACCCAGCCCATGGTGCCAATGGTTGTTGCCCTAGTAGCATCACCCATGGAGGAAATGAGAAAGGAGATGCAGAAAGAGATGTTGAAGTTTATGCAAGCCTCCTCGCAATCTGCTAGCGAGGTAGCTTCGGTTTATGATCACTTTCGAACACCCTATCCTCAGGAATACAACGATGAGCCCTATCCAAAGGACTATATCCTCCTATTTTTGAAAAATACACAGGAAAGGGTGGTAACCCAAAGGAGCATATTAAGCGCTTTGTTAAACATTTAGGGGAACATTATAATAATAAAAGGCTTAGGTTGAGGGAGTTTTCTAAGTGCTTGACCGATAAAGCCTATACCTGGTATTCCCATTTGGCTCCCAATAGCGTTTCCACATGGGAAGAGATGCACGTGTTGTTTGTCCAGAAGTTCTTTCTGGTAGAAGATGAATTTACTTTGACCCAACTAGGTCGGGAGAAGCAATGTCCTGGGGAAGAAGTGGTGGCCTCTGTTCGAAGATTCAGAAAAAGATCCCTCGACGTGAGGGAGGAGGCCAAAGAATACAAGTTATTGCAGATCTGCACAGAGGGGATGCTTCATGAGTACATCTGCCATCTTATCAATGAGACGCACGAGGGTACTTTTGCGGCGTTCTTAAAGGCTGCGAGAAATATCTCCTTGGTGGTACGGACCAATCCGGTGGTGGTGCCCATGATGTTTAGGCAGCCGATGCAACCCGCGGGGGGGGGGGGGGGGGGGGGAGGTCTCAGCCCCCATGGGTAGGGTACACCGAAAGGGGAGATAGGGGCAAAGCACCGAAGAAGGAAAATAAGAGGAAGTTCAGAAGAGACAGGGAAGACCCACCACCATTGCCTTGTACAGTGGAAGAAGTTATCAGCTGTTACAATGCGATGGCCCAAGGGGGAACGGTCTATGAGCCAAAGGACGTTCCCGCTGGGGAGACCGATGCGAAAATGAAGGTGAATCCAAAATATTACCAGGTTCATCGGAGGATCCAGCATCCAACCGAGAGTTGATTTATGATGAAAAGAATCAGCGATAAGTATGTGAAGGCAGGGACGTTGCAAATCTCTCCACAGAACGTCAACAACAACCCACTGCCAGCACATGGGGCCAATATCATGGTGGCCTATGATGAAGAGGCTGAGAGAGGAGAAAGAGAGTCAACAATGAAGCAAGCAGAGTACGAAGAGGCTTTGGAAGATTGCACGAGGGGAATGGATAATGTAGTGTTGGCTTATGACGAAGAAAACGCCAAAGATGTGGAGGATGTATATGGTGTTGAAGGTGAGGAGGTAGACCCAACTCTATAATACTGTGTAGTTTCAAAATCCCTGAAGTTCACCTGGTTCTTTGACCAAGTGGGGATTCCCAAGGAGAGTAGGTTGGAGATAACCTAGGAAATACTCGATATTGTAAGGAAGAACGCAGTCCGTTCGCTGAGATGGAAGGGACCCATGGCCAGGTTGGTGAGAAGGTTCCTGTCAGAGGTATCCTTTAGCGATGCAGATAGGGTTGTAAGGTTCCCTCACAACAGGTCGTTGTATGTGATCGCCAGTGTCAACGGAGTTAGCTTCGCAAGGACTCTTATGGATGGGGGAGCTTCCATCAATATTATTCTAATCAACTCTTTTCACGCAGCAAATATTCTAGAAGAAAAGTTTGTCCCCATGCCTTTGGTAATTTTGGGGTATGATAATAAATCTTCCAAATCCATTGGGTACGTCAATGTTCGGATTATAATGGGAAATCTTAGTTCCCATATCAAGTTCCACGTAATAGAGAGTGCAACTTCCTATCATCTGCTAATAGGAAGGGTTTGGATGCACAACCAAGGGCTTGTTCCTTCTACGTACCACCAATGTGCCAAAGAAAATGTCAAGGGAACAGAGGTGACCATTAGGGCTACAAAGAGGCCCTTCCCTATTGAGGAGGCTCACTTGGTGGACACAAGTTTTAACACGAAGTTAGAGGATGATGTCCGGGTCCTAACAAGAAGAATGGAGGGAGTGTGGGTTCCCTCGATCAGAGAAAGGATGGGACCCGTGAATGAGTAAGGTAAGGAGGTTGCAAGCAGCACAAGGGTAATAGCCGAGGAGGCTCACCAGGTGGTCCCTCGACCTCAAAGTATCTCTAAGCAGCTCAAAGATAGGATGAGGCCCAGAGCAGACCCAATGGAGTATGAGGTTCAACAACAAAGCGTGCTGAGCCGATTCTCAGGAGAAAGAATGGCCAAGGCTTCTAGAGAGAAGAAGAGGAAGGCAGTCACCACTACCAGCAGACAATGCAAGAAGGTCGTTACCGAGGAAGGAAAGGTGGTGTATCGATTATAACGATGTGAGCGAGCGGTCGAGGAAGCTGATAATGAGGTTGACCCGATATATGAATGCTTTCTGGTGGATCAATGGGGATAATGTATGGTGATATACAACTCGAACATATAGGAGTTCGTAGAGAATGTCATCAAAGAGCTAGATTACATAGAAGATCAGCCAAAGCCACAGGCACAAAAGTTGGAGCAGTTGAACCTAGCGAAAGAAGGAGAGGATCCGAGGCCCATCTTTATCTCGAAGGATCTCAGTAAGGAGAAACTAGGGGCCTTAGTTGAGTTGATTCAGAAGTTTATAGACATCTTCGCATGGAAATACACAGAGATAGAGGGACTGGACGAGGAAGTAAGCTGCCACAGGTTGAACATAATGCCTTCAGCCATTCCAGTAAAACAGGTGACGAGAACGTACAAGACCAAGCTAGATTTAAAGATCAAGGAAGAGGTTCAATGCTTACTAATGGCAGGGTTCATCACACCGATACAGCACCCACTCTGGCTATCCAATATTATCCCAGTGGGGAAGAAAGACAAAAACTAGATAAGGATCTGCGTGGACTTCAGAGATTTGAATAGAGCCTGCCCCAAAGACGAGTTCCCTCTACCCTCCATCGATATACTGATAGATGCAACAGCAGGTCATGAGATGTATAGGTTCATGGATGGGTATGTAGGGTACAACCAGATCAATATGGAGCCCATGGATGCAGGGAAAACAACGTTCAAAACCCCATTGGGTAACTTCATGTACAGGGTGATGCCGTTTGGACTCAAGAACACCGGGGCAACTTACCAGAGAACAATGATGGCCATTTTCCATGAATTCTTCCAAAAATTTGTGGAATTCTATGTGGATGATTTGGTCATCAAATCGAGGAAGGAGGAGTCCCATCTTAGCTATTTGAGGAAGGTGTTTTCTCGTTGCAGGAAGTTTAAATTGAGGATGAACCCACTGAAGTATGTTTTTGGAGTAACAAGTGGGAAATTCCTAGGCTTTATGGTTGACCGACAAGGGGTACAGATGGACCAGGACAAATAACAGGCGATCTTGGAAATGCCATGTCCGAGAACGGCGAAAGAGCTGAAGAGTTTCCTCGGTAAAGTCTCTTACCTCAGGAGATTTGTGCCTAGATTAGCTGAAGTAACACACCCATTAATGCAGCTGTTTCAAAAGAACTTGAAGTTCAAGTGGGAGGAGGTTCACCAGGAGTCTCTCGACGGGATAAAGAAACTGCTCGTTTCACCACAGATCATGGTTCCCCCAAGGGCAGGAGTACCGTTGCAGCTATACCTCACATCCACTAAGAGGTCCGTGGGAGCTTTGCTGGCACAAGAGATTGACGAGAAAGAACGGTCAGTCTATTACCTCAGCAGGATCATTCATGGGCCAGAAGTCAGATACAGTAGCTTAGAAAGGAATTGTTTAACCTTAGTCTTTGTAGCACAAAAACTTAGGCATTATATGATGTCTTTTACAATTCATATTGTAATTAGATGTGATCAAGAACAATTTTAATTGGTAGGGCAGTTAGGTGGTTCCTCATCCTATTTGAATATGAATTGAAGTGTGTGGTGCCTCGCGCAATCAAAAGTCAGGCATACACTGATCTGTTTGCTATCTTCCCCTCAGGAACGTTCGAGCCACCCAAAGAAGATATTCCAGGAGACGATTTACAGGCTAACCATCTAGACGCAACGGACGAGGAATGGACAATGCAGTTCGATGGGTCATCGGCAGAAAAGAAAGGAGGAGAAGGGGTTACTCTTTCGAAAGGAATGGAGGAGATTTGCCTTTTTTACAAGATAAATTTCCCTTGCTCGAACAACGAGGAAGAATATGAAACATCGGTGTTGGGATTGATAGAGGCTCTTCGAAGGGGAATCCGTTCACTTTGCATCAAGGGGGATTCAAACTTGGTGGTTCAGCAAGTGAATGGAGAATAAGCGTTGTAACATATGAGGTGGCACCATACAGAATAATCATTCAGAGGCTCCTCGGCCAGTTCTATCGAATCAAGAACAAGAGGTAGCCCAAAACAATGAACTGTCACCCAGACGTATATGACACCATTGCCCAGAAGATGATCATGAGGAATGATACAACTACTGTCGTGATCCAATGAAGAACAACTCCTTCGATGATACAGTTAATTCTACCAATGGAAGAGGACGCAGACTCGAGGGGAAAGATCAAAAGGCAATTAGAATCTAGGGAAGGAGCGATGGGGCTGAGAGAATTAGCCCAATACTTTACGAATCAGGGAAACCTTTACTTAAAAATTACAGGAGGGTGGTTGTCAAGATGCATCGGTCCAGAAAAGGCAGGGAAAAGATTAAAGAAAACACACGAAGTGCACTGCAAAACAACTGAGATACCCCTCTACCGGAGGATTCAAAGAGAGGGGTATTTTTAGCCTAAGATGAAACAGGATGCGGTGGAGCTATAGCGGAATTACGATAAATGCCAGTTATTCTTCGAGGCAGCAGAATGTCATTTCGTAGAGGCTCAGTCTGGCTAGAGACAGCCCTACATCGACTTCATTAAGGATGGAGTTATCCTAATGGAGAAAATTGATGCGATGGGACTCCGGTGAAGGACCCCAAGATTCTACGTTCAGGAGGGGCAGCTTTATCGAAGGGGATACTTCAACAGTACTTTGTGTTGTATCACGAGAGAAGAGGCAACAGAGTTCCTCAAGCAAGCATACGATCCAGCTCACATAGGAGGGGCCGAGTTATATGACCAATTGATGACTTTAGGAAACTATTAGCCAATGATGGAGAAAGATTCAGCTGAGTTCGTTCAAAAGTGCAAGGCTTGCCAACTTTATAGAAATATGATCCATTCCCCGTTAGTGAACTTACACTCCCTAGCAACTCCTTATCCTTTTCACACTTGAGCGTTCGACCTGGTAGGGGCAACACACCCCTCTTCGAGGGGGAATATATGGATATTAGTAGTAATAGAGTGCTTCACAAAGTGAGCAGAGGCGATACCACTGAGAAGGTAAACAGCAGGAGTGGTGAGCAACTTCATCAGAGAGTACATCATTTGTCATTTTGGGATCCCAAGGTTATCCTTTCAGACAATGGGACCCCTTTCATCAATTCAGAAGTAACGATGCTCACAGACAAATACTCCATTGTCCATCACACTTAGATGGTGGCATACCCAAAGGGAAACGGTCAAGCCGAAGCGACTAATAAAACTTTGGTCAATATCTTAGCCAAAATGATGGAGGATTTCTCAGGATCGTGGGATGATAAGATACCAGCCGTATTGTGGGCATATCGAACAACTAAGAGGAAACCCACAGGGTATACATCGTTCTCTCTTATCTATGGGGCCGATGCGATTCTCTTAGTAGAGTTATAAGTCCCCTCTGCTCGATATGCTTTGCGAAGTAGCATGCTCCCCCAGAATAGACATGTGCAGTTGGAGGCGTTGGACGAACACAGAGATAATGCGATGCAACACTTTCAAATGTATATGAAGCAACTCTCTAGGGTGTATGATAACTTAGTGAGACCAAAGAAGTTCCTGGAGGGGGACCTCGTGTTGAAAGTAGCAGTGAAACATATCAGGGGGCTTTATCTACCCAAGTTTGCAGCAAATTGGGAAGAACCTTTCATTGTGAAGGAAGCTCATGACTCAGGTTATTGCCTAATCTCTAAGATAGAAGAAGACATACCATTTAAGATTAACAATAAATGGTTGAAAGCCTATCATGTGTAAATAGTTATTTTTTACCATTGATGTAGTTCGCCATTATGAATACACAAGTTTTTTGTTTTTATGAGTGTATAAGTAATTTTTATGATGGTGACGCAACTCAGAAAGTGTCTCTAATGTGCGTTCACTCTAGGCACAAGTGCAAGCCTGTCGCGTTAGTAATAAACCCGATAAGTAGGGATCGTATCCACAGGGAACTAGGACAACAAAGTTGTAACGACGAGAAAAGACGAAGGAATCCCCCTAACTTTGACTCTAAAAAGAAAGAAAAAATGATTTGGTTTCGAGAATTGACTACAACTAAGTGCAATTATGAAATTATGAGAAGATGCAATTAGACTAAGTTACCTAAAATATTAATGAAAAATTCTTTGAACTTTTAAACTATATGATGGGAAAAACGGGATGGGAATACAATCCCCCAACCCTAGTGTATTGCAGGTATAATACTAATCGTGAATTTAACTGATTGATTAGACCCAGAATTTAGTACTTCCAAGCATTACGTATATGAGGTTCAAGCCCGCATCATACTTAATCTGAGGACGAGTAAATCGGTATTGATAGTTACTCTCGAATTGCATTTGAAAGCATTTCGGTTACTCAGAAGCAAACGAGATCTAAAGATCTACAATTATCGTGTCCTTACGCAATACGGTCATAATCAATCACTAAATTCAGAGGATTAATATTTACACATGCAATTATCACATCAGGTTGGGTTCATGAATCCCGACCATGAAAGTTTAGCCGGACATATGAAAATTTTAAAACAACATGATGGGAAGGAATGCAAACATTTTTATTGAGTAATGAAGATGCAGAAAGATGAAATTATAAATGAACAAACAACTAGCACAAATATTGGAACATAAATTGGAATACTTGTACTTGAATTGCAGCTTGAAAATAATCTAGATTTTATTGTTCTTTGCCTTCTAAATGAATTACAAATCTTCCTTCAGGAATTGGAAGCCTCCCCTCCGTTTGGGAGGAGTTTACCATATATTAACTACGAAAAACCAGAGTTTGAACCAACTAGGACTCTATTTTTACAAGTGGATAATTTCAAAATTTTGAGAACAGAACTGATCCGGTTAAATGCTTCGGTTCGGTTCCATATTTTGTAGCTTTCACAGAAAACTTCTTCGAACATGGGATCGGTTCATTTTTGTCCATCTTCGGTTCGGTTCCATATTTTCATCCCTTCACAGAAAGTTTATCCAATGTGGATTTGGTTCGTTTTTCCTTTGATTCTGTTCGATTTGTTTTTCCATCCTTAACAGAAGCCTTTCCCATGAGGGATTCAGTTCGTTTTTCCTCACTAGGGTTTGGTTCCCTTTTGTCAGTCTTTGCAGAAACCTTGCTTTTTTTTGTTTCCTTGGAGCTTTTGGTATGGAACTTGATTGATAGCACCGAACACCTACAAAATATATGACGAACACACGAAACTCGACATACTCGTTAGAAACTTTTCATTATCCACAATACGATATAATCCACTTGAATGACATTGCGCGCAGTGATAAAACCTTCTAAATTACGAGAATAAATGGTAAGAATTTATGCCTAATCAAACCCCCCTAACTTAGAATGTTGATCGTCCCGAGCAATGTAAAAGAATCGCAATAAGGTCTAGCTCTTAAAAGGGATAGGATACCTCTTTCATGGGTACGCGATTGCATTTAGCGTATGCAACAAGCCTTTAAACCCCTAGGTCACCCTAGTAGGACGAGTTGTGTCTCGTGAGGGTTTGCAGAGAATATACCCATAAAATTCGACTCAAGGAAAAATCAAAATACTTAAAAATTGTACAATTTAAACTTTCCCAGAAAATAGTCATCATCAAGTCATATTGACAAGTCTCAAACCGTAGTGCGTGTGTGCGAAGCCAAAAATTTAATCGCGGATTTCCACCGATTGACCCTTACGTTACTTATCCGAAAATTCGTTTTGATTTCAAAATCTCACGGGATACTCTCTCATACGAATCTCACGAATTGTGGCTATTCTCTCGGTATGCATGATATAAAGAGTAAATATAATGGACGCAAAGTCACGCACACAATTTAAAAGACGGAAATTTCATAGTGATAGGATCTCATCAATGGAATACGATTTTAAAAACGGGAACATTGCCTCTTTTTCGCATTTCCAATCTCTTTTATTATCTTTTAGTGTATTAGCTCTCCATGCAGTAACCAATTTTTTTAATTCGGACTTGGTTAGGACTTTTGCGGGTTTTAAGGTATATTGGGTAAAATGAGAATGGTATGGAAGGTTGGAATTGGAAAAGTCGTTTATGGTGTCCATTTGTGCTTTTTTCGGGGCTATTGCTCATTTTCTCTTCTTTTTTCTATATTTTTCTATTTCACTTCTTTTCTTTTCTCACTATTTTTGTTGAGAATATCCTCTTTTTTTTCTTTGCCCCTTTATATGCACTTTTCGGACTTATTTCTGAATTTTTTTCATTTTTCGCAATTTCGGGCTATTTGGGTTTTTTTTCGGGTTGTCAAACGAAAAGGATAACTTTTATTGGCTCAATTTGGGTTACAAAAGGGGTGATTTTTCGCTACTTTTTCTGGCCAATATTTTTGGGTGATAAACGAAGGCCTACTTCATTGTCCAAAATACTAATTGCGTTACCATATGCGTTTCGAGATGAATTAAGTTTAGAGATTAATTTTAGCACGTTTTTCAAAGCAATATCACACACGTTTTTCATAACCGATCAAAATAAAAGGATTGAGATCCTCGACGACTTTTAAGACACTGAAGAGAACTTTGAGTTAACAATTAACTCGGATTGATTTAAAAACTTGCAAAAAGTGATAAGCTCGAATCTCACCGGGTTTGTTAATCTCTACACTTATTCGTTAAGTCGTCAATTTTCGCTCAATTTTCATCTTTGGTCAATTTCGGCTTTGTGTATGTTGAATTTTTACAACTTGAGACTTCAATCCGACTTTTAATGATATTTTTGAAAAATTTGAATTCCAACTTTTGTTTATTTTGAACAAAAATATTTTTGGGTTTTTCAAAGTTTTATGATTTTTTTGAGATTTTTGGGCATTTTTGAAAATTTTTGAAGTTTTAGAAATACGCACTTGTGACCCCCCTTAACTTAAACTTTTGCATTGTCCTCAAGCAAAAAGGACTAAAATCTAACTCAAAGCGAATGAAAAGTGCAGAAAAATAAAACAAACAAATATTTAAAATGCATAAAGATACTAAATGACCCTAACACATGACTCAATAATACACTAAAAATCACCCCATACACGTCGGGGGTGCTACGACCTCTCATCTCTCCACAAACTCACCCGACCCCACTCACGGGGTTCGATGCTCTCTTTGTCACTCCCGTCTTCCTGTTATATACCAACAACCGGAATAAGTTGGGCCCTTGCCCATAAATAAAGGAAAGATCGGGAGACTCATCGTGACTACTCGGAAAGGGATACCTGGGATGCTTACTCAAAGCATAGCTTGCGTGCACTGACTCGGAGGGAACTCCTAATTTTCGTTCAATTTTTGGAATGCATGGGTCGGGCTCTAAGTCGGATGAAACACACGTTTTCTCCTCATTCACCTTCGGGACCTCTAGTGGTATGGGTGGATGGTCACAAAGAAGGAATTCATCGATTTTATCTTTCCATTCGCTTTCTTCTAGGGGACTACATGAATCCAATAGAGTTTAGACTTCGTCGTTAAGGCTCTCATCCACCGGACCGAATTCTTTTTCAAATTCTTCCATGCTCATGTCCCCTAGCTCTCTCTCCCGAGTAGTGCCTACATCCTCTCTTACTTGCTCGATCTCTAACTCCACCATTTTTCTTCATTCTAACCCCTCTCTCTCTCTTTCAATTGCGGTATAAGTTATCTCTCTCTCATGACTAGACACTAAGCAAGATTATAAGGCGTCTCCACATAAATTTTCCTCAATGTGCTCTTCTACGATCTCATCAATTAGGCTCATCGCATGAAGATCATCTTCTTCCCCCCGTATGATGGGCGATATGGAAGATGTTAGTCTCTAAAGTCATGTTCCCAAAAGTGAGTTGCATTCGCCCATTCCGTGTGTTGATGATTGCGTTAGCCGTAGCTAAGAACGGGCACCCAAGGATGATGGGAACATGGTTGCTCGAGGTGAAGGAGGGCTTCGTGTCCCAAATGATAAAGTCTACCGGGAAGTAAAAAGTGTCAACTTGGATGATCACATCCTCAACTATGCCTCTCGGGATCTTCACGGTTCGATCCACTAATTGGAGAGTGACCTTTGTGGGCTTGAGGTCGCCCAAATCAAGTTGCCTATAAATGGAGTAAGGGAGGATATTGACACTTGCTCCCAAATCAAGTAAGGCTTTTTCGATTTTGTTTTCTCCAATGATGCAGGAAATGGTGGGTGAATCAGGATCTTTAAATTTAGGCGGGAGATCGTTCAGTATAATGGAGCTCAAGTTCTGTGCTAGAAAGACATTATTATTTACCTTCATTTTTCTCTTTACCGTCAGCAAGTCTTTGATGACTTTTGCATAAGCTAGAATTTGCTTAATGGCATCGAGGAACGGTAAATTCAGCCTTACTTGCTTTAGTACGTATAGCATATCATCACGTGGGTTTCCTTTATGGGAAGGAATCAACCTTTGAGGAAACGGTGCCGCGGAGGGTGGTTTCACTACTACCTCGGGATCACTAATGTCTTCTTTGTCACTCTCATTCAAGGGGACATCTTAGGCCTTTTTCGTGCCGGGCGAAATCTCCTTGTCTTTCGTTGTGTCATGTGAGGGAGGTGATAAATCAACGACTCTCCCACTACGAAGAGTGGTCACAGCTTGACATTGCTCCTGATGATCAGTAGAGGTGGAGCTAACACTAGTTTGACCTTGGGGAGGTCTTTGGCCCTGGACAGGAAACTTTCCCTTCTCTTGGACACTCAACGAGGATTGTATCTTTGACAGATTTGCATTTATGTCACTGATTAGGCGATCATATCTAGTATTGGTTGCAGTCTGGCTATTGATAAATTGATTCATACTATCCTCGAGAGTTCTCCGCGGTGGCGGGATATATGCTCCTTGAGGTGGTGGTGCTTGCACATGTCCTTGCATGTGTGGAGCTTGTTGAAAGTGTTGTGGTAAGGAGGGACAACATGTGAGGGAGGGTTCATTGCGACATGTTGTTACCCATAGCTAAAACCAGGATGGTTTTTCCATGAAGGGTTGTACGAATTCCCGTATGGTGCACCGAAATTACCCTTAAATCCTCCCATACCACTAACTTGCTCTTGAAGCATTACTTTATAGGCGGGTATAGTTGGGCATTCATCAATTGAATGACCCGCCTCGCAAATTGCACACACCTTCTCGACGGGGTTTGGTATGGATCCAGTTGGTCCTCGTCCACATATCTCACGTAGGTCTCGCACTTCTTTCTCAAGTATATCGATTTGACTGTCCGCTATAGAACTCTTTTCTATATGAAATATGCCGAACGCCGATGGAGTGGTGGTCACTTGACGATTTCGATTTTGAGCATTAGGGTCAGATGTATCCTAGGATTGGGTAGTCTCGGCGACATACCTCAGGTGAAGCTCAGCATCGTGGGTGTTTAAGTCGACAAACGGACCACTACCCATGGTTTCAACGAGTTGTTTGGAATTCAGATTCATCCCATTATAGAGAAAAGAAATGATTTGCGCTGCATCAATTCCATGATGGGGGCACAAAGTAACTAACTCATTGAAACGCTCGTAACATCGATGAAATGGCTCATTTTCATATTGCCTGAATGCTTGAATTTGAGCCTTTATGGAGGTCGTTCGATGTGGTGGGAAGAATTTCTTGAGAAATCTAGATTGCAACTCGTTCCAAGATGGGATCGAGCTTGGAGGCAAAGACCATAGCCAGGTCTTAGCTTTATCTTTTAGCGAAAAGGGGAAGAGTTTGAGGCGGATCACCTCTTGTGTGCAAGTTTGATCATTAAGAGTATCGCACACATCCTCAAATTCCCTAATGTGAAGATATGGTTTTTTAGAATCCATACCATGGTAATGGGATAACATATGGATCATCCCATTTTTTAAATGAAATTGCTCGGCATTATACGAGAGTATAATGCATCTCGGAGTGACAGTGCGCTCGGGATATAAGAATTCTCTCAGCGGGCGGTATGGGGCCTCTTCCTCACCGGCGGCTGCACTACCGTGTTGCGACATCTCTCTCTCACTTAACGACTCGGTGCTCTCACTTGGTGTGCTCGAAGTGTGCTCGGAGATGTGTCCTAAGAAGGAAAACAGAGTGTTGTTTGAGATTGAGTGTGACGGTGTGGGAGGTGGAATCCAGAACTGTGGGGCGTTAGGAGTGTGGGGTCTATCGGGGTCGTACTCAACAATTGGATTTTCGTGAATGCTGGTTGGAGTATTATGGGGTGTGGGAGTGAGTTCAGAATTTTGCATTAACAGCTTGTGAGAGATGATGATGAATCTTTTTGTGCTTTTTCAATTTTTTTATGTTTTTGGATTTTTTGAAATTTTTGGTCAAAGTTTTAGATTGACTCGATCTAATCCTAAGTCTACCTAATTCCCCGGCAACGATGCCAAAAACTTGACGCGGCTCAGAAAGTGTCTCTAATGTGCGTTCACTCTAGGCTCAAGTGCAAGCCTGTCATGTTAGTAATAAACCCGGTAAGTCGGGATCGTATCCACAGGGAACTAGGACAATGAAGTTGTAACAACGGGAAAAGACGAAGGAATCCCCCTAACTTTGACTCTAAAAAGAAAGAAAAAATGATTTGGTTTCGAGAATTGACTACAACTAAGTGCAATTATGAAATTATGAGAAGATGCATTTAGACTAAGCTACCTAAAATATTAATGAAAACTGCTTTGAACTTTTAAATTATATGATGGGAAAACGGGATGAGAATACAATCCCCCAACCCTAGTGTATTGCAGGTATAATACTAATCATGAATTTAACTGATTGATTAGACCCAGAATTTAGTACTCCCAAGCATTTCGTATATGAGGTTCAAGCCCGTATCATACTTAATCTGAGGACGAGTAAATCGGTATTGATAGTTACTCTCGAATTGCATTCTAAAGCATCCCGATTACTCAGAAGCAAACGAGATCTAAAGATCTACAATTGTCGTGTCCCAACGGAATATGATTGTAATCAATCACTAAATTCATAGGATTAATGCTATACACATGCAATTATCACATCAGGCTGGGTTCATGTATCCCGATCTTGAAAGTTTAGCCGGACATATGAAAATTTGAAAACAACATGATGGGAAGGAATGCAAACATTTTTATTGAGTAATGAAGATGCAGAAAGATGAAATTATAAATGAACAAACAACTAGCACAAAGATTGGAACGGAAATTGGAATACTTGTACTTGAATTGCAGCTTGAAAATAATCTAGGGTTTATTGTTCTTTGCCTTCTAAATGAATTACAAAGCTTCCTTCAGGAATTGGAAGCCTCCCCTCCGTTTGGGAGGAGTTTACCATATATTAACTACGAAAAACCAGAGTTTGAACCAACTAGGACTCTATTTTTACAAGTGGATAATTCCGAAAATTTGATAACAGAATCGATCCGGTTAAATGCTTCGGTTCGGTTCCATCTTTTGTAGCTTTTACAGAAAACTTCTTCGAACATGGGATCGGTTCATTTTTATCCACCTTCGGTTCGGTTCCATATTTTTATCCCTTCACAGAAAGTTTATCCAAGGTGATTCGGTTCTTTTTTCCTTTGATTCGATTCGGTTCGTTTTTCCATCCTTAACAGAAGCCTTGCCCATGAGGGATTCGGTTCATTTTTCCTCACTAGGGTTCGGTTCCCTTTTGTCAGTCTTTACAGAAACCTTACTTTCTTGTGTTTCCCTGGAGCTTTTGGTATGGAACTTGGTTGATAGCACCGAACACACGAAAAATAGATGACGAACACACGAAACTCGACGTACTCATTAGAAACTTGTCATTATCCACAATACGATATAATCCACCTAAATTACATTGCACGCAGCAATAAAACCTTCTAAATTACGGGGATAAATGGGAAGAATTTATGCCTAATCAGATGGCTCAAAAAGAGATAAAAGAATTGCAGAAATTTGCACTTCATAATCGAAGCAAACAGTTATAACACAAAGAGATGGAATAAGAAAATAAGTATCTTTTTCCATTCATAAACTTTGGGGCATTACAAAATTGGGAGCTATTGCCCAAGAATTACATAAGGAGAAAAGAAAAATATATATACAAGTTCATTCGCCAAGAAGGATCCATAGATCCGGATAAGAGAAAAAATCTCCAGGGAGGCCCGAAGAAGCTACTTGGCAAGATCGTTGAGCGTTGATAGAGACCTCCAACCTTGTATGTGCCTGTGTGCGCTCAATCAAGAGTTTATCTCCTTTTGACTTCGCCGCGCGTAGAGCTTCTTCGAGGTCCCCCACCTCTTTGTCAATGGTTTCAAGAAGAGGTGCTAGCTCGGCCAACTTAGCTTCCTCGGCTCGTTGATCCTCCTGATGTTTTCGCAAGAGCTCTCTCTGGTTTTCCAACCGCTGGCTCTTCAAAATCTTCAAATGTGCGATGAGCCAGTCAAAACGGAACCCGTCATGACCCAACTCCCTCAAATAGCCCAAAAATTGGTTGAGGAGGGGTCTGGTAACGTTTGCAGTTGGACTATTGGCGATTTTAACAACGACGGTGGCTATGCCTTGAAGCATGTAGCTCATAACTGAGATGTTTGAACGTAGGCAGTCCACCATGAAGGTTTCAGGATGATAGCTCACAAGTTTCTCAATCGCCAAACGGTGGTTGGCAGGCATTTGGGGAGAACGTTAGAGTACCATCAGGCAAAAGGTATGGGGACCTAGGTCGGGCAGAGGAATCTCGCATCCATATTCTCTCTCCGTAACAGCACCTATCATGGAGCCTTGATCATTTTGGCTAGTTTCTTCGGAAGCGAAAGGTTCACGATGGGGCGAGGCAATGGGCGAAGGAGCTGGTGGAGAATCCTCCCGATTAACCTGAAAACAGTTAGAGGAAACAAGGAGTTTATGAAAAAACCTTAACAAGTGTTTTCGTTTTTAAGTCACCGATATAGGTGGAGTTTATGAAAAATCTTAACAAGTGTTTTCGTTTTTAAGTCACCAATATAGGTGGAGTTGATGAAAAATCTTAACAAGTGTTTTCATTGTTAAGTCACCGATATAGGTGGAGTTTATGAAAAATCTTAACAAGTGTTTTCGTTGTTAAGTCACCGTTATAGGTGGAGTTTATGAAAAAACCTTAACAAGTGTTTTCGTTGTTAAGTCACCGATATAGTGGAGTTTATAAAAAATCTTAACAAGTGTTTTCATTGTTAAGTCACCGATATAGGTGGAGTTTATGAAAAAACCTTAACAAGTGTTTTCGTTGTTAAGTCACCGATATAGGTGGAGTTTATGAAAAATCTTAACAAGTGTTTTCGTTGTTAAGTCAGCGATATAGGTGGAGTTGATGAAAAATCTTAACAAGTGTTTTCGTTGTTAAGTCACCGATATAGGTGGAGTTGATGAAAAATCTTAACAAGAGTTTTCGTTGTTAAGTCACCGATATTGGTGGAGTTTATGAAAAATCTTAACAAGTGTTTTCGTTATTAAGTCACCGATATAGGTGGAGTTTATGAAAAATCTTAACAAGTGTTTTCGTTGTTAAGTCACCGATGTAGGTGGAGTTTTCGGAAAAACCTTAACAGGTGTTTTCATTGTTAAGTCACCCACATAGGTGAAGTTCGATAAACTGAGAAATACAGAGAAAACTAGAGAGTACCTCAGCAGCAATAGGACGGGAACGGGAGTCACCACGGGAGCCATAATGGTAGAAACCGTTGGAGGCGGGCTCATTGCCTCAGAAGCCTCAATGGGATCCTTGGCTGAAGAAGCCTCAAGGGTGGTAGGCAAAATTCTCTTGCTGACATAAGGTACTAAATCCAATACAGGCGTATCATCGAAAGAAGACGTTGGACCTTTAAGAGATGCCCCAATGAGAGAAGTAGCACCAACCTGGGCCTGGGAAATGAAAAGGCCACTAGAGCAAAGGGTGGAGAGATACTTGGAGAAAGCTACAAATATAAAACCAAGTGTTAGACGCAAGGGGCAAACACAAAATAATAAGAGGCAGAAATGCACCTAACTTACCCCCGTTATGGCATCGAAAAGAGGAACTGCAGTAAGGGGTCTTGACAATGCAGGAGGAAGGAGATTATTATCTACCAGTGATGCCACTTCCACCTAAAACGGCCCAACAGTTTAGAGATGATAAATAAAACAAGGAAAGAAATAAAAGATGTAAGACTTGGCATGAAATTTACTTACGAGGCACTCTCTTCGACCACAACGAGGGGCATAGACACCTCTTGCTCTGATGGCAACTCAGAGGAGGCAGTAGTAGTTCCCTCTAGTTGCCCAGGCACTTCAGCAGACTCAACGGTGGAAGCCTCCGTTGTAGCTTCTTTGGCCCATTGCGAGGATGAATGATGAGAGTAAGTCAGACTTATCAAGGGGGAATGGGGAAGAGTAGTGTCTGCTGGAGAAACACTGCAACGCCCCCTCCCCCACGAAGCGGCTTACAGGGGGGCTGGGGGGACAGGGCCTTTCTTCTTCAACTCCCTGCACCAAAATATTTTCTTATTAAGAAATGAGAAGATGCAACACACCTTAGGAGAAGGGGAATAAAATAAAATAAAGAATGCACACATACCTCAGATCCAGAGGGAGAACGAGAAGGTATAATTACCGGTGAAGGCGGCGAGGAGGCAGCGGCAGAAGGAACTAGTGATGGAGGTTTCTCAAGTATTTATCTCTTATGGTCTTGGTACCCAGCGTTGTCTTCCTAGAGCTCGTTGCACCACCAGTTTCAGGTACCCTCGTCCTTCTTCTCCTTTTTGCCGTTAGCTCCATGGGATTAACCACGATCGCAGGAAATGCACTCGGAGGAGGAACAACGACAGCGCACCGTTGAAACTTCGCATTTATTATTGCACCTGCCTCCTCAACTTTTCAGCCATCTCTGGAGACATGGGAGGAGGAACGGAGGCAATAGAAAATGCCTCCAAGGGATTTTGTTTTTGAACATGGGGCTTAGACTTCGAGGACTTAGACTTCTTAGCCTTCTTGACAGGTGGCTCAGAAGGCCCTTCACCTGTGGAAGCTTCGGACGAGGGGGCAGATGGTTTGGGGGTTGCAGTGGCCTTGGGTTTGGGCGTGGCAACAGGAATCATGGGGCAGTATGGAGGAAGTTCAGTGGGAGGTTCTTTCGGGGTCTGGCTTTGAGGGAACTCAACCCCGAGAATGGAATTGCCCTTCAACCCCAACTCCAAGGCAGAAAATGAAAGAACCGTAGGATACATAGGATCCCCCTCGATGAATTCAAAAATTTGGACCAGTTGCCTCGGCCAATACTTTATCGCAAACAGAGGGGTCACGTCACCTTGAATGGTGATACTGGGGATAGTGACTCGCCTAGCCACTGTAGAACTTACTCCCCACGCAGCAGTTGAGGAGAACAGAGAACATGTCTCGCTAAAGGAGACCTTAGGGTTGGATAATTAAAATACCGGGTGAGGAGCTCCTTGGTCAAAGCCAAATTGATGGCTGCATCGGTTGGGATTGTAGTGCCCATTGGTGTATCCCCATTCGGTGTAAGAGGTCTGATATCCGGGCAAAAATAGAAGAACCACGACTAGTGAGGGGTCTTCAGTAATGAGGTCTACAGTAATTGCCTGGACCGCTCTTGACCCATGCTTGAAAAAATCAAAAGTGTAGAGAAAAATATCCTCTCCATAGAGCCTCATCACAAAACTTAAAAAGTCATTGATAAAGGAGGTCAACTCCTTTCAGCTTTGCCTCTTGTGGTAAACAAAGGAGTAAGGGGGCAGGATTGTTTCCCCCGAAGGAGGTCGGTTGGTCTTGGCTGCTACAGCCGGGAAATGCACATAGAGGAAGCCCGTTAAGAGGACGTAGTTGGAAAAGTTTACCAGGTTATAACGACCCAATGACCTCTCCATGTCAAGGGGGACTCTATCAATCCATGTGTAGAGGGATCCCAAGGCGATTACAACCAGGGGAAGCTTGATACCCCGAGCCAAACAAAGAGATATGTTGATGAGATCCCTTTGGGGCTAGTCGTTGGGCTTTCTCATTAAAAAGAAGTGAGAAAGAATGACAAGGATATAGGTAGGAAGTTCCAGCGATGTACCTTGTCTAGGGGAAGCCTCAGAGGAACCGCCTTCAGAAGGATCCTTAAAGAAGTAGTTGATAAGAAGAGTGAAGGTAGCCTTGTTTGAAGTACCGATACACCTTCGGCATATACGGTCCAACTCCAAACGGTTAGCAATCTCTTGTGCATCCAGGGCTTTATTGGAGTAGGGCTTATGTGACAACCCGCTCACCAAAATAAGGGGTGGCCAGCCCAATACTCCAATATAACGGAATCATGGATGGAATCATACTCAGCATCATAACAAAAATATAGAGTATCCAGGATAACCACCCAATATTTCAGAAAGCGGGTTGCCAAAAATTTTGATTTGAAAGTAAATAAATGAAAACAAACAACCCGATTCCTGAAAGATAAGGGAAACCCCAAGACATATATATAAATAATACAACAAGAATACAATAAAGAGACCGAATATGTAACCGGTCACTTAAACTGATACACCAATAATACACAAGTACAATAAGTTACTTATTACATTACATTAGACATTTACAAAAGCTTGGGCCTCTCGCCCGAATAACAGACTTGATCTTAACTAGAATGAAAATGAAAGCGTCTATACCAAATGTATCCCGTAATACCCGCAATGCATCACGGCTCGTCGAAAACATCGGAGAAGGAATTTAATCAGGCATCCTTGCGGCGGAGTACTTGAGCAGAGACAAGAAGGATATGCAACAGGAAAATGTAACCGGTCAGGGCCCGGTTCTATATGATTACCAGATGAATAAAGAATATGACAGTTATGTAAATAAATCGTGAAGAAAGAGAAATACGAAGCAACCTATACAATTTAAAACATAAGCTAAGGAGGAACAAAAATAAGAAGCATTAAACTAAAGACTTCACCAAAGGTGCCAATAATTTCATATATCTTTTCCTTAGCAGGAAATATATTTATAAACACAATATTTTGCTCTTTAAGGCAATTATATTTCAATTTTACCCTTTGTAAAAATCCTTTCCTTATCAGGAAAATAATCATTTTCAAATGCTCTTTGCGGCATTTATATGTGCTCTATGTGGCACTCCATCATGCTCTATATGGCATATCAAAATACATCAAGTCCCACTTGATTATGAACTGTTATAATTATATACATATAACGAGATCTAAGACCGCCCGTCCGGGTTTCCCCACTGAGCGCGTCCCTAAATAACCATCATCTTCCAGGGCCTAACATAAGACAACCTGGGATCCTATCGAAAGAGTCAGGAAGCGGCCATGAGCCTGCGTGGTAGCCAAGACCACACTCGGAATCTCCCTACCCCCGCAGAAAAATATACAACCATAAGCGCTCCCATGGCCTAGGACTATATCCACCCTGCATTCATTAGCCAGGGGGCTTCACCTATCGTGCGGAATTCCCTTAAGATGGTATTTAGAGAGGTGTGTAACATCCATTTTATTTATCATTTCAAAATCAAGTAAATCATTATTTACCGGTTTCATGATTAAGTAAATTATCATTTACTACTATAAACGCCACTTCCATTTATATGTTCCATTTTATTCGAAACCATTTCTGTTTACTTCTAGTAATAGATAGAACTTAATATCCGGAGCCATACGATAGCTTATACCAACACTACGACCTCAAAGGAGTGAATAAACTCTTCATTATCTCCAAGCATTCTAGGAGGTTATTTTAGAACACCAAGGTTATCATCTTTCGGAGGAATGAAATGACTTTCAATTTATTCTCCAAACTCACCTTTATGGCGTTATTATGAACCACCAAGGTTAACATAGTTCAATCGAACTTTTAAAGTCTCCTAACATTCTCTTGGGGTGGTAATATAAACCATCAAAACTAGTGTAGCTTAATTAAGCTCCTAAGGTCTCCCGAACATAACACTACATCTCCTAGTTATATAATAATTAACTAGAAGAAAAGAATGCCTTATCATTAATAGGCCTAACCCCGGAAAAATCCCCACATAACCCATTCCTAATGTAGGGTAGACATCTAACTCATCTCACACTCTAGGACTCTAAGTTGACTTCATTCAAGAAGGTTCCTAGTCCCTATATTTAAAGAAAAGGATTAAAATTGAGTTATAAAAAAATTAACTCAAAAACAGCAGGAAAACGAATCGATTCGCCCAGAAAGCGAATCGGTTCGGACAACCAAACCAACCTTCTGCAATTGACCGAATCGATTCGGCCTTAACCCCGAATCGATTCGGGTTATGCAGACCTGCCAATTCCCTTAAGCGAATCAATTCGCCCAAAGGGCCGAATCGATTCGGACCTGCAAAATTGCCAAAAATGGCTACGAAGGGTTATGAACCCTAAATCCTCCAAACCCCAAATCTCTTCCTTTTCATACACAACCAACAACAAAAATCTACCCCAAACTAATCTACATGATTATTAACCATCAAAACCCACAATTTCTTCAACATAAATCAAGACTAGGGTTTAAATCCCACAAATTCTACATTTAAACCATAAATGGAAATACACAATTATCATACAATTTAAGCATCTTAAATCACATATTAGCAAGTAGAAAACTTGCCTTAGGGTTGATATCTCAGATTTATTTGGAGAAGAAGCAATCCCAAATCCTCCATCTTCAATCTCTCTCTCATTTCTCCATTTCTCTTCTTCTTTCTTTCTCTCTTTGTCTCTCTATGTTCAAGACATAAAATGGGGGAAAAAATAAGGGATTTAGAAGACTAAAATCGTGGCTTAGGTTAAAACTCCCAACTCAAATGGTTAATACCACATTAAAATGACTCCCAAATACGCGTATAAGCTAAAACCAGGTAAAAGTGCCCGGAACACAAAAATACAAAATGGCACTTATTTTGACTGTCTCGCACCTTCCGAGACTAACTACGCCCTCTAAAATGGCATCCGGAAATTTATAAATTCTTTCGAGTTCCAAAATAATTTAAACTAAAAGGCCATTTAAAATACATGACACTACAGACATGCAACCAGATGTTATTTACCTTTACATACAGTAAATATGCATCGATCTAGTAAATATTAACTTTCAATTCATTAAATTAATATTTACTCCAGTCCCCACATTTTATATAATTACCTTATGCGGTAAAATTAGTATAAAAATGAGCCTCCCAGAATCGAGGGTTGTTACAGCTTATGGCCTATTGCCTCAAGTCCTAGGAGCTCGCACACGTCCTCCAACGTTATTGTAAATTTACCCCATGCAGCGATGAATTTATGAGTGGTAACGTTCCAGCGAGATACCAAAACGGGGAGGGGGGGATTATTTTTGGAAAGGGTGAACTCACCAAACCACTTGGTTAGATGAAGCCCAATCTTAGTGAGGGTATCAGCATGGAAACTCTGCATATAGGAGTTCCAAGCAGTAAAATGAGCAGAAGAGACTGCAGGGCCTTCAAAGTTGATGTGGGACCATGGGAAGTCCCCTCGCTCAAGGAGAAATCTGAGAGTCCCCTCAGGAGGAAGAAAGCCCCAGTCATCAGAATTCTCATCTTCATCACCAAGCGTCATGGCATCGTACTTGGCATTAAAAATGAAACTCTTACAAAACCCAGCAAAGTCATCACCTTTGCTAAAAATGGGGGACCGAAAGTAGAAACACAATTATTCTTGACGGTGACAATGGGGGCGACGGATGGAGCACTGGTGGCAGGTGTGGCAGGGTTGCTTGAAGAAGCCATCACAGACAACAGAAGTACGAAAAAACTGGGTAAAAGAAGAATTGGGAATGAAGAGGGAGATGCTCAACCACATGTGGTGGCGTAAAGGAGGAGAGAAGGAAGAAACTAAGTAAAATCTTGGTAAACAATGGAGTTTGACAGAGTTTCTCTCTCTAAGGAATATGGGAGCTTGAGGAAGAAGAAGGAAAGAGAAGGGTTTGAAAAAAGAGACGTTTGAAACCTTTTAAACCTGTCGTTTGAGTTTCCCACCACTGCACGTGCAAGGCCGCCTATAATCATTTCAAATGAACATGTGGCACTTCGGGAAGTGTTTTGATAGCTGAAAAGACAGCGCTACATCATCTACGAAGTGACGCCTGGGGAATAGAAAAGGTTACCTTCGTAAGCAAGTTCGAGTTTTGGCGCCAATTTTTTGTTAGACCTATCCAGTAAGTCCCAATGGAAAAGATGTCCCAACGGTTCAAAAAGCTACGATGTCCCCTTCCCACAAGTCCGAATGTTGTTTAATTTGTGACTCAGTTACATCGGGGAGAATTTCTACTTTTTTGAATATAACGAAGCATTACAAGAGAGAATTTCATTTACCAAAAGTCCAAACGAGTATTTGAGAAGGTTAGTACGCTTGTCGGGAAAATTTCATATAGTAAAGCTAGAACGATTGAGGCTCAGCATGAGGAAAAAGTGGGGATGTCCCTTCGTCCAAGAACCAATAAGGTATGGAGCTTCGGTTCAGGTACATTGGCGAGAATTTTACTTTTTCCAGGAGATTATAACGCTGTTGTTCTAATGAGGGAAAGAAGGCCATAATTTTTTCACGCAGAGAAGGTTCATCAGATTGAGAAGTTTCGTGCAGACATTTCTTTATCCAACAAATCTCTCCACGAAGGGGAAAATGTAGAGGGGGCTTGAAGGTAATTTTGAGATTAAAAGTAATTCCACATTATCAGCAGTGTTTTGGGGATTAAGGCACCGTGGCAGCTCAACCCGGCATCTCAAGCGAGGAAGCTCAGCGTGATAACCTGTATTTTAGCTTGTTGTATTAGTCATATTGTATCTTTTTTTATATTGACTGTAAGCTATAATGGTTTTAATCATGTAACGAGAATAATAAAGAGTTTTAGTATGAGGTCAAACGGTACTCGCGATAGACCAGGCTTGGCAGGGCCTGGGAGAGCTTTCATGCTCTATCGAATGACCTCACCGAGGGAACATTAGAGGGACTTGGTTTGGAGGATTGAGAAGTGAGGCACCGTTGGGGATCGTCCCAACCATCTTAGATACACCTGGTAAAACACCGAAGAACCCTGACCATGGAACCTCGGGCGAAGCAGCTTGGAGTTCCATCGGGCATCACATCTACTGTAGGTGATGTCACTAGCCAGCTAAATAATGTCAGACCTGAACTTGAGTAAACCACCGTGGTATTTGGGGCTGTCAAGCAGTTGGTGAGCCACCTCTGCGACAACAGCCCCCTGACACACAGTGATTAGGCAAAAGGCATGTCTTGGCATTTAATTTTTATGACGTGAAGACAACTAGTGCACCAGGCATTTAATGTTGTGACATAAATTATGAGGGATGTCTTTCATAGTCTTTATTGACTGAGTTGCCTCGGGGATGGTGTAGGGAGCTATTTAAGGACCCCAACCACCCCTGAGGACAGGATGATATTTTGAGAGTTTAAGAAGTTATTACTAGAGGGAATACACATCAGAGAGAGTTATTACAAACCAGAGGTCGTATTCACTCACCATTGTCATTTATTATGAAGCTTTTAATACTTGATAGAGATTTTTGAGGGTGGTTGATGTGTTTGGATGCCTTCCAAGGTGTATCTAAGGTGCTTACTTCTCTCTTCCTCTAGCTAAGTTACTTCTAAGTTCATTACTACCTTCTGAGTTATACACGAGAGATTTGTGAGTTTAAACTGAGTCTTATCTTCATTAAAGGTTTGTGTTAGCATGTTCTACCACTAATCTAAGGTTTTAGCCATTTAACTTATCATCACCATACTTCAAAGGGGTTACGCCTCCATCTTATCTAAAGTAACCTCTTACAAATATAACTCTGACAATAATTAGAACCAAACCAACACTAATTGGAGGATAATCCAACTATAAGTCGTATCACAAACTCCAACATATTGTAAATAACTAAATAAATCTTGGGCTTATGCCCTTACAATACTTCCAAATAAAATAGCCAAAATCTGAGAGAAATCTACCTCAGCTAGAGTCTACAATCCGTAAGGCGCTAAGCACTGAGAGATTGTAAGTCTGGTACAACAGCAGTCCTGCTATCCTAGTCTATAAATAACCTGGGGGAAGACATTTATAATTTGGCTCATATCCCAAAGTGTGCAAGAATCAACTTAAATAATTTATGATGCAATAATACAATTGATGCAAAATAGGTATTCCCCCTTTTCGACACTCCCATGTGTATAACACCTCACCTCTCATCTAAGTGTGACATGTCTCGCATACCAAAGTCTCCAAATAATAACCACGACTATGTGCCAATTTCATACAAGGATTCGCTGATTTATATGTGTCGACTACATTTAATTATAATTATCCATAATTTCTCAGTCTCATAATCTCCACCTAAGAAGCATCAATATCCACAATGGAATAAATAATCATAAATCAATTTATAGACACATTCTCAGGCAATTTAGTTATTCATATAATATCCGGAGAATTTATGATATAGGTCCTTCCATATATGTGACACACAGGGGCATCTACCATTGGTGTCAAATTTGTGCTCTATCGGCAAGTCCGAATAAATCCTAGCATCCAAATCGGACAGTCCGAAAGAATCCTGACATCCTAAGCGGACACCACAAAACACACACACGTTGGGGGCGGTCCCTATGAAGGACACCTGTATATGGCCCATACCCAGCGGTAATACAAGAAGGGTCAGCGCCACACCTACCCCTCGAGGGTGGAGCCTTTAAGTAATACCTATATGCCTACACAAGGGCAAGCCCACCTATGCTGACGTGTGGTCAATGGCCCGAATGCGCGAACCCCTGAGCCGATAGGTAAGTCCACTGGTATGTCCACACAAAAATGTAATATAACACATATTATTTTCCCATATAATAGGTAGGATAATTACTCTATAATTACCATAAACGTCCATCCATAGTCCACATAAATCCACAACAATATGTATTTTTACCCCTTATATTATGTATAAATAATTCTCCATAATTACGAAAGTAATCCAACCCAAGTCCACAACATTTCCCTTTTTATTGATAATTTATCACCAATTAAAGTATTAATTTTCCCATATAAAATTTCTTATTATTTATCTCATATAATAAGTGCGGGTAGTTACTTTATAATTACCTAAATATCCCACCTAATATCCACAGGTATCCAAGTAATACTTAATTATTCGATAATTATTAACTCTCATTCCCTTTTATAATTATTTGACCTCTTGGTTAACTAAAATTTCTCCAATTTGATGTGAACGCGTTTATATTTTTATTAAATTCGTTATTGACCCAAACATGGTTATACCCACTTGCTTGAACTCCTAAAAATACCCACAACCAAAACCCAAGCCCAACTCCGTTTGTCCCTAGGGGCGAATCGATTCGGTAAGGCCTGAATCGATTCGCTGGTCAGGCCGAATCGATTCGCTATAGTCCGAATCGATTCGAACCTGAGCAGTAGCCCAGATCTATTCATTTTTGCTATGACGAAAATTACACTTTTCATCTCAAATCAAATTCCAAGGGTTATTTCTACTTTGTAATTGACTAGTTAAGTTCCTACAACTTAGTTAACTCCATAGGGATCATTAATCATGTCAATTAATCCCGAATTCATGCCCAAATTATCAAAATTTATGCATCAATATGATCCAATATAAATCAAAATTTCATCCAAATTTTTCCATCATTTGTCTTGGGTTATAACACATCTAAAGTTAGGTTTTACACCAGATTTCTGTCCCAAATTTCATCATCCACTCTTCCCTAATTTAATCTTCATATAAAACCTAATTTAGTCATCAAGAACCTTAAGGAATCTAACCCAAATTTCAATAGTTCGATGATTAATTTCAGGGAACAATTATACAATATAGGATTAACCCTCTACATGTGCTGTTCATCATCAAAACCAACCTAATTACCTAATTCCCGAAAATATAATAAGGAGGTAAATTACATGCATCAAGAAATAAATTGGAACATTAGTAAGAAAATTCTCGCCTTAAAGGTTTGTGGAAGAAGATCCCTTGAACCCCTTTTTTATTTCTCTCCTTGATTCTCCCTTGATCTTTCCCTTTTTCCTCTTCTTTGGCTTTTTCCCTCTTTCTCCCATTACTATCACTTTAGGTTTTCTATAATGATGGTGGGGGAGTGGTTTATCCCCACTTAAATGCTGAATTAGTGCTAATCTCGAGTTGGGCCTAAACCCAACTTTTGGACCCCCAAAAGGACTCGAACCCATAAACTAATTAGACCAAAAGCTTCCTAACTTATAAACCTATAACCCAAGCCCGATTCTAGATATTTAAAACACTAAACTGAGTATCCAACGTTCTCCAAAATGTATCCCAAATATTTTTATTTCACTTGTACATTTTACTGTGCTAAAACGACATGCGCTCAAAATTTCATTTACGTGTTAATTATTTTTCGCTTGCTTAAATTTTAAGTTTTCCCAAATTAACTTATTATAAAATAAAATAAATCCGAAATCATAAATTCCTATTAAATTGAAATATTTTATTCCAAAAATTTACAGGGTATTACAACCTTCGACCTCAATCTCCTCTCGCTATGGTCTAAGATAGCCACTGGTTTCTCCTCATATGAAATATAAGGCTATAAGTAAATCTCCTCCAAGAGTGTGAGCTAACTCATCCCAGAGATAGCGCCTCAATAAAGAAATATGGAACACAAAATGAATACGGTGCAAGTGCTCAAGCAACCCAAGTTTATATGCCACCAGTTCAATCCTCTTGATGATAGGAAATGGCCCCACGTACCTTGGTTCCAACTTCCCCTTCTTACCAAATGTCATCATCCTCTTCACAAGAGATACTCGCAGCAACACCTGGTCCCCACATTAAACTCCCGAAAGAATAGCTCAGCATCGACGTAGCTTTTCTGTTTGTCCTGGGCTACATGTATGCGACTTTAAATCTTTTCAATCTTGGCCAAAGTGTTCTGAATCAACTCTGGCCCAAGTAGCTTATTGTCCCCCACCTCTAGCCAATAAGCAGGTCAATGACAAGGCCTACCGTACAACACCTCAAATGGGTCCATGCCAATAGTAAACTTATAGGAGTTATTGTACGCAAACTCCATCAGTGGAGGGTGTAAGGACATTTTTGTCCATTATCAATTTGTATGTCGTACGCCGTTACACCGTTGAAGAAACTCAAGATCGCATCTACATCAACGGATCCAAATATCAAAGCATCTTCAACATCATAGCCTCTGCGAGAATGAACTTGGTAAAATTTTGTTTTTACGTTCTTTAAAGTTCATATTTAGTATTGGGAAATTTTTATAAAATGTTTTTTATAAAAATAAGAAGTAAGTTTTTTCGAGCAAAATGAGGCTTTTTAAAGTTTTTTATTTTTCTGGGAAAACCGGACCGATCCGCCCTCTACCCGGATCGATCTGCCTTGCTCGAAGTCCAGTAGACCCCGGATCGAATGCAAACCGATGAAGCAGAAATAACTGAAACGCTCCGTCCTCATCCGGAGCGATCCGCCTCTTAATAAAAGAAACGATCCGATTAAATCGGATTGATCCGCCTCCTAGCCGGACCGATCCGCCTGGGATAAACTCGAGCAGTTCCGTCAGATTTTTATCCACCATCTTATATTTCCTATATATATAACTATTCCGATGGTATATTTCTTCAAGTCTTTGAGAAAACGTTTTTAAGAGTACAAACACAACAAGACTTCAATTTTTGATGTGCCAAACATCTTTTTGATTCACACACAAAAATCCCAATTACTTTTGTGAATCTTTTGGAACCCTACAACACAAACTTTGTTTGTTGTTCATCTTTGTGGAGAGATCTTTGCAACCGAGGGCTGCGTGTCATTGCTGAAAGAGTCTCTACAAAGTGTTGTGGCTGCGTGTCATTGAGGAGAGCTGCGGTTCTTCCTTCGTTGTTTGGGCTACGAGTCCTTGGAGGGTGCTGCGTGTATTCTCTTGCTGAGCTGAAGACTGCGTGTCTTTGTGGGTTGGCTGCGCATTGATCCATTGCAGATTTCTCTATGTAATTGTAAGTTGCGGCTTTTATATTCATAGTGAAATAAAGGTTTTACCCGAAAGGGTTTTTTTCCTGTATTCTGTGTCTCAGCATATTTTTTGTGTCACATGCTTTATTTATTTATGGGTTGACACACGCACCTTAGATGCATGATTAAGGGGCCGAAATTAAATAAGTGTGTCAAATTAGAAAGTTGCGAATTTAATTTAAATCATTATCACACCCCGAACCTATTCGGTTTCTCAGAGGGTACTGCTCCCAACCTCACCTAAAATCATGGACACACATACGTAACATATCCTCCAGCATATGATTCGTTCCCTTATTCTTCCCGCCTGTCTATGGGTGATAGGTCGTACTCAATCTCAACTCTGTACCCATGGCCTCTTGAAATCTCTCCCAAAATCGAGACACAAAAACCTTATCCCCGTCGGACATAATATCAAGGGCCACCCCATGTAGTCTCACTATCTCATCAATGAATAACTAGGCGTATTGTGTCGTGGTGTAGTCCGTCTGGACTAGTAGAAAGTGGGCTACCTTAGTCAATCGATCCACTATCACCCATATAGAATCGTGACCCGCTGAGAAGTAGGCAACCCAATAATAAAATCCATGGAAATGGACTCCCATTTCCACATAGGAATCTCTAATGGTTGTAGAAACCCCTATAACTTCTATTGGTCCACCTTTACTAGCTGATAGGTGGCACACTTCGAGACAAACTCGACAATATCTCTCTTCTTCCCACTCCACCAATACTATCTCCTCATATCCTGATACATCTTATCCTCGTCGGGATGTATCATAAAGCGAGATCCATGAGACTCCGTCATCACCGTGTGTCATAAATCCTCCCCCTCAAGAACAATCAGTCTCTCATTGAAGCGCAATCCTCCCTCTAAATTCACTGAATAAGACTCTACTCCCCTAGCTAAAAGTTATCCAATCCTCCCCAGACAAAATGGATATGCACCTGGGCCTATACCACCCCCGTTACAATTTGGGGTGTAATGGTCATGACTGACATGAATGATCTGGCAACTGCATCCTGATGACCCGGCTCCTTACATTTTTCCTTCCACACCTCGCCCACCTCCCCCACAAGTCTAAGGCTCAAAGCATTGGCCACCACATTGGCCTTCCCCGGGTGATATAGGATTTTGAACTGATAGTCCTTAACAAATTCAAGCCACCTGTGCTGACACATATTCATCTCTCTCTAAGTGAACAAATACTGTAGTGACTTGTGATCTATGAACATGAGAAATTTCTCTCCTAATAGGTAATGTCTCCAAATTCAAAGGAAAAACACGACTGCTGCTAGCTCCAAGTCGTGGGAGGGGTAATTCCTCTCTCGAGGCACAATCTTGCGATAAGCATAAGCTATAGCCTGATCCTCCTACTGAAGTACACCCCCGAGTCCCTGTAGGGATGCATTAGTAAAAACTAGATACTCCACCCCTGGCCTAGGCTATACGAGCACAGGTACTGAAGTTAACTTGTCCTTCATATCATCAAAGGCTAACTGACAAGCATCATCCCTTGCGAATGGTACCCTTTGTGAGTTAAGTTAGTCCATGGACCCGCAATCTTCGAGAATCCCTGAATAAACCACCTATAGTATCTGGCTAATCCCAAGAAACTGCTCACCTTGATTAGTGTCGTGGGCTGTCCCCACTCCCTCACCGTCGACACCTTACTTGGGTCCACCGATATCCCCCTATCATATACAATGTGTCCCAAAAACTGCACCTCTCGTATCCAGACTCTGCATTTCTCATATTTAGCATACAACTGATGCTCATGAAATGTCTGTAAATCTTGTCTAAGGTGTTCGGCATGCTCCTCCTCACTTTGGGAATAAATCATGATGTTATCTATGAAAACAATGACAAACTGATCTAAGAACTTTCTGAATACCCTACTCATCAAGTCCATATACACAGCTGGAGCGTTGGTCAGTCCAAATGGCATAACTCGAAACTCGTAGGATCTATATCTCATCGGAAAGGAAGTCTTAGATACATCATCCTCCTTGATATGCCACTGATGGTATCTTGACCTCAAGTCTATCTTAGAGAATAAGGTTGCTCCTCTCAACTAATCGAACGGGTCATCGATTAGAGGCAAAGGATACTTATTCCGTATCATGACTTTATTTAGTTCCCAATAATCATCACATAATCGCAGTGAGCCATCTCTCTTCTTCATAAACAGTATTGGGACACCCCAAGGTGAGGTACTTTTTCGAATGAAATTCCTCCCCAAAAGCTTCTTGATCTGATCCCTTAGCTCCCTCGTCTCTATAGGGGCTATATGGTAGGGCGCATGAGCTATTGGCCGAGTTCCCGATGCTAAATCTATCACAAACTCAATCTCCCTACTGGGTGGTAATCTTGGAATATCCTGAAACACATCAGTGAACTCGCAAATGAATGGGATCGAATCTATGAGAACCACCAACCCCTTAGAGATCTCCTCCTCTATGTAATATAAGTGGGTAAACGACCCTTCTTCAGGATGAGGCATCGCCACCGAAAACATCTCCTGGCCTGTTATAGTGAACACAATACTCCTACTATAGCAGTCAATCATAGATCTATAAGTAGCTAGCCAATTCATGCCTATATTAGAGTCATACTTCATCGTGTCTAACACAAGCACATTTGTAGGCACAATCAGTTTCCCAATCTCTACACTCATACCCCGACAGATAAAGAATATCAACGTCACATTACCCAATGGAGAATCTACATATGTAACAGTATTCTCTATCGTATCTAGTAACACCGTGGTCCGTGAAAATATAGTGGCTACAAATGAGTGTGAAGCCCAGTATCGAATAAAATAAGCCTCAAGGTATAGTGGATAGAGAATATACCCTCAACTGTAGGTGGGTCCTAAGGAACTGTTGCCTGGTCGATGTTATACACACACCCATAATGTAATTGTCCCTACTGGAGTGGAGCTGCTGGAACAACTGGAATAGCTGGCATCGGTGATAGTGCGAGAAGGGCAGCTGGAAAGATAGGCCTTTGTGGCTCCTGACGAGCACCCTGCTACTATTGTAGGGTCCTGCTCCACTCAAGGCAATCTTGTTTCCTATGGACGGTCCTGCCACATGTAAAACACCTCCCACTAAAGTTTCCTCCCCACTGACCTTGCTGTCCTCGGCCCTGTTGGCCCAGTTGTACACGTTGCTGGCCCTACTGGCTCGACTGGCTTAGTTGGCCCTGATGGCCCTGTCGAAAGTCTCCTTGTCCCTGTCTAGAATTATCGAATCTAAATCACTTAGCAGGATCCCCCCTGGTGGGAAATCTTCTCATCCTGCCTAGGTTGACTCTTAGCTGATGGTGTCCCGCAGGACCTACCACCCCGATCCTGCCCTGGTGGTCGGACTCTCCTCCTCACTTGCTCACCTTAAGATGGAAGCAGTGGTCTTGGTAATGTAACAAGGCATCATTTAACACCTTTCTGTACGTACACAAAGAAAGGCCACCCAATAGGTGTTGTCGGATCCTCCAAGTCAGGCCATCCATAAACATCTGAATCCTCTTTTCTTCAGTAGGTACTTCCCTTGGCACGAGATTTGTTAATCTCATAAATTCCTCCTCGTACTCGGAAACTATCCTACCCTCCTGAGTTAGATCCAGTAATTTTCACCCCATTTCACTCTGAAGAGAGGATGGAAAGTACTTGCTGTCAAACAGCTCCCAAAACCCCTGTATCGGTATAGTGTCTCTATCCTCGATGGTGGTAATAGACTCCCACCATTGTAGTGTCGGCACAACTATATTGAATGTAGATAGAATCTATTTCTGGACATCGGTGCACTCATACATCGTCAGGTGTCATTGGATATCTTTCTTCCATTAACTGGCTGCAACAACATCAGAACTCCCTGAGAACTCTGGAGGATGTTCCTTCTGAAAGGCATCCCTAACTCGCTCCCACTCAGAAGGGAAATCCTGTGCCGGCACTAGTTCCACAACTTGTGCCTGGGGTGGGTCCTGCTGCATAACTATAGCCAATGTTGCATTTACTACCTAAGAAATTATAGCGGCAACCTCTGTAGCATTCATGGTACCCTGGACTGGGGTTGGCTGGGGCTCCGGTTGTGCCTCTAGGGTAGCTTGTGTAACACATCGAGGAGGCATCTAAAAGGAGAAAGAATTTTCCATCAGTCCACTGTTCAATATATCTTAAATAGTTAAAGACGTAAATGCGCAAATAAGCATATAATAGTCCTAAAAGCAGGGCTCTACATTAAGAACGCTACGCTGAAAACCTAATAAGTCGGACAGATCTTAAAGATTCTAGTACCTGATGCTCTGATACCATCTGTGACACCCCGTTTAACTAAATACCTGGTTATCAAGCATTTATTAAATTAAAACTGAATATCCAGTTGGTCCATTCTTAGTATCACTGTCGAATTTTTTTTTAATATATACAAAGCACCTAATATTTGAAAGATAGTGTCAAATTTTATCTTTTTAGTTAACATGAAACCACTTTACAATTTAATAATAAACCATTCCCATACATTCATCAACCATATGATAGATAAAATAATAGAATAAATAAGGTTGTCTGAAATACATAATCCCGTCTGAAATAATAATAATACAAACATCCATAATAAAACAAGTCTACGATCTGCTAAATAGGATAAAATCCACCATCTCTAAAAATGTCTAAAGAGTAATGGACAACATGTCCGACTGAATGAAATAACTTCTCATAATGAAGAAATGGGGAATACTGAGGCATATAATGCTAAGAACCTGCAACTTTCATAACAGCTGCAGCACGCCAAAAGATAGAACTTGCTAAGCCTGGTGTCCCTGTGGTTGGGCACTGAAAATATTTTACAAAAAAAATAGAGATTTGGAGAAAACGGGTCAGAGCTCTGGTAAAATAATTTAAAAATCCAGCAAGTGTTTAACTGCAAAATTAACAAATATTATTGTTGATGTAAAAAATTAGATCACTCTAATTATTCAATCACAGATAAATAATGAGACAAAAGTTTTTAAAGTGGTTCAGCCTTATAAGAATGGCCTACGTCCACTGTTATGTTATTGCTGAGTGTTTTGGGAATTCTCGATTACAAGTTCTATCAAGAAATTCCGATCCCTTTGAATGAGGGAGATACAATGTATTTATAGCCTTGAGGCCGTCATCTGAAAGGGTGATACATTAAATGATATACATATGAAAGGGTAATACATTTAATGCCCTTAGGCGTGTGCGTCAAGGATAAGCATTTAATGACCCATTGAACTGTTTGTTATCTGGCAATCAATGCTGTGGCCGAGATGCAGCTCGAACCGCCTTAGTTGGTCGTCATATTGGAGTTCCTCGGAGTATTAGAGTTCCTCGGAGAAGTCTGTTCCTCGGAGCGTGTGAGTTCCTCGGAGGGATCTGTTCCTCGATGTACACTTGCTGCTCGGAGTGAGTATGACTTGGTCGGGGAAATAAACTTCTTCGTTGCTATTGTGCCATGTAGATCGACACGTGTCTTCTTATTATTCGTCTATATCAGCATACTAATTTTGGTATCAACAGAAGCCCCCAATGTTTCATATTTCGAACTTTGAGGAGTATGGAACATTCTTTCTCGGTATAAGGCAATATTAAATGACCTTCCTGGCATTTAGGAGCATTTTCTTCGTATTCAAATTTCCTTCCAAATTCGCAGAATCCGCCTGTTTTGAATTTTTATAAGCGCTTCGATCTTCGTGCACTTTTTGTCCTTTTAGCCGCCGGTGGCGTAATAGTTTCTTTTTTGTAATCATTTCTTTCGCCGTTTCCCAAGGCAAAGTATTTAAGCTTCATAAGCAATTCCACCGTCTTCAACCTTTTCCAATTTTCTGCTTTCGAGTTTTCCATAGTCTTTCTTTCTCTTGTGCGTTCATCCTTGTCTTCGTTCGTTGTCAACAGATATCCCTTTTTCCTCTAAGATCTTCTTCCTTCTTCTTTTATTCACCATGGTTTATGTTATTGAATCTCTTGAAAAATTCCGTTCTGATTTTTCCATTCCATCTTGGGTAATTCTGGAGGATCCTTCTGAGCCTTCAAATTATTTTCGTTTGGCTGAGGGACATTGGTTCCCCAGCCTTTTTATTGCTGAATGTGGATTTTCTTTTCCACCAAACCCCGTGTGCTTAGAGTTCTGTCATTATTTCGATGTTGTTCCTGCAAAAATAGCCCCCAACACATGGAGAATAGTTAATGGGGTGCATAGGTTAAATTAAACTCACGGAACTCGTATAGGAATTCCTGAGATTATGTACTGTTATAGATGGGCTGTTCTAGACAATGTTTATTATTTAAAAACTAGATTTTTGAATAGGGCTTTAGTAGTCAATCTCCCTGATGCTAATAGGGATTATTTTGAACATGGGGTAGTTATCAAAAATTGGCAACATGCCCCTTTGGTTGGAGATGAAGTATATGAAGGTCCCAAATGCCCTCCATATGGCAATGGGCTAGGTTATTTTCATTTTATTTTATTTCTGAAACTGTGATTTCATTATGTTTGAATAAATGCGTGATTGACATTTCAATATGTATTTGTTTGCAGTTGACAGCAAAAGAAAAACTCCAAAAGAATCAGAATTTAATATCAAGCATTTGAAACATATCTGGAGTTTGCATCAGAAAGTTGCAGACGAGCACGTCAGGTCTGCTTCATACTTGTTGCAGTACAGGAGCTATACATCATCCTTTACTGCTCATCCAGTGGTCAGTACTAGTGATCCAGTGCAAGTTCCTTAGGACTCTTCTTCAGAATCTCACATTCCTCTGAGTCAGAAAATGGGCAAAAGAAGAGTTCCTACTATCTTTGAGGAGACTTCCTCTGCTGGAGATGGAAAAAGAAACAAGAATGATGTTCCAAAGGGAACAAAGAAAGTAGATGCTGCCCCTTCTGTTGCTCCTCAGAAGGCTGCCGAGAAGCCCCCAGTGGCTCCTACCAAGAAGGATGCACCTGTGGAAGTGGTCACCATTTCCCAACCAAAAGTTCTTCTTTGGTTGAAACTGTTGAAGTGCCACCGAGGAGACTGAAGAAATCCTCCTCGGTCAGTTTTTTCTGAAACCATTCCCCAGTTCCAAGCTAGTGGAGCTGGTGTTCCAACTATTATTCCCCCGAGTTCTTCGATGAGCTCGGTAAAGACTTGGACTATTCCTGAAGTCCAAGGAATTGAGGAGAATATGTCCAGGGATATGCTTACATCCCTGGCTACTCGTCACAATGCTTCAGTAAGTTTCTCTCATTCTGAATTTTCGTTCTTTCCATCAATAAATATATCTCTGTGATGACTTATCATTATTTCCTTTTCTAGCTGGTGAGTTGCTTTAACACCATTGTGAAGAAAGATGAAGCGATCAAGGCTTCTAGCTCCTCGTCTGGAGTGGAGGATGCTTTACAAGGTTTGGCCCAATATTTGAAGGATTCCCGTCAAAAATATGACGAGGATAAGGCTGATTGGGAGAAGAATTTGGCTGCAGCTGAGGCAGAGAAGGTGCAGCTTGTTGAAGTTTCCAAGGGTTTGGAAAATAAGGTGAAGGATTTGGAGGAAGAGAACAAGAAGTATGCCGAGAAGCTCACGAACTTTGGGGAGCTTGAAAATAAGTTGAAAAAGGCAGAAGAAGAATTGTCTCTTCTGCGAGAAGTGAATCACCAGAAGGAGGAGGTGGAAGCTAAGTTGAAGGCCACCGAGGATCTTCTATCCGAGAAGCTCTCCTCGGAGAAAATAAAAAAAAAGTTGGCGGTGAAAAAATCTTTTCACACTGGTTGGGATAAAGGGTGGAACAGGGGGGTAGCAGCCATGATGACTCAAGTGCAATATGGGAGTCTTAAATACTTCCGAGATGGTTGGGTTGCTGCCCTACAAGAGTTGAAGGTTAACGAGGACTCTGAGCTGTTCCAACAGCATCTTCCTGGTCCCCCTCCAAGAATTGAAGATGAGGAAGAAGACGAAGCTGCATCCGAGGAGTCTTCAATGACAGTGGGTGATCAAGTCCTTACTTCTCAACCCAATCAGACAGTCACCGAGGAGATTTCGTCTCTGCCTGCTCCTCCTGAACAAGTCCCAACTTCAGCCAATCAACTCATTGTTCCCACCGAGCAACCGATCTCCTCGTCCCAGCCTCCCAAGAAAGTCTTGGGAGATAAGGAAAAGGTGTGAAGTTGTTCGGTATTCTCTTTCTGTTTTTCTTCTTCGTTAAGTGTAACCAAGATCTTTGTAACTATGCACTATGATCTAATAAAATTTGAGTTTTCTCCTCTATACGATTGTATCTTTTCTATTTATACTTTATCTTGATCTTCTTTTTTATGATTGTATTTTCTTTCTTTGTTAGTTTGTGGCCAGGATGAAATTGCTATCTGCCAATGATACAAAGCTGATACAGCAATGTAATGAATATTATAAGGCTGGTCACACAGAACTAAGTGCATCAGAAGTTGCCGACATCCTTGGTCATGATGCTTCAGAGCAGGCAGTGGAAGCTTATCAGTACTTGAAATGTTTACTTGACCGAGCTGTGGCCAATAATGTGGCGTACTACGAAATGATCGAGGAGCTTCAATGTACCCTAGAAGATCTTCAAAATCAGTACAAGGAATCAACTTCCCTGTTGCATGAGGGGTATGAGAAGAAGTACCAGCAGATTTCTGCCGAGAAGGGCTATGAGAAGCTCTTTGCTGGATATGATGTCAGGGAGAGAACCCTAAAGGGTGAAGTTGAAGCCTGTAGACAGATTGTCGAGCTGTTAGAGCAAGAGAATAACAATTTGCAAAAAGAGCTAACACAATTGAAGTCTGCAGCTTCTTCTTCAACATTTGTAATCCCAGTGACTGATGAGGGATTTTCATTCTTAGAGGTTGAGAATGCCAAATTAAGGCAAGAGTTGGACACCTTGAGAAGGTCTGGTACTTCTACTGCTACTCGGGGACGAGGAAGAGGTTCTCGTGGACGAGGAAGAGTTGCACAGAATATTGTCGAGGAATAAATTACTCCACCTGCTCAGGGTCGATCAAGAGTTCTTCGTCGTATGGTTGATGAAGCTCATACTCAATCAGCGTTGGAAAACTAAGCATTCCAATTGATGGAAAAAGATCAAGCCTTGTCTGAACTGTCCAAGAAAGTTAGAGAATTGGAACTACAAATCTCTACGAAGGAATCGGTGTTGGAGACTAATGAACTTTTCATCCAGAGTCTTCACGAGAAGCTTGAGAGGTTAACATTTCAATTCCATAAACAGCCCAGGGAGTTCTGGATGGCTGGATACAACGAGGCATTATTCCATTTAGATGCTCGTATCCAGAATGCCAATAATGAGGGCTATAAACAAGGCTGGCTGAATGCCTTATGTGTGTTGAAACTCGAACAGGGACATTATTTGTGGGACTACTACGAGCCCTAATTGCTCGACTTGCCTGTGCCACCATTCAATTTGGATATGGAATGGATCCCAGCTCGTGCCATTCCTTGGAGCTTAATTGCGAAGTATCTTGGTGACTACAGTTTACATTCTTAGTTTGAGGTTTCTCGCCCCGAGCATCTTCTAGACCGTCCTTTGGTGATGAATGTTAGGATGCTGAAGGACTTGAACTTCATTAACTCTCCTCAGTCTTTAAATGATCCGCCTGCTGACGAGGAACCTGTATCGAAGGCTGAGGGGAAAAAACAAATAGAATAGGAATTTCTTATGTAACAGTTAGTATTCATATCCATGTAGCTATCAATGTAACTTGTAATTTATTTTGAATTTTAATGAAAGACTTTCATTTTTGTTTGCAAATCTGTATTGCTATTGTCTTGTATTTGTCAAACACTTTATATTTGTGCTTGCATAACAATATTGTGTGGTTCATCGACCAACTCAGTAATAAAAAATTACAAGTATAAAAAATGTTGCTCGATCACTTAATAATAAAGTAATGAGTATAAAAATGTTTAAAGTTTTTCCAACCAACCAAGGTTGTTAAATTGTGCTCGTCGACCAATTATAGTTAGTGAGAGTTTATCCCCGACTAACCATACTTGGTAAATTTTTGTTTTTAAAATGTGTCCGACCAATCAAGGTCGATAAATTCTCCTCGTCGACCAACTACAGTTAGTGGGTTTTTATCCCCGACTAACCATACTTGGTTCAGTTTGGAATATTTTGTTCTTCGAGGAGCTTTTGTATTTTCTGTAATAATCTTACCTCCCGACCAACATAAGTTGGCATTTGAGAGCATATCTTGTTCCCTAACCAATCGAGATTGGCATTTTTAGGAGTATTGTTCTTGCCTTTTTACCAACCGGAGTTGGTCTGAGTTCGAACTATCATGTCCACTTGCCCTTTTACCAAAATTGGTCTGAGACAGTGTCAGCCTCCTAACCAAAGGAGTATGGTTTCCTAACCAACCGGAGCTGGTATTTTTAGGAATATCGTGTTCTCGCTCTTTTACCAACCGGAGTTGGTCTGAGTTTGAACTATTGTGTCCATAAACTCTTTTACCAACCGTAGTTGGTCTGAGCTAGTGTACGCCTCCTAACCAAAGGAGTATGGTTTGTTCTCGCTCTTTTACTAACCGGAGTTGGTCTGAGTTTGAACTATTGTGTCCACAAACTCTTTTACCAACCGTAGTTGGTCTGAGCTAGTGTACGCCTCCTAACCAAAGGAGTATGGTTTGTTCTCGCTCTTTTACCAACCGGAGTTGGTCTGAGTTTGAACTATCGTGTTGTTTTTACTGCTGAGCAGCGTAGTGTTGCACACTAGTATTCCCCGAAAAACTTTCAATAAAAGAAAGAAGATGGCGAAATATCATCGTTTTATTCATATTGATGGAACTGCTTTACATTTTACATCACTGATAATACTTGCGTAGGTGTTCAGCATTCCATGCATTCTTAAATTCCTCTCCTTCTAGAGTCGCTATTCGGTAAGTTCTGGTCGAACAACTTCTGTAACTCGGTAAGGTCCATGCCAGTTTGCTTCCAACTTATTGTGCTTCTGAATGACCTTCTTTAGCACGTAATCTCCTTCTTTTAAGTCGCATTTCTTCCCCCTCTTGTTGTAGAACAGAGCTGTTCGTTGTTGGTAAGCAGCATTCCAAATGGCTGCCTCTTCTCTAACCTCCTCGAGCATATCCAAATCTAATCTTCTCATTAAATCGCTGACTGGGGAATTGAAATTCAGCACTCTGTGTGTTGGAAGACCCAACTCGGCAGGTATTACAGCCTCACTTCCAAACGCCAGCATATATGGTGATTCTCCAGTTGCTGCTCGGGGAGTTGTTCGGTAAGCCCACAATACTGACTGTAGCTCATTAATCCAATTAGCTTTAGCCTCACTTAGCCTTTTCTTCAAACCATTTAGTAATGTTCTGTTCATCACTTCAGTCTGTCCATTGCTTTGAGGATGGCCTGGTGCTGAATGAATCTTCAAAATGTTTGACTGATGACAATAGGCGGCAAATTCCTCGTTATCAAATTGCGTTACATAGTCTGTGATGAAGGCATGAGGGAGACCATATCAGCAGATGATGTTCTTCCAAACGAACTGGTACACCTTCTCGTATGTCATATCAATAAGTGGTTCAGCTTCTACCCACTTAGTAAAATAATCCACTGCAACGACGAGGTACTTGAATCTTCCTTGGGTCGTTGGCAGTGGTCCAACCAAATTTATTCCCCACATGGAAAATGGCCAAGGGGAAGTTATGGGTGTCAACAATGCTTGTGGAGTACATCGGATGGAAGAAAAATGTTGGCATTTATCACATCTCTTGGCATAGGCTACACAATCAGCCCTCATCGTTGGCCAGTAGTACCCCTGCGTCATCACTCTTTGCAAAAGTGTTCGACCTGCTACATGTGCTCCACAAGACCCTTCATTGATCTCTTCAATCAATTCTTTCACCTCGGAGGGATGTACACATCTCTGCAAACCTACCATAATTCCTCGTATATGCAAAACACCATTAGTTAGTACATACCGAGCAGCTTTAAACTTCAATTTCTTTGCAGCGAGCTTATCCTCCGGCAATTCTCCCTCCTCAATATATGCCCTGATGGGATCCATCCAAGATGGTCCTAAATCAAGGGTAATAACATTCATCGTCAGGTCTTCATCTATACTCCAACTTTCTAATACTTCAATTGGTATTGTTCTTCGCAGCTCGGTACGAGTAGCTGATGCTAGTCGGGCCAGTGCGTCTGCTTGTGCATTTTCCATTCTTGGTATTCTAATCAACTGAATGGCATCAAATTCTGCCAACAACTCCATCACCTTTGCATGATACTTGACCATTAATTCTCCTTTAACTGTATATGTTCCCATCATCTGATTCACAATTAATTGAGAATCACTTAATACCATCACTTATTGTGCTTCCATATTCTTTGCTAAATTAAGACCTGCTATCATGGCCTCATACTCAGCCTCATTATTGGAGGCTTTGAATTGGAATCGCAGGGCATATTCTATGTCAATCTCGTCTGGGGTGTTCAAAACAATCCCTTCTCCACAACCTGTTGTGCAAGATGACCCATCTACATATAGTCTCCATGTAGGTAACTCATCTTCAAATTTCTTATCTGACAGAGTTCCTCGGTGAAATATCTGCTGTTACCTTTCATCCTCCCCTGGTATTTTTCGCTCTTCGTCGATCATCTCTTCTCGCCCTTTTACCAACCGGAGTTGGTCTGGGTTTGAATTTGATGATCTTTCTACATCCATAATCCCTTTTACCAACCGGAGTTGGTCTGAGCTTATGTCTGTTGATCCTGTAATATCCACAGGTTGGTCAGCGAGCAACTTGTGTTCCTCGGGGGTATCAGGATATGTAAACTCTGCTATAAAATCTTCTACATCTTGTCCTTTTAATGATGATCTGGGTTCATACACAATATCATATTCACCGAGCTTTATTGCCCAGTACATCAGTCTCCCTGATTTTTCTGGCTTATGAAGGGCTTGTCTCAATGGCATGTCGGTATACACGACGATGGTATGGGCCTGGAAATATGGCCTCATTCTTCTACTTGCCTCGATTAATGCCAATGCCAATTTTTCCAGCTTTGGGTACCTGATCTCTGCACCTCGAAAAGCCTTACTTGTGTAATAAATTGGCTTCTGGACTCCATTCTCCATTCTGATCAATGTTGAGCTGACTGCATTCTCTGATACTGCCAGGTACAAGTACAACTTTTCTCCCATTACTGGCCTGGACAATAGTGGAGGTGCTCCCAAATATTTCTTCAAGTCTTGAAAGGCTTTTTCACATTCCTCATTCCACTCGAAAGTTTTTCGAAGTGTTTTGAAGAATGGGAGGCATCTATCAGTTGCTCGGGATACAAATCTGTTGAGCGCTGCAACTCGTCCTGTAAGACTTTGCACCTCTTTCTTCGTCGTTGGAGATCGCAACCCTAAAAGAGATTTGATCTTTTTTGGATTCGCCTCAATGCCTCGCTAGTTGACAATGTATCCGAGGATCATTCCTTCTCGTACTCCAAATGTGCACTTCGTCGGGTTGAGTTTCATTTGATATTTATCCAGTTGATCAAAGGTTTGACCTAAGTCAACTAGATGATCAGCAGCTTTCTTGCTCTTTGTCAGCATATCATCGACATAGACTTCCATATTGCAACTGATTTGTTTGGCAAAAACCTTGTTCATCAGCCGCTGGTATGTCGTACCTGCATTTTTCAGACCAAAAGGCATAACATTATAACAATAAGTTCCCCTAGGTGTAATAAAAGAAGTACTTTCCCTGTCTTCAGGTTTCATTTTGATCTGGTTATAACCAGAGTAAGCATCCATGAAGCTGAGCAGCTCGTGTCCCGAGGTAGCATCCACTAGTTGATCAATTATGGGCAATGGAAAGTGATCCTTTGGGCATGCCTTGTTGAGATCGGTGAAATCAACACACATTCTCCATTTATTGTTTTTCTTCTTTACCATCACCACATTTGCTAACCAGTCTGGATATTTCACATCTTCAATGAATTGTGCTTTCTGGAGCTTCTCGACCTCCTCTTGTATGGCTTGATTCTTCTCGGGACTAAATACTCTTCTTCTCTGCTTTACAGGCTTGATCTCCTTATTCACATTGAGCTCATGACATAAGAAGTTTGGATCTATTCCTGGCATGTCCTCATGACTCCATGCAAAAGTTTTCTTCCTATTTCTCAAGAAAGTTATCAACTTTTATTTTATTGAAGCATCCAACGTCGAACCTATCTGGGTTATTCGTTCAGGGTGCTCGTCGTCCAGAATAACATTTTCTGTAGATTCCACCACCTGTCCTTTTACAAGTTGGGATTCATCTCTGGGATCAAGTGTTTTAATTTCTGTACCTTCATCCACCTGATAGGTAGTAGTCTTTTTCCTTGACTCTTCAAGCTCCTCTTGCTCGGCAGATGAATTATATCATTCCCAAGCTACTTTTTGATCACCTTTCACAACCCCTACTCCGAAATTTGTTGGGAATTTTAAGCACTGATGTACTGTAGATGGAATTGCTTCGAACTTCTTCAAACCAACTCTTCCCATGATGATGTTGTATGCTGACTGCACGTTCTTATCCATCACAAAGAAACGTATTCTTTTTGTTCGACAAGCAGGCCAAGTTCCGATGAAAATATCCAACTTGATCGTCCCAAGTGGAAAAACTTTCTCACCAGCAAAACCCATGAGGGGTCTGTGATAAGGCTCCAATTGAGATAATTTCAAATTTAAACTGTCAAAGCATGAGTAATACATGATATCTGCCGAACTACCATTATCTACCAGAACCCTTGAAATCACTATTTCTTTCATTCTCATTTTGATCACCAAAGGGTCGTCGTGAGGGTAAAGAACACCTGCAAGGTCATTTTTTGAAAAACCAATGACCAGTTTCTCTTTGTTTACCTTCCTCGGGCGATCCTCCTCAGCCAAATTTATTCGATGAATGTACGAGCAAGCTTGAGCCTCTCCGAGGTAAGCCTTTCTTTCTGCAGTAAGGTCTCCTCCTCCTGCATCTCCTCCTGTAATGACATTACAATCAAATGATCCAAAGCGTATTGAAAATACCTCTCGTTCTGTCTGCCTTGGTTTCTTGGGAAGATCGGGGTCATCATCTGGATCATCTTCATGGTTTCTCTTCTTTTTCTCCTCTGCTCGACGAGGAGATCTAGACCTCTCTCTAGTTCGGTCATTATTTCTTCTTTCACCTCCCCGATCAACATACTTTGCTAGCTTTCCTCTTCGGATAAGTGTTTCAATCTCGTTCTGAAGAGCTATGCAATTTTTGGTCATATGGCCATGATCCTTTTGGAGCTCGCAATATTTCTCCCTATTCCTCGTGTCAGGGTCTGACCTCAGTTTCTTTGGCCACTTTATTTCCTCGTTATTCTTGATTTCTTCCAAGACATGATTAATACCCATTTTCAAAGGAGTATAATTATCGAATTTCTTCAGAACTTCCCATGACGTCTTATTATTCTTGGAATGTTTGTCACCGCCATTGCCCTTATGCTCTTTCTTCTTAGATTTGTCGATTTCCACCTTGGTTTCTTTATCCATATTTTTCTTCGCGGCCATAGCCTCCTCAGCATTCATGATTTTGGCCACTTTTGCCATCAACTCTGACATAGTTGTAGGTGGATCTTTGGCCAAAGTGTAATACAACTTGTTAGGCAACAACCCACTCATCAAGGCGGTGATTGCTGTCTTTTCTTCATAATCTATGACTTCTAGCTTCTCGTTATTAAAACGAGTTATGTAATCTCTAGTACTCTCACCAGATTTTTGACTAACACTTAACAAGTGTGCTACTCGTTTTACTGGCTTTGCTCCAAAACAGAAATTTCCAATGAACAACTCGGCTAACTGAAAGAAAGTTGAAATCTTACCCCGAGGAAGATTGTTGTACCATATCTGGGCAGATCCAGTAAGAGTTCCTGAGAATGATCTGCATCTCATCTCGTCGGGGACAACATAGATGTCGGCAGCAGCTTGATATTGCTCTATGTGAAGAACATGATATGTCCTTCCATCGTATTTGGGGGTTACCACGGGTGCTTTAAATTTCGACGGTGTAGGAAAATCCACAATGGCATGTACAAAAGGTGTCCCTTGAACAAAAGTTCGTTGTAGGGGGTTCCTCGCCTTAGCCATTTCTCCCAATCTATCCTCCAACCGCTGAATGGAACCTTTTCACGCATCATTTTCTTCCTCGGGCCTGTTGGTCCGAGCAACTGATCGCGTTGAAGTGGCCTCCTGGGATTTATCTTGACGAGCAACTGGTCGTGATTGTGCCGATCCTTCTCTTAGATCTGATGGTTGTCGAAAAATCCTCGACATGGATTTAGGTGGACTCTTATTCCTCCTAGGGCCTAATCGACTGAAGGGAGACACCCTGCTCAGTCTTTCCAAGGCACTGGTCCTCTCCGGAGAGAGAGTAATACGTTGCTCAGTATCTGTGGCCCGTATTGATGAAGTTTTCCCAGGTTGATAAGAGAAATCATCAAATTCCTCAGTACGATACGTCTCTGTACGTCTGGATCGTGAAGAAAGTAAATAGGTTTGCCTCTGACCACTTCGCTGTCCCGAATGTGCAGGTGCAACGCCATGAAGGGTTTGTATGAGTTGCCGCATTGTTTCTTACATGGCGGTTTGTCCTTGAGCCAGATTCGTCATGATTCCAGCTAGATCTGGAGGTGCAGAAGGATTTGGAAGATTTCCAGCATTTCCAGCGTTTCGATTGCTGGATTCCGGATTATCTGCCATTGATGATGAATGATTTTTGGTGAAAAATGATAACAATAGTCGATTCTCACAGACGGCGCCAATCTGTTGATGTAAAAAATTAGATCACTCTAATTATTCAATCACAGACAAATAAATGAGACAAAGGTTTTTATAGTGGTTCAGCCTTATAAGAATGGCCTATGTCCACTGTTATGTTATTGCTGAGTGTTTTGGGAATTCTCGATTACAAGTTCTATCAAAAAATTTCGATCCCTTTGAATGAGGGAGATACAATGTATTTATAGCCTTGAGGCTGTCATCTGAAAGGGTGATAAATTAAATGATATACATATGAAAGGGTAATACATTTAATGCCCTTAGGCGTGTGCGTCAAGGATAAGCATTTAATGAACCAATTGAACTGTTTGTTATCTGGCAATCAATGCTGTGGCCGAGATGCAGCTCGAACCGCCTTAGTTGCTCGTCGTATTGGAGTTCCTCGGAGAAGTCTGTTCCTCGGAGCGTGTGAGTTCCTCGGAGGGATCTGTTGCTCGGTGTACACTTGCTGCTCGGAGTGAGTATGACTTGGTCGGGGAAATAAACTTCTTCGTTGCTATTGTGCCATGTAGATCGACACGTGTCTTCTTATTATTCGTCTATATCAGCATACTAATTTTGGTATCAACAATTATATACATGTTAGGTTTACGTGCTCTTACTTGAGATGCTCACCTCCTAGTTATGCTAACTCGCATAGCTATTCTAATTCAAGCATACTTCTATATAAGTTAACTCGTTTTCACCCGTATCGCCCACACAATACGTAATAAATATTTTATATCAACAATCTAGTTCTAGGTTTCTCGTATTATTTTCATTTCTGCATACATCAAGCCGATTTTGGATATCACTATCTTACTCTTTAACTAAGTACACACCGTTGAATAAATCACCAGTATATATATACATTTATCACTCTATATATATATATATATAACAATATGGAAACCCTAGGCTGAGACCTGCGGTGCATGCATACTCTGTTATCACGTTCTGATACATCACGCAATGAATAAAGGAATGTTGGTTCTGTATTTCTCTCGAACCATAAATACAAATCACATATATTGGAGGCGAACATAGTCCCAGCCAAATGGGTCACGCACATACTGACGCTCCCATTTAACTGTTGAAACTATCATACTCTCAGATAGAACATATTTAAGGTTCTATGTTCTGGGTACAAATCTAAATCCCCCCCCCCCCCAATTGGCTCATCAGAATAAGACCGTCCACGATGCAAAACCTCCCCCTGATAGCAAGCATTGTAGGTATGTCATACAAATAATAAATCGTACAATAGGTTTCCACACAATGTACCTATTTATATCATTAGTATAGGTATACACACAACCTATAATACATGTCACATACGTAGTATATCTATATCCCCTGAATATTTTAGGTATTAATTTATTTTAGTTATACTTCTCACCGTACACCCCGAATATCCCTTTTTATTCGAAATCTTCTAACTAATCATAAAAATATTTTAATAAGTAAATTGTCCCTCTACCACTGGTCCAGTCTTAAGTTCACTTGTAACCTCCATGTTCATTTAAATATCCGTAATATTATTTAACATTAAACAATTCCCGCAGGTAGCTCACATTCTACGTAACCCACTTAAATTCTCGTGATGTCCAATTACATCAAAATCTACCCCAAAATTACGAAACTCAATTCTCTCTAATTGGGATCAAATTATCAACTCAAATCTCTAAAAAAATTTAAGCAGAAGACGAAACTGTAGGTGACAGACATTCCGAACCGATCTAGGGGTTTACAGCGAACCGGTCCGCCGTATCTGAGTTCATCTCCTTCCCTTATCGAACTACAAATTTCTACCATTTTCTTAACCAATTTCTCATGGATCTTTACCAAATTAAAACTAAGGCTCTTAAACAACATGTAGGCATATGAAAATATGATTAAAACATCAAGAATTCTACTCAAGAATTGATTGATTCATAATTATCATCAAGAACCCTAGTTTTATGTTCTTCCATGTTCATACACCAACATCAAGAATTCTACTCAAGAATTGATTGATTCATAAGTATTTCTGACTTTCAACTACATCCAACTCCTAACCAAAGACTTAATTTAATTCTCCAAATTTAACATCAAATTCATGGATACATGTGTATTTCTTCAAATATACTCTAACATGGATAACGTACGCACATAATTTAGCAAGATAAACACTTGCCTCTTTTGATAGGTGTGATCTGTTGAAGAAGAAGGGTATGGTTGTGTTCCTCTCTTCCCGATCTACAATTTGGTGGTGGTGATGGTTCAAGATGATTGTTGTTGGCCATGCAATCCTTAGGAACCCTCTCTTTCTCCCTCCCGTGCTTTCTCATTTGGTTAAACAACTGATAAGCCTAACTTCTCCTACGTGCCTGATACTTTAACTCTCTAATTTTCTTCGGTCCCCTTTTTTAAAATTTTAAAAGATCAAAATACCCAACTAGGTGTCGGTTTGGTCTAAAAGGGCCCCGGGACCCAAACTAAACTCCCGGGTAGGCTTTTCTAACTATCTCGACCCTTTCGGACACACTGGCACACTGAAAATAATCGTATGAAATATCAAAAGTAAAATTACATTTTGTTTCTTAAACTAAGTTCCGACACAACTGACACACATGTCTAGATTACATTTATCTTAACTATCATATTTCTCACTCACGACAATCTCAGTATTTTTTCATCATTATTATTACTCATTCACTAAGTAATATTCAATATAAATAAATACTAACCCTTATCTCGCTAATTAATATTTATTTTAATCCGGATCAATCTCTAATTAATTTTTTCATTTTAATTAAATTAATCTCACATTTAAGATTCTTAAAATTACTCGGTATTACATATATACGATTAAAGGACCTACCTACTACATCCCCTCATTCCTCCATCTCTAGCTTTTCCTCCAGTCCCAACGTCCTCTCCTTCCTCCAACCCCACTGCCCCTCCTTCCTCCAGCCCCATAATTGTCTCCTTCCTCCATCCCCACGAGTCCTCCTTCCTCCAACCTCACCATCGCCTCCTTTGTCCAGTACCACTGCACCCTCCTCCAGCCCTATCGTTCCCTCCTTCCTCCAACACCATTGCCCCTCCGCTTTCCCCCGACCACCCACCTCTCTCTCTTTCTCTCTCTCTCTCTCTATCTATCTATCTATCTATCTCTCTCTCTCTCTCTCTCTCTCTCTCTCTCTCTCTCTCTCTCTCTCTATATATATATATATATATATATATATATATATATATATATATATATATACACACACACACACACACACATATTATGTGTCTATTTGTATGTGAGTATCGTTTAGTATGTATGTATGTATTTATTGTTGTATGCGTATTGAATGGGTGTAGGTATGGGGTGGTGTTGGTAGTAAGTAGTGTTGGTGGTGGGTGGAGGTGGCAGGAGGTGTTAAGGGTGGTGGTGGGTAAAGTGGTTATGGTATTTATATGCATATTTTTCAAGTTCATTTTCTACAATTTTTGTATTTTTTTATATTTTTTATATTTTTATTATTTGCCAACTTTATGAGTTAAAAGTCCATGTAGGTACCTAATCAACACATCGGTTAGCTTTTGTAACGGCACTCTAACAACGGATTTAATTGAAGAAAATTTTTAAACTTCAAGGTTAACATTGTAATTTTGAAACATTGAGTCCAAAATTGAAAGTCACCCCAAACTTGCAAATTAAGTTTGCATTTTTTCCAAAATAATAACATACCTAGATGAACTATTTTAATTGGTCAACAATTTATCGAAATAATTCGTAAATTGTTAATATGATTCTTTAATTTGTGTTATTTACTCTAGATGATTATGCAAATTACGAAAATAAAGCTGCAATTTTTTTTAACATATAATCTACGTAGTAATGTAACTCCGAGAAAATTGTTTAAATGACATTACAATAACATCTCTCCAGCAAGTGATAAAATGTCATAATCATAATTTGCATAATGATTTTAGTAAAAAAAAATGTGACGAAAATTATGTCAAAGCAACACATTTTTGTCAAAGTTGTGTGACAAAACCATATTCATTAATGCAGTCGTTGAAGTGTCGTGCAAACATTTTTTTTCACTTTGTTGCCTAAACTTGTTTCACTATTTTTTCCCCTCTTTATATACCCTGTAGGAGCCAAATTAATATGTATAGTAAAATGTCTATATATTATTAACATGTAATGTTCAGAATTTGGCCTTCTAAATAGGAGTTAGAGTGCGGTGTAATAAAATACAGATAGACTGATTTATGGTCTTCTGCTTGGTACTTGGAATAAAAAGAAGAATAAAACTGGGGGCGAATAAATTATAAAAAATTAGACCCCAAGAAATATATCTTTACTCCGGTTACTAATTTATTCGGTGGCTTTTGGGAGTCAAATAAATTCCAGAACACTCAATTGACTATGTCTTAAAACTTTAGAAAATCAATGTTAATTTTGACTTAAATCAGACCCTAATTGCCACTTACCACCACTTTCTACGAGAAAAAGGTTTAAAATTAAAAACATACCAACCACAACCAACACAACACTCCATTTTACTTTTCACACTTTATCCTAATTTCAAAACATACTCTATTTTATCCTAATTTTCACCTCATCACTCTTAGTTTTATTTTCTAAAATTGACCTCTCAACTTATTGAAACGGTAAAAGTTACGGCTAGATCGTAAAAATGTTGAGTTTTTGGTAGAAATTTGATCATTTCATGACAAATGAAGATGGTTCTTACAAAAATTTCCAAAAAAATTTTAATTTGAGAAAACATTTGCAAAATTCAGATATTACGTAAAAACGTAGAAAAAAAAATTAGATATTAAAATCTGTAGATGATACAAAAAGAAATTCGGAAAAAATATTTCTTTTTTTAGAAAAAAATAAACCCTTTTTTTAAAATATTGAAATAACATTTTAAAAGCTTGGAAAATACTCAAAAACATATAAAAATCTTAAAATTACAGGAAAATATTTCGAAAATATGAATCCGCTTTAAAAATCTGAAGATGACAGAAACAACATTTAAAAGTTTGGAAAATACTAAAACATTTAAAAATATGAAAATTAAAGAAAAACCTTTCCAAATTTTGAAAAAACAATTCTGATATAACATTTAAAAAAAAAGGAAAGTACAGGATATTTTTCCATTTAGGCGATAAACATCCATTGCAATTGAATTAAAGAAAATATCCTCTATTTTTTTCAAAATATTAAATCTAAGAAAAAAATACTGGAAAAAATCAAGAAAAAAAGTGAAGAGCAAGAGATGTTAGAAATTTAGAAATGCAAAACAATACTTGATTCTAAAATTCACAAACATAAATTAATCAACTGGCTACCCCATCTCCCCCACCCACAACGCAACCAACTGGAAATACAATCAACCCAGATATATTATTTAATAATTCATAAAGTTCACCCTCCATATATATATACTGTCCTCAAAAAATTTCAAAATTACATAAAACACCCTCGATACTTTAGGAAGATAATTTGGCCATTTAAGGCATTGTCCTGAGCAAGTGAAGGTATTTAGAAGATATTAAGGTTCGTTTGGTTACCCTTATTTGTCATGGCAAATGACAAATAAGTTAATAAATGAGGTATTTGCCTATAATTTGGTGTGTTTGATTGTATAATTTGCCGTGACATTGTTTGCCAATGTACAACACCCATTATGCATAAGGTGTTGGCAAATTTTGCTTACCTATTTGAGTGAGAAATATTTATCAACAAATTTGCCAACTTCTTAAACGATTTTAATGTTTTAAAAAATAATTTAAAAATGTTATGAATATTTAAAAACTGTTATGAATATTTAAAAATAATTTAAAATCTGTTTTCTTTTTTACCCAAAAAAAACTCTTTTCTTATTTTACAATAAAAAAATGTTTTCTTATTTTACAACAAAAAAAACCTGTTTTTCTACCAAAAAACAAACTGTTTTCTTATTTTACAAAAAAAAAAAAAAACTGTTTTCGTTTTTTACAAAAAAAAGATGTTTTTTTTAATTAAAAAAAACTTTTTTCTTATTTTACAAAAACAAAAATGTTTTCTTATTTTACAATATAAAAAACTGTTTTTCTACAAAAATTGTTTTGTAATATTTTAAAAACTGTTTTTAATATTATAAAAAATTACTGAGAAAATGTTTTACAAATTTTTTAGAACCGTAATATAAAAAATATTGTAAAAAATGTTTTTAATAATTTTGAATATAATATAAAAACTGTTTTTAAATTAACTAATTGGATTGACTTTAATTTCGCATAATGATTATTTGATAGCGTCATGTGAAAAAATTAGGCAAAATTTACCACAACAAATTTTGCCATGCAAATTGTCAACCAAACGAACCATCATAGGCACTGACTTATACGGTAAATAGATCACTATTATTTGTATATTCTATAAAGCATTTAAAATGTAATAATATTGAAGATGCAACAAGTGATGTCATTTGTTATGATTATGTGGTCATGTTACTTGTGGTTCTCTTCTGCTTTAACTAAGCACATTATCATTAAGCATTCACTTTTTCATTAAAATACAAGCCCTTTTAACAAAAATGACTTAATTAGTTAGAATTTCCTGAGACATAATTATGATAAATACCAATTTAATGCTAGCTTCTTTTAGGATTGTGTTGATATTAAATGTGTTATAGTTTTGGGTCCAAGAATTTTGAGTTGATATTTTTCTTATTGAAGCAGGGGTAACAAATCTATCATTTTTTCATTAAAATAAATATGTACTTGACAATATTAAGTCCTGTAAAAACTATGAGTTATACTCGGCATTCTCTATAACGTAGGTTAACAAATAAAGCACAAAGGTGGCCTATTTTCACACTATTGGTATGGGAAAATTGTTATAGATGCCGATGTGAGTCGTAATTAGCGCTGGCATAATGAATCCAAAGAGTATGGTCCATCCATTTCTATTCGCAGTGATTGAGAATGGGCAATATCATGTTTATTTTAGGCGGGTAGCATATGGATCACTAAAAATTCACCGATTATTTGCGAGTTTAGAGGGTTGAGGAATACCTGCTATCATTTCTACTCATATAAACTAGGGATCTGTAATTAAATATTTTGAATGATAAAATGGGTCGGCGGTTAATCTGACTCAAATCCGACCCGCAACAACCACCAATATGCCATTAACCCGCTCATATCTGACGCTAAACCGTTAACGACCCGACTAAATCCGCCCACACTCGCCCATTTGTCGACGCTGGTTGTAATTATGATAATCATTCGTGAAAAAATTATTCGCTATAAATGTTGGTGGCCCAACTTGAGGCAGTAGTAATTACCATACTTGTGTACAACACATCAGAAACCATTACGAATATATGTCGGTGGCCCAACTTGAGGCACTAGAAATAAAGATCACATCCCCTTAAAAGTTGATGAAGACGAGGTGGTGCAAGGTATGATCAATGTTATATTGGCTAAAGCGACATTATTAGCCTAAATTTTCATCTTAAGTCTTGCCATTTAGATCAACTGGTCGATAAACTTCAAACCATCATGTTCCCATACTTTATCTCAACACGCATAGATGCAAACAAATGTTACCCCAGAATTAGTATTGCACCGTGATTAGGTCTAAATTCTTCGTATTTATTCCCTTAATTTAGAGTTTTTTATCACCTTGTGCTTTTTAAAACGCATTGATTTCTCCCATATTATTGTTACTAACCTTTTCTATGCAGTGCATCGAGTTTTGTTTCTCTTACATTTTGCAGGAAATTCATTCAAAAGAAGAAAATAGAAAACTCATAACGACTGGTTGCATATATTTTAGTACCCGCCTCCTCGGTATCATATTTTTTTGATAATGCCTCTTAAACAACATTGACATTTTTACAATTGGTATAATAATCGTAAAGATCACCACTTAGGCCATTCAGTATATAAGTCTTATAAAGAAAATAATTATCATCCCAAGTTCGTATGCTATTGTGTTCATTAGCAGTAGGGCATCAGAGAGAGTAGGTTATCTAATTGAACACTTGATACTAGTTTCTTGGTAGTTAGATAAAGCAGAATGTTTCGTATTCATAGTTTAAAATACAGACCCTCAAATTTGAAAGTTTTGTTAATAGAAAATGTATTTTCGTTATCCACGATAGAATGAAAATTACCTTAAAATCGTTGTATATGAAATAAGAGAATGGAACAAAATTACTGATTGTGAAAATTCAACAGCAAAAAAAATCATGACGTTGAGTCGCGGACTAGGTCACTCTCTTTAAGGTGTTTTGCGATTTTGAACAAAATTGTGTAACAATCCAATGAATGCCCCGCCACCCCCGAGATAAAATAACTCATAATCGAAACCAATTTTTGTGTCAGAAAACTATGCACGCAGTAATATGGTATACACATCCGTTCATTATTAGTTGCTCAATATCATTTCAGTTTGGGGGAACAAATTGATCAGATAAGGAAAAAAAAATGCTCAGAGAGATATAGAGTATTTATGCATCTCTTCTGTTTTTTATAAAGCAGAAACTCTGCTTGGGCTAGGAGAGAGAGACTATGTATTTCTTTCTTAACTTTACTTCTGCCGAGCAAAACAAGTCTTATCTTTGTATAGAAAGAGACTAAGTTTTTGCGTATAGAAAACAATGACCGATAATCATTTATTAAGCTAAACAAATCCGAATGGTTAGTGAAGGAGTGCCAAGGTAAGTGGGGTGAATAATCTCCCATTTTTCGCAGTCAAATAAATCACTTTCGGCGGATCAGTTTTTTAAAAGAAAAGGAATGTTTTTTTTAATTTCCCTTCAAATATTTATTGAAAAATAAACAAATTATTTTTTGTCTAAAAATTTGATACACGCACAATCCGAGACCCTGGCCTCAAGTTGATAGAACGGCAGCAACGTGTGCACGAACTTTCCCTCAATAAATTCTTTCAGCCATCTCGGTCAAAATTCTAATATACAAAAGGCTTACCATTATTATCAAAATGAGTGTAAACTAAATATACTCAAACTTTATTTTGCACAACCAAGTTTCTTAGTCCAGTGGTATAAGGGTGACATTGGGACAGTCTTGGAGGTTGATTGAGTTTGGTCCCCAGTTCGATCCCCGACACTATCAAAATAATGTTTGATCAGCAAAAACCACCAATCGCAAATGAAAATTAGTCGAAATGCGTGTAAGCTGCCCGAACATATTATGATATGCTACCAAACACACACATACACACACACACACACAAAAAAAAAAAAAAAAAAAAAATTACTTTGCTCTTATATGCGACAAAACTAATAGGTGTTCAAATGTTACTTCGCTTTCATAGTTTACGCTCACTAAAAAACGAACTCCAGCAGTACCTCACTAGAAAAAATAAAAGACTACCGTCTTATTTTTCCATTTTTTCCTAACCCCAGCTCCCAATTTGACTACGCCACGAGCACAGTCCTATCACAGTCAAATCCATCTAGATTTGTCCTTAGAATCTCCAAGCAGACACTTGTTAAGGGGCAGTAGTTATAAATAACTTGACAATTACTTGAATTTTTTTTAGCTCTCAACAAATTAGAATTAAGCTACAGTGCAAGCAACCGTCTTTACCTTTCAAACATTTGCAAACAACGCCTCTGAAATATGCTTTTTCTGATGCAAATACTCACTTCTAGGGACAATTAATTACATTTTGTTAAGACATATGAGGGGTCTGTCTAACATAATGCATCATTTATCATTCACGGTGTTTCATCCCAAAAAATGAAATTTAAGGGAAATCTTTTTTGGCAGTTAAGCCTATTTCAAAACTAAAGTGCCAGAAACACCATGAATTTCATATTTTTTTACAAATATACATTTGATTGAGAATTTATAACTTTGAACAATTATAACTCAAAAGAAAACAACCTCACCCACAAAACACAATTGTCAATTACAAAACTGTAAACAATAATAAAATAAATTTGTGTAAAATAAAAATTAAGGTGATGTTTGTTTTTACCTTTTAAATCTGAATCTAAACCATTCAAACTTAAGATGCACCAAATAGTGTATATTTTTAACTGATTAAAAGGCAATCGACTATTTTTGTCCCTAAATGATTAAGACATTAATATACTTTTGAGAGATTTCAAATTCAGTTCTAATTTCAGATTGAGACTTCAGATTCAAATAAAAAACAATCGCAACCTGAGGAACAATTAGGTTTAAAACAAATATTGGGTGGGGTACTCTTGTAAATTACATTGTCTTATCCTTATATTATATACAATTTTAGTTTAAACCTTGAAATTTTAAAAACTATTATTTTTTAAGAAATCTTGAATGGGGCACTTGACCCCTCCCCCCAAGTACACCACAACTCCTCCCTTGGTTGCATATACCCCATTACGGGTACATTTTATCGAAAAGCAATGCAAATCCCATGACTCATAACCCCTAAATTGTATACGGAATGCTTTCGAGATCGTACATTTGGGGTGGAGTACAAGCATTTATTGCCTTCGAGGATGATTCCGGGGACAAAGGTTTCCGTTTATCGACAAGTTTTAGCGACGGAGAATATTATTCATACCTACATTTCTTATGTACCTTTGACTAATGACGCATAGGGGTCTTTGTAATAAAAGCTGAGGTGGTTGGGGGGGGGGGGGGGAGGGGGGAGAGGGTCTTGCACCCAAAGTAGTTGGGAGGTTTGTTAGAGCAACCCTTATGGGTAGGGTAAAAAGCCATTTATGCGGTATATATGTATGTTACGGGTAGGGTAAAAAGCCAAATATAACAGTTGCTAGGGTAAAAAATAACAAATATGCAATTGGCTTAGTTAGTTTTTTGTGGGGTCCACCCTAAAACGGAACATCATGTTCCGCGCAAAGAAGGAGAAAAAAAAAAAAAAAAAGCTTAAGCGGAACATCATGTTCCGCCCAAGCTTTCACCAAAGTTTCCTTATTTGCATTTTGTACCCCATATGTTTGCAACGGCTTGATTAATGTATGGCAACGACTTTTTTTTTTTTTTTTTATGGCAACGGCTACTTTTTTTTTTTTAATGGCAAAGAATATTTTTTTCTTATAAAAAATAGATGATTTCGGGGTACCACATAATAACATAGGACCTTTGGGGAGGAAAATAGAATTTTGAAGAGCCCTTAAGCGGAACATGATGTTCCGCCCAAGGGGTAACATCTTTTCTTTTTACGGCGTCGTTTTAGTCTTGATACCTCATATTTACACTTGTTCGTAGCAATTTTGTTAGTTTTGATAGGTTATTTTTGGATTAGTTAATTACAATTTTGAACTGCCCATAAGGGTTGCTCTTATAATATACTAAATATCATTCCAAATGGAAAATAATTAGTCTTTCATCATGTCCATTGGCACCTACTTTCAATTATTACATTGGCACCTACTTTCAAATGAGTGACAAAGACAAGAAAGCGTCAATATTGACTTCCATTATTGCCGTTTTCAACACGGCCTATTGTCTTATAATTTATCTCTGTTTCTTCTCCAACTCCCATTTTCAAAATACACATTCATCAGATGAATAGAAAATTTGCTGATATCAAAATATGTATCAAGAAAAAGGGTGTCTGATTTTTATTTCTTCACTTATAATTCTTTTGGCTCTCCCATTTTCAAGTTCATTGGACACCATTACAACCAATAATCCTCTTGTAGATGGTGAAGTTTTAGTCTCTGAGGGAGGAACTTTTGCACTTGGGTTCTTTTATCCCAGCAATTCTAGCAGGAACAGGTATGTGGGTATGTGGTATAACCGAATTTCAGAGAGGACAGTTGTATGGGTTGCTAATAGAGATAATCCAATAAATGGAACCTCTGGTGTTCTTTCCATTGATACAACTGGAAATCTTATCTTACGTGACCAAAACCAATCCAATCCAATATGGTCTACTAATGTTAATTCAACAAGATCAATGACAAGCAATTATTCGGCTCAGTTACTCGGATCTGGGAACTTGGTGGTGTTTTCTCAAAGTGGTAGTAGGAGAGTTCAAGCATGGCAAAGCTTTGATTATCCTACGGATTCAATGCTTCCGGATTTGAAACTCGGATTGGACAGGAGAACCGGGTTGGAGCGGTTCATAACATCGTGGAGGTCGGCTGATGATCCGGGAACTGGGGAATATACTTATCGGATGAATGTTCGCGGGTCGCCCCAGATGTTTTTATCGAGGGGTTCGACCCCGATATGGCGAAGTGGGCCGTGGAATGGGCTAAGGTGGAGTGGTGTCCAAATGACACCTCGGGACTTTTTTAATGCGAGTTATGTTGACAATCAAGATGAGGCATACTTAATGTTTGGTTCGTATAATGCCTCGATTTTGTCAAGAGTGTCGGTGAACTTTACTGGAACCGTTGCGAGGATCTCATGGGTCGATGGGGATAATAAATGGTCCGGGTACTATACTGCCCCTAGGGACCAGTGTGACAATTATGGTCATTGTGGTCCATTTGGGTACTGTGAGCCGGCTAGGAATGAGAATGGATTTGAGTGCACGTGTTTGCCCGGGTACGAGCCCGTGTCACCAACTGATTGGTTCTTGAGAGATGGGACCAGGGGTTGTGTGAGAATGCGTAGGGATCAAATTTGTCAAAGTGGAGAGGGATTTGTGAAGCTGACGAATATAAAGGTTCCAGACACTTCGACGAATACTACACGAGTTAACAGAAGTATAGGACTCGAAGCGTGCGCGGCGATGTGCCTAAGGGACTGCACGTGCACGGGTTACACGAGTGCTAATATTAGTGGTGGAGGAAGTGGGTGCATTGCATGGTACGGGGTAATGATAGATTCGAGATTCGTTTTAAATGGACAGGATATTTTCGTGCGTGTTGATGCAATTGAGTTAGGTATATATTCGATCACTTCTCATATTTTCTTCATTTTTTTAGTGCCACCACTTTTTTATTGCCTTGATATATGTGTGTGATTATTCTATATCTCATTTTAGCCCTTTAATAGAGATAATTTTGGTAAATTACTAAACGTAGCACCCCAACCACGTGCTTTTAACACTAATCGGAGTCGAGCCCCTGCCATGATAAAGCACTCTACCAGAATTATTTACAAAATATGACATTACTTGTCCTACAAATATCAATTGTGATTTAGCCTCACTTGGATTCATCTTTAGCAAAAGAGAAGCATGTAGAAGTTGCTCGTGTCCTCCCGGGAACATAGCCATAGAGGTGTTTATAAGCATCTTGTGTCTTCTCTTGTGTGCTTGATTATTATTTCATCTTATACTCTTTATTTTCTTCATAGGTTGCTTGTTATACAGTTGGTTGATCATCGGTTTGTCTGTTTGAGGCAAAATGTCTGGATTGTATTACACTCACTAAGTGAGTTTGTTGATATTGATTGAGCATTATGCGACAGTCAAGAACAATACATCCCAACGCATAAAACTTTTTCTCATTTTGGGAGTCATATTTGGGCCCTGCCTTTTGCCGCTGTCTCTCGTAATCACCACCCCTAGACAAGGGAGTAAATTTATATATTCACATTAAAGAATTTCAACTCAACTCAACTCCACTCAATTATTCTAAGTCAACTCAACTCGCACCTCCGGTAGTGACCCAATCAACCTGTTTTTACACAACAAACCCCAATTCAAGAGTCGTTTGGGAGGAAGTTGTTCATACGAGAGTCAAATAGAACTCATTTGGGAATATTCAAAGTTTAAATAAAAGAAAATCATATTGAGGGTGCACCATAGTTAACTGTATTGACTACTGTTTTCTTAAATTGTTAATAGATTAATGCGAGGTTTGCTTCTTTTCAGCTCGACATGCAAACTCAAGGAGGTCTCATAGGAACAGAAAGGTGGCAATTGTGGTACCATCTGTTGTTGCAGGGCTTGCCATTCTATTCCTGGCATGTTGGTTGCTTATCAAGAAGAAAAGAGGTAGAGTATTACTAGCTTTCTATGTATATCACAAAAAAGGCCTTTTTTAAGCCGAAAGGAGTTTGAAGGAGTAACTCTACTAGCCAACTTAAAATGGTAAAAACAATAAGAGTGTCCCTAATATTTACTACCCAATTTGTATCACTAATCGAGGTCATATAAGTTTCTTTATTATCATATCTTGAGTAGAATGTCACGATATCAAAACTTTATAAATTTTAGGCCTTGTATGGTTAGAGAGGTCATATATGTATCACACTAGCATTCTTCCTAACTTACTTTTTTAGACTTTGGAACTATTTCATCACTGAATATTATTTTCAGTTGCGAAACCATTTAGAGACAAAAAATTAGTAATGTCCAAAAAAAAAAACAGTAAAGGTGTACCAAAGTCTAACATGCAATTTCGGGAGGTGCAAGCGTCAAAAAATCTCAAATTTATATTAATTTATTCAATTTGTTGAATCTATGGGCCTCCCATAAATTTTTGAAAAGTTCCAAAATAAGGGTCCATTTAAACTAAAGCTAATAACATAGTTATATCTAAGTTCGTTGTCATGATGGCCATTGATCACAAGACTCTAATTTTGAAACAGGGAAAATAAGTACTGATACAGAGCCTTCTGCAGAGCTGTGTTCAAGGACATTGTCGAGAGGAAGAACCGAACCGTTGTTATTCGATGCTAACGTTCCTTCAAATTTATACGATGGCTCTCCACATGGGAATCTGATTGGTGAAACTGGGACAGATACAGATTTGCCATTCTTCTCTCTAAGCACCTTAGTAGCTGCTACGGACAATTTCTCTTTTCGCAACAAACTAGGTGAAGGTGGCTTTGGTTCTGTTTATAAGGTAGGATCCCCCTCAAATATGAGATGAATAATTTCTTTCAAATTAGGTCTATTTGCATGCATATATATATATATATATATATATATATATATATATATATATATATATATATATATATATATGTAGGAGAGCGTGACTGTATATATTTAGGTGTTAATCAACGATGAATAACTGAACACTAATTTGTCATTCAGGGTGAGCTACGTAACGGACAAGAAATAGCTGTCAAAAAATTATCTACCAATTCGGGACAAGGGATAAATGAGTTCAAGAATGAGGTTACACTAATAGCAAAACTCCAACATAGGAATCTTGTGAGGCTTTTGGGATATTGTATTCACCAACACGAGAAAATGTTAATCTATGAATACATGCCAAATAAAGGCCTCGACTCTTTCATCTTTGGTATACCCTCATTCATCGACCTCCAATAAATATATGTATATTAGATATCCATACATAATTTGAAATTTGAAATCTTGGTCTAGATAAAAACAACGCCGCACAATTGGAATGGAGCAAACGCTTTGAAATCACTATGGGAATTGCTCGAGGGATGTTGTATCTTCACCAGGACTCGAGATTAAGAATCATCCATAGGGATCTAAAGGCTAACAATGTTTTACTAGACGCGTCCATGACTCCAAAAATATCAGACTTTGGCATGGCCAGAATATTTGGAGGTGAACAAATGGAAGCAACGACAAACAGAGTAGTTGGAACATAGTAAGTATCAAATACATGTACTCATCCGTGAGTGTGCATTTTGGGTCAAGTAGTTATTTGTATTTTTAGTACGAGGTCCAAAGTTTGCATATTTGCACGTTGGAGTCCATTTTCACTTTTTCAACATTGTAGACAGAAAAAAGTGTCGCAAAAAATATTTAAATTAAACGGGTCGCAAAAACTGAAATGTACCTCAGAGTGCAAATATGCAAAATTTTGGATCCCAATATAAAAATACACAACTTCTGGGGAAAAAAGTTCAAATAACCACATATATATATGGGGAGAGAGAGAAAGTGTGTGTGTGTGTGTTAAACTCACTGTTTTGTTGTATGATTGCAGTGGTTACATGGCACCAGAGTACGCAATGGAAGGCCTTTTCTCAATAAAATCGGACGTTTTTAGCTTTGGAGTATTACTCCTAGAGATCATCAGTGGCAGGAAGAACAGCAGTTTCTACAAGGACAACTCAGTGAATTTAATCGGACATGTGAGTAAACATATATAATAGCCAACAAATACTTGAAACATAAAATCTAGGCATTCAACATGCTATTATGGTTTGCCAACTTAGTAAGAAACCCGTGATTCCCAGATTTTGGTGTGCGGTCTGTAAAATATCTTCACATCTGTATAATATCGGCGCGAATTGTACAAGTTCGAAGCGAATTGTAAAATATCAGCGCCACAGACAACACACTAAGATGCAAAATTTGAGATTTTCAACTAAAATATCTTCACATCGAAATCTAACAACGGAGATATAGGCCTAAACTCCCCAGAAGAAAATGAAAATTTCATTTCACATTACAGAGTTGCATTTCTCTTATACTCATCGAATGATAAAATACATTGTTTCAGGTTTGGGAACTATGGATTGAAGACAAGGGCTTGGACATAGTTGATTTATCATTGGGCGAGTCGTATCAAGCTCATGAAGTATTGAGATGCATTCATGTCGGACTTTTGTGTGTACAAGAGTTTGCCAGTGATCGGCCGACCATGTCTGAAGTAGCTTTTATGTTGGGGCATGAAACAACTCTTCCATCTCCTAAGCAGCCTGCATTTATTTTCAAGAATGCAAATTTTGGTCCAGACACAACAATGAGCGCCAATAGCATTAACAACACAACAATTACTGTGGTTGAACCTCGCTAGAGGATTAGAATATCACAAATTGTATAGTATTATACCAATATACGAGTTCGCTAAATTGTATTTATGTGTCTAATATGAATTCATAGATGTAAATGACAGGAAGAAATAGACAATTTCGTAGAACATGTTTGTCTTTTGTACGAGTAAATGCTTCTAATATGATCACAAAACAATTAATCTTTAAAAGCCAATGCTTCTCTTGACGAGTCCTTTTCATTTTGAATTAATTAAATCATAAAAACAAATTCATCAAAAAAGAAATTCCCCGAAAATAATTTTTATCCAAAATTGTCATGTTCCCCTGCCAGAGCTGGAAAAGTTAGTTTTTGCATGATTCCTCAAATTTCCTATACAAATCCATATCAATACCAAATAGTCATATTACAAACTCAAACTCAACAAAGTAAATTTATATTACTTTGATCAGTAAAAAGAAACTCAAACTCAATTGAAGAGGGACAGTTTCCATATAATCACATTACATCTCCATGGTGAATTAAAGATCACACAATTGTGCAAGTAACAATAAAGTGTGGAAGTCTAAGAAAATACCATCTGTGTCATATGGTAGAAGAAAAAAAAATTGAAGTAACAAAATGAAATAACTGTCGTCGCTGCACAAAGGAGAGGCACAAAAACAGAACCCATACAAGCAGGTATAGGTCACATACTGAACAAATCTACACAGAATTTTTGAAGTTTAGCTTTGCAGAGGCATAACAGCAATCAATAGAACATATAGTGGTTAAGACTCTATTAACTACTAGTATTAATAAAAAGAAAGTAATCTGTAAATCTACCAAAAAACAGAAATGGACTTTTTGAAGTTTTAAGTGCACAACATTGATATGGAGCAAATATAAAGGTAAATAACAATGTTAGGTTCACTAAACATGGAGCCTCCAATTAATTCATTGTTATGTGATAATGTCATTTCAAAGCTATCTTAATTAATGTACATAACATATTATTTATAGTGCAAATAGAAAGTACTACATGCAGGGATTATGACTGTTTGAGAAACAATTGAGTCCTTTAAAGACACTTAAATCCAGTAACATCAGAATCTTTGTGACAAGGTCCTACACCTGAATATGCCACACAACAATAATATAGCGAAGGTGTTGTTTGTGTTTGCGTCTTAATTCTGAATCTGGTGCGATGTTAATCGTTTGGTTCAAGTTTCCGTGGTTTCTGGGAATCTAAATTGGTACCTTCGCCTATTAAATTTGAGCATTAGGAAATGAATTGACGAGTAATTCTAGGGAGACCCTCCAAATTGTACACAAAACTCAAATCCGGTGATACGTCACACAGGTATTGGTTGTTACTTTTGTGTTTGTGGTTCCGTGCCAGCGGCATTAACCAATGCATGCTTGACAAATCACCGGGTTTTTATTTTGTGTACAATTTGAGGATCTCCCTAGAATCACTCATGAATTGACATTATGTGATTCGAACTCTTACCATAATTAATGAGATTTTTATGTGTAAATTTACCAATTCGAGTTTCTCAGCAACCACAAATATCCTTAGCAAATGAGCACTAGGAGGTAACATTAGCTTCAAAGCCCATTCAGTGATGTTTGGTTCAATTTTTTCAGGAATTTAAAATGGTAACTTCACATATTAATTTTGAGCATTAAGAAATGAATTAACATTTAACATGGCATGGATACTCATGTAGAGCTCTCATACTTACTATTTTGTAGCGCTAAACATCTGCCTAAGGGCATGTGTTATCATTTTCCAAACAATAATTATCAGACATCGTAAGTGAATTTACTAATCGAGGTGATGCAAATATCGAGTTCGAGGGTCGACGGCGATGCCCACCGGCACAATTGCTGAAGGATCCCTCCCCCCAAACCCTTTTGTTCAGTGTGTCCAACAGAGAGAAAATAAAACACACCTTGTAGGTTTTTTGGGGGGGTAAATGTGTGTTTAATTTTATTTTAATTTTGAAATAAATGTGTGTGTGTGTGTGTGTATATATTGTAAGGACATTTTTGTCCATTAACAATTTATTATGTCGCACGCCTTTACACCGTTGAAGAAATTCAAGATTCATACATTCATCAACGGATCCGAATATCAAAAGAAGAAGAGGAATCAAGTCTGACAGCCGGACCGATCCGCCCTCAATCGGATCGATCCGCTTGCTGCAGATCCAGTATACCCCGGACCGCAAGCGAACCGATGAAGCCTGGAAGCGAACCGATCCGATCATCAACGGACCGATCCGCCTCAGAATAAAAGAACCGATCCGGTCAATCGGACCGATCCGCCCTCAAGCCGGACCGGTCCGCCAGGGATAAACTTCGCCAGATCCTGCAGAGATTTTTTAGGCTCAAAGTTTTCTTATTTAAAGCCAACTTCGGGGAGTTGTTTTTTTAAGACTTTTCAAGACGAATTTCAGAGTCCTAAATACTCTAAGTCTTCACCTATTGGGCCCAAGACTCTAGGTTTTTGATTCACACAGTTGCCAATCCTTTGTGAATCCTTTTGGTAACCTAAGAACACAACTTTTTAGTTTGTTCAAACCTTTGTGGAGAGATCTTTGCAACCGAGGGCTGCGTGTCATTGCTGAGGGAGTCTCTACAAAGTTTTATGGCTGCGTGTCATTGAGGAGAGCTGCGGTTCTTCCTGCGTTGTTTGGGCTGCGTGTCCTTGGAGGGTGCTGCGTGTATTCTCTTGCTGAGTTCAAGACTGCGTGTCTTTGTGGGTTGGCTGCGCGTTGATCCATTGCAGATTTCTCTATGTAATTGTAAGTTGCGGCTTGTATATTCATAGTGAAATAAAGGTTTTACCCGAAAAGGTTTTTTTCCTGAATTCTGTGTCTCAGCATATTTTTGTGTCACATGCTTTATTTATTTATGGGTTGACACACGCACCTTAGATGCATGTTTAGGGGCTGAAATTAAATAAGTGTGCTATATTAGAAATTTACGAAGTTAATCAATTATCACACGCTCTCAAATTGGTATCAGAGCAGGTTACGCTAATTTATTGCGTATTCCTATTTTCCGCAAAATCGTGTGATATTGCTTTTTTTTTTTTTTTTTTTAAAAAATCAGTTTTGTTAAAAATCGCAATTTTTCCTATGGAGCACTTATATAATCAGATGCCTATTTTTGACGGGTCTAATTATGCCTATTGGAAAGCTCGTATGAAATCGATTTTAAAATCTATTGACGAGCGTGTTTGGTTGCTTTGCGAAAATGGTTGGACTCCTCCTACGGTCACTGTTAATAACATCACCACTTTAAAACCCGTGTCAGCCTGGACTGAAGATGATTATAAATTGTCCAATTTTAATTCCCGTGGTCTGAGTGCTATTTCTGGAGCTATCTCTCCTGATGAGTTTCGCCGAATTATGACGTGCACCACGTCTAAAGAGGCTTGGGATGTTTTGAAATTGACACATGAGGGTACGAACGCGGTTAAAGAATCAAAATTACAAAATCTGGCCACCCAATTTGAAACTATCACCATGTCTGAGTCTGAATGCTTTGATGATTTTTATGCTCGTTTGTCAGACATTGTTAACACATGTTTTAATTTGGGTGAGGTGATTGATAACACGCGTGTCGTTAAAAAGATTTTGAGATCTCTCCCAAAACGCTTTATTCCTAAAGTCACTGTTTTGAACTCTTTGGGAAATTTGAAATCACTTAAGTTGGAAGAACTTGTAGGAGATCTTCAAACCTATGAGATTGACATGTTTCCCAAAACCATTAAGGCTAAGGATAATGGCATTGCTTTAAAGACTCATTTTAAGAAAAAGAAAGAAAAACTTTGTGAGTCCGATTCTGAGGGAGATTTTGATTTTAATGATATGGCCTTGTTTGCGAAAAATTTTAAAAAATTTCTCAACATGAACAAAAATAATTCTTCCAATAAAAGGAATTTTTTTGAGAAAAATAAAAAGAAAGGAAAGGCCAAAGAAAGTGGTGAGAGGGAAAAAGAGAATAAATCCGATGAGGAGTGTGAGGAAGATTTTGAGAACGTCACTTGTTTTGAATGTGGGGGTAAGGGACATAAGTCGTTTGAGTGTCCTACGTGGCTTAGAAAGAAAGGAAAGAAAGTAGCTATGCCCGCCACACTTAGTGATAGTAGTGAAGGTGAGGGTGATGAGACTAGTGGTGAGAAGTTTGTAGCTTTTTCTAGTCGTGTGAGCACACCCACCTTGTCCCACAATAGTGCACACGAAAGTGATAGTGATGGTTTGAGCGCTTCAAGTGAGGGAGAAAGTGAGAGTGAAAGTGGAGATGAAAGTGAGCTCCAAAAAGCTTTTAGAGATTTGTACACCGAGACCTTGAAAACAAAGAAGTATAATAGGGATTTAGGTCGTCGGGTTTTAGATTTGGAGAAAGAGAAGGAGGTTTTGAGAAAGGAGAAGTGTGATTTGGCCGACACGTTGTCTAGTCTGACGACACGTGTATCCCAACTCGAGAGTGATCTCGAACGTGCCCGGGAGGTCAAAGTCAATTTTTTGAACGCACCTAAGAAGGTTGAAAAGGTGGTTCATAAGGGTAAAGGTGAGAAGTTAGGAATAAGTCATGACGGTGCTTCTTCTTCCAAATTAGCACCCGAGCCGGTTCCCACTTTAGTGCTTAATTCACGTGAGTCTCACCCTTACCCACCTAGGAGTCCCATTCCTATTAGGAGAGTGCGTCCTAGAGTTTTTGAGAGAGGTGTTCCTAGGCCTATTTATGTTTGCTCACATTTCAAGAGGAGAGGACACCTTAGGGAATTTTGCTTTAAGTTAGGGTATGTGTCACGTTTTGCTTCTACACGTGTTTCTGGCACACATGCACCCACACATGATACTTTACATGCTCCCGGAGACTACATGAGAGAGTTTGCACATTTAGGTGAGCAAGTTAAGTTTTTAGTCAAAACTTCACAAGAATTGATGGAGGTTTTTCATAAGTTGTCACCACCTTTGGAAAACCCCTCCGCACCTAATGATTGAGGTTTGACTTGTTTACTAGCATAGGGTGATTTTCATGATGACATTGTTTGCCTATTGCTAGTATGTATCACTTTTTGTATATATTTTTGTTTAAACTTTTTTTGAAAAATCCAAAAAGATTTTTTTTTGCACCTTTATGGATGAACACTTTGGATGACCAAGTCACAACATCATTCCATTTTCATGTGACTATTTGATAGTGTTTTGAGACAATAGGTAAATTCATCCATGTGCTTTATAATGTTTGGAGTCATTAAGATGTAATTACGTGTTACTTCCTACATGTTTGACTCTTGTTTCCTTTATTGCACACATGCACGGATTTGTTTGATTATTGTGCTTGTCTTATCACATGTTGGTTGGGTGTTTTCACTTCAATCCTGTCCTTAAAATGAACCAAGCGCGATAAATTTTGATAAGGAAATTGTGCATATAAAAAACCGTTTTGTGAGTTTGAGTGATTTGTTTGATAACGGGGAGGGGCTGCGAAAGGTAATTATCTATCCTTTGCGCAAAAGCCACCGTTAAAAAGGACCTAAAAAATGGAGGAATTTTATTATCCGAGGTCCAAAGAGGTTAAAAGAGCCCGAAAAAATTGAAAGGCAATAAAAAGATATTCATGCCAAAAAGGGGCCATTTAGGTTTTTGCACCAATTCTCCAAAGTTTGAGAATTTAGATTACCTCTAAAAGAAAATATATATGAGGGAGTTTGGTTGGAGAATTTAAAACGGATTTGCACGTCCTTGAAATTCTTGAAAATGCGCTATATAGTTTTAGACGTTATTGGTGTGGAAATCATTTGACTTTCATTTGTTGATTTGGATAAGACGATGTCATCTAAATTCAACAAATTTTTACACCTAAGGATACCTTTGATGTTCATTCGTTAGGAGTACACGTATGCATCGTGCACATATGATTGATTGAGTTGATTTACCTATCGAATGTGTTCACACCCATTCATTCCGTTTCCATGACTTGTTTGAGTCTAAATCCATGGTGTGATTTTTGTATCATATTTGTTCATATTGGTATCCTATCTTTCTAGGAAAAATTTGAAAAATTCAAAAATAGTTTCTGTTTTTTTTGTATACCGTGACACCCCGATTTTGCTTGATTGATTCATTCTTCTTATTTGTCTATTTGGGGACATCATAAAAAGGGGGAGAAAGAATTATCTTATTATGGGGGAGATTTGAAAGTTTGAGTTTGCTCATAAATTGGTATATATGTTTGGGGGAGATTTGAAAGTTTGAGTTTGCTCATAAATTGGTATATATGTTTATCTCATTTCAAACTCGATATGTCACTTGGTATTTTGCTTTTTCTCATGTGTGTAGGTACTACATGGATTATCATTGGATTGCACACCCTGATGAGAAAAACATTGAGATTCCTGCAGAATTGAAGAGCAATCGCTGTAGTCTTATTCAATTGTATCTTTCCAGTTTTGGGTTCATGGAAGGGTAGATTTGTATAGGCATTTTTAGTTGTTTTGATAATTCGGATGTTTTGTTTTTATGTATGTACCGGCATAGACATAGGGGGAGATTTGTAAGGACATTTTTGTCCATTAACAATTTATTATGTCGCACGCCGTTACACCGTTGAAGAAATTTAAGATTCATACATTCATCAACGGATCCGAATATCAAAAGAAGAAGAGGAATCAAGTCTGACAGCCGGACCGGTCCGCCTACCTACCGGATCGATCCGCCCTCAATCGGACCGATCCACTTGCTGCAGATCCAGTATACCCTGGACCGCAAGCGAACCGATGAAGCCTGGAAGCGAACCGATCCGATCATCAACGGATAGATCCGCCTCAGAATAAAAGAACCGATCCGGTCAATCGGACCGATCCGCCCTCAAGCCGGACCGGTCCGCCAGGGATAAACTTCGCCAGATCCTGCGGAGATTTTTTAGGCTCAAAGTTTTCTTATTTAAAGCCAACTTCGAGGAGTTATTTTTTTAAGACTTTTCAAGACGAATTTCAGAGTCCTAAATACTCTAAGTCTTCACCTATTGAGCCCAAGACTCTAGGTTTTTGATTCACACAATTGTCAATCCTTTGTGAATCCTTTTGGTAACCTAAGAACACAACTTTTTAGTTTGTTCAAACCTTTGTGGAGAGATCTTTGCAACCGAGGGCTGCGTGTCATTGCTGAGGGAGTCTCTACAAAGTTTTATGGCTGCGTGTCATTGAGGAGAGCTGCGGTTCTTCCTGCGTTGTTTGGGCTGCGTGTCCTTGGAGGGTGCTGCGTGTATTCTCTTGCTGAGTTCAAGACTGCGTGTCTTTGTGGGTTGGCTGCGTGTTGATCCATTGCAGATTTCTCTATGTAATTGTAAGTTGCGGCTTGTATATTCATAGTGAAATAAAGGTTTTACCCGAAAAGGGTTTTTTTCCTGAATTCTGTGTCTCAGCATATTTTTGTGTCACATGCTTTATTTATTTATGGGTTGACACACGCACCTTATGTGCATGTTTAGGGGCTGAAATTAAATAAGTGTGCTATATTAGAAATTTGCGAAGTTAATCAATTATCACACGTTCTCATATATATATATATATAATAACGCTTTTGTGCAGACCAACTCGCATTTTAAGAGTGCGGACTGAATATGTATCACCTGATGGTGACCCTAGAAATTATCGGCTAAATTATAGGCACTCTCTTTTCTGAGTTTGCCGTCAGGTAACACATGTCCGGTCCCTACTCATAAAATGCGGACTGCTCCGCACAAAAGCAGTACTATATATATGCTAGTGGTACCCAATGACCTCCCCCCCCCCCCCCCTCTTTTATAAAAACAACAAAAACCTCTTTTATTAAAAAAATCTTTTTAAAAAAAACTTTTTATAAAAAAAATCCTTTAAAAAAAACACTTTTAGCATGACATTTCATGTATTTCATGTCATCCAAAAATATCATACATACCCCGACTTTATTTTATATATATATATATATATATATATATATATATAATCAAGTTTGCCACTATGATGATCTTGTGGGTGAATTGGGTTTGGTCCATAGTTCGATTCCCCATACCGTCAAAATAATACTTGGCGAGCGAAAGTCAAAAATCGCGAATGGAGATTAGTCGAGGTGCGCATAAGATAGTCCAAGGATCAAGTGTGGTCCAGTTTAAGGTCCCTGAATGAGGGCCATTTTTTTAAAATAGTAAAAAAAATTATTTTGAATTGATTTTTTTTATATGAACCCTACTGAAATGTTTGAAAACTATATAAAAAAAATATCAGTCCAAAAATAATTCGTTTACAATTTTAAAAAAATGCACCTCAAACTAGGGTCTCATGAAATCCCTCTCTCTCTCTCTCTCTCTCTCTCTCTATCTATCTTTCTATCTATATATATATATATATATATATTAAATTGAATTTATATCCCACACTAGAATGTTCCCTGATAGGCGTAGTTTTCATGACTACGACCTGGGTTCTATTCCTCTTCACTGGAAAGTCCTCTTAATTAGTAAAAGGAATTTCCGGGTAAGTTGAGGAAAAGTGGCACATATTCCCCGCGTCTAATTATTGGGCCTAGCACTTGGGTCTTCTAAGACGGCAGCAGGCTCTCATAGGAAATGTTGAAAACTTTGTACGCAAAGTCTTAACCTTATCATATGATTTGATGAATCAGGTAGGGTGGTGGGGGGGTATTGTTGTTGTAATCTTAAATTATTGGAAATGTGATATGAAATTATCAATTTTTAGACATTGTGTATTTTAGCATTTCCCTTTAGCCTAGATTGTTTCAATTGTCAAGTAGAGGCAATGTAAAGTTTATTTTAAAAAAAAATTAGAATTAGTTTTCTTATTAAACATTATTAAGTTATTTATGTACTAGACAACTAAAAGAATTTGAGTATTGGTTATAGGTTTAAGCTCATGAATAGATAATATTGAATCGAATAATTTTTATTAAAGATCAGGTGATCTAAACTTTTTGATTAGTTGTATAATTTTCAGTTATGACCTATCGATTATTGCATAATTCACGAGAGAATGGAATCTAGGTTGTTGGTTTATTCTTTATTTTGAACTTATTTCATAAAAAAAACAAATACAAAGTAATGAATTGTTCATTTAATCATGTTAGTTTCTCTTATATGTACAATTCTGAAATTTTGAACTAGCATCTCCAATTTTGCCGTTATCTTGACATATATCGGAACGTTGCCATCATGTGTATTCCATCTTTCTACCAAGATATATGATCCGATGAGCAATCCAACGACCACCCTATTCAACTCATTGTAACATACATTTCGGTCCGAGCATTGCGTGGGTACATGTTAGTTTTATATTTGTTTTGATAGTTTGAAAGCTTAATTGACACTTTTGATAGTTTAATGGCTATTTGAAGCAAGCGTGATAGTATAGAGGCAAATGGGTAATTTTCTCTAATATTATCCTAATGGTACATTAGATATCCTAAACTAATGCAAATGGGTAATTTACTCTAATATTATCATAATTGTACATTAGATATCCTAAACTAATATGTTTATATATAGGAAAAATGCAAATTTAATCTTGAAATTCGGGGGCATTTTTAATTTTAGCCTCGTTATTATAAAAGTTGTAATTTTAATCCCAATTTTTTAAATTGATGCAATTAAACTCACCGTCACACATCGATTAAATGACTTATTTTATTTCTTGAAACTAGTTACACCCTTATTTGACAGAAAACTAAAACTATGGGTTAATCAAACCCACTAGAATTGTCCACCTAAAAAAAACATTAGGATCATCATTTAAAAAAAAAACAGTCACTAGCTCGTCCAAAAGCTTCTCCCACCACTTAGAGTATCCGTAGTGGTGATACTAAAAGCCAAAAGAATTTGTAAGTTTACACATCGGAAGCTCTGCAATGGGGGATTGAACGCAACAGATTTTGTAGGATAAATGGTAGTGGGTTTGCAAAGTTACGGAACGCCTGCTGAATTTGCAAATGTTTCTTATGAACTTCATTTGTTCGTAGGAATTCCTACGAACAAATGAAGTTCGTAACAAATATAAATAATTATTTTTATTATATTTTGGGTTCTTACGAACAACATTTGTTCGTAACATTTTCCTACGAATAAATGTTGTTCGTAAGAAATGTATTTATAGTTCCTACGAACAATTGTAGTTCGTAGAAACTATTACCTTAACAAACTTGACTGATGTTTACTTATCCCCATTGTGAAGACATTCACTGACGAAAGGTAAATACCCTGATTAGATTTGTAACTTTACCTGTTAAGAGCATCCACCATCGTGGATGCTCTTACAATGGGATTTGTATTGATCTCTTCATCTTCTGTTATGTACATTTGCATTATATATATGAGATGTGTGAGATTCATATGGTTATTTTGTATAATATTTAAATTTCTTTCATAAATCAATTTGAGTTGGTATGTAGTTAAAATGGCGGGTTTTTGATTTCATAGTGGATGGTTACTGGTGAGTGGAAGTGGGTGGTGGTGGTGGTGGTGATTTATGATTTTTGGAATTGATATACATGTGGTGTTGATAACTAAATAAGATTCAACTTCGACCAAACTATGAGGAGTTTGTTTCTGGTGGTGGCCATAGGGGTCATTTTGCTTATGATACATATCCCCTAAGCAGGGCGGCTCAAGATTAAATGGGGCCTAGACAAATAAAAAAAGTAGGGACTTTTTACAAGAAATATAGTAAATTATATTATTATTTTCAATTTCAAACCTTTTTAATTAAATTGCACTTTTCTTGCCTTTTGAGTTGTGAAATCATTGATAATTTTCTTGTGTTCAATATTTTATAATATCTCCTTTTCAATTGATAATATGGCTAATCCATTTAATCTTTCTTGTGACATTGCTGATTTCATAAAGGCTTTTATTATTTTTAGTTTTGAAAAACTCCTTACGACGGAAACAATTGTGACGGACGTTGTGAACAATAATATTCTATAAGCAAAAGCAAAAACAATGTACTGAAACAATATACAAAAAATCAATATTTTCTACAAAGCATTTTATTACTTTTAATACGTTTTTAGCACCACTTTCATATTTTCTACAAGGCATTTTATATTAAATCAATATACAAAAACAAAAGCAAAAATAGTATTAGAATATAAACAAATATAAGCCTTGAAAAATTAAGGAATGATGGAACCTGATAAATCTCCACTTGTAATTTTATCGAGTATAAATAAAATCACACGTGAGACAATTATAACGTGCAAATTTGGAAAAATAAATTAGTTAAATAGAGAAAAGTAAAAAAAAAATAAGGAATACTATAATAATGCAAATAATAAATGAGTTGTCTTGACAATGGAAGAGAGTTTCAACGATGAACATTTAATACTTTTTTTTCATAAATAGATTTTGGTAGTGGGACGGAAAGAGATGAAGACTGTGGAAAAAATAATATTTTGATGGGATATATAAAAAATTGGTTGGTGGCTTGCTTTGTAAAGAGATGAACAATTATACCCACAAAATAGGTGGGTGTATTGATTTGGAAAGTGAGTCCAAATAATGTGCATAGTTCTCATGCTTTATAAAAGTCTGTTGTGCTGCTAACAGACAGAAAAACAGATTGATTTTTTTTTGCAACTTGTATTATACATATAATATATAATAATATATGATTAAGGGTGAAAGGTGGCGCGTGTAAAACGCCGATCGTTGTTTTCTGTTCACCGCCTTAATATAAAAACCTAAACTTATGACTACACTCAAAAAGGGAGTATAGCGGCCATGTCCGGGTATCAAAAATCCTCAGAGACGAGTTGCTAGAATTTAATGGATTTAATATTTCTAAAAGAAAAGTGTAAAAGATAATTGCTAACAAAATAAAAGATAAATAAAGGAAAAGGTTAATCTAGGCGTGAAAGTGTATTTAATATAAATTAACAAATGAATAAAAATTATAGGTTGCATCAAATATTCCTCACCCCGAGTTAATTTGTATAAAATGGTTACATGGGTGTTGATGCAAAAAACTGGACCGAATCCCATTTTTATGATCACAGATAAATAGATGAAAGCAATCCAATCAAGCACATGAGAGACAAAGATTTTTAAAGTGGTTCGGCTATAAGAAAAAGCCTACGTCCACTGTTATTTTATTCCCAGGAGTTTACAATAGCACAATGTGGTGTAGAGAGAGAAAAATGTGTGGATCTTGTGTATGATCTCTCTCAGTTCTCCTCGGATCTTCTGGCCCTCCCTTTTGGCTAAGGGAATACATGTATTTATAGTGATGGGAGATAAAGAGATTCATTGTATGTAGACATTTATATATTATGTCTATATTCAATGAATCTAATTGTTGAATTGCTTGGTATGCTATGTGTTGTCATCTAAAGTATAAATGTACATTAATGCTCATTAAATGCATAGTTATCCTTTGATCTTCCTGGTTGGTATGTCGATCAACTCTCCTCGGGTGCTGAATAACTCTCCTCGGGGGCCGACCAACTCTCCTCGGGTTCCGACTAACTCTCCTTGGGTGCCGACCAACTCTCCTCGGGTGCCGACTAACACTCCTCGGGTGCCGACCAACACTCCTCGGGTGCTGACCAACTCTCCTTGGGTGTCGAATATTGCCACGTAGGATGACATGTGTCCTTTTCTGATTGGTCCTCGTAGATAGAGAATTTTTGCGTTAACAGAAGCCCCCAATGCTCCATGCTTGATGGTTTACTTGAAAGGATGGAGCATTTATTCTGCAGTGTTGCTCGGTGCTCGTGAAATTCTTGATCTACCTTCTTGATTTGTTCAACATAAAGTGCATTATCTCCTGGACGACATATGATGCAGCTGATCGATGGTTGTTAATCTTTCTTTTGAGAAACTCCGTGTGCTATGTATCACCCCTGGGAATTTGGATGCAGCCATGCCATAGTATGCAGCTTGTATCTTGTCATAATCTTCAAGTATGTTGATTGGTTTGCTAGCCGACCAATTGCCTCCTGTGCCGAGCAACTGAGTGCTAACTTCACGTGCTTGATTCTTCTGATTTATGATCCTCTGAATACTTTGTCGAGTAACATACTAGCTTTTGAACCCAAATCTTCAATCTGATTAGTACCGAGCTTGTGGTGGACTTCGAAACATTTTCATACAACTTCTTCTTCAATGTTGGTCAGGACAGTAGTAGTAAAGATCTCAGTGATGTAGATGTTGAATCTGACTCCTGAACTTCAATAACATGTGCATAATAACTCCTGAGTATGCCTCCTGAACTTCAATATGCCTCCTGAACTTCAATATCATGTGCATAATAACTCCTGAATATGCCTCATGAACTTCAATAGCCTCCTGAACTTCAATAGACCTCCTGAACTTCATAAGCAAAATTAGCTCCTGAGCAAGAAAAACAACTTCTGAATGATAATTAGTCGGGGCTTAATTTGAGGCTCGACTGCATGATGTTATGAGAATATGCCACCAAATGAACGACTGGATTTTTAATAGAAGCCCCCAAGTGTGGAATGTGAACTTTGAATGCTTTTTTCTTGATCGCTTTCACATACTTATAAAATATTTCCGACCAACTGTAGTTGACAGCTTCTTATTTCCGACCAATCCTGAGTTGACAGCTTCTTATTTCTGACCAACCTGAGTTGGTGGATTTTTCCTCTACTAGCAACTTTGTCACTTCTTGGAATAGTTGTAGCTCCCGACCAACCTTAGTTGGCATTTTTAAGAATACTTTTACTTCCTAACCAACATAAGTTGGCATTTTTAGGAATACAAGTTTTACTTCCCGGAGGAATACAAGTAGCTTTACTTCCCGGAGGAATATAAGTTTTACTTCCCGGAGGAATACAAGTAGCTTTACTTCCCGGAGGAATATAAGTAGCTTTACTTCCCGGAGGAATATTGGTAGCTTTACTTCCCGAAGGAATATTGGTAGCTTTACTTCCCGGAGGAATATAGGTAGCTTTACTTCCCGGAGGAATATTGGTAGCTTTACTTCCCGGAGGAATATAAGTTTTACTTCCCGGAGGAATACAAGTTTTACTTCCCGAAGGAATACATTTTTGATAATAAATGATAGAGACTTCCTCGGAGCTGACCAACAGATTGTTGGGAATAAGATATAATAAATGCTGGAGACCTCCTCGGAGCTGACCAACAGATTGTTGGGAATAAGATATAATAAATGCTGGAGACCTCCTCGGAGCTGACCAACAGATTGTTGGGAATAAGATATAATAAATGTTGGAGACCTCCTCGGAGCTGACCAACAGATTGTTGGGAATAAGATAATATAAATGCTGGGGACCTCCTTGGAGCTGACCAATAGATTGTTGGGAATAAGATAGTATAAATGTTGGAGACCTCCTTGCTGAAATAAGAATAGAATATGCATCCAAATAGATATAAAGAATAATTATAAATAATAAAGCGCCTCGTTGATCTGTCGAGGTAGAATTATATAATGCCGAACAAGAATAAGATCTTCCAGAACATAAGAATATGGCCGAGAACGTTGTCAGGCCTGAATATAAATAAAAATTATCCGACCAACTATCCGTTGGGGGTGAAATACAACGAATGTTGTAATTCTCCTTAAAGATGAATAAGTATCTTGTCGAGTCACAATTGTATAATGCCGAATAAGAATAAGATCTTCCAGAACATAAAAATATGGTCGAGAACGTTGTCAGGCCTAAATATAAATAAGAATTATCCGACCAACTATCCGTTGGAGGTGAAATATAACGAATGTTGTAATTCTCCTTAAAGCTGAATAAGTATCTTATCGAGGCACAATTACATAATGCCGAATAAGAATAATATTTTTCAGAACATAAGAATATGGCCGAGAACTTTGCTGGGCCTGCATATAAATAAGAATTACCCCGACCAACTATCCGTTGGGGGTGACATATAATAAATGTTATAGTTCTTCTCGGAGCTGAATATGATAATAAGTATCTCGCCGAGTTCCATGTTGAGATGAATATAGAATATGAATCCCAAGGGATATATAGAATACTTTGTGCTTGAGCCGATATCTGGTCCTGAATATAAATAAGAATTTCCCCGACCAACTTTCCGTTGGGGGTGAAATATAATAACTGTTGTAGCTTTTCCTCGGAAGTGAATATGATAATAAGTATTTCGCCGACCTCCATGTTGAGATGAATATAGAATATGAATCCCAAGGGATATATAGAATAATTCGTGCTTGAGCACAAATCAAAGCAATAATAAAATATTTAGTTCCTTGCTGAGGTGAAATTTCATAATGCTGAGCAATGATAATAGTTTCCAGATTGTTTCCGAGCATTCTTCGGCGTTGAGTCTTGTACCTGCAAAAATTAATATCTTGCTTTACCATTTGTGTAGGCTGAATTGATTAGTCGTGAGAATAATTTAATCATTCAATAAATATATGATAGGTATATGTTTGAGAAATAAAAATATTAATTTCAAAAAATGAAATAATATATGTTGGCTGATATGTCGAGGCAAAATTGCCTGATGTCGAGCAATACTACTTTTCCAGAGGTTTACGAGAGCTTTCATCGGGATTGAATCTCGTCCCTATGAAATTTTAATAGGCTGCTCGAGCACCTGTTGAGACTAGAGAAAATAGTTATTATCATGAGAATAATTATTCAGCCAAACAATATGTGATGTGTATCAGCATAAAATAATAAAAATTTTAAAATATGAAATAATATTTTTGTGCCAAATGTGTGTGAGATGGACAAATTTTTATCAGATATGCATCATAAATAAGACATAGAGTTTTTTGTAAAGTTATTTAATCTCCAACCACTAATCAGGTATAAGTTGCTGTTTGAAAATTATTTACCACTTGGTTTTAAAAATATTTTTGGGGTGATCACAAGTTAAAAAAAACTTAAGCCCCCTGTTTGTCCCCGAGCTGAACTCATGTTTAATGAAATATCTGGGGTGCTTCACATTTTTTAATACCCCAAGATTCTACTGCTGCCGACAAACGGCATGGATGTTACCGACCAACATTTAAGGATATCTCAAGTTATAGAATATATGGTGCCGACCAAGAAGCAAATGGTTCCCGACCAGCAGAGAGATTTCGCCGATCAACAAAAATGGTGAATTAATATTGCAGACTAGCTGTTGGATGGTCACCGAACAACATTAGATGTCACCGATCAAAAAGTGGATGGTTAGATAGTTGCCGACCAGTAAATTGAATCCTCCGAATAAGACTGAGATGTCGTCGATCAAGAAGTAGATGATCGTCGACCTGCAATTGGTTCCACCGAGCTACAATATGGGGCTCCGACCAATAATAAGATACCTCGTAGTTGGATAAAATTATTTCAATATTGCTGATGGATCTTCACATCTTATCTCTGAAAAACAAAAATGATCTGGTTAAGCTTCCCTTTAATAAAATATGGCCCGAGATGATGCCGACCAACAATATGTATGGCTGACCAGAAATAGGGGTTGTAAGTGAATGATTTCGAACAACCATATTAGCCGCGGTGAATAATTTTTCATTAGATTTCTATGTCCTAAAATATATCGAACCAATAGGTCCGAAAAATAACATTTGATGTAAAATTTAAGCATTAAGAATGTTAATTAAATGAATAATTATCTAATCCATTAGATCGTGTGATTTCGACAAAGAAACCCTGTGATGTGATGAACGAGGGGTCAACATATCAAATTTGTGCCCAGAGTCTTGATATGGTCAAGATTGTTTTACTGATCCTCTTTTACAAGAGGTGGGTAATGATTTTTCAGGCGAGAGAAAATTATTTTTTATATTGATCCCTTCCTATTCCCTATTTGGAGAGATAAAAATATGGTGAATGATCGAAGTTATTACCAAATTTATATCAAAAATCAATCAATTTGACTTTATTGACATAGATGGAAGATGAGCCAAATATAGTTCATAAAAATGAATGCAAAGAGACTCAAATTTGAAAAGAGAGAAAGTAGATCTGGGTCACGATTTCCATGAGAAATTTTTTATTGTCGTTAACCTTTTCCCATTCTCTGATTAAAAATATGATGGGAATTTGAATAGACATCAAAGATCTTACAAAATTTATAATGAAAATTATCAAATCTTACCACCGTCATATATATTGGTATATGTAATCATTTAAAATATTGATTCCATGATATAAAATTGAAACTTGATAATTAAGAAAAAAGTTACGATTTATGAAATCCACTATTTTTCAGATTTCTAAATAAGAATTAATCTAACAGTTATGATTTAAAAATCATGCTATGCAACATTTTGCAGATAAAAATTGGACAATTAATTTATGTATATAAAGATAAAAATCATGATTGAATCAAAAGATGTATGTATAATATATAATTCATTATACATAGAGAAAATAAAAAACTTAGCTTTTGATGGAGAACAATGCTTGTAACACGTTCCCACAGACGGCGCCAATCTGTTGATGCAAAAAACTGGACCGAATCCCATTTTTATGATCACAGATAAATAGATGAAAGCAATCCAATTAAGCACATGAGAGACAAAGATTTTTAAAGTGGTTCAGCTATAAGAAAAAGCCTACGTCCACTGTTATTTTATTCCCAGGAGTTTACAATAGCACAATGTGGTGTAGAGAGAGAAAAATGTGTGGATCTTGTGTATGATCTCTCTCGGTTCTCCTCGGATCTTCTGGCCCTCCCTTTTGGCTAAGGGAATACATGTATTTATAGTGATGGTAGATAAAGAGATTCATTGTATGTAGACATTTATACATTATGTCTACATTCAATGAATATAATTGTTGAATTGCTTGGTATGCTATGTGTTGTCATCTACAGTATAAATGTACATTAATGCTCATTAAATGCGTAGTTATCCTTTGATCTTCCTGGTTGGTATGCCGATCAACTCTCCTCGGGTGCCGACTAACTCTCCTCGGGGGCCGACCAACTCTCCTCGGGTGCCGACTAACACTCCTCGGGTGCCGACCAACTCTCCTCGGGTGCCGACCAACACTCCTCGGGTGCTGACCAACTCTCCTCGGGTGTCGAATATTGACACGTAGGATGACATGTGTCCTTTTCTGATTGGTCCTCGTAGATGTAGAATTTTTGCGTTAACAATGGGTTCACAGATTATTAAGATTGCGTCTCGTTTCATCAATTAATTAAATTAAGGGTTGTCACACCCCTAAATTCGCATAAAAAACTAATAAGATTTTAGCGTCAACAAATACCCCGAAAATTACGCACGCAAGGTCATAAACACGGAGTATACATGATATACCCTGTTAGATCTCCTAGGCGAAATAACTAGGACAACACACTTGAAATAAATACGTAAACTCCATCACCAAAGGAAAGCAACACGTCAACCCTAGGTGAGTTCAATACGACACAACCTAATTTAAATTATCCCCTAAGCATAATTAAAAATATGAATTAAACTAACTAATTACCCAACTAATTAATTAAAGCACACTAATTAAATTAACACTAAAATTATCTAAGCAAGGAAATAAATAACTATGCATGTAAATAAAAGGATCAAAGAAAGAAATAATATCCACTTACATTAATGGGTGTCAAATGACAACAAAAATGGAGGAGAGGGGTGGTCTCCACAAAAATCTCCCATATTTCCAAACCCTAGAACTCTAAAAAAAAAAACTAGTATTACAAGACATCTACAAAAATGAGACAAGTCTTCCTTTTATACTAAGTTGCAAAAAATAAAGAAAAGAAAAGATAAAAGAAAAGAAAAGAAAAAGGTTTAAGTTGCAATTAAAATAAAAGAAAAATAAATAGAAAAAAAGGAAAGGAACAATAACAGGTATCGCACAAAAGAAGGTGTCGGTCGACCGGGGGGTGGTGATCGGTCGACCGCGAAAATGGGGGAGTCACACTGTCTAAACCCCATGGCAAAAATCCAATTCCCGGTCGATCACGAGTTGGCCGCCGGTCGACCGGTAGATGTCAAAAAATGCACAAAGCCAAAAAAACACATATATGGGTATAGTCGAGACCTGCAACAGAAATTGCCCAACTCCCATGGTAGCCCAAGTCACCAAATCCCAACTGCGAATATGTGCCCAAACCAAGACCAAAATGCAAACTCCATGTAAAAATGGCAAAACCCACTTCTAAGCTCCAAAACCTGCATAGCCATTAATGGCCAAAACCTAAGGTCCAAAAAATAGCCAAAGAGACCCATTTACGTGTGTGGTCCCAAATCAAGCTTCAATTTCAGACAAAAGGCTCGAATTTCGGACAAAACCAAAACTCGAGCAAAACTCGAGCCTAGGGCCAAAATCGCATCCCATTTGCGGTAAAAAAACGTTTTGGGGACATAGATGGAATTACTGGATTTGTTATTAAAGAAGAAAAGGGACATGGATGTAATTAATAAAATTGTTAATGAATCTCTTATAATTCTTTCCGATTAAATCTCCGTGTTTCCTTCGTTCGGACTCCGATTCAACCACCGTTCACGGCCACGCGAAGCTTGGTCCGAGAGCTACAACTTTCATGAAGACTTAGGGAAAAAATCTCAAAGTGTAAAATTATAAAAATGCCCCCGAACATGCGAATCGCGACGAAACTTTATCGGAACGCGCTCAAACTTCATACTAAGCACTTTAATACCTATAAAATCTCAATTATACCTCAAATAATATTTTAGCATATAAAACGAAGGTTGTCTGATTAACGAGCATAATTATAGGCATTAAAGTACCCGAGGGCGCTAAGAAGCCTAAGTTCGAGGGTAATTAAATGCATAATTCAATACGAATCAATATATTTTGGAGGGCCCATCTGACTTGGGGGCCCTTGGGTGTTGCCTAGGGTGTCCCCAAGTAGAACTGGTACTGCCCCTATATGGAGAAAGGACATGACGAGGTCATGCAATATATATTTCATGAGGCAAATGTTGTCGTGGGGTGTACTGTTGGCATTTGATGCCCCTGTTGACGTAGTTTGTGCAGCCTTTTTGTATCTTCATTCAGGGGTATGCATCTCAAAGTATTTTTCTAGAAAGGGCGTGTCCGCTCGTGTATGGGCCGCACCCATCGTAGAGGATTTTTATCCGTGATCTCTATTGTCTCATCACCTGTTACGCATCTTCGTCGTACCCCGTCATATCCTCTTTTATAGAGTTACCCCGCACAAAAGATGAATTGGGCTACTAATCTCCTTAGGGTGAATCGATTAGTTTGAGTGGCGCCGAGTGGGTAATGGTTCCTATCCAATAGGTTCCATATGTCAAAGTACTAGATTGTGGGTCCGACTGTCATCTCCTCAGTCTAATTGATCTCGAATTAGTATGAATGAGGAGCTTTGACTAGTAACGGTGAAGGTTATCGTTATGCTTCGACTAGTCATCGATGTGGTTCTAAAAAATAAACCCACTTTAAACATTTTTATCACTTAAAAAATGAGTTGGGATACTAATCGCCTTAGGGTGAATTGATTAGTTTGAGTCGCATCGAGTGGGTAATGGTTCCTATCCAATAGGTTCCATATGCCAAAGTACTAGACTGTGGGTTCGACTGTCATCTCCTCAGTTTAATTGATCTCGAATTAGCACGAAGGAGGTGCTTTGACTAGTAGCAGTGAAGGTTATCGCTATGCTTCGACTAGTAATCGCTGTGGTTCTAAAAAATAAACCCACTCTAAACATTTCTACTACTTACCCCCCCCCCCCCCCCCCCCATAATTTCAAACACACTCTAATATTTAAACTCACATAAATTAACTCACTTTTAACACACTCACCCACCCATTTTTAACACACTCACTTGCAAAATTTGTTAATTTTTATTATTAATTAGGTGAGAAAAGGCCTGAAAATAAAGTTTAGGTTGAATTAGATAAAAAAAACTAAGGGTTATAAACTGATAGTTTTTTTTACCCATTTTCAAAATAACAAAATAATTAATTTTGAGATAAATTTTTTTAAGGGGTACCCTGAAATGTTGAGAATCCATAAAAAAATCAGCTCAAAATTATTTTTTTTAAATTTTAAAAAGAAAATCGTTCGTTAATCTGTTTTAAACAACGACCGAATGATAAATTAAAAAAATTATCTTGCAATGCTTTGATGAAGTCCCACATCGGTTAGATTCGAGAGTCTGCTTCCAACCCCTTATAAATAACCTTGCTTGCTCTCTTTAAGTTTAAGTTAGCTAAACTCTAAATAGTTGGCAGACTTTGACTTTAGAGTTTGGTGTGCATTGTTATTTTGGGGGAAAAATTGACAAATAAAGTGATGTTAATCCTATTTTTTTTTTGTTCTTTTTTTTTTTTTTGTAGGGGAAAATTAAGTTATTCTTTTCATATGGTAAGCATCATTATTTGGTCATAAAAACGATTAAATAAAAGACGTAGTCTGATATATATATATTTTAAAATTCTCTTTGAAAGTTTTTTATGATTTCAAACAGTAGTTGGGCTATTATGAGCAGGCCGAATGTTAATTTTCAAATTTTGACTTTTAATTATTTTGGTAATGGTTCTGGTTTCTACTTGATGAAATTTTTAAAAATAAATTGTTATTTTAAAATTTACTGAAAAAATCAATTTTACTACAAACCGCATAGTTCGGTTTTTGGCGTACGTTAGGTTGTACCGAGTGGTACAAATGGTAATTTCGATTTTAGTATATTAAAATTGGTTTGGCATCGAAAAATGCGAGAAGGACATATTTTCTTTAATTTGATTTTTTTTTTATGTAAAAGGGCTTCGATTTTAGTTTTTGGCTTAGGCCCCCGAAAATTACAGAGTCAACCTTCTTATATGTATATATATACTAGCGTGTACACGTGCCGATGGAACGGTGATAAATTTGCTCCCGAATATTTGTGATTATAGAACACTCACACTCCCCTAAGTCAATTTTACGTGAACATGATATATTTAAAATTGATTACAAAGTAATAAAGCTTGATATGTTAAACATCTCAAAAAATAATGATTTGCTTCCATTCCATCCCCCCCAAAATAGCCATAATTCAAAATCCAAGCCAACATGTTTAGAGTCCGTCCAAACCAAACTTTTCCATAAAAATATTTCATGGCGTGCCGTATTTATTTTGGCCGGGTTCATTTGCGATTTAAGAAAACATATTGTAATGTGCCGCTTCTACTCGAATCATGTTCAGTATAAGTAAAAAACTAATGATTCATTTCATGTCGTATTGTGACGTGTCATGTTTACTTTAGTTTGGATCATTTTTGGTTAAAAATAATATTTTAGGTTATGCCACTTACACTTAAGTCGTGTTCGAGATAAGAAAAGAATTTGTGTTGCATGTTATAATGTTTTATTTAGTCTCGTTATTTTTTGTTAACAAATTGTGTTGCTTTTATTTGGGAAGTGTTCGTTATTGGTTTACCAGTGCCGATGTCACGACAATAAATTTGTTCCAATAAAATTTTGTAGCCGTGTCGATAGCACGATGATAAATTTGTTCCCGTAATAGATGTGTGTTTAACACATCAACAGGGTCACAAAAAAGTGTCACGAAAAAAGAACTCCCAAATAAAATTAAATGTCTTACAAAAAAGGTCACGAAAAAAAATCTATAAAAAAAATATTAAATGTCGGGTACCAATGCCGCTGGCATGGTATAGTATTTTATAACCCAGCATAATCACACTTATAGGCTAAAATAAGATTTTTCATTCTTTTTTTGTGCATAAAAGATGACGTTTATACATAAAGGGCAATATTAACCATATTTTAAAGAGTTAAAATTAACTATATTTTTTTACACTGTTTTTATTAGCGATATTGAATGGAGGTGGATATTTAACTTGAAACCATCACCATCTCATTCATAGCTCAAGTTATTTCTTTTTCTTTTCAAAGTTCTGAAACGAACCAAAATATCTATAAATGATATATTGACTAAAATCAAAACATAAAAAGAAGACATAACAAATAAAAAAACACTGAAATGCAGTAGTATTTGCCACATGGTCACACTGAAAGAGGGAAGATCTGGATAAAACGCATAACCTCCCTCTTTGTCCGGTCCTAACCACTTCGTCAAAGTCTGAATCTGATTAAGTTAAAAAAACATATTGGTAAAAAAATACTTAATATTGGTAAAATAAAATACTAATAGTCTGAAAAATTAAAAAACATAATTTTTTAAAAGTAATATTCTGAAAAATTAATGTGAAGAAAAATAATATTTTGATGGCACGGTAACAAATTTGTGGTAATAGAACACTCACTCCTATGTTTTGTTGTTATAAAACATTTATGTAATAAAAATCACCTTTTTATAACTGTTTTAAAAATATAATTTTTTATAACTATTTTTAAAACGTTTTTTAAGTAACTTTTTATTTATAATTAGTTTTGGTTCTAAAACTAATTACCAAGCAAAAATACCCCAAAAATAAAATCGGGTGTATTTTCTCTACATATCGTAGCAACGTTCCAAGCTCAGCGTCCCAAGGAATTATTTAACCACTAAAACACAGATACAACATACAGTGTTGTTTTTTAAATTAATTGTCTAGTTACTTTAAAGTAAGTTACAATATTGAACAAATAATTAAAAGCTTTGGTTATATAGGATGTTGTTGCTTTAAGAACTCAATAACTCTCAACCATACAATAACACAAAAACCCAGTTACACAATGCAACCATCTTAGCAAACCAATTGCCCAGTTGCACAAAGCAACCTAGAGCTAGAGTTTAAACCAGACCATTTTATATAGTTTTAGAGCAATTTCATGTATAACGCCAAATAAAGTTTCCACTGTTGTATATTTTATGAAATGCCTATGAAATGCCAGCTTATTTGGTCAAACTTTAGAGTCAATTTTATTCAAGACACGTATGTTAAAAGTGATGTGTCTTAGTACCAATGTGTTCCTTGTAGCAAGGAGATTAATTTGGTATACTCACTTGTTCAAAATAGTGAAGTAATGAATGAAAAATTTGGACTTAAAGTGACCCATTTGAGTTTAAGCTAGATGGTGTAACATAGTTAGTGGGTTTGTCCCACATTGGAAAAGTGGTAGAAATGCTTGGCGTTAATATACCCAAGTTATGGGACTAAGGCTTGGATGCCTTGGGCTATCCCAACTCTTTGAAGGGGAGATGGCCTACACTATGCATGTGTTGGGCTTGGGCCAAAAGCCCACACGCGCGCGCACCGCCGCCGCCCGTCCGGGTCGTGGGTCTTTCTTGAGCAACTATTAAATTTTTTGGACAAATTTTAATTGACCTTTGGGCTTTAAAAAATATGAATTAATTACGAATTAATTATTTTCGTATTAATTAATTATTTAAAAACACTATCGTTTTTTAATTATTTAAAAAACATTGTCGTTTTTTAATTAATTAATTAAAATGTTAAGTTGCTTTATTAGAGAGATGCAACTGTTCAAACAGTAACATCTGTTCTGAGAAAAGCCATGAGTTGCAACCCTTCATCACTTATAAAAGGGACCATATGCAGTCCATTTAAGAGATTAGAAAATCTACCTGAATTCCCTACTACTGTACTTGTTCCCTTCTTACTGTTTGAGAGATGCAACTGTTCAAACAGTAACATCTGTTCTGAGAAAAGCCATGAGTTGCAACCCTTCATCACTTATAAAAGGGACCATATGCAGTCCATTTAAGAGATTAGAAAATCTACCTGAATTCCCTACTACTGTACTTGTTCCCTTCTTACTGTTTGAGAGAAATTCGCCATTGTTGGTTCGTGGGACTGTTGCACTGAAGTGATTCTTGCAACAGTCGTTGACCGTTTCATCCTGGGAGGCAGACGCCCATTGAACTTGCCGTAAGCACCGTAGCGGGGGCATATTCTGTCTTAAGGAGAGATAGTTCAACTTTCGACTCGGTCAAAATTCTACAAGTGATTGTGTTGATGTAAAAAATTAGATTTGACCTAATTATTTTAATCACAGATAAAAATGAATAAAGAAATAATAGACAATAGATTTTTAAAGTGGTTCAGCCTTATAAGAATGGCCTACGTCCACTGTTTTTGTATTGCTGGCTATTTGCTTAGAATTCTCGAGGAATGTTTTCTCAAGAAATTTTGGCCCCCTCCAATGAGGAGGTTACAATGTATTTATAGCCCTGAGGCTGTACAAATGAAATGACAATGTGCTGTTATCTAGTAGACATGTACATCTGTATGGTATTAAATGAGCATTTAATGTGCAGTCGTCTCTTTGATTATCCTGATTAGAATGATATGTTGGTCGGACGGCCTAAGCTGTTCGGATCGTTTAAGCAGCTCGGACCGCTTAAGATGCTCATACCGCCTCAGTAGCTCGACACACTTGAGCTGCTCGGGGCCCCTGAGTTCCTCGTGGCTTCATAGTTGCTCGATGATCTTGAGTTGCTCGATAGAAGTATACATAATTGCCACGTTGGCAGACACATGTTTGTAAGTGAGTGGTCCATGTCAGCAGACTAAATTTGGTATCAAAATAAGCCCCCAATGTTTCGTAGTTTGATGATGAAGAAAAGTAAGGAACATTCTGTTGCTTAGATTTTTGGTTTGTATCGATTTTAGGCAAACTTTGATTGTATCTCACTCCTTTTTTGAGTGCATAGTATCAGGCTTTTAAAGTATTTTGAATTTCCATAACCGCTTCGATTTTTGTGCCCCTTTTCTTCTTTATAACCTCCTGATACGCAAACGTTCGCCTTGGTAATCATTGTTTTTCTCTATCTCGAGATAAAGTATTTAAACACGGCAGAGATCCTATCATCTTTTACTTTTCAAATCTGTGTCTTCGAACTTTTCATTTCTTCTCTATCTTGTGTGCTCGTTTCTTCCATTGTTCGTTGTCAACTGGTTCATATTACTCCTGTCAGATTTTCTTCCTTCTCTTTTACTTATTTTATTCATCATGGTTTACCTTGTTGAATCTCTTAACAAATTTCGTTCTGAATTTTCAATTCCTTCATGGGTCATATTGGAAGAACTTTCTGAACCTTCTGACTATTTTTCTTTAGCTGAGGGACATTGGTTCCCAAGTCTCTTTGTGGCCGAATGTGGCTTTTCTTTTCCTCCAAATCCTTTATGTTTGGAGTTCTGTCAGTATTTCGACGTTGTTCCTGCAAAAATAGCACCGAATACCTGGAGAATAGTTAATGGAGTCTATAGGTTAAACCAAATTCGTGGAACCCGTTTAGGAATTCCAGAAATTATGTTTTGCTACAGATGGGTTGTCAGCGATAGTACTTTTTATTTAAAAACTAGGTTTTTGAATAGGGATTTAGTTGTCAATCTTCCAGATGCCAATAGGGGTTACTTTGAACATGGGGTTGTTATGAAAAATTGGCAGCATGCTCCATTGAAGGGAGAAGATGTATATCAGGGTCCCAGGTGTCCCCCTTATGGCAATGGAATAGGTTGTTTTTTTATTATTTGAAATCTCATTTTCTTGAAGTTTGATCAAATGTATCACTGACATTTAATTTTTTATTATTTGCAGTTGACAGCAAAAGAAAATCTCCAAAGGAGACAGAGGTTAATTTAAAGCATTTGAAACTTATCTGGAGTTTGCACCAGTCTGTAGCCGAGGAACACATTAGGTCGGTCTCTTATTTGTTGCAGTACAAGAGTTACACTTCATCTTTTACTTCTCATCCAGTGGTGGTTGACATTGGCCAAGTACCAGTTGCTGATATTAGTGTGGAAGGTTCTTCTTCAGAGTCAAATATTCCTATTGGTGACATAATGAAAAGAAAAAAAGTTCCCTCTTTTTTCGACAAGTCTGATTCTCCTGCTGTGGAGACAAAGAGAAGTAAAAAAGATGTCCCAGAAGAGGGGAGAAAGTCTGCCAAGGTACCCTCATCTGATGCTACCATGAAATTCAGCGAGAAGCCCCCTGTGGCTCCGAGCAAAGTTGTCGCTGTTTCTCCTCCAAGTGAGGTTATCGTTATATCACCAACCAAGACAACATCTTTGGTTGAGAATGTTCCTGATCCTATGAGGAGGTTAAAGAAAATTTCTTCTGAGAGACCAGCAGAATATGTCTCTCAGTCTTTGAATGTTGAAGGTGGTGTTCCCACTTTTGTTCCTCCGAGCTCTGCTATAGGCTCGGTGAAGTCTTGGATTATCCCAGAAGTCCAAGGTATTGAAGATACTCTTTCTCGTGATAGAGTTACTACTTTGGCTGCTCAACATATTACTTCAGTAAGTATTATTGATCTGAGTTCTCATTTTTCACTGCTATATCCTTGTACTGACTCAAAATTATTTCTTTTTTCAGCTGTTAACGTGTTTCAACACCATTCTGAAGAAGGATGAAGCCATCAAACTTCAATCTCCTCGGGAGGTGTAAAGGAGGCTTTTACTGGATTAATCCAGTCTTTGAAAGACTCTCATCAGAAGTATGAGGAAAATAAAGTTGCCTGGGAGAAGCAGGTTAAGTCGATTGAGCAGGAGAGAGATCGAGCTGTTGAAGCCTCCAAGGGATTGGAGAAGAGTTTGGGAGAGCTTGAGAATAATAATAAAGAACTTGAGGATAAGCTCAAGAATGTTGAAGAGCTTGAGAATAATCTCAAATCTGCTGAAGAGGAAGTTGGTAGACTTCAGGATGTTGATCGCCAGAAACTGGAGGTGGAGGAGAAATTAAAAGTTATCGAGGAGCTCCTTAGGGAAAGGACCTCCTCGAAGAAGGCAAAAAGGAAGAAGGCAGTTAAAAAGTCCTTCAGTGCTGGTTGGGATAAGGGCTGGAATAAATGTTTGGCTGCTATGTCATCATAAATGGAATACTCCAGCCTTAAATACTTTAGGGATGGATGGGTGGCAGCCCTACAAGAGTTGAGAGTTACTGAAGATTTTGAATTATTTCAGCAACACACTCATGGCCCTCCTCCCTTTTCTAGAGAAGAAGAAGAGGATGAAGCTTCCTCAGAAGAATCATCTATGATGGTTGCAGATCAGGCCCTTGCTGTTCCAACTGTTCAATCGTGCTCCGAGCAACCTCAACCAACTGTTACTCCTGCCGAGTAACTACTCTTATCTACCGAGCAACCAGTCTCTTCTTCAAAACCTCCTGAGGAAGTTATATGAAATAAATAGAAGGTTTAGAGTAGTTTGGGTGTTTATTTTATCATTTTATTGAATGTAACCTCGGCTTTTGTATTTTCCTTTGTGATGAAATGAAAATTCAAACTTTTGGTTGTTTATCTTGACTTTTTCTTCCACTTGCTCTATCTGCATTCTTATTAATTCCTTCTATCTCTTCTCTTTGCTAGTTTACGGCTAGGATGGAGCTTTTATCAGCTCATGATACAGAACTGATGAAAAAATGTAATGACTACTTCAAAGCTGATCACGCAGATATGAATGATGCTCAGATAATTGATATCCTGGGTTCAGATGCTTCTGAACGAGATGTTGAAGCTTACCAGTATCTGAAATGTCTACTTGATCGCGCAGTAGCCAATAACGTGGCTTACTATGAGATGATTGAAGACCTTTAAGGAACTATCGAGGAACTCCAGCAGCAGCACAAAGAGTCCTCCACACTTTTGCATCAGGGGTACGAGAAGAAATACCAACAGTTAAGTGCTGAAAAGGGGTACGATAAATTCATCTCTGCTTATGAGAAGAAAGAGAGCATTCTGAAACTTGAGGTCGAAGAGCACAGGCATATCGCCAAGTTATTGGAGCAAGAGAACATTGCCTTGCAGGAGGAAGTAAAATAACTTAAGTCTGTTGCATCTTCCTCAGGAGCCTTGGTTCCTATCAACGATGAAGGTTTCTCCTTTTTGGAGGTCGAAAATGCCAACTTAAGAGATGCGTTGGAAACTTTAAAAAGAGTTGGACCCTCCACCTCTACTCATAGTCGTGCAAGATCTTCTTCTAGGGGACGAGCAAGAACTAATCGAATTTCTCTTGAAGAGGCAAGAACTCAAGCATTTTTGGAAAATCAGGCAGTTCAGTTGGTTGCGAAGAATAAAGCTCTGGCAGAGATGTCTAAGAAGATCCTGGACCTTAGCGAGCAACTTTCTACGCAAAGTTCTGCCTTGGAAAATAAAGATCTTTTGGTGAAGAATCTTCACGATCAATTGGAGAGGTTAACTTATCAATTCCATAAACAGCCCAGAGAATTTTGGATGGCTGGATACAATGAAGCCCTCTACCATCTTGATGATCGAATCCAGCAATCGAATAATGAGGGTTATAAGCAAGGATGGCTGAATGCACTGGGTGTACTAAAATTAGAGCAGGGCCACTATCTATGGGATTATTATGATCCTGGACTGCTCGAGTTGCCCGTGCCTCCTTTTACGCTTGACATGAGTTGGATTCCTTCTCGGGTAATTCCTTAGTGTTTAATCTCCAAGTATCTCGACGACTATAGTCTTCATTCCAACATGGATATATCTCGTCCCGAGCATTTCCTTGCTCGGCCATCTGTAATGAATGTCAGGATGCTTCAAGATGTAAATTTTATAAACTCTCCTTATGCCTTGGATGATCCCTCTGCTGGAGTAGAACCTGTTTCAAAAGCAGAAGGGAAGAAACGAATAGAATAGGATTTTTATGTAATGACTTGTATCTTTTCACAGCATATGTAATCCTTCTCGATTTGAATGAAAAGTTTTAGTCTTTCGCTATTTTATTTGTTATTGGTTTGGAAATATTTTATGCAATATCTCTTTTATTTAATGACAAATAGATATGTATATCTAAAAAAAATGTCCTGTGTTATTTTAAATTATCGACCAACCGGAGTTATTGGTCATTTGCTTTCCGACCAACTTAGATTTGATGGTAATTTCTTGATTTGCCGACCAACTGGAGTTGGTAATTTTCTTTCCGACCAACTTAGAGTTGGTGGTAATTGATTTGCCGACCAACCGGAGTTGGTAATTTGCTTCCCGACCAACTTAGAGTTGGTGGTAATTGATTTTTTGACTAACCGGAGTTGGTAATTTGCTTCCCGACCATCTTAGAGTTGGTGGTAATTGATTTGCCGACCAAACGGAGTTGGTGGTAATTTGCTTCCCGACCAACTTAAAGTTGGTGGTAATTGAATTGCCGACCAACCGGAGTTGGTGGTAATTTGCTTCCCGACCAACTTAGAGTTGGTGGTAATTGATTCGCCGACCAACCGGAGTTGGTGGTAATTTTCTTCCCAACCAACTTAGAGTTGGTGGTAATTGATTTGCCGACCAACCGGAGTTGGTGGTAATTGATTTGCTGACCAACCGAAGTTGGTGGTAATTGATTTGCCGACCAACCGGAGATGGTGGTAATTTGCTTCCCGATCAACTTAGAGTTGGTGGTAATTGATTTGCCGACCAACCGGAGTTGGTATTAATTGATTTGTATAGTGTGTAGCACTAATATTCCAAAAAAAAATTTAACGAACAAAAAAATGGGAAAACCTCACTTTATTCTTATTGAAGAAATTGTATTACATAGAAATCTTAACTACTGATAATACTTTCAAAGATGCTCTGCATTCCATGCATTTTTGAATTCATCTCCTTCCAAGGTTTCAATCCGGTATGACCCTGGATGAACAACTTCTGTCACTCTGTAGGGTCCGTGCCAGTTGGCTTCTAGTTTATTATACTTTTGGATAACTTTCTTCAACACATAATACCCTTCCTTCAAATCACATTTCTTGACTCTTTTATTATAGAACGAAGCTATTCATTATTGATACGCAACATTTCTTATAGCTTCTTCTTCTCTGACTTCTTCTAGCATATCTAGATCTAATCATCTCATCAAATCACTAATAGGAGAATTGAAATTAAGTACCCTATGTGTAGGTAGACCTAATTCAACAGGTATGACAACTTCACTCCCAAATGCCAGCATGTATGGGGACTCTCCAGTTGCTGTTCGTGGTGTGGTGCAATATTCCCAAAGCACAGACTATAGCTCGTTAATCCAATTTACCTTGGCATCATCCAGTCATTTTTTCAAACCATTTAGCAACGTTCTGTTTGTCACCTCAGTTTGTCCATTGCTTTGGGGATGACCTGGTGCAGAATGGACCTTCAATACATTCGATTGTTGATAATATATAGAGAATTCTTCGTTGTCAAACTGGGTTCCATGGTCAGTAATGAACGCATGTGGGAGGCCGTATCTGCAAATTATATTTTTCCAAATAAATTGATAGACTTTGCTGTATGTCATATCAATGAGAGGTTCAGCTTCCACCCATTTAGTAAAATAATCCACTATGACCACTAAGTATTTGAATCTTCCTTTAGTTGTTGGTAGTGGTCCGACCAAGTCTATTCCCCATATAGCGAATGGGCAAGGGGATGTTATTGGTGTTAACAATGCCTGAGGATTTTTTTGGATAGACGAGAAGCATTGGCATTTGTCACATTTTTTAGTATAAGCTGCGCAGTCAGCCCTCATCATCGGCCAGTAATATCCCTACGTGGTTATCCTTCGTAAGAGCGTTCGACCAGCTACATGGGCTCCACAAGACCCCTCATGAACTTCTTCGATCAAGTCTATCACTTCGGAGGGATGAACACATATTTGTAGCGTTGCTATAACTCCTAGTCTATATAAAATACCATTGGTTAGTACATAACGAGCAGCTTTGAACTTCAATTTCTTAGACATGGGTTTGTTAATTGGTAAAGTTCCCTCTTCAATATATGCCCTGATGGGATCCATCCATGATGGTCCCAAATCAAGAGCAATGAAGTTCATGACCAGATCTTCGTCTATGCTCCGACCAGCTAGAATCTCTATTGGGATTGTTCTTCGTAGCTCGGTGCGTGTGGCTGATGCTAATCGGGCTAGTGCGTCTGCTCTTGAATTCTCTAGTCTTGGTACTCTGACCAGCTGAACAATAATAAAACTCGATACCAATTCCATTTCTTTCGCATGGTACTTGATCATCAACTCTCCATTTGCCGCATATACTCCAAGAATCTGATTTACGATTAACTGCGAATCGCTGAATACAACAACCTGCTCTGCCTTCATTGTTCTGTCTAGACTTAAACCTGCAATCATTGCTTCATATTCGACCTCATTATTAGAAGCTTTAAATTGAAAGTGTAGAGCATACTCCATATCAACCTCATTTGGACTTTTCAAAACAATCCCTGCTCCACTATATGTATTGCACGAAGAGCCATCTTCATATAAATTCTATATGGGTAACTGATCATCAAATTTTTGATCGGACAAAATTCCTCGATGGAATATTTGTTTCTTTTTTATATCCTCCTCTAGCACTTCTTGCTGCTCATCGACCATCTTTTCTTTCTCATCAACCAATTTAAGTTGGTCGGGATTTGAATTTGATGATCCTGTAACATCCACAGGCTGGCCTGTATTCAACTTCTTCTCTTCAGAGGTGTCAGGATAGGTGAACTCTGCGATAAAATCTTCCACTGCCTGCCCTTTAAGCGACGATCTAGGCTCATAAACTATGTCATATTCATCGAGTTCTACTGCCCAGTACATCAATCTCCCTGATTTTTCTGGTTTATGAAGAGCTTGCCTTAACGGCATATCAGTATACACGACTATGGTATGAGCTTGGAAATATGGCCTCATTCTTCTACTCGCTTCGATCAACGCTAGTGCCAACTTTTCAAGTCTTGGATATCTGATCTCTGCTCCTCGGAAAGCCTTGTTAGTGTAATAGATTGGTTTTTATACTCCATCCTCCATTCTTATTAATGCCGAGGTCACTGCGTTTTCCGAAACTGGTAGATACAAGTATAGTCTTTCTCCCATCACTAGTTTGGACAATAATGGAGGTGCTCCCAAGTATTTCTTCAACTCTTGAAAGGCATTCTCGCATTCATCATTTCATTCAAATGTTTTTTGGAGTGTTTTGAAGAATGGGAGACATCTATCAGTTGCTCGTGACACAAATCTATTAAGTGCTGCAACTCACCATGTGAGACTTTGCACTTCCTTCTTCGTCGTTGGAGATCGTAGCCCAATAGAGCCTTGATCTTTTCAGGGTTCGCTTCAATACCTCGTTGGTTGACAATATACCCGAGAAACAGGCCTTCTTGTAATCCAAATGTGCATTTGGTAGGGTTCAAGTTCATTTGATATTTATCTAGTTGATAAAAGGTCTGGCCTAGGTCAATTAGATGATCAGCAGCTTTCTTGCTCTTCGTTAGTATATCATCAACATAAACCTCCATATTGTGACTGATTTGCTCTGCAAACACCTTGTTCATCAACCGCTGATACGTTGCACCTGCATTTTTAAGTCCAAAAGACATAACATTATAACAATAAGTTCCCCTTGGGGTGATAAAATAGGTACTCTCCCTGTCTTCAGGCTTCGTTTTAATATGGTGGTAACCAGAATAAGCATCCATGAAACTCAACAATTCGTGTCCCAAGGTAGCATCCACCAATTGATCGATTTGAGGCAGAGGGAAATGATCTTTTGGACAAGCTTTATTAAGATCAGTAAAGTCCGCACACATCCTCCACTTGTATTTTTTTCTTCTTTACCATCACCACATTAGTTATCCAATCAGGATATTTGACATACTCAATAAAACAGGCTTTCTGAAGCTTCTCGACCTCTTCTTGTATAGCTTGGTTCTTTTCAGGGCTGAGCACTCTTCTTCTTTGCTTCACTGGCTTGATTTCCTTGTTCACATTAAGCTCGTGACATAGGAAGGCCGGGTCTATCCCGGGCATGTCTTCGTGGCTCCATGCAAAAGTTTGTTTCCTGCTTCTTAGGAAAGCTATCAATTCCTGTTTTAATGGGGCATCTAATGACGCACCGATTTGAGTTGTTCATTTCGGGTGTTCGTCGTCCAGAATGATGTTTTCAGTAGCCTCCATGAGTTGACCCTTAACGAGCTGAGACTCATCTCTTGGGTCTAAAGTCTCAATCTCCGCATCTTCTATCTCATCTACCTGATAAGTAGTAGTCTTCTTCCTGGATTCTTCACGCTCTTCCTACTTGGCAGATGAACAATAGCATTCCCGAGCTACTTTTTGGTCGCCTTTCACCACTCTTACTCCAAAGTTCGTTGGGAATTTTAAACATTGATGTACAGTAGATGGTATTGCTTCGAACTTCTTCAAACCTACTCTTCCCATGATGATATTGTAAGATGACTAGACATTTTTATCCATCACGAAAAAGCGTACTCTTTCTGTTCGACAAGCAGGCCAGGTACCGATAAGCATATCCAACTTGATCGTCCTAAGCGAAAAAACCTTCTCGCCAGTAAAACCAAGGAGGGGTCTGTGATATGGCTCCAACTGGGATAACTTTAAATTCAAACTGTCAAAGCATGGATAGAACATGATATCTGTCGAGCTACCATTATCCACCAGTACTCGTGAAATCACCACTTCCTTCATTCTCATCTTGATCACCAATGGGTCATCATGAGGATATAGTACACCCGCGAGGTCATTCTTAGAAAAACCGATGAACAGTTTATCTTTGTTCACCTTCTTCGGGCGATCATCTTCAGCTAGATTTATTTGTTGAATGTACGAACAAGATTGAGCCTCACTGAGGTAAGCTTTCCTCTCTGCAGTAAGGTCTCCGCCTCCTGCATCTCCACCTGTAATGACATTGCAATCAAATGATCCAAAAAGAATTGAAAATACCTCACGTTCTGGTTGTCTCGGTCTTTTGGGGAGATCGGGGTCATCTTCTGGATCATCTTCATGATCCCTTTTCTTGTCATCTTTTACTCGGAGAGGAGATTTAGACCTTTGCCTTCCTCGTTCATTAGTTCGACCACCGTTTTGACGATCAACATACTTGGATAGTTTTCCTCGTCTAATGAGTGCTTCAATTTCATTCTGAAGAGCTATACAACGCTTGGTCGTGTGACCATGATCTTTATGGAATTCGCAATATTTGGATTTGTCTCTCTTATCAGGATCTGCCTTCATTTTTGTTGGCCAAGCTAGTTCCTCGCTGTTCTTGATCTCTTCCAGAATGTGATTTATATCCACCTTCAAGGGAGTATAATTTCCTTATTTCTTCATCTGTTCCAATGCTTGCTTACCCTTTGATTGCCTGTTACCACCATTGTTCTTTTGTTCCTTCTTTTCAGTTTTACCATCCTCCACCTTGATCTCCTTAGTGTTTGCATTCTTCTTCACAGCCATGGCCTTTTCGGCGTTCATGATTTTTTCTGCTTTCGCCATCAGTTCTTCCATGGTCCTGGGTGGATCTTTGGCTAAAGTATAGTATAATTTATTGGACAACAATCCACTCATTAAATCAGTAATTGCAGTTTTCTCCTCGTAATCAATTACTTCCAGTTTCTCGTTATTAAAACGAGTAACATAATCCCTGGTGCTCTCACCTGCCTTCTGTCTAACACTTAGCAAGTGTGCTACTCGTTTGACTGGCTTAGCTCCAAAATAAAAATTTCCAATAAAGAGCTCTGCTAGCTGAAAGAAAGTCGCAACTTTTGCCCGAGGAAGGTTATTGTACCACATCTGAGCAGATCCAGTAAGGGTTCCTGAAAATGCCCGGTACCGCATCTCGTCCGAAACAGTATAGATATCAGCAGCTGCTTGGTATTGTTCTATATGGAGAATGGGATCAGTTTTGCCATCATATTTTGGTGTTACTACTGGGGCTTTGAATTTCGATGGTGTGGGAAAATTCACAATCTCTTGTATGAATGGAGTTCCTCGGACAAAGGTCCTTTGTAGAGGATTCTTGGTTTTAACCATCTCCCCTAATCTATCCTCCAACCTTTGAATTGATCCCTTCCATGCATCATTTCCTTCCTCGATCCTATTGGTTCGGGCAACTGATCGTGTTGAATTTTCCTCTTGGGACCTTTCATGACGAGCAGCTGGTCGCGATTGGGCAGAGCCTTCCTTTAAATCAGATGGTCATTGAGAGTTCCTCGACATAGTCCTAGGGGGACTTCTATTCCTCCTAGGACCCAAACGATCAAAAGGAGAGACTCTACTCAATCTTTCAATAGCACTTATCCTTTCTGGAGATAGAGTGATGTTTTGTTGAGTGTTTGTAGCTCGCACCGAGGAAGTCCGTCTAGGCTGATAAGAAGGATCATTAGATCTCTCAGTACGATATGAATTGGTTTGTCTGGACTGGTATTCCTATGGGAATAAACACTTCTTTGTTCAGAATGGGCTCGCACTCCACCTTGGATAGTTTGCATGAGTTATCGCATTGTTTCTTACATGGCCATCTGACCTTGGGCCAAATTAGCCATTATACCAGCCAGATCTTGGATATTTGGGGGAGTAGATGGATTTGTAGGGATTCCAGCGTTTCGATTACTGGATTTCGAATTATCAACCATTGATAATGAATTGATTTGGTGAAAAACGATAATTACAGTCGTTTCCCATAGACGGCGCCAATCTGATGATGTAAAAAATTAGATTTGACCTAATTATTTTAATCACAGATAAAAATGAATAAAGAAATAATAGACAATAGATTTTTAAAGTTGTTCAGCCTTATAAGAATGGCCTACGTCCACTGTTTTTGTATTGCTGACTGTTTGCATAGAATTCTCGAGGAATGTTTTCTCAAGAAATTTCGATCCCCCTCCAATGAGGAGGTTACAATGTATTTATATCCCTGAGGTTGTACAAATGAAAGGACAATGCGCTGTTATCTAGTAGACATGTACATCTGTATGGTATTAAATGAGCATTTAATGCGCAGTCATCTCTTTGATTATCCTGATTAGAATGCTATGTTGGTCGGATAGCCTAAGCTGCTTAGGCCGCTTAAGGTGCTCGGACCGCCTCAGTAGCTCGACACGCTTAAGCTGCTCGGGGCCCCTCAGTTCCTCATGGCTTCATAATTGCTCGGTGATCTTGAGTTACTCGATATAAGTATACATAATTGCCACTATGGCAGACACGTGTTTGTAAGTGAGTCGTCCATGTCAGCAGACTAAATTTGGTATCAACAGATTGTTTCAATACCTTTACTGTTCTGTTTTTCTAGAGTAATTAATTAATTGTGATTACTGTTTATTTATTTAGTGATATATATATTAATTTTTTGTAATCCGGTAAACAACAATCTTAAGACAGAATATAATATATATATATATATATATTTTTTTTTTGTTTTCACTAAATAAATAAATTTCTTAATTGAAATTAGATTGGTAATGTTTTACATGTTTTATTTACATACTAAAACGTGTTTATATTGAATATCTCCTTTCTTACAATTTTAATTTTGGAAATAATTTCTTTACATTTCATAAATTACTTTTGTGTTATTCAATAACAGAATAATGGCTACTGAATCCTCTGAAAATGTGTTGTCTGTTCCTCAAAATGATATGGCGGTTAGTATTCCTAATACCGTTCTGACTCATTTAACTCATGGAGAAAAATCCGAAAAGTTTAATGGTACTGATTTAAAACGTTGGCAACAAAAGATGTTGTTCTATTTAACTACCATTAATCTTGCAAGGTTTATTAATGAAGAAGCTCCTGTGGTTAATGAAAATGAAACGGATAAGACAACTTTGCTAGCTGTAGAAGCATGGAAGCATTCAGATTTTATTTGCAAAAACTATATCCTTAATGGATTGGACAATACACTTTATAATGTATATAGTCCAATCAAAACTGCTAAATTGTTATGGGAGTCTTTGGATAAAAAATATAAAACCGAGGATGCCGGCATGAAAAAATTAGTGGTCGGTAGATTTCTCGAGTATAAAATGGTTGGTTCAGAGACTGTCATAAGACAAGTCCAAGAGCTTCAATTAATTTTTTATGAAATACTTGCTGAAAGTATGGTCATAAGTGAAACATTTCAAGTTGCTACGGTAATTGAAAAATTACCTCTTTCGTGGAAGGATTTCAAAAATTATTTGAAGCATAAACGAAAAGAAATGGGACTTGAATATTTAATTGTTTGGTTAAGGATAGAAGAAGATAATCGTAAATCTGAAAAGAAAAATGGTAACCATGCTATGTCTGTAAAAGTAAATATTGTTGAGGATGGACAAAAATTCAATAAAAAGAGGAAGCACAAAAATGAAGGCACAAGTCAACATGGCGGTGCTAAGAAGTTAAAAGGAAAATGTTTTAATTGCAACAAAGAAGGTCATAGGGCCAAGGATTGTCGCAAGCCGAAAAAATAAGAGAACTTCAAGAAGAAAGCACCACAAGCCAACATGGCAAAAGTTGATGCATTATCAGATGATGTTTCCAATGTTTCTCTCTCCGTAGTTGTATCTCAAGTAAATTTGGTTGGTAATACCAAAGAGTGGTGGGTTGATACCGACGCTACACGCCATGTATGTTCCGATAAAAGTATGTTCATAACCTACCAACCAATTGCAAATGGAGAACAATTATTCATGGGAAACTCCTCCACCTCGAAGGTTGAAGGTAAAGGCAAAGTAGTGCTGAAAATGACTTCGGGGAAGCATCTCACACTCAACGATATATTGCATGTGCCTGACATTAGAAAGAACCTTGTTTCCGGTTCCGTGCTAAGCAAGAAAGGATTTAAGCTAGTCTTTGTTGGAGACAAACTTATACTAAGTAAAGATGGAATGTATGTAGGGAAAGGATATATGTCACACTCCAAACCCAATATCCATACTAATCATTTCTTATTAGAATAATTAGATCATAATCTTGAGCCCATTGGAAATATAATTCAGTTATCAATATTTTCCTTCATAATGTGCACAATGAACATAATATTATTCTTATTCCATACCAAAATCAATATCAGAGTCGTAATTAAGCAGGCATACAATAATGTGATTAACTATGATCAACTCAATCCATGCTAACTCAATACATACAATATGTGAGTGTATTAAAACCACAGTGTGACCATGACAAAACCCCCATGTCTAATCCCCATCTCTTTCTAACGGCGCAAATCTCAAATCACTGATCATATGACATCCTAACTGGCAGCTTACAACCCTAAAAATGTCAAAATATAAACCATAAGCATTAAACTTAGTGAGGTACTCCTTCCCTGAAATGAAATAACAGTTCTATATCAAATCTGTGGATATTAATCCAACCAATCCTGCCATACAATGAATTAACAGTTATATATATCAAATTTGTGGATATTAAATCTAACCAATCCTACCATATAATGAATTAACAGTTATATATCAAATATGTGGATATTAATCCAACCAATCCTGCCATATAATGAATTAACAGTTATATATCCTGCCATATAATGAATTAACAGTTATATATCAAATCTGTGGATATTAAATCGAATCAATCCTGCCCGTTGGCAATAACAAATCCTAGACCATAAGGCCCAAATAATTCTGCCCATTGGTAATGATAATTCTGCCCATCGGCAATAGTATGTCTGCCCATTGGCAATTATAATTCTGCCCATTGGCAATAGTAATTCTGCCCATTGGCAATAATAAGTCTGCCCATTGGCAATAACAAATCCTGGAACATAAGTTCCAATAAATCATTAGATCTTTGTCCAATTCCAATCCTGGATCATAAGATCCAAACAAACCCTGGATATTTTAATATCCAAACAAATCCTGAATACCGAAGTATTCAAACCAATCCTGGATCATGAGACCCAAACAAATCCTGAATACCGAAGTATTCAAACCAATCCTGGATAATGAGACCCAAAAAAATCCTGGATATTTTAATATCCAAACAAATCCTGAATAACAAAGTATTCAAACAAATCCTCTCTTATAGCTATATTCATATTTATATACGAAACAAATCATAAGTACACTCACCTTGGCAATTTAATAGGCTTTCCTTTTCTTTTATTCGACACTTGTTCAACTGATTCTTATTCCCTTCCTATCATTCTTACAATATTAGTATCATCATAATAATATCAACAATCCAAGTAATATCTCAAACATAACTCAATTCATAAGTATCATATGATTCTATTCAAATCATTTATCACAAATGAAGTTCCATCCAAATTCATGTTAATATATTTGACATATTCAAATCATAGACCAAACATACATTCATTTCTTGTTGGTAATTCAATCCTTACCATATTAGGATTCCAATACAAAAGACGGTACATAATTTCAAGTCTCTTAGAGCAAGATAGGCCCATTTCTTTACCACATACCAAATCTTCCCTATAGGCTCTTTTATCGTTCATTCAACTTCTAGGAATTTTCATAATTTTTATACATCATAAATTTATATGATATTTCACTCAACATTAGTAAACATATTTAAAAATACAAAAATAATGTTTCATAATTTTTAAGATTCGTTTACTATGTCAAGAAAAACATTGAACACATAGTGGGCATACTTTCACCCTTAGGGCAGATTTCATACCCCAACTTCAAACCATCACCAAAGATTCATTTCTTGGTATTTTCACATGATTTTTGGATATGTCACACATATACGATATATTTTAATTTACAACTGGAATAAATCAATTCCAATAAGTATACAAAAATATATGGAAGGTTGAATAAACAAGTTTACTAAACGAAGCAATTTTAAGGGTTTGTACATTCAACTTAACTTAAACTTGCATCAACCATACATATACATCAAGGGCTAAAAGTTTAGTAAAGAAATTATGATTTATATAATCTAAATCAGTAATATAAGAAAAATAACAAGATTTGGAGTTAGGATTACCTTCGGGACTTTTATGTAATTTCCACGGATTTTTCTCCAAATTTTCTCCTCACTTTCTTCCTAAACTTTACAATTCTCTCTTCCTCTCAAGCCAAACTATGAGTTATTATTGAGGAGGGACTTATTTAAAGCCTTTAAAGTCGGCCAAAACCAACCTCCTTATTTAACCAATCAAAATCCACCATTTGTTTGCCTAATAAGACGAAATATCATTTAGCGAATGGACAAATTTGTCCCTGCTTCGTAATTCCAGCATAACTTCTCGCTCGGACCTCCGTTTAACACACCGTTTGTCATGTTAAAAACCTAACTCATATATATACAACTATTTATTTTTCAGCTCAAGTCAGTTATTATGTCATAAAGGTCAAAACTAGTCTTAAACATGAACATTCCTACCGAAAACTTCAAAATTTCACATTTGTAACTAATTCGATATTTCGTGCTTTATAAAGGTAGGATTAGACTAAATATAATGACTTAACATTATATATACTAATAAAATATTATCCATATCACGTAAACTAATCATGATTTAAACATAATTTATCATAATTATATTCGGGTTGTCACAATTCTCGCCCTGTTAGGAAATTTCGTCCCCGAAATTGACATACCTTGGTTTTCTGAATCAAAGAAATACGGATAACACATATTCATGGTATCCTCGCTCTCCCATATAGCCTATTGCATGGAGTGACTTCTCCACACAACTTTCACAAGTGGGATCACTTTTGATCTCAATATTTGTTCTTTCCTATCAACGAGTGCAAGTGGTTCTTCCACATAGCTCAAATCTTCCTTTAACGCAATAGGCTGTTCCACCAATACATGTAAAGGATCCTATACATACTTTCTCAACATAAAAACATGGAAAACATCATGTAATCGAGCTAACTCCTGTGGTAACGCTAGCTTGTTGGAAACCATCCCGAGTTTCTCAAGAATTTCATAAGGTACAATGTAGCATGGACTTAATTTACCTTTCTTTCCAAACCTCATAACTCCTTTCCTTGTCGATATCTGAAGAATCAGGTAATCCCCCTTCTGAGATTCTAAATCTTGTCGTTTCTTATCCGCATAACTTTTTTGTCTGCTTTGAGCCATTCTCATTCTATCTTAAATAATCTTCACTTTTTCAGTGGTGACTTCAATAAACTCTGGTCCCTCTATCTTCCTTTCACTAACTTCACACCAACATACGGGTGTACGACACCGTCTACCATATATCGCTTCATATGGTGCCATACCAATAGTAGATTGAAAACTATTGTTATATGCAAATTCTATGAAAGGCAAATATTCATCCCAATTTCCTTTAAAATCAAGCACACAAGCTCTAAGCATATCTTCCAAAATCTGTATTGTCCTTTCAGACTACCCATCTGTCTAAGGATGAAAAGCCATACTAAACTTCAAGTTAGTACCCATAGCATACTGCAAGCTATCCCAAAACCTGGATGTAAAAGTAAGGTCCCTAACTGAAACAATAGATATCGGTGATCTATACAATTGAATAATCTCATTAATATATAATCGAGCATACCTATCAACTGTATACGTAGTCTTGACTACTAGAAAATGAGCGAACTTGGTCAATCTATCCACCACTACCCAAATCGAATCTGACCCCTTATGAGATCGAGGAAGCCCAACCACAAAATCCATCACTGCATGGTCTCATTTCCATTTTGATATTGGCAATGGCTTAACCAGACCAGTAGGTTCCTAATACTCCACTTTCACTTGCTAACATATAAGGCACCTAGCAACAAAATCAGTTATTTCCTTCTTCATATTATTCCACCAATAATGCTCCTTTAAATCTCTATATATTTTAGTACTACCAGTATGCATAGTATAAATGGAATTATGATCCTCATCTAAAATTTACACTTCCAATCCATCAACATTAGGCACACATAATCATTGTTTATACAATAAAGTGCCATCATTAACAATACAAGAATCACCAGACTTACCATCTCTGACATCTTGTAATTTTTCTCGAGAAAAGGATCTTGACCTTGCAAATCACGAATACGAGTAGCTAACAATGACCTCACGCTTACATGAGCAAATAATCTATCCCCATCTGCTAGCTGCAATTCCACTGCCATCATTCTCAAGTTCATAATGTGAGCAACTCTAGCACATCGATTACAAGATAACCTGCCCGAAGACTTTCTACTCAAAGCATCTACAACTACATTTGCCTTCCCTGGATGCTAGTGAATTGTACAATCATAATCCTTGATTAACTCCATCCACCGCCTCTACCTCAAATTCAACTCCTTCTAAGTAAATAAACACTTAAGGCTTTGGTGGTCAGTAATTATTTCACATACCTCACCATATAAATAATGATGCCATAATTTTAAAGCAAACACAATAGTAGCAAGTTCCAAATCATGTGTAGGATAATTACGTTCATGTGTACGCAATTGCCTAGAATCATAAGCAATAACCTTACCATGTTGCATAAAAACACAACCCAACCCCTGATGTGAAGCATTGGTATAAATAACAAAACCATCTCCACCATGTGGAATAGTAATAACAGGTGCAGTTATCAACCTCTTTTTCAATTCTTTAAAACTGTTTTCACAATTAAAATATCATTCAAACTTCACATCCTTTCAAGTTAATTTAGTCATTGGCAAGGCAAGCGAAGAAAATCCCTTTATAAACCTTCTATAATATCCAGCTAAACCCAGAAAACTCCACACCTCAGTCACATTATTGGGCCTCACCGATTTCATAATATTTTTCACCCTTTTAGGATCAACACATATACCATCTCCAAAAATATCATGGCCTAAAAATGTAACTTGTGATAGCCAGAATTCACATTTGCTAAACTTAGCACACAACTGCTTATCTTTAAACACATTCAAAATAGTTCTAAGATACTTTTCATGTTCAAGCATATCATGTGAGTAGATCAGAATATCATCAATAAAAACTATCACAAATGAATCAACAAAAGGATGCAGTACCCGATTCATAAGATCCATAAATACAGCTGGAGCATTAGTCACTCCAAAAGGCATCACAAGAAATTCAAAATGACCATACTGAGTGAAAAAATCAGTTTTAGAAATATCACTCTCTTTCACCTTCAACTGATGATAACCTGATCGTAAGTCTATCTTTGAAAACACTTTAGCACCCTGTAACTGATCAAATAAATCATCTATAGGAGGTAAAGGATATTTGTTTTTAACTGTAGCTTTATGCAGTTGCCTATAATCAATACACAAATGCATAGTAGCATTTTTATTTTTCACAAATAAAACTGGTGCACCCCATAGAGATACACTAGGCTGTATGAACCCCCTATCAGGTAAATTCTGCAACTGAATCTTGAGTTCTTTCAACTCAGCAGGTGCCATTCTATATGGTGCCCTAGAAATAGAGGCTGTCCCCGGTGCCCATTCAATATTAAATTCAACTTCTCTCTCTGGGGGCATCTGGAAAATCCCATACAATAGGAACATTGACTAATTGTAAAGCCCCCTTCCTAGTGTCAAGAACATATGCAATAAAACCCTCACAACCCTTACTCAATAATTTACTGGTCTGAATAACCGAAATAATGCAATTGGGAACAATTTTCCTTTCCCCCACAAATTTAAATTCAGACTCACCAGGCATATAAAAAATAACTTCTTTACGAAAATAATCTATGGATGCATGATATTTGGATAACCAATCCATTCCCAGAATTATATCAAAATCATAAATATCCAATGGAAGTAGATTTATAATTGTATCTCTAATCCCCACAGTCAAAACACAATCACGAAAAACATAATCGGCTACAACCATATCTCCTATAGGCATATAAATACCCAACCCCACCTCTAAACGAGTACATGGTGTATTCAGATATATAGAAAATGCATATGACACAAAAGAATGTGTGGGACCGGATCAATCAAAACATAAGCACTTCTATTAGCAATAGAAAGTGTACCTGTCACCACATCCGAAGTAACCCGAGCTTCTTTCATCGTAAAGACTCGTCCACCTGGCCGGGAACCACTAGCTTGTCCCATGCCCCAGGTTTCATCTATAATAACCGAGTTATAACAACCAACACAAACAGTTTATAATACTAAATTATTGGTTAGTACATAAACAATTCATAAATATCAAATCAACTCAATAACTCCCATCTAACGGTCACACATGTCCAGAATTAATAACCTAGATGCTATGATACCACTAATTGTCACACTCGAAATCCAATATCCATACTAATCATTTCTTATTAGAATAATGTAATACCCCATCATTTTAATGACTTTTAAAATATGTTATATTTTAAATTTATGGATAAATTGGATTTTATTATTAATTAATTAATTTGGGTTTTATCCGAATTGTGCATATTAAAATGAATGATTCTGAATATTACTTAAAGATATTTAGGTAATATATGAATGTGATGTTATTGATATGGCTGTGTGATATTAATTCAGTAATTTGAATTTTTAGTCGGACACGGTATGGGACGTGTCGGGACTAATTTGTTAAATTAAAAAAGAAACTTATTTTTACATCAACCTTATAGTCGTTTCGACTGCGTTGTTGCATCCAGAAGGGTTGAAATAGTCAGAAAAGTCTATTTGGATGTTGGTTTTGGGTCTCGGGTCATTTCAAAATGAAAGGACAACCAAAAAGGGCATTTTGGTCATTTTTACAAGGGGGATGAATAGTGATTTCGGATTTTGTCTTATTATAAATATTTGGAGATTAGTTAAACGTGGGTTCATTCATCTCTTCTACACAAAATTTAAAGGTCATCTTCTTAGAGAGAGTGAAAGGTTGCTTGTGAAAAGAAAAGCTTGCTTGGAAAGAAGGAGAACCAAAGGTCACCACCACCAACCACCACCGAAAGTTGGCCGGAGAAGGGGGGAACCACCTGTGATGTACAACCCCAAAGGATCAGACCTTCATTATAGGCAAGTGTTTGATAATTGCAATCTAAGTTTGTATATTGTCCATGTTAGGATAGTTATAAAAAGATGAGATTTTTACATGTTTGGAAGCTAATGAAGAGTTGTTAATGGATTTCTGAAAAATAGAAGTTTATAGGAATCAAACTCACGCTGTAGGTAGATAGTAATCCACGAAATAATCATAAATCTGTTAAAGAAATGCTAAGAATCAATGGTGTGTTCTTGAAGATATCATGTGTATAATTTTCTGGAAAAAGAGGTTAAACATATGCTTTTAATTCAAACTCTTTATGATTCTAGGATGTTTAGAGCATTAGAAATCATTCACATATGTTTCTATATCATGTACTAAGGTTTATAAGGAATTTGGGTAGTTAATATGAAGGTTTAAATGGTTAAAAGTGATGAAACCCGTAGTAGAAGAAATGCAGAAAACTGGGTTGTTATCTGGGCAATCGATCGATCGACCCCCTGCCTTCGATCGATCGACCTCCCCAGAATTCATGAAGTTGTTACTTTTAATGATTGTTCTTATCCCAAACCTTTTGTATATCTTTGGTGATTATTAATTGGATATTATGGGACTTAGGGAAGATCAATAAGCCCTAGATAAAAATCAAATTAATGTGATTGGGATCTAATTGATTAGAATTATGATAATTAAATTGGAGAGATTTTGGTTGCTAGATTCATGTGTTGGATTATAATTTGTATGCATGAGGATTAAGGATAGGTCCAGTAGGGGAGATTTAATATAACACCTGGGTAGCCTTAGGGTTATAATTTGAGAATCAAAGACTGAGTTTAAGCTCATTAGTGATTGCGTAAGGACTGAGTGTAGTACAAGCGCTTAGTGGTATGGTTCCTGGATAGAGATGGGAGTTCAGACCACATTTTATTAAAAGAGGGGATGAGGTTATCCCGGTTGCGTATTTGAAGTTGACGCACCTCCACGACCGACAAAGTTAAGTAGTAGTGTATTGGAGGTGTTCCTTGTTTGGATTTTGCTTTGCGAGATGCTCCGCACATGAACCTTAACGACATCGGGAGTGAAGAGATGTTATAGGATGCGAGGATGTTGATTTTGCTGTTAAGTCATATAGTGTGAATGAAACACTATAGACTATGAGCCATGTGATGATGGTATTCAATCCTAGTTGATAGAAGATGTGAAACAATCGGTTTTAACCCTATTTAAGGGGAGTTTAATTCGTGGTAATTTAGGAGATAAGATGATACGGACCAGTAGGATATTAGTGAATTCTTACTGGATAAATACATCGAGGAAAACCTATTTGAACCTTGAGTAATGAGTGAGACTCTGGAATAATTAAATTAAGAAGTGAAGTTATAATATTTTAATACGTAGGATTTGAGAGGTATAATGCTACGTATGGGAATTATCGTAGGGTAATGTGAGTACCTTGTTAATATTATATAGGTAGAAGATAATTCCTATTTGATTGATGATTTATGTGTATGACATACCTAGATTACTTGTTATCGATGGGGAGGTTTGTGCGTGAGGGCAGTCATATCCTGATGAATCCATGGGATCTTTGATTTATCACTCGAGAACATAGGTTTATGAAAGACTTATCGGGGATTTGATAAGTCCGCTGACTATGGGAACGTAGGTATGTGCGTGGCCCATGGGTACGAGAACTATGTTCGCCTCCAATTTATGTGTTGTTGTTTGTAGTTCGAGGAATCCTTACCGAACCTTTAGTCCCCTATTCGGTGACCAGCGATATTGGGACATGATAGCAGAGTAATACATTGCACCGTAGCTATGACTCGGGGTGCCGTATTATATATATATAATGAATTGTATGAATGTGTATTTAGTGATTAAATTATCTACTGTGTGATAATTGTAGATAACGATGAATTGGGAAAAAATTGAAATAAGTTAATGAATATTTATTGAAGAGCTTAATTCATATTAATGAGAAAAGATTCATGTTAATGAGAAATGTATATCAATGATTATACGACGTATGGTATGGGACATACGGGGTTATGATATGGGATGGAATCATATTATGGAATTTAGTGAAGGGGAACCATTAACTAGGAGGTTAATAGGAAATGTTAAGTGTGCACTCTAGATGAGAGGTGAGAATATCAAGTGAGAGTTTGGATACTAACATGTACATAATAAATGCTTTATTGCACTTGTTAAATACTTGCTGTTTTCAATATCATTTTCACATCGGGCTCTGACCCGTTTCCTTGCATATTCTCTTTTCTATTGTATCTTCTATATCAGGTGTCCAGCAGTAGGGACGCCAACCTTAGTATATTATGACGAGCTATGGAACTATGGGGTATTTCTTAGACGCCTATCTTCATTTGATTCACAGTATTCTTTTAGTTAGGGCATGTCGCCCAAAGGAATTCAGTTATCATCTTTGTATCTGAGTCATACAGTTTCGTACTTGTGTCATTTTAATACTTTTATTATTGTTGGGATTACTGTATTGGATTATTATGTGGGAATGTTTATTCCAATTGCATTTAAATTCTTTTGAGTTATCTGTTCAGTTACTATTGTGGTAGAATAAAATGTGTAGTGTTATTCATAAACTAAAAAAATGGTTTTTGTTGAATTAAAATTTAATTTTTTTTAACACCAGCTTAATTGGGTATTGGGTGATTAGTAAATGTTTTCAACGGTGATGCTAAGAATGAGCCAACTGTATATTCTATTTTAATTTGGTATGGGATTGGACACCCGGTATTTAATTAGGCGGGGTGTTACAGGTGGTATCAGAGCATCAGGTTCTAGTGTCCTTTAGGGTCTGTACAACTTACTGTGTTTTCAGCTTAGCGTTCTTTGATGTAGAGCCCTATGTTTAGGATTATTGATTTCCTTGGTGAGATAGTGAATATTATTTGCGTTCAAACTTGTTCGTACAAGAAGTATGACAGATGAGGGCCATTGGACGAATAACGGAGGTCGTACTTAGGAGGTTATGAGGTATGTTAGAGGATGATGACCGTAGTCGAGATCATCTCTTTTATGTTAGGTCTATAAAGACGGTTAGGACGCAGCCTACAAATTCCAAGTGCTACTATAGTCGAAGGTGAGTCCAAATTAGACTCACCAAATGTAGTATGCTTGGGAGAGGGTCAAATGGACAATTGAGGAGAGTCATCAGTAGAAGTTCTAGAAATACGGGAATTGGGTGTGTTACCCAACGAAGGCAATTTATTTAAAGGCTTGGACATATAGTGGAGTGTGGTTAACTAGAACTGAAAATTTGGGGTAAAAATTTATCTTGACTCATCGGAGAAAAGTTATAATAGTGGGAGTCAACAACCACCACCTGCGAATGAGGGTACATTTTCTATCTATGGAGTTATGAAGCGCATATTGATTTTTTGTAGCAATTAATATTGTATGGGCAAAAGGGTTACTAAACTTAGCTTATAGCACTGTTATTTACGTAGAATCACCAAGGGGTGTGGGACACCTATATTTTACATGTCATCACGTGGGTCTGATTTTTTATCATGGAATTACTTACTTTAGATATGCCCGATCATGATGTGACTATCGGCGTGAATTGACTCGTGGTATATGAGAGCGTATGTACTACTATAGCCAGCATCTTGTCTTTAATAAGAGAGTAGATGAGTAGACTTTTATTTGAAATTGATAAAACCTTTAGAGAGGTTATAAACTATTGACTAAGGACCTGAGGAGTTTCGATGACCGACTACTTTAGGTAGTAGTGTATCGGGGGGGTTCCTTGTTTGGATTTCGCTTGCTAGACACCCCACGCATGAAACTAATAAACGTTGGGAGTCGAAAGAAGTTAGGTCTTTAGGATATGAGTTTATAACCTTTGCGATAAATCCGAGTATTATGTGGGTAATCATATCCATTTTATCATGAAAGATGTACGATAGGGTGTATGGGCGCCCTGGATGGTTGGATTGTAGTAGTTTTCATAATTGTGAAATAGTAAGTAGTTGTGACTTCAGAATTTATTTGTTTAATAAATGAGGATCATTTTTCCCAAACTTTGTCACAAGGATGGTATAGGGAAGATTGGGTATAGTTTAAATTTGATTCAGTTGGAACTATATGGTGAGGCTTGGCGTATAACATCAATGGGGATTTCGTTAATGTACTGTATGGGCGGTATGACATAGATTACTTGAGATGTGAGATTTATACTCAGAGTTGACCTTACCAGTATGATTTATCTTCCGAATTTCGGGACGAAATTCTGTTATAAGGGGGGAAGTATGTAATACCCCGTGATTTTAATGACTTTTAAAATAGGTTATATTTTAAATTTATGGATAAATTGGATTTTATTATTAATTAATTCATTTGGGTTTTATCCGAATTGTGGATATTAAAATGAATGATTCTGAATATTACTTAAAGATATTTAGGAAATATATGAATGTGATGTTATTGATATGGCTGTGTGATATTAATTCAGTAATTTGAATTTTTAGTCGGACGCGGTATGGGACGTGTCGGGATTAATTTGTTAAATTAAAAAGGAAACTTATTTTTACATCAACCTTATAGTCGTTTTGACTGCGTCGTTACATCCGGAAGGGTTGAAATAGTCAGAAAAAGTCTATTTGGATGTTGGTTTTGGGTCTCGGGTCATTTGAAAATGAAAGGACAACCAAAAAGGGAATTTTGGTCATTTTTATAAGGGGGATGAATAGTGATTTCGAATTTTGTCTTATTATAAAAATTTGGAGATTAGTTGAACGTGGGTTCATTCATCTCTTATACACAAAATTGAAAGGTCATCTTCTTAGAGAGAGTGAAAGGTTGCTTGGGAAAAGAAAAGCTTGCTTGGAAAGAAGGAGAACCAAAGGTCACCACCACCAACCACCACAGAAAGTTGGCCGGAGAAGGGGAGAACCACCTGTGATATACAACCCCAAAGGATAAGACCTTCATTATAGGCAAGTGTTTGATAATTGCAATCTAAGTTTGTATATTGTCCATGTTAGGATAGTTATAAAAAGATGAGATTTTTACATGTTTGGAAGATTATGAAGAGTTGTTAATGGATTTTTGAAAAATGGAAGTTTATAGGAATCAAACTCACGCTGTAGGTAGATAGTAATCCACAAAATAATCATAAATATGTTGAAGAAATGCTGAGAATCAATGGTGTGTTCTTGAAGATATCATGTATATAATTTTCTGGAAAAAGAGGTTAAACATATGCTTTGAATTCAAATTCTTGATGATTCTAGGATGTTTAGAGCATTAGAAATCATTCACATATGTTTCTATATCATGTAGTAAGGTTTATAAGGAATTTGGGTAGTTAATATGAAGTTTTAAATGGTTAAAAGTGATGAAACCGGTAGTAGAAGAAATGAAAAAAACTGGGTTATTATCTGGGCGATCGATCGATCGCCCCCTACCCTCGATCGATCTACCTCCCCTGAATTCATAAAGTTGTTGGTTTTAATGATTTTTCTTATCCCAAACCTTTTTTATATCTTTGGTTATTATTAATTGGATATTATGGGACTTAGGGAAGATCATTAAGCCCTAGATAAGAATTGAATGAATGTGATTGGTATCTAATTGATTAGAATTATGATAATTAAATTGGAGAGATTTCGGTTGCTAGATTCATGTGTTGGATTCTAATTTGTATGCATGAGGATTAAGGATAGGTCCAGTAGGGGAGATTTAATATAACACCTGGGTAGCCTTAGGGTTACAATTTGAGCATCAAGGACTGAGTTTAAGCTCATTAGTGATTGCGCAAGGACTGAGTGTAGTACAAGCGCTTAGTGGTATGGTTCCTGGATAGAGATGGGAGTTCAGACCACATTTGGTTGAAAGAGGGGATGAGGTTATCCCGGTTGCGTATTTGAAGTTGACGGATCTCCACGGCCGACAAAGTTAAGTAATAGTGTATTGGAGGGGTTCCTTATTTGGATTTTGCTTTGCGAGACGCTCCACGCATGAACCTTAATGACGTCCGGAGTGAAGAGATGTTATAGGATGCGAGGATGTTGATTTTGTTGATAATTCATATAGTGTGAATGAAACACTATAGACTATGAGCCTGTGATGATGTTATTTTAAGGGGAGTTTAATTCGTGGTAATTTGGGAGATAAGATGATACGGACCAGTAGGATATTAGTGAATTCTTATTGAATAAATACATTTAGAAAAACCTTTTTGAACCTTGAGTAATAAATGAGACTATGGAATAATTAAATTAAGAAGTGAAGTTATAATATTTTAATACGTAGGATTAGAGAGATATAATGCTACATGTGGGAATTATCGTAGGCTAATGTGAGTACCTTGTTGATATTATATAGGTAGAAGATAATTCCTATTTGATTGATGATTTATGTGTATGAAATACCTAGCTTACTTGCCATCGATGGGGAGGTTGGCGCGTGAGGACAGTCATATCCTGATGAATCAATGGGATCTTTGATTTGTTGCTCGAGAACATAGGTCTATGAAAGACTTATCGGGGAGTTGATAAGTCCGCTGACTGTGGGAACGTAGGTATGTGTGTGGCCCGTGGGTATGAGAACTATGTTCGCCTCTAATTTATGTGTTGTTGTCTGTGGTTCCAGGAATCCTTACCGAACCTTTAGTCCCCTATTCGTTGACCAGCGATATTGGGACATGATAGCAGAGTAATGCGTTGCACCACACCTGTGACTCGGGGTTCCGTATTATATATGTATATGTATATATATATATATATATATATATATATATATATATATATATATATATATATATATATATATATATATATATAATGAATTGTATGAATGTGTATATAGTGATTAAATTATCTACTGTGTGATAATTGTAGATAACGGTGAATTGAGAAAAATTGAAATAAGTTAAGGAATATTTATTTAAGAGCTTAATTCATATTACTGAGAAAAGATTCATGTTAATAAGAAACTTATATGAATGATTATACGACGTATGGTATGTGACATACGGGGTTATGATATGGGATGGAATCATATTATGGAATTTAGTGAAGAGGAACCATTAACTAGGAGGTTAATAGGAAACGTTAAGTGTGCACTCTAGATGAGAGGTGAGAATATCAAGTGAGAGTTTGGATACTAACATGTACATAATAAATGCTTTATTGCACTTGTTAAATACTTGCTATTTTCAAAATCATTTTCACATCGGGCTCTGACCCGTTTCCTTGCATATTCTCTTTTCTATTGTATCTTCTATATCAGGTTTCCAGCAGCAAGGACGCCAACCTTAGTAGATTATGACGAGCTATGGAGCTATGGGGTATTGCTTAGACGCTTATCTTCATTTGATTCACAGTATTCTTTTAGTTAGGGCATGTCGCCCAGAGGAATTCAGTTATCATCTTTCTATCTGAGTCATACAGTCTCGTACTTGTGTAATTTTAATACTTTTATTATTGTTGGGATTACTGTATTGGATTATTATGTGGGAATGTTTATTCCAATTGCATTTAACTTCTTTTGAGTTATCTGTTCAATTAGTATTGTGGTAGAATAAAATGTGTAGTGTTATTCATAAACTAAAAAAATGTTTTTTGTTGAATTAAAATTTGGAAAGTTTTTTAACACCAGCTTAATTGGGTATTGGGTGATTAGTAAATGTTTTTGACAGTGATGCTAAGAATGCGCGAACTGTATATTCTGTTTTAATTTGGTATGGGACTGGCCACCCGGTATTTAATTAGGCAAGGTGTTACAAATAATTAGATCATAATCTTGAGCCCATTGGAAATATAATTCATTTATCAATATTTTCCTACATAATGTTCACAATGAACATAATATTATTCTTATTCCATACCGAAATCAATATCAGAGTCGTAATTAAGCAAGCATACAATAATGTGATTAACTATGATCAACTCAACCTATGCTAACTCAATATATACAATATGTGAGTGTATTATAACCTAAGTGTGACAATAATAAAACCCCCATGTCTAATCCCCATCACTTTCTAACGGTTCAACTCTCAAATCACTAATCATATGACATCCTAGCTGGAAGATTACAACCCTGAAAATGTCAAAATATAAACCATAAGCATTAAGCTTAGTGAGGTACTCCTTCCCTGAAATGAAATAACAGTTCTATACAAATCTGTGGATATTAATCTAACCAATCCTGCCATACAATGAATTAACAGTTATATATATCAAATATGTGGATATTAAATCCAGCCAATCCTGCCATATAATGAATTAACAGTTATATATCAAATATGTGGATATTAATCCAACCAATCCTGCCATATAATGAATTAACAGTTATATATCAAATCTGTGGATATTAAATCCAACCAATCCTTCCATATAATGAATTGACAGTTATATATCAAATCTGTGGATATTAAATCCAATCAATCCTGCCCGTTGGCAATAACAAATCCGGGACCATAAGGCCCAAATAATTCTGCCCATTAGCAATGATAATTCTGTCCATCGGCAATAGTATGTCTGCCCATTGGCAATAGTAATTCTGCCCATTGGTAATAATAAGTCTGCCCATTGGCAATAATTAGTCTTCCCATTGGCAATAACAAATCCTGGAACATAAGTTCCAACAAATCATTGGATCTTTGTCAAATTCCAATCCTGGATCATAAGACCCAAACAAATCCTGGATATTTTAATATCCAAACAAATCCTGAATACCAAAGTATTCAAACCAATCCTGGATAATGAGACCCAAACAAATCCTGGATATTTTAATATGCAAACAAATCCTGAATACCAAAGTATTCAAACAAATCCTCTCTTAGAGATATGTTCATATTTATATATGAAACAAATCATAAGTACACTCACCTTGGCAATTTAATAGGCGTTCCTTTTCCTTTGTTCGACACTTGTTCAACTGGTTCTTATTCCCTTCCTATCATTATTAAAATATTAGTATCATCATAAGAATATCAACAATCCAAGGAATATCTCAAACATAACTCAATAAATCATTTATCACAAATGAAGTTCCATCAAAATTCATGTTAATATATTTGACATATTCAAATCATAGACCAAACATACATTCATTTCTTATTGTTAATTCAATACTTACCATATTAGGATTCCAATACAAAAGACGGTACATAATTTCAAGTCTCCTAGAGAAATATAGGCCCATTTCTTTACCACATAGCAAATCTGCCCTATAGGCTCTTTTATCATTCATTTAACTGCCATGAATTTTCATAATTTTTATACATCATAAATTTCTATTATATTTCACTCAACATCAGTAAACATATTTAACAATACAAAATTAAAGTTTCATAATTTTTAAGATTCGTTTACTATGTCAAGTAAAACATCGAACACATGGCGGGCGTACTTTCACCCTTAAGGCAGATTTCATACCCTAACTTCAAACCATCACCCAAGATTCATTTCTTGGTATTTTCACATCATTTTCGGATATGTCTCACATATATGAGTATATTTTAATATACAACTAGAATCAATTAGTTCCAATAAGTATACAAAAATATATGGAAGGTTGAATAAACAAGTTTACTAAACGAAGCAATTTTAAGGGTTTGTACATTCAACTTAACTTAAATGTGCATCAACCATAAATATACATCAAGGGATGAAAGTTTAGTAAACCAATTATGATTTATATCATCTAAATAAGTAATATAAGAAAAATAACAAGATTTGGGGTTAGGATTACCTTCGGGACTTTTACGTAATTTCCACGGATTTTTCTCCAAATTTTCTCCTCACTTTCTTCCTAAACTTTACAATTCTCTCTTCCTCTCAAGCCAAACTCTTTAATGTATGAGTTATTATGTAGGAGGGACTTATTTGAAGCCTTTAAAGTCCGCCAAAACCAACCTCCTTCTTTAACCAATCAAAATCCACCATTTGTTAGCCTAATAAGACGAAATATCATTTAGCGAATGGGCAAATTTGTCCATGCTTCGTAATTCCAGCATAACTTCTCGCTCGGACCTCCGTTTAACACACCATTTATCGTTTTATAAACCTAACTCATATATATACAACTATCTAGTTTTCATCTCAAGTCAATTATTATGTCATAAAGGTCAAAACTAGTCTTAAAAATGAACATTCCTACCGAAAACTTCAAAATTTCACATTTGTAACTAATTCGATTTTTTGTGCTTTATGAAGGTAGGATTAGACTAAATATAATGACTTAACATTATATATACTAATAAAATATTATCCATATCACATAAATTAATCATTCTTTAAACATAATTTATCATAATTATATTCGGCTTGCCATAATATATATGTGATGGGATGTTCAAATTGAACGTCATGACTATTGTACCTAAAAGTAACAATGATAATAATAATATGATATCGTTTACTTATATGCTTGAGTCTATGGATATGTGGCATGGTATACTTGTACATGTTAATTATAGTACTTTAAGTAAATTCATTCACTTAGAATTAATTCCTAAATTTAGCATTTATACAAGTCACAAATGTGAAACATGTGTAGAAGCTAAATTAACTAAAACACCTTTTCATTCAATTGAAAGGAATAGTGAACCTTTAGATTTAATCACACCGATATATGTGATTTAAAATTTATTCAAACTAGAGGTGGGAAAAAGTACTTTATTACCTTTGTGGATGATTGCACTAGATATTGCTATGTCTATCTTTTAAGAAGCAAAGATGAAGCAATTGAAGATTTTAAGCAATACAAGATAGAAGTTGAGAATCAACTTGGTAAAAAGATTAAAGAATTAAGAAGCGATAGAGGTGGTGAATATGAATATCCTTTTAAGGAAATATGTTTAGAAAATGGTATTATTCACCAAACTACCGCACCTTACTCTCCTCAATCAAATGGGATTGTGGAATGTAAAAACCGAACTTTAAAAGAAATGATGAATGCATTATTAATAAGTTCAGGATTACCCCAAAACATGTGGGGGGAAGCATTTCTTTCAGCTAATCACATTCTCAACAAATTGATTCATAAGAAAACAAATAAGATACCCTATGAGTTGTGGAAAGGATGCAAGCCTTCCTACAAATACTTAAAAGTGTGGGGGTGTCTTGCAAAGTACTAATTCCTAAACCTAAAAAGGTGAAAATTGGTCCAAAGAGTATTGACTACATATTCATTGGTTATGCACATAATAGTAGTGCATATCGATTTCTTGTGCATAAGTCTAACATTCCTGAAATTCATGAAAATACAGTCATAGAATCTAGGAATGCATCATTCTTTGAAAATATCTTTCCTTATAAGAATACACAAGAAAAAACTTCTAACAAAAGAATGCTTGAAGTTACAAATGGTGAACCTCGAAATATTATTGAGGAAGAACCGAGACGTAGCAAAAGAGCTAAGAGTTCAAAATCTTTCGGTCCAGATTTTCTAACATATATGTTAGAAAGTGAACCTCAAACGGTAAAAGAAGCTCTATCCACTCCGGAAGCCTCATATTGGAAAGAATCTATCAATAGTGAAATTGAATCCATTTTGCAAAATCATACATGGGAACTGGTGGACCTACCACCAGGGACAAAACCGTTAGGGTCTAAATGGATATTCAAACGAAAAATGAAAGCTGATGGTACCATTGATAAATATAAGGCTAGACTTGTAGGTAAAGGATACAAGCAAAAAGAGGGAATAGATTATTTTGACACCTATTCACCTGTTACAAGGATTACATCCATTAGAATGTTAATTGCAATTGTAGCAATACATAAGTTGGAAATACACCAAATGGATGTTAAAACGACATTTTTGAATGGAAATACATCCATTAGAATGTTAATTGCAATTGTAGTAATACATAAATTGCTTTCTCTTTTTCTTCACTTTTTTCACATCTTTCTTTTCTTTACTTATCAAACTCTCATATGCCTAAATTGCAACTGACATCATAACAACATCATTCAATCCCAAGTAACAATCCAAACAAAGGTATGGAAAGTGTATGTATGGGCTAAAACTCCAATTTGGAGTTGGTTATGGGATTTGGGTATATGAAATGAAAGGCTATATTAAGGCCCAAAGGGGTTAACGAGGGTAAACATATAAGAGTAAGGTCAAGGCTAATATGGGTGATAAAACAAAGAATGCCTATGATCATTTCAAAAATTTTACGCAATTCTCGAATCAAAACAATGTATGAAAATCATGATCAAGTAACACATTTCAAGTATGAACTCAATTAATGAACGATCAAATGAAAGAATAGAGAGATTACCAACGAATTCAGCGTTTTCAATGAGAAAAGAATAGTGCAACACTCAAAAACAATGAAAGGTACAAAGCTTACTCGGTGTAAGTATATACAATGCAACAAAAGATTATCGAGTTATTAAAATCTTAAATTAAATCAATATAACAAGAAAGTGCATGTGCTCAGAGGATTAAAGTTTAATTCATGAAGTTATTCATAATATTAATAAGTGAGACTAAAGTCTAATAACTTCTAAAATCTAGAACATGCATCGTTGGGTTGTCTATTGGATCGGGCAATTATTGAAATTTATTATCGCAAACAAAGGCAAAATGCCCAAAAAAGGAGAAAAAAGAAAGAAAATATTTTTGAAAATTTTGAATTTTTCTAAGAAAAGTCTACTAAGTAATCAGCATGGACTAAATAAAGAAATGGATAGAATATCCCACACCCCCTAACTTAAAACTTGACATTGTCCTCAATGTTAATTAAGAACCAAGTTAAAGAGAGGAAAATAGCGATATTACCCAAAATGGAGCGATCTCCGTAAGAACAAGCCCAAAGAATCTACAAAACAAGTTAGTACCGAGCATAGCAAAAAAAAATAACAAAAAGTTAACTAATTACATTAGACTAAATTAAAAGGAGAGGAAAATAAAAAGAAAGAAAGAAAGAATAAAAAACTAACTATGTACAACCTACTATTTAGGCTTCACACTAACTATGCACTACAAGTCTAAATAGTTAAGGGTCCACCGTGAAAATGATTTGACTTTGGAGGATAACCAGTGTACCCTCACATACAAGCATGCCTTCCGAAAAATATGAATTCCGTTTTAACAACGGAAGGCATGTGTAAGGCGTAAGAAAGGAACCGTCGCCAATTAAAAGTTTTGGAGGGACGATGGGGGGTTTGGATTTAACAGGTGACAAAAACATGTACGGACTGAGAAAAGCCGAACAACCTCCCAATGATTTTGAAATTGGAATGGGAGGTGGCGCACACAAAGGCAAAGATGAGATTGTGGAGGGCGACTCGAGAAAGTACTCCTCATTGGTGAAAAGGCTTAAAACATTAAAGTTTGAAACCGAATCATCGGGTACTTGTGACGGTGTGATAACAGAGAATGAAAATGGGGATGAAAGAAATTCAAACTCACGAGATGAATCATCATCGCATGAAGATTGAGTTTCGAAGGAAATAATATCATTTTCAATGAAATGTTCTTCTTTGGGAGCCAAAGAAGAAATCATTTCATTGCAAATAGATATTACGTCATTTTCATCCTCACTTTCAATATCTATTATGCAATGGGCAAAGGCTAGAATGGTTTGTTCCAAAGTAGGCACAAGTACCTCATTTGGTTCAAAACATTCCTCGACCTCAAAAGTCTCGGAAGCAAAATCGTCGTCGGACTCAAATAATAAATCCAAGTCATGTTCCCACAAACGATTTCATTCCCGATAACCATTTTCAATTTTCTCATTCTCATACATACGCAAACCCTCACCGAATGTCATAGGTCGAGGTGAGGCTACATGAAAATGGGAACTTTGAAAATTACCATCGGACTTAAAAGAAAACTCATTATTAGAGGTATTTTGAAAACCATTGCAATTCGTTTCAAAATTCCTATTATAAGGAGGTAAAGGCCCAAAATCATTATCATCAACATCATCAAAATTTCAATAACCCAAGTTTTGACTTTCGTTATACACGCCCAAAGTCATATTTGAATTTGTAATACTTTGGGATTCTAAGTATTGACCGAAAGTCAACGGATTACGAGTATTTTGAGAATTATAACAATGATTACCGAAAGAATTGGAATAATACATGCTTACCCCCAAAATGGCTCAAAATGGTGAATTCCACAAAGATATGCGCGCGCGAGAAATTCAAGCGTTTCTAAGTGCTCAAAGGTGCAAGTCCTGCAAAAAGATTAGCAAATAATACAGATAGAAAGAAAATACTATGAAATACTAAATCAAATAAAGTCTAAAATAAACAAGTCCCCGACAACGACGCCATTTTGATTACGCGTGAAAAGTATGCGCCTGTAGGTGCACAGTCGTTGTTTTCGTTTCACCGCGACAATACAAAAACCTAAATTACGACTACAATTGCGAGGCAAGTCTAGCAATAAGTCGAGTATCGAAAGATCCACTGGGACGAGATGCTAGAATTCAATTGATTTAATACTCCTAAATAAAAGGGAAAAAGGTGATTACAAACTTAAAAGGAAAAGATGCATAAAAGGGAAATGTTTAACTAGGAGAGGGAAAATAAATCTAGATTAACAAAGCCATAAAAACTATAGCTTGCGTCGAATATCCCTCACCCGAGTTAATTTATATAAAATGGATACATGGGTCGATGAGTTATTACGAATGTGTCTCGTTTCGACAGTTAATTGAATCAAGGGTTGTCACGCCCCTAAATCCGCATAAAATCCTAATAAGATTTTGGCGTCAATTAATACCCCGGAAATTATGCACGAAAGGTCGTAAGCACGGGACATACATGATCTGCACCGTCAAATCTCCTAGGTGTAATAACTAGGACAACGCACCCGAATAGACTCGTAAATACCATCACCAAAGCAAAGCAACGCGTCAAATCGAGTGAGTTCCATTCAAATACAACCTAATTTAAATTAGCTAGAAAGCATATTAAAAATGCGGTAAATAAATGCGGTAAGACTACACTAGAAAGCAATAAATCAAAGAATGTAAACTAATTAACAAAGCATGTAAACCTAATTAATCAAAGCAAGAATTAAAGGAAAATAACTATATTAATAGAGAGGAAGATGAATAGTGCAACTTACAACCCAATTGGTGTCAAACCAAGAAGAATCAAAGAAGAACTCTTCAAATCCCCCAAACCCTAAGCTATTCTAACCTAAAATCTATTCTAAACCTTAATATATTATTATTACAACAAAAATCCTATTTATAGTAAGTTGGAATAAGTAAAGAAAAGAAAAGGAAAAAGAAAATATAAGGCAAAATATCTCCTGGAAATAGGGGATCGATCGATCGATCCCCTAGGCTTGATCGATCGATGCTAAAAAATGATGCCCACTGTCTTCCCACAATGGCTGAAAAAGGAAGGATCGATCGATCGACCCCTTTGGTCGATCGATCGATCAAGCAGGTATGAGCCAAGGCAGCCTCCTGTTTTGCATGTTTGCATTTCTCGTCTGCTGAAATCGCTGTAACTTCTTCGTTTTGAATTGGAATCGTGCACCGTTCATGGCCACGCGAAGCTTGCGAGGAGGGATACAAATTTCGTGAGATGTTAGGCCAAGTGCCCAAGCTGTAAAAAGACTAAAATGTCCTTGAACGTGCGATCGCGTATGGAAATCGAGCAGAATGCATCCGAACTTCACACTTAGCATCCAAATACCTATAAAAGCTCAATTAACCCCTGCAAAACATGTTAACATATAAATATGAGGTTTTCTAGTTAATGAGCATAAAAATAGGGAATAAGATACCCGAGGGGGCTAAAATGTGTAGGTTCGAGGGGTGAAATATGCAATATTTGCATCGTATCAACATGCTAGGGAAAAAATAGCAACCCCTGCAGCAACAGACGGTAGAAAAATTACCACCTTTATGTTATTATGAGACTATAGACACCACATTCTAGGATCTCCTAAATCTACCCTTAGGTCCCTAACACCTCCTCAATTCATTATAAACCCTAGGTCATGCTTTGAATACCAATTTAGTGGCCATCGGGCGCCTTCAGGCCCCATTTGACTTTTATCAACTTTATCGTCAGAGCAAAAGATCTATGAATCCTCAAAAAACATTGAATTCCATTTCCAACAGACAGTCTTATGCATAAATTGGCAAAATAGTTTGGGCGAATGGACTATTTTACTTTCAAAAATCGATCTGGAGGCCACCGGGCACTCTCGGGACTCGATTTGACCCTAATGAACTTTGTCGTAAGAGAAAAAGATCAATAATCTTCAAATTTAACTGAATATTATTTTTAATGGCGTGTCCCATTCACGAAACGGCATAACGGTTCGGGCGAACGATATGTTTTTTCCCAAAAAGTGATTTGGAGGTCAGCACGCGCTCTCAGGCTCCGTTTGACCAATAAAAACTCTTCAGCTCGAATAAGACTATATGAATCTTCGAAATTCAAGAAATACCCTTTCCAACAGTCCACCCCCGTGAGTGAATCCGCCTTTCAGTACAGACGAACGACCCGTTTTACTCTGAGAGGTCACCGGGCATTTTCAGGCCGCGATTGACAAAAGTTAACTCTCCGAACCAAGAAAATCTCTTTAGAACATAAAAGTTCCTTGTGTAACCTTTACAATGGTCTACCCCGTTCACGATTCAGACTTACGATTTGGACACATGATCCATTACCGTCCAACAATCATCCATCTAAAGGACCGACAAGTCCTTCCATGCCCCTGTTTGACGTAAAGTAAACTCCCGAACCTGGGATCTGCCCAGTGGACTCTTGAAGGTATTTTAATTAATTTTATAATGGTATTCCCCATACACGATTTGGATTTACGAATTGTATACCATTTTTCTAAAAAAATTAGCATGAGACTACCAATTGGTAAGTCCATTTCCCTGCCAATCGGTAGTGTGTTTAGGTTCACCTGTCGATTGGCATGAATAGGGGTGTTCCGATCAGCAGTCTCCCTACACTATAAAAGGAGGAAATGAACTCACTTTCCAGGCACACCTCAGATCCGTCAATATCCGTAATATCAACAACATTCTCTTATAATCAACGAAATTCCCTTGTGTGAAATCCCTTTCATCGTTCATTCCCATTATTTTCATACCCAATTTAGCAAAATCTCCTTCGTTCTCATCCAACATTCAAGGAAGCTCAGCAAGGATCAAGATCAAGCCTCAACTCTACAAAAAGTTCCAAAAATCCTTCTCCCTCTTTAAATTCTTTATTTTCTCATTAGTTACATAAATTCTTAATCTAGTTTTTACCTTAGTTCATACACGTTAAAACCTCATCCTTTATTGGTTATATTGCACATACTTTATTTTTTATAAAAAAAACAAAAATAAAGAAAAAGAGGGTTACACCTATAAATTTCTACGGTTGATTAGCCGAGATGGTTCTATACTTAGAAAAAGACTCACTAAAGAATGCAGACAAAGACCTCTCGAACGACCTTCTACGAAGACCCTTCACAAAGACTTCTCGAAAGACTTCCTACGTAGACCAAGATTACTCGAGTGACAATACTTGCAGGAGGAAACATGATGTATTTGATCTTGTATTTTACTTATTAAATCATTTACTTTGTAATGTAGGTGAGGACATTCGGTACCCTCAAAGGACCATGCCTGGCAGGGCATGGGAGAGATTACATGCTCTATCAAACCACCTCCTCTTAGAAACCTCACAAGGATTTGGCTTGGAGGATTGGTAGAAAAAAACATTAGGAAAGCAATAGCCAACCCTCTTGAGACACTTAGGCAAAACTTCATTTAGCAAAAATAGTCTCTCGAGGCATCATAGTTGGTGGAGCCTCCTCGAGGGATCCCAACCTCAGATATATTGCCCGAAAATAGTTCCCATCTAACAAAAAACACACTTAAATGTTTGAGCTACTTCCATCCGAGGAGCCTCAATTCCATGTACCATCTCTTTGAATGATGTGACCACACGTCTAGTGGGGATCACTATTTACCTACTTTATGACGTCATAACGTCTAGCATGTAGGAACTCGAACTTACAACATTTATATCCATTCGAAGGTAAACCTTAATTTTCCATGTAACATCCCCATTAAATCCACCGCACTTCTAATTGGTGGAGCAGTTTCTCGCTAAAACATAATATCCCATGCATTTAATGCAATATCTTCGCCATTAAATCCACAGTATTTCAACATCTAATACTAGTCAATCGCATTTAATTCCAGGAAGGTTACTTGAGTAACCATGCCTCCATATGTATAGACCAACCAAATAGTTTATAACAATGAAAATTCGAATCTAGAATTACTGCTTGATTTTCCTCATACACGAGAGCTTTTGTGAGAACATTTACTGCCCGAACATTCCCTTTTGTTTCCACGGATACCATTATCATTGAGTATTAACTGAGCCTGAAGTTACTGCCTTGACTTTATTATCACAAGAGTCTTTTTTTTTCTCCCTCTAACCAAGTTACCTGTTCGTTTCAATTATTTATTGTGTTCACAGTTAAGTTATGGTGTAAAAGACCTCATTTAATACCATCTAGGGTGTAGAACATTATTCTCTCTTACTCTCATATATTGTCATTATTAAACAATAGTCTTGGGCATTAATCACTGTTTTGATAAGAGGTTGCACCTCGCTTGATACTAATCATATTCCAAGAATCACATCTTACATTTGGTGATGCCGCTGGGGGGTTATTCTCTTTTGAAAAGATGCCAGAGGATAACATTATCAAGACCATTGAATTTGACGTCATGCAGTGTGAGGAAGAGGTAGTTCTATTTCCTGAAGGAGCTAGAGTAGCACGAGCAGAACTTAGCTCAGCCACTACAGGTGTGATGGAGACGGCCGACATGGCAACATGAATAGGCCCAATTAAAATAATGGGATTCGTGGGTTTGTTTGCAGAGTTCATCAAAACCCTCTGGGCCCCGGCAATATTTGGAATCACTATAGGATCCAACTCTTTCATGACTCCACCGGCTGGAATAACACTAACGCAGGAGGGCGTGCATCGACTGTGCCAATTACTCTTGTCATTGTGGTACAACTAACAACCAGTTCTCCACCACATGGCATAGAGTAAATAAAGAAGGAGCTCTTCAAGTTCATAGTGGTGTCTAAAGTTGGAGGAGATAGTTCCTCAATTTACGATCACTTTCGTACTCCATACCCGAAGGTAAACTATAATGAGCCCTACCCAGTAGGGTATATTCCACCCTCTTTGAGAAATACATGGGAAAAGGTGTTAATCCCAAGGAGCATGTGAAAAGATTCAGCAAAAGCCTAGGGGCTTACTGTAATGACAAAAATCTAAGGCTGAAAGAGTTCTCAAAATCCCTGATCGAAAAGTATTGTACTTGGTATTCCCACTTGGAGTTAGGAATCGTAGCGTCTTTGGAGGAATCGCACATGTTGTTTATGCAAAATTTCTTTTTGGCTGAAGACGAGTTCACACTCACACAGTTGGCGCGTGAGAAGAAAAAACCAGGGGAGGATGTTGTTGCATACATTAGGAGGTTTCAAGAATGCTCCCTATATGTGAAGCAGGAAATATGAGAGGATAAACTTTTGCAAGTCTATGCAGAAGGGAAGGTGATTTTCCATTTAATTAATAAGACACAAGAAGGAACATTTGTAGTATTTCTAAAAGCAGCAAGAAACATTGCTCTAGTGGTTAAACTCGCACCACCCCCGCCTGCTTTAGTAAGTTTGTTAATAAGGCCATCAGCTAGATCGGAGAGGGGAGTACCCCTAGGGTAAACAACCCAGATGATAGAGGAATATGGGAAGGTAATGGTGGCCGGGGAAGAAGAAATACGGACAACAAGAGGAGGTTCGAAGGTGAAGAGGATCCTTCAGAGTTGTCATACACGGTAGTGAAAGACTTAAACCTTTATGACCTCATGGTTCGATATAAAGTTTGTATACCAGTCAATAGCAGTTTGACGCAGGTATCTCAAGAAGACAGAGAAAAGCCAAACTTTTGTGATATCCACAACAGAGTGAATTACCCAACTAGGGTATGTTTTTCTCTAAAAAGGTTTATCAACCATCACGTGAAGAAAGGGGACATTAAATTACCCCAAGACAATGTGAATGGTAATACTCTACCAGCTCACGGGGCACATATGGCTAATGTCTTCGATGAAGAAGTTGAGAAACTGTTGATGGAGCAAGGGTTCCTTGAGGAAGACTTTAAAGAATCATTAGAGGATTTTACTTTCGAGCTGGCTCAGCTGTAGTTGGAAGATGAGACAGACGAGGAAGATTGTAAGGACACAAATTTTTAATTGAGTCCATATGTAGTTTTGGTTTAATTCTAGACAAAACAATTTGAGTCATAGGATAGATGTTTGTTCCTATTAAGCCTGTGACGTTTGAAGTGTTGAAGACGATGCGGCCTAGAATAATTTGAAGATATCATTGCTTGTTTCAAGTGACTAGTTTCTCCTCATTAACATTGCCATAATTTATAAGTCTTTAAATGCATGAATGCACTATTATATATATAGGAGCATGGAAAATATTTTTGGGTGTTTTATATTTAAAATGTAAGCTGAAAATGAATTTTTTATTGTTTAAAGAAAATTAATTTTTTCTGCATTTTCGTTCGAACGAGATGTCAGGTCGATCGAACGACAATCAGACGAGACTGTGAATTTTTGTTAGAATCTCATTTGAATGAGGTCATTTGAACGAGATATCAAACGAGTTTTGACACTTTTATCTCTGAATTCTCGTTAGATATCATTCGAACAGTGCCATTCTAATGACATCAAAATGTCATTTGAACGACCAGGGTGGGAAACTGAAATTTTCTGCAATTTTCTTCTTTAACCACCCTTCGCCACTACGTTTCCCACTAACTTTTACCACCTTTACTTAGTACGGGAATAACATTTTTTCCAAGTAACTTTTTTGATATTTTCTAAGTGTTAGAGAGAAAAATTGTTTATTAAAAAGTTCCTTTTTGTCTTCTTGAACTTTCATGAATTAATTTGTTCTAGACACAAATATACACCCATATGTTTGTTTAAAATCCAACTTTTTCAATATATATATATATATATATATATATATATATATATATATATATATATATATATATATATATATATATATCTTCCTTGGAGATTATTTGGCACCGAGTTCTTCTCTACCCATCAAAGGAGATAGTTTGGGTCTCTTCTCTACCCCAAGAACAAGATTGGTGTTTGTTGGATCGTACTCATATGATGAAAAGAACAGTGTGTGGAATGACGGTGATCGAGCCCCAACGGTCGATTCCGAGGCTGCGGTGGAGTCCGTAGTTATCGACTAGCTGGAGGTTGAAGTAATAAGGAGCATCAAGTCTTGGATAGAGTCAAGTCGTTGTTGTAAGTTTGTTATCTTATTTTTGTAAAAAAGATTGTACCTAGTGGATTTGTAGGCAGGGTCGTCCGAGATTTTTTCCATTTAGATTTTCCTTATACACTGCAGCATAGTGTGTTTGTGATTTACTTTATCTTGCAAAAATATCACTTATATGCATGCTAGGTTAATCAAGATAAAATTGGTTTAAATCACAATTATAGTTTAATTTGGTGGTAGTTTAATTTTGGGTAAGTTTGGTGTAATTAATTCAAGTCCGCATAAATTAATTTAACTAAATTTAATGTTTGGTTTGTTTAGCCTAACTTAGAACTTGAATTGATTTTTTAAGTTAGAAATTCAAATATCCATGTTTAGTTTAATTTAATTTTAATTATAAAGAAATTAAAATTTGGGCATTTTGAATTTGTTAAAATTTGAAAGAAATTTTTAATTTGGAATAATATTGGACCATCTCATTATTTAAAGAAGTTTAAAATTTGGGGGCACTCCCTCCATGAAGTGGTATGAGAGGGGGAGCCCTAATTTATTGCGTTAAGATCCTCAATCTTATTTGGTTTAAAAATGAAAAATTCACTGTTTTTAAAGTTTTCCATTTTTTATGGTTCAAATTACGCGTATTGGAAAACGCGAATGAAATCGGCCCTTAAGTCCTTAGATGAGAGGTTTTGGAATTTCGTAGTTAATGGGTGTTCTCCACCTACATATCTAGTTAAAAATCAACATGTACCTAAACCCATTGAGAGATGCAGTGAGAATGAGCTTAAATTAGCAAATTTTAATTCCCTTGGTTTAAATGCTCTCTTTAGTGCGGTTACTCCCGATGAGTTCCATCGAATTATGACGTGTTAAACGTCTAAGGAGGCTTGGGATATTTGAGGGACTTTTTGGTATTTGACCCATAATAATAATAATAATAATAATAATAATAATAATAATAATAATAATAATAATAATAATAATAATAATAATAATAATAATAATAATAATAATAATAATAATAATAATAATAATAATAATAATAATAAGAAGAAGAAGAAGAAGAAGAAGAAGAAGAAGAAGAAGAAGAAGAAGAAGAAGAAGAAGAAGAAGAAGAAAAAGAATATAATAATAATAATAATAATAATAATAATAATAATAATAATAATAATAATAATAACAATAACAACAACAACAACTCCATGAAGAATGCAGACTAAGTACTTGTAGACACATCATTCTAGGACCTCCTAAGTCTCTCCTTAGGTCCCTAGCACCTACCAATTTCACTATAAACCCTAGGTTGCACTCCGAGTACTGATCCAGAGGCCATCGGGTGCTCCCGAGTTCCATTTGACTTCGGTAAACTCTATCGTTGGAGTGAAAGATCTTTTAATCATTAAAGGGATCTGAATTCCCTTTCCAATGGTCCGCCTCGTCCTCGAATCGGCAAGATGGTTCGGACGAACGAACCATTTTACTATCGAAAATCAATTTAAAGGCCATCGGGCCCCGATTTGACCCCAATCAACTTCGTCGTCAGGGATAAATCTCTTTGAATCTTCAAAGGGCTCTGAATCCACTTTCCAACGATCTACCTCATGCATGAATTGGCATAACCGTTCGGACGAACGGTCAACTTTCCCTCAAAAATCGATCCGGAGGCCACCGGGTGCTCCCGAGCTCCGTTTAACCAAAGTCAACTCTTTAGCTCGAATGAGACTGAATGAATCTCCGAAGGGAACTGAATACCCTTTCTAACGGTCCACCATGTGTGCGATTCTGACCTACATTACGGACGAACGATTCATTTTACTCCGAGAGGTCACCTGGCGCTTCCGAGCCCCGGTTGACCAAGGTTAACTTTCCGAACCAAGAGAAACTCTTTGTAATGTCGAAAAAAATATCCTAAAATTTACAACGGTCCACCCCTTGCGTGATTATGACTTACCATACGGACGAACGATCCGTTTTCGTCCGACGATCTCCTGTCCTAAGGACCGATGGGCCCTTCTAAGTCATATTTGGCCTAAAGTCATCTCCCAGACCCGGGGTCAGTCCCAAGGACTCTTGAAGGTATCTGAAGTACCTTTCTAACGGTATGCCCCGAGCGCAATTTGGATGAAGTAATTATGTTCTATGACCATTTTTCCTATAAAAATTTACACGAGAATACCAATTGGCAGGGCCTGATCACTGCCTATCAGCAGTGTGTCTAGGGTCACTTGCCGATAGGTAGAATAAGGTCAGTGTCGATCGATAACCCCCTGAACCTATAAAAGGAGGGCATGACTTTACTATCAAGCGTAGCAACACCATAGATCCATCAGCATTAGTGATCTCCGCAACATTCTCTCGAAATCAGCGAAGTTCCCCATGTAAAGTTCCCTTAGGGATTACATTCCCATCCTTTTCATACCCACTTTGGCAAAATCATATTCTCTCTCATCCAACATTCATCACATATTCAAGGGAGTTCATCCAAGATCAAATATCAATCTTCAAAGAAGGTCCAATTCCTTACCTCCTTCTTTAAATTCCTTATTTTTGCATAAATTTCATTAGATTCATAATCTAGTTCCTACTTTAGTTCCTAGACATTAATATCTATATTTTTATTCGTATATTGAACATACTTTATTTTCCATAAAAAAAAGGTTACGCCCATAAATTTCGAATGGAATTATCCATCACCCTTTTTCAAAAGCTAGAAACACATTTTCTATGCGTACACATAAAATAAAATTCCATTCGGATCTTTGGGATAAACCCTACCCCCATGCTGCATTCGAACTACGTGGACTTTGATGCCTTTATAGGCTACGTAGGCGTTTCAGACTAAAGCCCGAGACTCGAGTCCAATTTTCCAATTTTTCAACTTCCCAAATTCTAATTTTCTAATTTTCTCAATTACGTTTCATTCAACACGTATTGTCATTTCATAATAACGATTAATATCACGATAAACGCGTAAATCGTATTTTATATATATATATATATATATATATATATATATATATATATATATATATATATATATATATATATTATTTTGATAACACTCCTATAGATGACCTCACTCTACCTTTCCCATGGTATGAGTTGAACGATTCCGATCTCTATTATATATACACACGCACACACTTTTCGAAAAAATAAGGGAAAAAAATAACACTAGCCCGTGAGAGATCGAAATGGCGGGATGGGTTCCTAACACCTTCCCTTCCATAAATTAGCCACCCTAACCTTTGTTTTATTAGTTTCGTATGCATTAGTTTGTCCTTGACGCCGCTCTCTCGAAGTGGAAACATATTATTTTTCCTGTTTTGTACAAAATACGTTGGTGACACAATCTCTTAATATTTACCCCATACCGACGATGGCCGAAGAGCCCTGAAAAAGGCGCGAGACCGCTATCTTTCGAGGGATACTCCACCACCTTCCCCTAAAAAATTTCCCGAGATGGCCACAGTGGCGACTCCACTGGGGACAATTTTTCATAAAAGGGCTAGACTCTATTGACATGGGTGCTTTTGTTTTCTAGTGTGTGTATACCCCCATTTGTATGTTACCCTTTTCTTTCCTTATGTCCTGTACGTAGACACCTCATGTTTATGCCAATACTCAGACAATTGTTGAAATTCTCCATGTACACTTCACACCACGTGCACCTAGGATCACTTATATCCACATACTGAACACACCACTTAGAAATCCATGCTTAGGTGTCACTAACACACACTTCCACTTCTTTATATCCATGATCACTTACACTTATCACACACCACTTGTAGTTGATCCGTTCTTAGGTTCACTATCACACACTCACTTTTAGATAATCACACACCACTCACTCTCACATATCCATTCTTAATATTGATTTATTTCTTGTACATCATCCGCCCTCTTGGCATAATGCTCATCAATAAAGATACTCAATCCATAAGATACTAATAGATAATCATGCATGATACACACAACATCACCAAAGGGCATCGCTATTAATAAAATTTTGTCCCGTAATTGGGGGATCACTTCGTGATGGGCGCTGGTCCGGCAGGTCGCAGTTAGCCTAAGCAATATGACTTTCACCATCCAGTGGTTAAGTGCCTTTGACGTATATCGAATGGTTTCCCCGCATCGTATCGCTTGACCGAAGTCATGACGGGAGGTATATTGGAGGGAACTCATTTACGTGCGTTGAGTATATCGAATTCTCTCTCACACATACTGTCCCCATGAGGTATATAATGAGGCAATGCACATACACTCAGGTATATCAAATGGCTTGTCCACAAGTACCAATTGCCCTCAAAAGTAATACATATATCGTGGAAGTCATGTCAAAGGGGGGAGCCCTTACAATTAACCCAACAATTGCATACCCATATATAGGTGTCAAACCTAGGACACGCATATTTATTTTTCCAGTTTCAACCCGAAACTCTGTCAAAATTCTGGGTCGGCATGCCTGCTGTCAATTTTATAAAATACTGCAAGTTCACGGGCTATTATAGAATAGCGAGTGTAAGTACGGGTCGAACCCACGAGGATTTATCAAAAAAAAAATCTTCAAAATAATTGTAACTTTCCAACTAACCTAAATTGGTTTGGAGATGAGATTTAGTATTAAACTAAGCAAACACAAAAAAAATGATAACTACGAGAGATATAATCAAATGAGCGTGAAAATAAGGATGCTGGGATCCATTTATCACGTTTAACTAACACTATGCAATAATTTAAACTCATCATTCCTGATTTATAACTCAAACTAAATCGACTATCGTCATATTTAATTCAAAAAAATAACACGTTCTAAGTCGAAAATAAAATTTAACGTCTCTAAATTTAGACTGCTAAAATCCTTATTCCCGTAAAAGTTCACTTTTAAATTTTAAAGTATAGTCTTTAAGTATGGACTATTAATTAGTTTAATAAAAGTATAATCCATAAAAAAGTACTCATATATAAAATATAAAAAATGATTTTTTTCCTAACAATACCGAAGGTTTAAAACACACTCTCGTGTCGTTTTAATTAAATACCGAATTTTTAAAACCTTTAGCACATATCAAGAACAAAAACGAAATTAAATCACGCACAATATTAACCAAACATGATAAATTTCTCCTAGTCCTAGTAAATAAATTAAGCTAGTATGACGGAAGACATCATAAAATTGCAAGAATGAATACTACTTTTCATTAATGAAACAACTTATAAATGGTTTGTCTCAGAAATATTCTTGACAAAATTCCTCCCCAAAGATACAGTTCTTGCCCCTCAAATATAATTAAAACACTCAAAATAACCCTACCAACAATTGTTCTAAAGTGGCTTTCTAATTTTTCTCCCCCCCATATATTATCCCAAAGGTCTTATTTATAGTCTTAGGGTGAGGCATTAGGGTTTTGGAGGAACTCTTATTTTATTTGTTGTATTTGCGCTGATAATTATCTCACGGAGTCTTGGGAAGGGTTGGAGATAATTGAGAAGTTTTTTTTAAAATAATTAACCCCAATTTTGCACTATTCACGTCACTATTCACAACACAACTTTAATCGTATTTTTTACCCTCATACAAAATGTTGCCTAATGACGGCATCAGATGTGGCATGTTAGTGTTTCTCTTAAAGGTACAAAGGTCCTTCAGAAATTTGGCATAGGATGGAACTTGTTGAATAGCCTCAAGCAATGGGATATTGATTTGTAATTTCTTAAATACTTTCAAAATCTTATCAACTTGCGCCTTTTTCTTTTGGGGCACCAAACGCAGGGAAAATGAAGCTTCTGGGACATAGGTCTCGACATATGGCTCGGAAGGTGGGGTGAGGAGGAAGTTAAATCCACGAGCGGATATTCCTTCTCCTTAAGTTTCTCGGATTCACTATTGGTAGGTACTGAAATGTTTTTCTCTACTTCCTTGCTGGACCTAAGCGTGATGATGGCTTTCGCATGCTCTTAGGTTTGTGACATGCTCGTGTCGTCTTGAATAAAAAATTGAACCCTAGGAATGTTACCCTTTGGATTGTGCTCGGGCTGACTCGAGAATGTTTCCTTATTTCTCTCACTCATCACGTTCGCTAGTTGGCTCATTTGAATCTCGAGTTTAGTAATGGATTTAGTGTTCGCATGCATGCTTTGCTGGGTGAATTGGAGGACATTTTGAGTGTTTTGCTAGAATTGAAGGGTACTTTGGGCAAGAAGGTTCATCAAATCCACTAAAGATTAGATCTTTTGGGATGAGGTATTCGAGGGTGTGGTGGAATTCTTTTGGAAACCTGAGGGTAGGTTACCGAAATATTGACCTCCATTTCCTTGATATTGACCCTTTGACCATGAAATATTGGGGTGGTCTCGCCATCCGAAATTTTTTGCATTGCAATATGGGTCATACTTTGGCCCATTTTGGTATAGGGCATTGGCTTGCTCGGTGAGTGCCTTGTGGACCGAAAGGGTGGATAAATTCTGGACTAAGTGGTCGAATGTATCACAAAGTATACACATAGGGGAACCTACATATTGAACGGACACATATGCTGTTCGATTACCCTCTTTGCTCGTCTCTAAAGCTTCTAAACGTCGGGCTAATGTGGACACTTTTCCATTTAAATAATAACTTTGTTCGACTTGGTGAGCAAAACCTTCATTGGACGTAGTGGAGCTAGATTCTCTATTGGGTGCCCATCACTGGGACTTTTTTGCTACGGCTTCTAGGAATACCCACACGTTAACCTCACTTTTTTTCAGTAAATCACCGTTACAAAATGACTCGAGCATAGTTCGAGTATACAATCGAATCCCTCATACAAAATTTGTACTTCGAATCCAATCTCAATACCATGGTGCAGACATTGCAATAGCAAGTCCTTGAATCTCTCCAAATACATCCATAAGGATTCTCCCTCCTTTTGTCTAAATGTGTTGATCTCGTGACGTATCGACGCCGTCTTTTGGTTAGGAAATAATTTTTGCAGGAAGGAAACACTCATTTGGTTCCAAGTGGTTATGGATTCGGGAGTTAAGGAGTTAAACCAACTCTTGGCTTTGTCTTTCAACAAGAACGGGAGCAATTTAAGTTTGACAATCTCATCGGTGAGTTGTTGATACTTAATGGCCCAACAAATCTCCTCAAATTCCCGAATATAAAGGTAGGGATCCTCTTTGTCGGTACCTCGAAACACGAGCAACATTTGGATTGTTCCATGATGGAATAGGAAATTATTAACAGTGTGATCGGGAAGACGTATGCATGAAGTTTGACTAGACCTAGTCAGATAAAGGTAATCTTTAAGGAATCATAGCGCTAACTCATCTCCCATCTCGGTGAATATTGAAAGTGTACCTATGTAAATATCGGGAACGCTAGACTCCACACTCGACAAACGACCGACATGATCTCGAAACCAACTTCGCATACACTGAGATCACTCGAATTTTCTCTCTATTTTTTTAAATTAAAAAATATTTGACAAAAAAATTCCTAGCTAACACACAACAAATTGAATTATCTAATTTAGGAATGAGAAATTTCAATTTTTAACTCTAGTTTTCCCGAGATTAATCGAGGACACAAGGGTCTCATAATTAATCTCCCTAATTAGACAACTCTTACTTTTTGACAAGGGAGAATTTAAAAGACGACCAACTATAGTTATTGTCTCATATACCATTTTTCCCTCCAGGTAGATGGTAGGTACGAAGACACATTAAAAACAACAAATCCTAGAAAAGGTGAAACGGAATTGATTTGACAAGTTCGCGTTGAAGTAGCTTTTAATTCTAGCAACGTTAAGAGTTTTCCTATGAGCTATGTGATATTCTAAGGCCAATGTATACTTGATTTTAAATTAAATGTGATGGCTCAGGGTATGAAAATACTGGGTTAATTAGTGATTTTCAGGGGCAAGGAAAGGCCATGAAATCCCCAACTTGTCTTTCACACGGGGTTTGCCCTTAAGTCAATTTATGCAACATGCTAAATTAAATGCTAAATTAAACCACTTAGGAGCACACGAAAACGTACCTGCGGCGTTGATTTTTTACGGTCACTTGTTTACGTCGCGTAGAAGCTTAAGTTAACGGCGATCGGAGGGAAATGCTGGCTACATTTTAGTCATCCCCGAGAGTTCCTTGTGCTCATGACAAGATTGCACAATTTTTTTCTTCACGTACACACAGCGTTGAACACTTTTTCGAATTTTTTTTCACTTTTTTTAATGTGCTTTTGAAAAAAAACAAAAGAAACTACACCAAACGTAAAATGCAACACAAAAAAAAATTAAAGCAAAGAAAAGAAAAGAAAAAAAATTAACATGACACACGTACTAGTGGTGTATTTAACACAAAAAAATAAAGCACACTTATGAAGAATTTTTTTTTTAATAATATGGACAAAAACAAAATTACTGCTGAGAATAAAAATTATTTTTTTGAATTTTCGAATTTTTTTTCAAAACATTTTTAGAGTCTACTTACTAAAAAACTAATTTGTAAATTTCTAGGAAAAAAATATATTTTTGAGTTTTTTTTGTCAATTTTTTGTATTTTGTTTTTAAATTAGTTCTAAATCTACTATTTCCTAGAAAATAATGGTCAAATATGATTTATTAGTCGTTGATTTTAAAAACAATAACTCATAAAAATGCGAAAAGTAAGAAAAACTAGTCCGAAAGTTACAATTTTTTTTTACATTCGAATAAATCCTCGACAACAGTGCCATAAACTTGTTGTCAATTTTATCAAATACCGCAAATGCACGGGCTATTATAGAATAGGGAGTGTAAATACGGGTCGAACCCATGATGATTTATCAAACAAAAAATTCTTCAAAATAATTGTAACTTTCCGACTAAACTAGATTAGTTTGGGGATGAGATTTAGTATTAAACTAAGTAAACACATAAAAAATATAACTAAGAGAGAGATAATCAAATGAGCATGAAAACTAGAACGTTGGATCCATTTATCACGTTTAACTAACACTATGAAATAATTTAAACTCGTAACTCCCGATTTATAACTTAAATTAAATCGACTCTTGTCGTATTTAATTCGAAAAAATAACAAGTTCTACTTCCAAAATAAAATTTAAAGTCTCTAAATTTAGATGGTTAAAATCCATATTCCCTTAAAAGTTCACTTTTAAATTTTAAAGTATAGTCTTTAAGCATGGGCTATTAAATAATTTAATAAAAGTATAATCCATAAAAAAGTACTCAGACATAAAATAAAATAAAATAAAGGATTTTTTTTCTAACAATAACGAAGGTTTAAAACACACTCTCGTGTCATTTTAATTGAATACCGAATTTTTAAAACCTTTAGCACATATCGGGAACAAAGACGAATTTAAATCACGCACAATATTAACTAGACATGATAAATTTCCCCTAGTCTTAGTAAATAAATTTAGCTAGCATAATGGAAGGCATCATAAAATTGCAAGAATGAATACTAATTTTCAATGATAAAACAACTTACAAATGGTGTGTCTCACAAAAATTCTTGACAAAATTCATCCCAAAATATACAGTTCTTAACCCTCTAATATAACTAAAACACTAAAAATAACACTATTATTCTAAAGTGACATTCTAATTTTTCTCCCGTCACATAATGAGTCAAAGGGTCCTATTTATAGGCTTAGGGTGAGGCATTAGGCTTTTGGTGAAACTCTTCTTTGATTGGTTGTATTTGAGCTGATAATTATCTCGTGGTGCCTTGGGAAGGGTTGGAGATAATTGAGATGTCTTTTTTTTTAAATAATTATCCCCAATTTTGGTACTATTCACGTCATTATTCATAGCACCAGCTTTAATAGCATTTTTTACCCTCAAAACTTCAAAATCTCATTTTTCTCCGAACTTCAAAGTTGTGAGTCTTGTCAAGAACTTTCCGAAAAGCTATGGCACGGTCTCAATGGACACTCGATCGATTTTATAAAAAATATTTAGTACAATTGTGTCAAGCGCGTCGTGTCGAATCGCGTCGTGTCGTATCCTGGCAATTTTTGCACATCGACTCTTTTGTTGTCCAAATTTTCGGGGTACTTGTAAAAATGCAAAATAAAAATTATTAATTCAAATTTAGGACCCCTCTTTGCATTTTAATCCCCGAAACTAAAAAGGCCTTTTCTCCATGTGGCATGGGATATCAACCATTGTTCGAGGAACTTAGAATGCTCCGCCAACCTCGGTTGAAAAGAATGCTAGAAAGTACCAAGATTGTCTCAGGGGACTCCTTGAATGGAAGATTTGTCAAAGAGGGTGAAGATTCTCCTTTCTGTGGCTTTCTCGAACCATGGTATAATGAAGATGAAGCAAAAAAATGGAGATCTTTTTCCAAGACAGTTACTCATAGGCCAAAAGTCCCCAGCATCATGTGCACCCGCTCGTAGAGAAGATTATAGCTATTATAGAGGATTTTGAAGGAAGTGACTCCAAGGATTCATTCAACTTGCAGACAGTGGGGCTGAAACTTTGCATGACCTACTCAAGAACTACATCATCGAATCCATCCATCAAGATCAAAGTTATTGATGCACCTCTCCTCAACTGGCATGCTATACTAGTTCCACCCACTGAAATGTGGCCCAACTCCGATGTTTATCCCATTTTTTCTTCTTCTGTTGTTCTTCCATGTTCTGATCACAATGTAATCTACACCTTTTTCGATGAGATTCTCAATGTTGTTTTTCCCAACAATGAAACAAACTAAGATTTTGATTATCTTGTTGTGCCTTACATTAATTGTCTTGATTAAAATAAAACTCTTAATGATGATGATTTTGCAAATGAACAAAGACTTAACTGGTCTTAATAAGGTTAATAACAAGCAACATAATCGCGTTCAAATTAATGAAGATAAAACTACTATTATTAATCTCAATTTTAATAGCTAACGACGAGAGATTAGGATAAAGGTCCACCCTTGACGTGCATGAGTGCGCATTACTCGAAAAACTGCTAAAGGAATTTATGGATGTCTTCGCATGGTCCTATGATGACATGCCCGACATTGATCTTAAAATAGCCCATCATGAGATTTCGACTCTCCGGGAATGCAAATCGATCAAACAAAGTTGTGGAAGCTTCACACCGAATAGTCGCTCAAGGTTAAGTAAGAGGTGGTCAAATAGCTGAACGTAGGCTTCATTTGGGTGATAAAATATCCCACATGATTAGCCAATATTGTACCCATACCGAAATCATGAGGAAAGTATCTCATGTGTATTGATTATCGAGATTTGAATAGGGCTTCTCCAAAGGATTATTACCCGTTACCCAATATCGACATGATTGTGGAAAATACGATCAGTCATGCTATCAAATCATTTATTGATGAATTTGTCGAATACAATGATATCAATATTCACCTTGATCATCAATAAAATGTTCCATTCATCACCCCCTGGGGAACCTTTTGCTACACCGTTATGTCTTTTGGTCTAAAATATGCAGGGGCTACCTACTAAAGGGCTGACACAACTATCTTGCATGATCTAATACACAAAGAAGTTGAGGTATACATGGAGGATATGATTGTCAAGTCTAAGACCCGAGAAGATCATGTTCTCGATGTCCGAAAGTTCTTCAAATGGCTACGGCGATACTAGATGCAGCTTAACCCACATAAATGTGTCTTTGGCATTACTAAAGGAAATATTTTGGGATTCATGGTTAGCGACAAGGGGATTGAAGTTGATTTTGCTAAACTAAAATCCATACTCGAAATTCCACCACCCGTAACGGAGAAGGAAGTTTGGTAGTTATTTGGAAAATTATAGTATATCAGCCGGTTCATCATCCAATCAACTTCCATTTGTGAACCCCTCTTCAAACTCCTTCAAAAAGATTCCAACAAAGTCTATAATGCAGCCTGTTAGGAAGCATTTTATGGAATCAATCAATATCTAGCCCAACCTCCGGTACTCATGCCACCATAGCCTAGTCTCCTCTTAATCCTATACTTGACCATAACAGACACTGAAAATGGGACTGTACTAGCCCAATACTTTGAAGAATCTCACAAAGAGAGGGCAGGCCATCTACTACGATAGTTATAAATTGGTTGGATACAAAGTCAACTACACTGCCTTGGAGAAAGCACGTGTTGCCTTTATTTGGGTCACTCAAACATTACGGCATTACGTGCTCACCTTTTTCATCAGACTTATGTCCCGAACGGATCCTATTAAATACATGCTTGATAAACTTGTCTTGTCTAGCCTAATGGACCGATGGTTAATGCTACTAGTCGAATTCGATATTATGCATGTCACATAGAAAGCCATGAAAGAAAGAGCCATCTCAGACTACCTTACGGACTACCCTATAGAAGAAGCAGATGTTTGGATCTCCAAATTCTTGAATGAAGATATCCTTTGTACCTCCTAAGAAGACCTTAAGTGGTAAATTTTCTTTGACGGTGCTACCAACAAGAAAGGATATGGCATTGAGATACTCTTAATCGCCCTTAATAACTCTCACACTCACATTTCCATCAAGCTAGATTTTTCCTACACCAATAACTTGACTGAATATGAGGCATGCACAATAGGCCTCAAAGTCTCTCTCAAGAAAGGTATTTAATGCCTAGATGTCTTAGAATATTAGGCCCTTAACATCAGCCAGGTCTTTAGAAGATGGAAAGTCAAGAAGGAGAAGCTCTTACCCTTTCACGCCCACCTAAAAGAGTTGGCCTCCCAGTTTTGCGATATCACTTTCCGTTACCTGCCCCAAGCAATGAAAAACTTAGCCGATTAACTTGCTACCTTTGAATCCATGTTCGACATGCCCACAGGAATAAGGATGACCCCTTTCCTAATCTAAAATCAAGCTAAACCAACCTACTGCTACCACATCGAATTAGTTATTGAAGAATATCCTGATATGTACAGATGTTAGTACTATGATATTTGACACCTACTCAATAAGAAATACGGAGCAACCCTTCGTAAGATGTCTACCTAGTACATTTTCTATGATAAAGCTCTATTCAAGAGAAACTTTGATGGAATCCGCTTACACTACATCGTAGGGGCTGACAATGAAGAGATAATGCAAAAAATCCACAGTAGGGAGTGCGAACCCCACATGAATGCCCATATGATTGCCAAGAAGATTATCCGATAGGGTTATTATTTTACTACCATGGTTTAGGATTATACTGCCTATGTTAAAGGTGCCTTAAATGCCAACATTTTTTCAATCTCCAACACTTGCCTCCCCGGGAATTATATAACATGACATCTCCCTAGCCCTTTTCCACATGGGGTGTCAATATCATAAGAAAAGTTACACCTAGAGCCTCAAATGGGTATGTGTTCATCTTAATTGTCATTGATTACTTAACCAAATGGGTCGAAGCTGAGTCATCCGTAGTGCTGAATGCTAAAAAGGGGGCCAAGTTCATTCGAAAGAATATCATTTGTCGATATGGGGTCCCGCATGAGTTAGTGTCAAACAATGAGTTACATTTAGAGACATAAGTCACGTAATTAGTTGATGAGTATGGGATCCAAAGACACAAATTATCTCCCTACCGGCCTGAAACTTACGGTGTAGGGGAACTCGCTAATAAGAGCCTTAAAGCAATCATCAGCAAGATGACTGAGAGTTGTCGATATTGGGTCGATCAAATCCCTTATGCCTATTGGGGCTATCGCACTTTAGTTCAAGCATCTATCGGGGATACCCCTTACTCTTTGGTATATGACATGGAAGTAGTCCTACCCATTGAATTATAAATACCTTCACTACACGTCATGCTTGAAAGTAAAATTAGCGAAGAATACTGGCATCAGAGTCATCTTGACGAGTTGTCGCTCTCGAATGAAAGGAGATTAAAAGCTATATATCATATACAAGGATACCATCATCGGGTAGCACAATCATTCAATAGGAAAGTTAAGGACCATGGTGTCCGAGAAGGGGATTTAACCCTTAAAGAAATCATAGAATTCGTCTGCGACCCCAGAGAGTAATTCAATCCAAATTGGAGTGGCCTCTACATTATAAAGAAGATCCTATTCGGTGGCGCCGCTATGCTCATCGACCTCGATAGGGAAGAGATGTCCCGTCCAGTCAACCTGGATCGTGTCAAGAAATTCTACCCTTAGTCCAAAATCTCGGTGATCTACGACTCTTCTCATCTCCCTTCTATTCTTAAAAAAAATCTTCATTTCCCTCTACTCAAAACTACGTCGTCCTGATTCTCTAAAATTCCTTTTTCTTTCAAAAATGAGACTCAAAAAATTTTCAAACCCCCAGAGGTAAGTAGACAACTCATATGCTTGACATGAGCATGACCCCATTCTTTTTCACAAAATACTATTCTTATCCATGAGAATCATAGTTCATTTTATCATTTACATGAACAAAAAGATTATGTATGCCTCAGCGATTGATATAGATAATTCAAATGAAAAACTCATCAACACGCATTAAAATATAATCAATAACCTTTTTTATTCCATTTTGGGAAAAGTCGGTATGATTACACGAAATATCAGTGTAGGGAGTCAAACAACTACCCTTGCTAACCTTACTCTCCTAAAACCAAACAATATTGCTCCTAAAAAACTAACAAAACAACCTTCCCAAATTTATTCCCACCTACTAAAAAGAACTAAACACATAACCATCATAACTAACTTCAAAAATATCATCAAATTCACAAAAGGCCCTACCCGTAGCTTCTAGAAGATCCAACCCCATCATCATCTACATCTTGAGGCCCCCAAACTTCTCCTGCCTGGATAGTGTGTCGAAAGCGCTCCATGAAACGATAAGCCCAGACCAACTTGGAGAAAACCACTACACCTCCCTCCCTGGGGTCAAACATGGCAAGCCATCTCTGCCCGGTCTCCTCGGACAACACCTTAGATACTACCCTCATCCATTGTCACTTCATATAATCCCCAGAAATATGTCAAACTCTGCCAACAGATTATGAAGGATGATAAAGGATGACGAGTCACCCATAAAGAGCCCAACCACATTGTAGCACCCCGTATTTTGAGGAGAATATGGAAATCACCCCGTATTTTTTAGAATATGGAAATTAATTAAATTGGTGGTTTAAGAATTTATTTAATTGGTAAAATTATCTAATTCAATGATTTAGATTTAATTAATTCAGTTTAAGTTTAATTTCACACATGCCGTATTTTGAGGTGGAAATAAGATGATTTTATAAAGTGACTCGAATGGTGATTTTGAGGTTATGGTTGGTTCTGAAAGGGTTGAAATAGTTGTAGTATACCCGGGTGTATAGTTTAGGTCCCGGGACAACTTTAGACCAAACCGACACCGTTTAAGGGCATTTTGGTCATTCGAGAGTTTGTGGTTTGGAGAACTTAAAAAATTGCAAGTTTATATCTGTCATTAGAGGGAGGATGCTAGGGTTAACACAAAGCTAAAGAAATAAAGACCATATTATAGGAAAAGGAGGAGAGAGCCAAGCTTCCTAAACCATTTTTCGCCCTGAACGCGATGAAATCGAGATCGGAGCGAGAGGAGAACAACCATAGAATCACGTAAATGAAATTTGGATTTGCTATAGATAGGAAAATGTTTAAATTGAATTTATTTTAAGCATGTTACAATACCCATGTAGAGTAGGGTTTAATTTGCATGTTTTTAGAAGATTTAATATAAATTTGTTTAGGTATAATCACTGAATTGAAGTAGGGATGCATGTAGAGATATTCCTTTATATTGGTAACACGAAATCAAAGGGTTTGGGATGATTTATAAGAATAAAATTTGGGTTCTTAGTTTTAGAGATGAAGAACATGAGAAAACTAGGGGTTTGTGTTAATTAAAGAAAAATTCGATTCTTGGAATGAATAATTACTGTTTTTGTGTAAAATTTTCATGGGAAATCATCCATATGTTATAGAATAAGTTGTAGTAATATTGGTTCAAAGTTTGGTAAAGAGTTTTGAGGTTTTTATTAGTGAAAACTTGGAAAAATGCAACTGCGTCGAAGAACTGGGATTTTGTAGATTTTCAAATTGATTCGGCTCCTTGGCCGAATCGATTCAATTTGGCCAGATTTATGAAATTTCCTCTTTAATACCTTAAAATGTCATTTATTAATTGGGAACCTTTTGAGATATCCTTAGAATATAATAGGAGATAGATTATATGAGATTAGGCCTTAGTAGGTTTGAGACTTAGTCACATAAGTGAGAGTTTAAGGCTAAGGTTAGATGGACTTAATGGATAATGCAATAATTCGAGAGAATGAGAAGGGATCATGGAGAGGACAAGAGAAATTATAATGTAGACCAGTAGGACATTTGTGGAGTTAGCTATGGAATTAACTTAAGGGGTAACTAGGGGCCCTGCCGGTAGAGAATAATACTCGGATAAATATACTTGAGAAGAATAAATGTGAATAAAATTGTATCGTGAGTACTGAAGAGATCAATACTACGTACTGTTGATTATTATAGGTGAGAGTATACCTATATGGGTTATAATAGATTGAATGTATATCTATTGGAATTTATTGTATGTTGTGTGTGTGCCTATATTGAATATACATATGGCTAGGCTGTGCGTATGCCTATTATATGATTTTATATATGTTAACATACCTATGCTACGTGCTATCACGGAGGTCTTGCGCAGTGAGTGATCCCACCTTGACGATTCCAGTGAGGTCAATATTTGTGCCCCGGAGCATAGTACTGATAATGGATAACTATGTGAGAGATATAGTGATTCCAGTAAGTCGTTTGGGTACGTAAGGTATGTGCGCAGCACTAAAGGCTTATTGCTATGTTCACCTCTAATATGTGTGATTTGATTGATGGTTCGATGAGATATTCCAAACTGATAGTCTATGATTAGGTACGAGAGGCACTTGGACTGATAGCAGAGTGCGCGAGTGTGCATCATTATGAACTGTATGGGAGATGCGGTAGTATTATATATATATATATATATATATATATATATATATATATGCTCTAAAATGTTTAATCTTACTTATGTGTAATAGTAAGGAGACTAAATAGTATATATCTAAATAAGGTTTAATCTACTATTGTGTCAAAAGTAGGAAAGATAGATAGCGTATATCTTACATGAAATATAAGTACGGAAACTTGATAAAAAGATGAATGATAACATATGTGAAATGTTAATTTGGAATAAATAATAACATAAGGGATATGTTATTTATTAAGTAGAATGATAGCGTACTACATGGGCGGTACGGGTTAGTTAAAAGATAAACTTAAGTAAGGACTTAAAGATAATTAAGGGTATACTGTAGCGTACTATATGGGTGGTACGGGTGAGCTAGATTGGTTAGTAGTTATCTAGATACTAGAGACCTAGTTAGTTTGGGTATCATGACTAGGTGGGCTTAATAGCAAACGTTACGTGCGCATTATAAATGAGAGGTGAGGAACTCAAGGGAGTATTCGCAATGTAACATATGTATCTAATTACTGTATATTTAAACTGCAATTTAAATGATTGCTAAATGTTTTCAAATGATGTTACTTGGGCTTTGACCGGTACTTTCAAAACTTTTCCAAAAACTTTTAGGTGTCCAGCCACAGGGACGCTAAACTTGACGATCTGTTCCAGGGATGCGTAGTTACAATAGGTGTGGATGCTTGTAAGATTTGGACTTGGTCGCTTTGGTTATTCCATTCCTATAGTAGGTTTCACCTCAGTCATTTAATTTGGTCATGTTTCCCCAACTATTTTTTTATTTCAGTCAGACTTTGTATTCATATTATTATACTGTTGGAATATTACTTTGGATTTGGGATTTTTAGCCGATGGTTTATTCGGTCAGTCATTTATTTATTTTTGTAGTATTGATTTAGACTCATTGATTGTGTGAACGGTTTAATTTATATTTTTTTCACATATTATTATTATTATTTAATAAAAAGATAAAAATTTGATATCAGCTTTTTGAATACTAGGTGATTAGTAGCTTTTAAAATATTTTTTGACAATGATGCTAAGAATAAACTAGATGAGAAACCTATTTTAATTTAATAAAGGACTGATCACCCGGTATTTAATTAGGCGGGGTGCCACAGATGGTATCATAGCATCAGATTTTAGTGTCCATAGGATATCTATGGCTTTTCACATTCCAGCTTAGCGTTCTTTGATGTATATCCTTAAGATATGATTGTTTTATTCTTTTACGTACGCGTATTTACATTCTTATGCTATTATAGATGTATGAACTGTGAACTCATGAATCTCATTTTTATATTTTTAGATGCCGCCTAAGAGGGAACGTCCGACTAGAGCAGCAGCAGGCGATGAGGAGAGAGAGGCTCATCAGGAGCCAATTGTTCTGCAGGCACAACCATAAATAAGGATGATGATGACTGCACAGGTGGTCGAGATCGTGGTATAGGAAGTTAACGCGATAATGATCGCAATGGCATGGAGTTTTTTGTAGATTCATCCATAGATATTATTGGAACCCGACGATCAGGCCCACCTGGGGCCATCCGATTGGTAGAGGGAAAGAGAAGCATTTTAGAAGGGTCACCCACTAGAGTTTCAGGGTAATTCAAATGTAGTAGTGGCCAGTCAATGGAAGAAGGACATGCAATGCCACCTGTGTATGACGGCGTGTAGTGACACTCAGAAATAGTTCATGGCAACATTTAAGATAGTGGACGCAACTTTACAGTGGTGGGAGTCTGTGACCACCGCAAAGGATAAAGATGTGATGAGCATAGGGGAGTTTTGGGTATGGTTTGACCGGAAGTATTTTTTTTCCTCCATTCAAACACAGATACGTGGACAGTTTCTCAGTGTGTCTCAAGAAGATAGGATCATGGTTGAATATGAGAAAGAATTTACTCAATTAGCAAATTTGGTGAAAGATGAGGTAAACACTGAAGAAAAGAGAATGCACAAGTATATGGATGGACTTACCTAGAAGATACAGCAGCACTTGTTGGGTAATCCAGCATTGGAGACATACGTGAATGTTGTTAATGCAGTACTAATTCATTTCCAGAATCATCGATTTCATATAAAGTATAGCAACATAGTGAGTGGGTCCTGTCAGATCGGAAAGGTAGATATGAGCAGTGATAGTGGGGAAAAATAGTAACAGGAGCGAGATTTCCATCCGGGGAATTTGGCTAAGATATTTAGATACAGAGGTCATCAAACTGAAGGTGTTGGTTCAGGCAGGGTCAGCAGGGACCTTAGCAGTAGCAACAGCAGTATTTTGTTCCTCAGGGCTATCAGGGCCAAGGGAATAGTGGGGCAGGACAACAAGGACATGATCAGAGGCAGGGAGGATTTTCTGCCAAATGTTTCTTTTGTGGGGAGAAGGGCCACAGGAAAAGAGATTTCCCTGAGTGAGGCAGGAGGAAACCACAAGATGAGGTTTTGGATGTGCAACCACTACAAAAATTCATGGGTTAGTTCGGACACGAGGACTTCGACCAGGAACCCATTTACCAGCCGAAATAGTCAGAATATACAAGTAAATTGTCTTTATTATTCCATTGAGTATAGGTTAAATTTATATTGAAGTGAAACCATCACAAAGTAAGATTTTGATCACTAGAACTCGCGAGTCAGTCGGATTTAAGGGGGTGTTGGTCGTAACAACCTTATTATGTATGTATATAATTACTTACCGTGGGGAAGCGGGGCTTTTGGTGTCGCTTAAAAAAACGGGTGTGTACATTAAAGGAATGGTTGAATTACGTGTTAGTTTACTTCTTTCATGAGTTATGAGGATATAGTAGACTACTTGCTGAGTTTTGAGTGGTTAGCGATAGTTTGAACGATAGTAAACAGTTATAGTTGGATTTTGTATTGGCAGTTCCATGATATGATTTAATTTTACTAGGTATTCATTGAAAGAGGGTCTAACTCATATATATATGTGTGTATGTGGTTATATTTGATCCCAGTGAGTAGGGATGCCTACTGATGTGATTCAGGGTAGAGTGGCTTATTATTGAGTGGAGAGATATAGCTCGTGATTTATTCACACTAAGAAACTAGTGATAGTAAGAGAACCATAATATATGTTGTCTTTTGTAGCATAAGAGTGGACGAGTATACTTTTATGTCAAAAGACTGGGATTTTGGGGGGTACGTACGATTGACTGAGGGCCTAACGGATATCAACGACTAATAATGTTAGGTAGTAGTGTATCGGGGGGTTCTTTATTTGTATTTCGCTTTACAAGACATCCCATGCATGAAACTTAGTGCAACGTCGAACGTGAGGAGATGTTTGGTCATTATGACATGGGTTTAGTACCTTAGTGATGGTTCGGTTATAGAGTTATATCTGAGGGAGAATAGTTATGTTAAAATTTGAGGCTAGTGGAGTCATGTAACATTTGTATAGTTATGCACATGTATAGGGTGTATGAGCGCCCTAGGTAGTTAAATTATTTTAATATTATCCATGATTAGGAGAGAAATAGAAAATATATAGTGTTTTTAGAATCAGTGATTAAGGTAGCACAAGAATCTTAGAGTACAAATCTTATCCGAATTTCGAGGACGAAATTCTTTTGTAAGGGGAAAAGTAGGTAACATCCCGTATTTTTGGGAGAATATGGAAATCACCTCATATTTTTGAAGAATATGGAAACTAATTAAATTAGTAATTTGGGAATTTATTTAATTGGGAGAGATTAACTAATTTGATGATTTATATTTAATTAATTCAGTTTAAGTTTAATTTCGCGCGTGCCGTATTTTGAGGTGGAAATAACATGATTTTATAAAGTGACTCAGATGGTAATTTTGAGGTCACTGCCGGTTCTGAAAGGGTTGAAATGGTATACCCGGGTGCATAGTTTGGGCCTCGTGGCGACTTTAGACCAAATCGACACCATTTAAGGGCATTTCGATCATTCGAGAATTTGTGGTTTAGAGAACTCAAAAAATTTCAAGTTTATATCTGCCATTAGAGGGAGTAGGCTAGGGTTAACACAAAGGTAAAGGAAGAGAGTCCATATGAGAGGAAGAGCAGGAGAGAACCAAGATTCCTACACTATTTTTCAATCCGAACGAGATGGAATCGAGGTTAGAGCGAGGGGAAAACAACCATAACATCACATGAACGAAATTAAGATTTTCTATAGAGATGCAAGTGTTTAAATTGCATTTATTTTAAGCATGTTATAATACCCATGTAGAGTAGGGTTTGATTTACATGTTATCGAAGATTTAATATGAATTTGGGTCGGTACAATCCATAAATTGAAGTAGGGATGCATGTAGAGATATTCCTTTATGTTGGTAACACGAAATAATAGGATTTGGGTTTATTTATATGAATAAAATCTCGGTTCTTGGCTATAAAGACGAAGAACATGAGAAAATAAGGGTTTTGTGTTATTAAAGAAAAAATCGATTCCTGGATTGAATCATTAACGTTTTTATGTAAACATTTTGTTAGAAATAATCTCTATGTACTAGAATAAGGTGTAGTAATGTTGATTTAAAGTTTGGTAAAGAATCACGAGGTTTTGATTGGTGAAAACTTGGAAAAACACAACTGCATTGAAGAATTGGGATTTTGCAGATTTTGGAATTGATTCGGCTCCTTGGTAATCGATTTGATTTTGCCAGATTTGTGAAATTTCCCCTTTAAGCCCTTAAAATGTGATTTATTAATTGGGAACCTTTCGAGACATCCTTAGAATATAATAGGAGATAGATTGGATGACAGTAGGCGTTAGTAGGTTTGAGACTTAGTCACATATGTGAGAGTTTAAGGGCTAAGGTTAGATGGTCTTAACGGATAATGAAATAATTCGAGAGAATGAGAAAGGTTCGTGGAGAGGAAAAGGGAAATTATGATGTAAACCAGTAGGGCATTTGCGGATTTAGCTACTAAAGCAACTTAAGGGGTAACTAGGGGCCCTTCAGGTAGAGAATAATACTCGGATAAATATACTTGATAAGAATAAATGTGAATGAAATTGTATGGTTAGTATTCGAGAGATCAATACTACGTACTGCTGATTATTATAGGTGAGAGTATACCTATATGGTTATACTAAATTGAGCGTATATCTATTGGAATTTTATATATGTTGTGTGTGTGCCTATATTGAATATACATATGGTTAGGCTGTGTGTATGCCTTTTTATGTACTTTTATGTATGTTAACATACCTACGCTACGTGCTATCATAGAGGTCATGCACAGTGAGTGATCCCACCTTGACGATTCCAGTGAGGTATGGATTTGTGCCCTAGAGCATAATACTGATAGTGGATAACAATGTGAGAGAAAGAGTGATGCCAGCAAGTCGTTTGGATACTTTAGGTACATGCGCAACCCCAAAGACTTAGTGTTATGTTCGCCTCTAATATGTGTGATTTGATTGATGGTTCGTGAAGACATTTTGAACATATAGTCCACTATTAGGTATGAGAAGTACTTGGACTGAGTGCGCATCGTTATGACCTGTTTGGGAGATGCCATAGTATATATATATATATATATATATATATATATATATATATATATATATATATATATATATATATATATATATATATATACTCTTAAATGTTTAATCTTACTTATATCTGATAGTAACGAGACTAGATAGTGGATATCTAAATAAGTTTTAATCTACTTATGCGTGATAGTTGTGGGATGAGATAATGTATATCTAAATAAGGTTTAATATACTAATGTGTAAATAGTAGGAAAGACAGATAGTGTATATCTTACATGAAGTCTAAGTATGGAAACTTAATAAAAAGGTGAATGATAACATATGTGAAATATTAATTTGGATTTAATAATAACATAAGGAAGATGTTAATTGTTAAGTAGATTGATAACGTACTATATGGGAGGTATGAGTTAGTTAAAAGATAAACTTAACTAAGGAATTCATGATAATTAAGGTTATATTGTAGCGTACTGTATGGGCGGTACGGGTGAGCTAGATTGGTTAGTAGTTAGTTATATACTGGAGACCTAGTTAGTTTTGGTATTATGACCAGGTGGGCTTAGTAGCAAATGTTAGGTGCGCACTATAGATGAGATGTGAGTAACTCAAGGGTGTGTTCGCAACCTAACATGTGTATCGAATAATTGTTCATTTTAACTCCAATTTAAATTCTTGCTATATGTTTTCAAATGATTTTACTTGGGCTCTGACCCATGTTTGCAAAACTTTTTCCCAACCCTTTTAGGGATGCCAAACTTGATGATCTGTCCCAGGGATGCATAGTTGCAGTAGGTGTGGATGCTTGCAGGATTTGGACTTAGTCGCTTAGGTTATATCATTCCTAGAGTAGGTTACAGCTCAATTATTTCATTTGGGCACGTTGCCCCAGCTATTTTTTTCATTTTAGTTAGACTTTGTATTCAGATTATTATACTGTTGGATTATTATTTTGTATTTGGGATTTTTAGTCGATGGTTTATTCGGCCAGTCATTTATTTATTTTTGCAGTATTGATTTAGACTCATTGATTGTGTGAATGGTTTTATTTATATTTCTTTCGCATATTGTTATTATTTTATAAAAAGATTGAAATTTGACATTGGCTTTTTGAATCTCGGTGGTTAGTAAGTTTTAAAAAGTTTTCGACAGTGATGCTAAGAATGATCCAGATTAGAAACCTGTTTTAATTTAATAAAGGACTAATCACCCGGTATTTAGTTAGGCAGGGTGTCACAGCATGCGCATGCCTTCCGTCAAATCCTCCATTGGGAAGAAGTCTAGATTATAGGAAGGCATAATCTGGTCCCATCCGACTTGGTGCAGGAGCCGCCAAGGAAAGAAGAAAGAGGTCTCCCAGAGGGAAACCAACCAAACATAATAGTATTCCCATAGTTCCAGAATAGGCTATAACTCCTCCCACCAGGGTTCCGACCAGCGTAGACATCGAGCCCCATGCTCCACAAACAAGTTTACCCAATTTTCGATGTTTGGGCCAAAACTGATGACATAACGAGTGAAAAAATTGGCACAGCTGCCAAGGGATATTTAGGGGGGGAACCAAACGGAATCACGCATATAGACACATGAGCATCATAACTGGGATACCTCCCAGAAAATTAGAACGACCTTCCCAACAAGCATCTAGATGATTTAGGGTCTCTACCAGTATCACCGACACATGATTGCGATGATATGACATCCATGCAGTAATGGATAGAATTTGAGGGTCCGCCAATAGGTCCCCAGTCACGAACAATAACTTTAAAGTTAAGACAAGGGAGATGACTCTGGCATAGCCCACATCGTTGACATCCCATACATGCACAAAATACAACACAATCGGGAGGGAGTTCATTCCTCAAGTAACCAATGATCGAGCTGTCGAGGGTGAGATATGGAGAGATTCCATTAATAGTGATCGAGGAGATCGAGAGAATTTGGGTATGGTCGCTTCCACGTTAGGATTTACCCCCAACATAGCAGAAAACTCCTCGTAAATTGGATAGATTTTGTCCAAACCAAAATGAAAAATATGATACTCAAGGTACCAGAATTGTACCACCGCCGTCAGCATGTTCCAGTCAATGGGCTAGTTGCTCCACAAGGAAACCCGATATAGGTTAAATGCTTCATAGTCTACATTGTACGAGCATATAGCCTCTAAATTCTCCAGGTAAAAGGAAAATTCAGCACTTCTGTGAAGAGCCATTTTGGAATAAATAAGAGAGAGAGCAAGAAATAAGTAAGAGGAAGAAAATGTAGAGGGGTGAATAAAAACTCTCCACCATTACTCCTTTTTTATGTTTGAAAATTTTGGCTAAAGACAAGGGTCCTGCAAAATCCAGATAAAACCCTACCCCATCAAGGAAAAATTAGCAAAGAAAGTGCAATCAAAACCTTGGGGAGATTGGACTGGACTGACTTGCCGATAGGTAGGACAAGGGTTATTCCAATCGACATCCTCCCATTTTTAGAAAATTTCCTTTTTCCTTTTTTGTCAAAATCAAAAACTCAATTAAAAGAATTATTATTCCAAAAGAATTAGAATTTTCCTCTCCTTATATTTTTAACTTATCCTGTTTTAAAATAAATTCTCTATTAAATAATTCTAATCGTTTTTACGATCTCAACAAAAATAGGGTAAAAAGTGCATGTAGATGAAGTCATTTAAAATAAGATAAATAAATAAAACCTCATTCATTTCACATATACTACTATCATTACACCTTTTTGTAGAAAAAAGAAAAACAACGAGACTAAGCCGATCACCTCAAAACTATCTTTTTTTCTCTCTCCCATTCTTTCCCTCTGTCCCTAGGATCCCCAATACATGTGACGTGCATGATTCCCCCGGTGATGACCTGAGGAGCATAAGCTACTCGATCTATATCCCCCCTTAGACGTGGCAGATGGCACAAAATAGGAAGGAGCCGGGATTGACTCCCGAATATGAGTATCCGCAGAAGCTACCCAATCCTGGATGTCTCTCAGCCAGGTAGTCGACACCCAAACATGCTGCAAGAAGAACAAAAGAGAAAATTAGTCACTATGAGGCAAAAATGGAATTAGAAAAAATAAAAAGACAAAGTACTAAGTGATATAACCAATATGGTCCTCCCTACCACAACATCTACTAATAATAGGATGTTGCCTTGAAGTAGGGAGGTTGTGGCCTCATACTTATTTGACCACCTTCATTTGCCATTGGCTTCTACCTTATACCTGACAAGCCGCGGAGCGTACAAGATTAGCCTGCCTTTTAGGCCACAATGCCTTTAGACTTGCTACTACCTAGGTTTAGATAGGTAACATCCCTTACTCACAGAGTTGTTGCCCTCTTAAAGGGATTACCCTTCAGACTTATTCATATGTCACGTGCTCAAGGCACGTGACACAGCTTACATAGCTCCTATAAATAGAGATCCACACCTCAAGATTGGGAGATCGAGATAGAAACCCTTGGCGACTCCCTACAAAACTCTCTCCACACAACCCCAATACATCTTGGGGGCTATATATATTTCGTGTGGACATCACCCCGATATGAGTAAAATCGCAACGATTATGTATGCTCTTCTCTTAACTCTAGTGTACACATATCATGGCTATGTCAATTTGTATTATGGCATGTATATAATGATAATGGGGAAACAAAGTGGGCGTAGGCTTGTTTTAATAACCGAACCACTCTATATCTTGTGTTTTGTCTTTATTTACTTTCTTATATCTATTTTACACTTGACTTATTGATATGAGAATGATGTGTGTCTGATTTCTTGTATAAAAAATTTGGCACTGTCTGTGGGAATGAGGTATTTCTATTTTATTTCTTTACATTTAGAGTTCTTAGAACCTTATTTCATTCATGGGGACCCCCTGGGTCATCATCCCATGGATGGGGTTTGGTTATTAAGCTCGTATTGTGCACATACACCCTTTGATGGGTATTGCACATTTTCAGATCTACTCATAGGTCTCCTTTTTTAGGACCATAGATCTAGTTTGTTTACCCCGATGATATTGCCTTACCTAAAACGTGTCGAAAAGTGCAAAAAGGCTATAGCCTTATAAAAGAGGGTAGCTATGGATAGGATTATGCTCGTTCACTGCTTTCTTAACCCATGATCTAGGATTTTCTACCAAAATTGTATAATTATTTGCACAAGAGAACTGTTTTGTCCCTAGTAGACCCCTAGTAGGCTTATTTTTCATATTACTGGATGGATTAAACCCAGATCATGGGTCCAACATTGGAATTGCACTACGCTACATCAAGCAGGATGCGACCTGGCATGTTAACTGACTTAGCTCCGCAACCCTTTTTAGGGAGGATGCAACATAGATTCATTACATCACCGGGGAGAAGATATGAACTATCCTCAGAATTAACTCTGGTGAGCTCGCTTGGAGAGGCCACAACATTAACCTTATATGTTCTACATACCGCGACCACAACATTATAACTTAGGAAATCACTAAAAGCTAAACCCCTGTCACTATACTTGTTAATTTACTCTACACTCTTGATTTCTCACTGTTGTTTAGTTCATCTCAGAGTATATATCTAAAGACTAAGAAATCAAAAACAGAAGGAGATTCCAGTTAATGTGCGGAGATGAAAGACGAGATTCTTTATCTGAACAACCACCTCAATCACCTGTACGATAGCAATGCATCGCTCGAGACTCAGGTCAACTTCCTGACTCAAAGGGTCCTCATGCTAGAAGTTGCAGCAACACCAAAGACTACTGTCCTAGCCACTGCTTTCGCGGCTATAGAGATCACAACACCAGTGGCCGCGGAGAGGAGCTAAAAGAGGAAAGTGGAGAAAAAGACAAAAAGAGGCTTTGAGGCCTACACTCCGCTAATTTATGAAGTTGAAAAGGTGTTGAAACTCATCAAAGAGGAAGAATTTATTTGCTGACTCAAGAAGTTAAAGTACCCTCCTCGTAAGAGGACAGAGCTAAATGGTGCATCTTCCACAACAATCATGGACATGACACAAACAAATGCCACGCCTTAAAGGATGAAATCGAAAGGCTGGTGAGGTAGGGAATGCTACACCAATTCCTGAAGATAGTATGAGGGATGTTGATGCAAAAAACTAGAATATATCTAATTATTTGATCAAAAATAAAATAAGTAAATAAGAGGGACACAAAAGATTTTTAAAGTGGTTCGGCTAAAAGGAATAGCCTATGTCCACTGTCTTGAATTGCCTATTGGATTGTATTTCGGTCCCTTTTGTTATAGGGATTACAATGTATTTATAGCCCTATTGGGAGATTAAGAGTCGAAATGTTAAAGAATGGAATGCCTTTATAAATTTGGCATTTACATATGTACAATGTTTATAATATATACAACTAATGGCGCTTTATTGACTAAGTTAGTTGGTCCTCCTACTGTTGGTCAGTCTACTTAATAAGTTGGTCTGCATTCCTGGACTTGGTCCGCCTTCCTGGACTTGGTCGAGGGATTTTTCCTTCCTGTCTTGGTTTAATGCCACAATGGATAACACGTGTTCATTTCTGATTGGTCTAAGTAGGGGGTAAATTTTGGTATCAACAGAAGCCCCCAATGTTTCATGCTTGAGTTTTTTTACGAAAGTGTGGAATATTTAGCCCTAAAGTTACCCGGGCAAAAATTTTGATGCTTGGTTGGTTTGACTTCCCATACTTGTGAAATTGTGCGAATGGCATTTTTGTAATTATCCAATGTATTAATGAATCATTTTTGGGTAGATATGTTTTTTTTGGCCTAGCCGCCAACAGGTCAATCGACGCTCCTTTTACTCATTACCCTCACCAGTTTTCGAGGCAATTTGTAAAAGGCGGGAAAATCACGATTGTCTTCTACCTAAAACCTTCTGAGTTTTTAATGCTAACTTCATGATCTTTATATGCGACTGTTTCTTATGTCCTTCAGTTCTTACTGAATCCTTAAATCCTTGTAAGAATCTTATCTCTTTTCCTTTTTTTCATCTTTGAACTTGGTTTACTCAGTAGCTTCTCTAGAGGAATTTAGGAATGACTGGAATATCCTTTCGTGGGTGGATTTGGATCTTCTTATTCCTCCTATGGACCTTTTTTCTTCGTCTGAGGGGCATTGGCTCCCTTTTATTTTTATTGCCGAGTGTGGGTTTACTTTTCCCCCAAACCCATTTTTCCTTGAGTTTTGCCAGTATTTTGATGTGGTCCCTTCTAGAATAGCCCCCAATACTTAGAAAGTTGTTAATGGGGTTTATAGGTTAAATTAGCTTCATGGGACCCATATAATAATCCCAGAGATCATGTTTTTCTATAAATGGGTCACGAGTGACAACACTTACTATTTAAAAACTAGGGCTATGAATAGGGCTTTAGTAGTTAATCTCCCAAATTCCAACTGAGATTATTTTGATCATGGAGTGATTGCCAAGAATTGGAAATATGCACCATGACATGGAATGCAGTATACTAGGGGCCTAGATTCCCTCAAAATGATCATGGGATAGGTTGCAACATTTTATCTAACTCTTCTTAAATATTTTACTAATTGTTGATACTAACTTTTATCTGGTGACCTTGGTTGCAGTTGATCAAAAGAGGAAGTGTCCCAAAGAGGGTGATATCAACCTCACGGAGTTGAAGTTTATTTGGTGAATTCATCAAAAAATAGGGGAGGAACACATTAGGTTTACATCATACCTGTTGGAGTAAAAAAATACTATCACTTCTTTTATTGCTCACCCAACTGTTGTTGTTCCCTCCTCAGTGATTGATCTTAATCAATACCTAGTCTTCACTTCTTCTGCTACTATATCTTGTAGTGGTGAAGATACTATAGGCCCCTCCTCTTCACTTGACTCGGACTTACCTCTTATCGTTGTTATGGTGAGAAGAAAATTTCCCAATGTCATGGGAGATATTACCACTGTTGGCTCCACAAAATGTACTGCTAGTGGGGTCAGTAGTAAGGATGAGACTAGGAAGAAGTCCCCAGCCAAGAAAAATGATGAGACTCATCTCAAGCGCCTAAGTAAAGGTCTTCCTTTTATGCTGGCTGAAGGAAATACCTCTGGTGTCGACCAACAATACTTGATCGGTTTGCCTGATGATGGCTCTCCAGTGGCTATTGGCCCTGGCTTGGCCAGACAATTAATAAAGTCTGGTAATCTTCCAGACCATAGGGGTGCTGCTTCTGTAATGTCCCACTCAAAAATATCTGAAAGGTCTGCTCAGAGCCTTACTTTGGTAAAAATTTCTATTTTTTCTCCTTTTTATTCATATCTTTTACATTTCTTGTACTAACTTGCTTTGGTTTCTTTTTGCAGTTTTTGGTCGATTTTAATAATATGCTAGAAAAGGATGTTGTTCTGCATTCTTCTTCAAATGAAGTAGATGAGGCCTTTGAGGAGCTTAAAAAGTCCTTACTTCACTCCAAATAAGCATTGGATACTGAGCAAAAGAAGTGGGATAACAAAATAAAAAATGTAAAGGGTGATGTTGTAGTTGCTCGGGGGAAGGTTACTGAGCTACAAAAGAAGATGGGTGCAAAGAAGGACAGAAGGTTGAAGCTAAATGAACCTACGTTCAACAGGGGTTGGGATAAAGCTATTGCCGCTGCATCTGCTCAAATTGAGTTTCCTAGGAATAAATGTTTCAAGGATGGCTGGTCGGCAGTTCTCACAGATGTAGGCACTCCCCAAGACTCTGAGTTATTTCTCAATCATGATCCTAGGTCTCCTCCCATTATGGATGAGGAGATTGAGGATGATGGTGGGTCAGATGAATCTACCCTTATTTTGTCATCTTCTGACCAAACATAAGAAACAACAACTGGTTCTTTACTCCCCCTCTTCTGAGCAAGTCACTCCACAAATCACTCCACCTACATCTGCCAATTCCCAAACTGGGGCCACTTTTGACAAAAACAAGGTGTAGATTTACGTGGTGAGCAACTTTTATTTTTCTCTTTAATTGCACTTTTTTCTTTTTATTTTCATGCTGATGTACTTGTAATCAACATTTCATCAATGAAAAGGAACATTACTTTACACTTTCCTTCCTCTTCTATTATTGATTAGAAAATTTTCTTACTCTTTACAATTCATGGATAAAATGGATCAATTCTCTTCAACTGATTCTTAGCTTCTTCAAAAATGTAATGATCTCTTCAAGGCTGGTCACTTGAATATGACCGAGGAAGAATTATCTAATTTTTTTGGAGAGTGTACTTCAGATCAAGCTAGAGAAGCCTACCTTTATTTGAAGTATATTCTTAATCGGGCAGTGGCCAACAATGTGTCTTATTATAAAATGATTGAAAAGTTACAAGAAGATCACAAGAAGACTAAGGCTCTTTTGCATGTCAACTACGAGCAGAAGTACAAAGCTTTAAGTGAAGGTTGGGGTTTTGACCAGAAGTTGGATAAACACGTGTCTTTCTTCAGGAGGTAAGAATTTATACTTAATTGTGAGATAGAGGAGGCTAGAGCCATTACCAAACTACTGGAGGAAGAGAATAATAACTTTAGCGAGGAATTGAACTCATTAAAGGCTTTTTCTTCTTCTTCTTCTACTGTTATTTTTGTTATTAATGGGATTTCTTTCCTGGAGACTGAAAGTGCCATATTAAGCGAAGAAGTGGGGGCACTAAAGAAAACTAAGTCTGCTTTATCTTCCCGAGTAAAAACTACACTTGGACGAGCTACTATAGATGAGTCTAGGACCCAGCAAACACTTTCTAACCAGGCTGCTCAATTAAAAGCGAAGAATTTAGCCATTATTGACATGTCCAAGAGAATCCAAACTCAAGCCGAGCAACTTTCTACCCAGTCTTCCCAATTATAAGCCAAAGATGGAGTACTGAAAAAATTTGCATCATCAGGTTGAGAGGCTAACCTTCCATTTCCATAAACAGCCAAGGAAGATCTAGATGGAGGGATACAATGAAGATCTTGGTCATTTTAATGAGCAGTTCAAGCAAGCTCAGAATGAAGGCTACAAATAGTGTTCGACCAACTGCTTGACAGTTATGAAGGTAAATCAAAATAGCGCTCTTTGGAATTGGTATGATCCTGGCTTATTGAACTATGAGGACCCTCCTTTCAAACTGGATGTTAGTTGGATTCTTGCCAACATAATTCCCTAGTGCCTGATTTGAAAGTATTTACGGGATTATGGCCTTCATGACGAGATAGATAATGTTCATCCTCCTCATCTGTTAGATAGACCAAGAAGTAGTACTAGAAGAATGCTCCAGGACTTCAACTTTATCAATTCCCCTTATACGTTAGATGATCCTCCAGTAGGCATGGAACTAGTTTCCAGTTCTTCTAAAGCTGAGGGGAAGTGTCCCTTAAGATAAATTTTATTCCCACAATTCAATTGTAAGCAATATTATGTAATGATTATTTAAATGAATGAAATGTGTGATTAACTTATCTTGTCAATCTCTGAATGTGAATGGCTTCTTTGTTTCATTAGTTCCATTGACACACTTAAGCTCTTGCCTAAGTTTTGTATCAATTACCAATGAGCTCATAGGTTCTACTTGTACACTTAGATTAAAATCCAAGTTTAGTACTAGTTACCCATGTATTTCCATAGGTTATGCTAATGCACCTAAATTTTCATATTTTGCATTAGTTACCAATGGTGACCAGACGTATGTGGAATATGTGTCTACATTCCTTGTTAGTAATCTTCAAAACATTATTCCTTCACTTTCTCAGTTGGATAAAATCTTGTGTATCCTTAATTTCAGTGGGATAAAATCTTGTTTTATCCTTGTCTTCAGTAACTAAGTTTCTTCGAACATCAGTAATCAACTACGTGGTTGTTGTTGCGAAGGACCTATTCTCGGTGCCAATCAATGGTAGGGTTATTTTCCGAGCACTTTTGAAGTTTGAAGTTTTTCTGAGCAACTTTCAACCATCGCCAATCAAGTATATAGTAGTGCATAGCACTAGTACTCCTAAAAAATAAAAAATAAAAAAAATGGAGGAAATCATCATTTTTATTAATACCGAAATGACATGAGTACAATATGTTTCATTACATCACTGGTAATACTTCCTAAGATGCTTGGCATGCTATGGATTTTTTAACTCTTCTCCATCCAATGTGTAAATTCTGTAAGTTCCAGGTCTGACAACTGCTGAAATACGATATGGCCTATGCCAATTAGGATCAAGTTTGTTGTTCTTCTGGAGTAACTTCTTCAGCACATAATCTCCTTCCTTCAAATTGGTCAACTTCATTATTTTATTATAGAAACGGGTTGTTCTTTGCTGGTACGCTGCATTTCTTAAAGCAGTATCTTCGCATACCTCCTCTAGCATATCCAAATACAATCTTCCCTTTAAATCACTTACAGGAGATTTAAAGTTCAATACTCTATGGGATGGGAGGCTCAATTCAGCAGGTATTACTGCCTCAGTCCCAAATTCCAGCATGTATAGAGATTCTCCAGTCGCAGTTCTTGGAGTTGTTCGGTATGCCCACAAAACATAGTGCAACTCATTAATCGAGTTTTCACTGGCATTATAAAATCTTCTTTTCAACCCATTAAGTATAGTTATGTTTTTAACTTCAGTCTGGAAATTGCTCTGAGGATGACCTGGAGTAGAATACAACTTGTGAATATTGGACTAAGCACAATAAGTGACGAATTCTTTATTATTGAAATCTGTGTCATGGTCGGTAATGAAGGCATAAGACAACCCATATCTGTAAATGATACTATTCCAAATAAATTGGTTACCTTCTCATACGGCATGTCCACCAAGGTTTCTGCCTCCACCCATTTTGTAAAGTAGTCCATAACAATGACTAGGTACCTGAATCTTCCTCGGGTGGTCGGAATTGGGCTGACTAAATCCATTCCCCAAATTACAAATGGCCAAGGTGAAGTGATTGGAGTGAAAGAAGCCCGTGGAGTCTTTCGAATGCTGGAATACATTTGGCACTTGTCACATTTTTTAGCAAAGGTTGCACAATTCGCTCGCATAGTTGGCCAATAGTATACCTGTGTACTAATCCATTTTAGTAGTGTCATGTCTACTATGTGAGCTCCATAAGATCCTTCATGCACCTCATGGATCAGGTCTTGAACCTCTGTTGGATTAACACAACGCTGCAAGATATCTGACAATCCTCTCATGTATAACACTCATTTATCTATCATATATCTTGTTGCTTTATACTTTGGCCTTTTGGCATTAATTGTATCTACTGACAAAGTTCCTTCTTCAATGTATGCTTTGATGGGATCCATCCATGATGGCCCCACATCTACTGTGATAAAATTAATCATTAGGTCTTTATCTATACTCCTATTTTCTAGAATCTCGATGGGAATAGTTCTTCAGAGCTCAATTCTTCTTGCTGAAGCTAGCCGAGCAAGTGCATCTGCATGGGCATTCTCTAATCTTAATGTTTTGCTCATCTGAATAGCCGATAATTTGGCTATCACCTCCAATGCTTTAGAAAATTATTTAGTCACCAACTCTCCTTTAGCTATATACAAGTTCAATATTTGGTTCATCACTAATTGAGAATCACTGTGTGGCACAACTTGCTCGACATTCAGTGATTAGGCCAAACTCAAGCCCATAATGAGAGCTTCATACTCTGCTTTGTTATTTGAGGCCTGATAGTGGAGTCGCGGAGCATATTCAAAATCTATCCCATCAGGAGTGTTAAGTATTATACCGGCTCCATTGTCGGTTGCACAAGATGACCCATCAACGAATAAGTTTCATATCGAGAGATTATCATCAAACGCTTGGTTTTTCAGAATTCTATGATGGAATATTTTTCTCCCCTCTTCTTCATACTTCTCTGACATTTCCTGAGCTCTAGAAGAGGAATAATATAGGTCGATAGTGATTTATTTTGACCTTTATTCTGATGAAGGTTGCTCTGGTGGTTGATCGTTGACAACTTTAATTGGACTATTACCTCATATGCCTTATTCTGCCTGCATTCCCTATTGATCGGGGGTCTCAGTATAAGTGAATTCAATAATGAAATCTTCCATGACTTGGCCTTTTCATGAAGACCTTGGTTCATACACAATATTATACTCCCCCAATTCTACTTTCCAGTATATTAATTTTCCAGACTTCTCTGATTTATGCAAGGCTTGCCTAGGAGGAATATTAATGTACACCACAATTGTATGGGCTTAAAAGTATGGTTTCATATGCCTGGACACCTCAATCAATGCCAATGCTAACTTCTCCTGGTGTGGGTATCTGATTTCTGTTCCTCAAAAAGCGTTGTCGGTGTAGTATATTGGTTTTTAAACTTCATTCTCTTCTCAAATCAAGTCAAAACGTACAGCTGACTTAGATATAGCTAAGTACAAGTATAGTCTTTCTGCCAAAATTGGTCGGGAGAGTAGTGGGGGTGATCCTAAGTACTTTTCAACTCCAAAAAAGCTTTTTCACACTCGTCGTTCCATTAAAAACTCTTTCTAAGCACTTTAAAGAATGGCAGGCACCTGTTAGTAGCTCGGGACACAAATCTGTTCAAATCCTCTACTCACCTAATTAGCCCGGGGGACTGCATTTCAATCAATGCCTTAATCTTATTTGGGTTCGCCTCAATTCCCCTCTGATTTACTATATACCCGAGGAACATTCCTTCATGACTCTAAACACACACTTGGTCGGGTTTAATCTCATCTGGCTCTTTTCCAGCTGATCGAAAGTTTAGCTGAGATCGACAATATGATAAACTTATTTCTTGCTCTTCATCCTCATATCATCCACATAAAATTCCATATTCTTTCCTGTTTTCTCCTCCAAAAGTTTTTACACCAATCTCTATTAAGTAGCACCTGCATTTTTTAAACTAAATGGCATAACATTATAGCAATAAGTTCATCGGGGAGTAATGAAAGAAGTGCTTTCCCTATCTTCAAGCTTCATCTTGATCTGGTTATAACCAGAGTATGCATCCATGAAACTGAGCAGTTCATGTCCTGAAGTGGCGTCAACAAGATGATCAATTCTTGGCAAAGGAAAATGATCCTTTGGTCACACTTTGTTTAAATCCGTGAATTTTACACACATTCTCAACTTATTATTATTCTTCTTGACCATTACTACATTGGCTAACCAATTTGGATACTTTACTTCATCAATGAAAGCATCTTTTTTAAGCTTTTCAACTTCTTCCTGAATGGCTTGATTCTTCTCGGGGCTAAACACTCTTCGCGTCTGCTTCACAGGCTTGACATCCTTATTAATATTAAGATCATGGCAAAGAAAGCTGGGATCAATCCCGGGCATATCGTCATGACTCTATGCGAACACATGCTTCCTTTATCTAAGGAAATTCACTAGTTCCCATTTAAGAACAAGATCCAGCGTTGTTTCCTATTTTAGTGGTGGGTTCTGAATTGTCGTCGTCCAACATAATGCTCTTCGTTGCTTCCATTATTTGGACTGTCACCAATTATATTTCTTTTCTTGTATATAAGGTTTCAACCTCAGATTCTCTATTAGGTTTCGAGATATCCACTAGATAAGTGCTGGTTTTTCTATTTATCTCTTCTAAATCTTCTTGATCGGCAGATGAGTAGTAGCATTCTTGAGCTATTTTTTAGTCACCTTTTATAATTTACATTCCAAAGTTGGTTGGGAACTTTAGACATTGATGGACTGTAGATGGTACAACCTCAAACTTCTTCAAACTCTACTCTTCCCATCATCATGTTATAAGCAGAATGAACATTTTTGCCCATTACAAAGAAACATATCCTCTCTGTTTGGCTGGCTGTCCATGTACCGATCAATACTTCTACCTTAATTGTTACCAAATGGAATACTTTTTCTCCAAAAAAACCTATTAAAGATCTGTGGTAGGGCTCCAACTGTCTAAACTTGAAGTCCAAACTTTCAAAATAATGATAGAATATAATATCTACTGAGCTGACATTGTCAACTAGAACTCTAGAAATAATTATATTCTCCTTAATGACTTTAATTACGAGAGGATCATGATGGGAGTATAGTACCCCTGAAAGGTCATTTTTAGAGAAGCCTATCACCAACTTATCTTTGTTAACCTTCCTCGGTCGATATTCTTGATCTAGATTAATCCTTTGTATACAAGAGCAAGCTTGTGCCTCATTGAGGTAAGCCTTCCTTTCACTAGTATGGTCTCCTCCTCCTGCGTCAGCACCTGTAATCATTTGATAATCAAAAGAACCAAAATCGAGCATAAATAACTCACGTTCTGGTTGCCTAGATTTCTTAGGTAGGTCAGGATCATCCTCCTGATCATCTTCATGAGTCCTCTTTCTCTCGTCTTTGGGCTTGCAAGGAGACTTTGAACTTCGCCTAGCTCCATCTTTGTTCTGCCGATCAACAAATTTGTCTAACTTTCCTCTTCGAATGAGAGTTTTAATTTTATTTTGAAGGTCAATACAATGATTTTTTGTATGGCCATGGTCTCTATGAACATAATATATGGATCTATCCCTCTTGGTGGGGGAACTCCTTAGCTTCTCACGCTAACGTACATCCTTGTTATGTTTAATTTCCTTCAAAATATGGTGGATGCCCATTGTTAATAGAATGTAAGTATTGTACTTCTTGAGTTGATAAATAATCCCTTTTTTCTTTGATTCCCTAGGCTCCTTGGAATCTTTGTGCTCCTTTTTGTCAGCTTTACCTTAAACTTTTTCCTCCAAGCTCGGCTTACCTACGATTGCCTCATCGGTATTTGATGATCTTGGTTGCCTTTGCCATCTATTCTATTATTGTCATTGGAGTATCTTTAGCAAGCGTGTCGTAGAGTTTCTCAGGGAGCAGTCCACTCATAAGAGATGTAATAGTTCTCTTTTCCTCATAGTCAACAACCTCCAACTTTTTGTTATTAAACCGAGTGATATAATCTCTGATACTTTTCCCTACCTTTGCCTTACACTGAGCAAATGAGCAACTCGTTTCACTGGTTTAGCTCTAAAGGAAAAGTTACCAATGAATAGCTCGACAAGTTGATGGAAGCTAAAAATTTACCCCCGAGAAAGACTGTTATACCAGATCTGAGCAGGTCGTGTAATTGTCCCTAAGAATACCCTACATCTTATTTCATCGGGGATGGCATAGATGTCAACTACTGCGTGATATTTCTTTATATGAAGGACGAGATTAGTTTTCCCATCATATTTGGGTGTAACTACAGGAGCTTTAAACTTCGAAGGTGTGGGGAAATCCACAGTACCTTGTACGAAGGAATATCCCTTCATAAAGCTTCTCTGTAGAAGGTTTTTGGCCTTATCCATTTTTTCCTATATATCCTATAATCTCTGTATGAAACCCTTCCATACATTATTACGATCATTAGATTTGTGTGTTACAGATTTTTCATTTCGACCAGTTATTTGTGCTGAACTTTCTTCCTGCGATTATTTCTTGGAGCGAGCAGTTCGGTGGGCATCTTATCTAAATTGGTTTGAGCCTTCCTGTTAACCTGTTGGTCATTGAGTGTTTCTCGACAATGCCCCGGGAACATTTTTGTTCCCCCTAGGTCCCAAACAATCAAAAGGAGAGGACTGACTTAGCCTCTCTAAGGTACTCAATCTTTCAGGATAGAAGGATTGTTCATTATAGGGCTCCGAGGTTATGAGCAAAGAACTTGATCCTGGGAGATAGTAAGTATATCTAGTAGTCCTGGATTGGCTATGTCTACTGCGTCTTGGAGGCGTTGGTGGCATATTTCCACGAGCAGATAAGGAAAGTGGACTAGCTTGCAGGGTTTGCGTTAACTACCTCATGGTATCTTGCATAGCCTCTTGTCCCCTGGTAAGACTAGCTAGGATTCTAGTCAAATCATTGTGAGTTGGTGGATCAGAAGGAAGAGGCAGGATGCCATCATTCCTGGCACTTGATTCAGGAATATCATCCATGTTGAAAAAGTGAATGAGTGAAAATGCTTAGAAACACGTTCCCACAGACGACGCCAATCTGTTGATACAAAAAAATAGAATATATCTAATTATTTTATCGCGAATAAAATAAGTAAATAAGAGACACAAAATATTTTTAAAGTGGTTCGGCTGAAAGGAATAACCTTCGTCCAATGTCTTGTATTGCTTTTTGGATTGTATTCCGATCCCTTTTGCTGTAGGGATTACAATATGTTTATAGCCCTCTTAGAGATCAAGAGTGGGAATGTTAAAGGATGGAATGCCTTTATAAATTAAGCATTTACATCTGTACAATGTTCATAATGTATACAACTAATGATGCTTTACTAACTAAGTTGGTCGATCTTCATACTATTGGTCGGGCTTCTTAATAAGTTGGTCGGCATTTCTGGACTTGGCTGGCCTTCCTGGACTTAGTCGAGGGATTATGCCTTGCTGACTTGGATTGATGCCACGGTGGATAACATATGTTCATTTTTTATTGGTCCACGTAGTTGGGTAAATTGTTGTATCAAAAAGGTAGCCACTCTCAGAACCACTACGGTCAATTATCTAACAGGCTGCATGCCTCATTTCTGTATATGTTTCTACTGTTCATGTCTTATATTGAAAGATTTAATTTAATGTTGGCTTTAATACTTTGTATTTTTCTAACAAAGTTATGAACATATTAATATATGAATTGGGAATATTTCACCATATTCGTGTCTTTTGTTTTCATTATTTGTCAACTTATAAAAGGTTTTTGTCTTAAGATTATTTAAAATGAAGACAACATATTATCTCGGGAATAACTATCATGAGGGGCTGACAATGCCCCTCATTATGCCAAAAGCACATGAAAGCATGTAATCGCAAAGGCGACTCTCAGGACGATTCGATTAGCCACGGGGGCCACCAATGCCCATTACTTGCTTTTATTAGCCACGGGGGCTTACAATGCCCGTTATTTGCTTTTGGGATGCTTCAATTAGCCAGGGATGGCTTGATATATATCTAATTATATCTTGAGGAATCTTTATAATACCTAGCCTAGGGAGGCCTGACAATAACCCAAAGGGGACAAAGACTTAATTATCATCGGATAATCCTAAATTTATTTGAAGGAGATAAAGACTTAATTATCGTCGGATAATCCTACATTTATTCAATGGGGCCAAAGACTTAATTATCTGCTAATAATCCAATTCTAGCATGGGGAAGGTTCATAATACCTAGCCTGGGGAGGCTTGATATTAGCCCAATTAAAGAGACTAAGAGAAGTTGTGGAAGAAGCTTTATGCATTCAAAGTGACTAAGAAATGCTGCTGCAACAGCATCATCAACCTTGTTAAATCTACAAAGGAAAAGAGGTCGTAGCCCAACATAAAGCCAATGTCAACTCAGATACTTCGGTACGCATGCAACCTATAAGAAAATCAAGCAATAAAATCAAAGAGTTCAGTCACAGCCCCAAAGTCATTTTCCTTTGGCACCACGGCTTAGGGGCTCATTGTGAAATGAAAATTGCTGAGAAAAAATAATGGCAAAAGTAAATGGTTGTGGCCCTGTAATACATCCATTCATTTTTGGAAAGAAATGAGTATTAAAGCAGTCAAATGTACAAAGATAAAACAAAGGATTCATTCATGCATTCAATCAATCAAAATAGAGGAATATGAAGCATGCAAACAAAAAGGCAGAAGTATCATTAATTTCCAAAGAGGCCGTAGCCTTGATTAAGGTGTTCAAAGTTACAAACGGCCACAACCCTGTATACATTGGATCAGCAAAAATGAAGAAGTACAAAAAAATATTGAAGTTTAAGAAGCAACATCATCATCTTTATCTTCACCTTCCCCCTCTGCGGCAGTCTCTATCTTCTCCTCTTCTACCGCAGTAGCCTCCATTTGCTGCTTTGCTCTTACCTCACTGTAGCCTTAATCTCCTCCATGCATGCATTATGCTCAGCATCTCCCAACTTCCAAGACATGATGAGTTCCTTTAATTCAGGGAAGTTTTTCAACACCGTGTGCCTAAGCTCTTAAAAGCCGTAAAGATAGACTTTGTTATTTATTAGGAAGAAGTCCTTTGATTTTTTGTAAGAAGCTATAGCATCGTTCGCAACCTTCATTAAGGTCGCAACATGAGTCTCTTCCATCTTCTTTATGGCTACGACATGATCATTATCCTTTTATTGGAGTATGGATGTGTTATGCTGCTCTGATTGGTCATACTTTTATTAAAGATGATTTAGTTGGATCTCAAAGTTGGAGGCCTATTTGGTAGCCTCCACAGCTTTGTCTTCATAAGCTTTAAGAGAAGTCACAGCCACAGCAAAATTTTATTCGGGCTCATTCTTTGCCTTGTTGGAAGCTTCTAAATCCATCTGTGCAGCTTGGAGGGCCATAGAATATGATTTGTTGCCTGCCTCGAAGGAAGAAGCCCTAGCATTATCTAAGTCAGTATTATGAACTGACGGTGTGGCCTGATTCAGTTTGTACAAGCCTTCATACTTTAGCCTCTGGGACATGACCACATCCGCTTCCTGGGATTGAAAAAGTTAGAAAAAGATATGCAAAAAAATAAAGTGAAAGAAAATGAAATAATCCTTACCCGTAGCAAACTATGGAGGGCATATTCCTCCAAGTGATCGTGGTCTTCATCCACAAGACGATCAAGGTCGATGTTTTCTTCTACCCTCCTTATCTTGTAGACTTCCCTTGCATTTGTATCCCAAGAGGATTGAGGATTTGGGGTGGGGTCCTCAACTGAGGCCGTGGATAGCCATCAGGACCTACTCTTCGGTGACTTTGAGGAGGGGGCAAGTTGGAGTTAACAGCCATTACCCTCTGTAGAGGAGGATATGGACTAGGAGAAGCATGGATAGTATTGTGCCCACCCTGATGGACCAACTCCGTGGGAAGTAGATTGACTGCGTCCAGTTGATCAACAATGTTATCATCAAAGACTTGCCTCATGCAGGCCACGGTGTCATCAACATTGGCATCTTTTATCGCGTCCTCCATTGATGGATTGGCTGCGGTACGCTTAACAACAACATTTGGCTCAGGAATTCCATTGGAATCACCTATCGCAGCATCCTTATCCTTGGACCTCTTCCTTTTCCTCCCTTTTTGTGCAGCATTATTGAGGATAACAACATCCTTATTAATTTCTGCCAGTTGGGAAGCCAAGAGTTCTCTGTCTATTTCCTCTCTTGAAAAAGTAACATAAAGTAAGAATTATATAAAAGTACCATCTGTGGAAATAGTTGAGGTGAAGTATAAATTATTACCTTCCGCAACCATTCATTTTGGTAAATGTTTGTTAGGGAAGTAGCCCTGGTCAAAAGACCGATGCAAAAGTGACCAAAGTGCTAAAATTATTCTCCTTACCACTAATGGCCGCAACCCTCTCAACTCTTATCTCTTGCCTATTGTTGAGGTGTAGATTATCAAGGGATGCATATATAATTAATGTTAGTAGTGTGTCAGAATAAATACTATTGAAATGTACAACTGCAGAACGAGATGCAGCACGATGTAGAGGCTGCATCATATGCTCACCTAGCATTGAGGGTCGTCCCCACTTCTGCGGCAGTCTTTGAGTTTTATCTCTCTCTGATTCTTCTGGATGAGTGTCACATTCCTCTCCATAAATATAGAAGCACTTTCCCTTCCAATTCTTTGCACTGGAAGGTCTCCCTGTATACAAAACTGTTTCATTATTTCGAAGGGCTAGGTAATAGTACCACGTGAACTTAATAGAGTTATCCTTTGGCCGGTTGAAATGGAAAAAATCTGTAGGAGTAATATCTATGTTGAACTTGTCCTTCCAAAGTACCAATGAGGCAAGAATTACTCTTACCAGTTTGGATCTAATTGGTCTAGGGCCAAATTTATGGCACTAAAAATCCTCTTAATGGGGATAGGTACAGGCACCGGCAACCCATATATGTAGGCACACAGAGGGAAGAAAATCCCATCATTAGGGACTGTAGATCATGGTTTCTGTTATGCGGAAAATGATGAACAAATTACCCAAAATTCGAATGCTACGACTACTTAGTTGACTCATTCTTCGATCATTATGTAGCGAACATTTAAGGCTGCAGGAGCTCCTTGAACTTAGTCAGAAGGGACAACTGGTGCATCTCTGGACTCAGAAGGATCAACTGTTGTGGCCTCCCCTTCGACAGGATGGTTGCTGGAGTGTGTATCCTGCTCCGTTGTTGCGGCTTCGTCAGTATTCCTATAATTCATAGAGTTCACGTAATTAGAATCAAGGATTACGCAAGTAGAGAAATCTTTGAGCAAACAAGGTGTAACACCCCGTAATTTTGAGGGTTTAATATTTAATTATTTTTTGGAGAAATAAAAATATTAAATTAGAGAAACTTAAATTTATGATTTGGAGAATTTATTTGAGAGGGACGGATTATTTATATTTGGTGACCTTAGATTTAATTATTCGAATTTTGTTGTGTTGCATTTTGAGGTCGAAATTAGAGAATATTATAAAGTATTTTGGATGACAATTCTAAGTGTACGATTTTTTTTGAAAGGGTCGAGAGTGTTAGAAAAGAGTACCTGGGGTAGTAAATGGGTCTTGGGGCATTTTTGGGCTTAGCCGGGCCCACACGGGGGTAATTGGGCCATTTTAATTAGGCTCATGGGGCTAAAAATGGGATTTGGGGATATAAACCTAGGTTTGGGAGTTGTGGGCAGCCATAACTCATCTAGGAGAAATCTAAGAACGTAGAGGAAACTAGAGGAGCAATTGGGGATCTTTTAGAGACCAATCTAGAGAGAGAGATTTGGGTGTTCTTCATCAAACCATCCCCCACACCAACAGATCAAACTCTACAAATCCAAAAGACAAGTGGTTAAATACCATGATTATTAAATATGTGATAATCAATTCATATTATGGTGGTGTAAACCGAAATCCATTTTTGGGTGGGATATTGCATGAAATTGGGTTTTTAATTTGTGGATATTCAAATCAATTTTGGATTGTTAAAGGTTGTTAAGAAGTTTATGATTTAATTGGGATATATGTATGACTTGTAAAGAGATTTGGAGAAATGACCTTTGAATTCAGATTTGGGTTGTTTAATGTGTATAAGTTTGAGATTTGAAATAATTAAGAAGGAATTGTTCGAAAAAGGATTACAATAGCGAAATCTGGGTAAAAATCTTGAGTTGGGTTTTTAATGGCGGACTGGACTGAGTTAGGAAGAAGAGAGAGAGAGATCTAGGGGGCGTTCGAACGACGTTGGATCTCGTTCGAACGACGTGCACTGTCGTTCGAACGACAGGTTTCTCGTTCGAACAACGGGATGAAATTCGACGACATTTGTTTCTTGTACTATTTTGGACTGATGATGAAATTTAAAGGTTAAATTCGTACAACAGGTACACTTAATTTTAGCCTAAGTTATTTGAGGTTTTAAAGGGACAAATAGTAGGAATTTTGTGGGATTAATTCAATGTGGAAAGTGGAGCATGTAAAAGAAGAAATTAATAAGGGTGTCGAACTTATTAAGGGGAATTTTGGGAAACAAATTCGGAGTATTTAATTTCGTGCCAAGTGGGTGAATCCGGGTAATGTAGTTGAGCGACGCTACTTTAAATTAATTAATTAAAGTGAAACTAATTAATTAAGTTAGAGTCGGACCATAGACTCGGGAAGGTAATAAATTTAATTGATGAGTAAATTAATTAAATTAGAATCGGACCATAGACTCGAGAAAATATAAGCTAGTGCTACGAATTTTTGTGCACGGTAAAGACGGATTTAAATTATATATGTATGGTCGGTAATAGTATATATATATATTGTGAGCTTATAAATATCAGTGCCTAGATATTTAATTAAATTGTGTACTCTAGTGCTATTAAGAGAGGTTGCACGATGTGGATGAATCCCCTAACTTGAGGAGTAGGGCGAGTATATCCACAGGTCATAGTGTCCATTATATGGGTGAGGGGCTTATCTCACTTTCAGATAGGAAATAGACCTCCTCTAACGTTTATATTTTTGGCCAAGTTCACGAGAGAGTTCGACTTGGGGTAACTAGGTTAAGTGATCACACCTGGTATAATAGTACTTTAGAGGAAATCATCCGGCGAGGGTATACTCGGAAGGATGGATATACATATGACATATGTGTGGATGTTGTAGTAAAGATACGTATATAATGGTATTAAATATTATATGCGGGTAATAATACATATGTGAAAAATATATTTACTTTATATAACTCGTGTCACAATTATATGATATTATTTTAAAGGAATTAATTAAGTTAATGTGAGAGATAACTTATAACCCATGATTAATAATAATACTCGGTTGGACGGGGTAATATAACTAGGTGGGGTTAAGGTAACCGTTAGTGTGCACATTAGTGGAGGGGTGAGTATGTCCTCAAGAGAGTGCGACACTAACTTAAATATGAAGCACTTTCATGCATTTTAATTATTGCAGTTAATTCACTTGCTAAATATTTTCAAAATATTTTGGGTTCTAACCTGTAAGGACATATTTTATAAATGTCCGGGGTAGAATCTAGGAATTTTTTGTTTATCCTAGATCATAGTTTGTATGTCTGATACCACTACATTCGGCACGTCATCACGGGCATCCTCGACGACCTTTATCCGAATCCAATGCATCCATCATCTTCACGTGCATCATGCTACATGCGACGTGCTGCTCAGCTCATTCCCTCTACTCCACTACGTAATATCGGTAAAATGGTTTATTAGAATATTAACATTTGCATAAATATTTGGGAAATTTTTCAGAAAATATTTTTTCGAAGTCTGATGTATTTTTACAAAAAGAAGAAATTTTTCTATGTGTAGAAGCGGAGTGCCTCGGTTGAATAAATCGTTCAAGCGACATTGCACTGTCGTTCGAACGAAATCGGCATGTCGCGCGATATCATTCGAACGACATATATCCTTCGTTCGAGCGATATGTCATCTCGTTCGAACGAGCCACTGCCTAGATTTTCGTATAAATACTTGATCACCTTCTACACGTTTTTTTCAATTCTTTCTGTAATCTCGAATTCTGCAAAAATAGCCCAGAATCAGACTTCACCTTTTTAAGGTTTTCTTAAGCCTTTTTATTCACATAATCACTCCCATTTATATATGTGAATTGTTAAACCTTCAAGAAGATCATTTACTCTTCTAGAGTACTTTGTGGAGGAGCCGTCTTCTTCTCTACTGCTGCCCACCTGGAGTTCCTGAGGGAGATTCCAGCCGACGACATTAGAATCGACACCTGCGGGTATTTCTGTGTCACACTTATTTTCATTGTAATCCGTGTAACCATTTTTACAAAATTATAGTGAAAATAAATGGTTTTACCCCTTTGGGGGATTTTTCGTCACATGTGTGTGTTTGAATGTTCTTGCTTGATTTTATCATCTTCAATCACACCTAGATGCATGTTTAGGACTTAATTGATAAAAACTGAGTTTAATTAAATAATTTCTTTATTTGAATGCAATAGCACTCTTTCATAACCCTTACTATAAAGCTATTTTAAAAAACATTTGGGTGTCCAGCCACAGGGACGCCATACTTGATATTCTATTCCAGGGACATGCAGCTGCGGTACATGTGGATGCTAGCAGGAGCTTGGATTAGACGCACCGTTCATTCTCTCCTAGAGTATGAATTATCTATCAGTTTCAGTTTTACTTAGGGATTGCCGCCCAGAATTTTCAGTACAATTTTCAGATTCATTTATTCAGTTGTTGGACGATCATTATTAGACTATTTAATTTTGTGGCCGATGGTTTATTCGGTAAGTAGTTTATTTATTTATTTAGTTTTTTTTTTATTCAGTTGTTGTGAATGGCTCATAGTATATTTCCGCATGTTATTGTTTTTGTTTAAATAAAAAGATAAAATTTGACACCGGCTTTTTGGAATACTAGGTGGTTAGTAAGTCTTAAAAAGATTTTCGACAGTGATGCTAAGAATGAACCAACTGGGATTCCTATTTTAATTTAATATAGGACTGATCACCCGGTATTTTATTAGGCGGGGTGTCACACAAGGCTCAATAGATTTCAAAGGCTTTATCAAAGGAATTTTGGGTGGTGGAATGCCGAAGTGCTATCTCCACAAGTCGTCTAGAAATTCTGAAGGATCCTAACTCATAAGGTTGCAGCAGGACCTGAGAAGCAGAAAGTCTCCACCATTAGGGTGCCGCAACCACTATGGTTAGAAGCCTTAAATGGAGGCCATGGCGTATTATATACATTCTATATGAATAATTGTAAAGGGATGCAACTAATTATTCTAACTATAAGCCTAAAGACTACATGCCGGGGGAATTACAAAGTCTTCTAAAGATACAGATTGTACAAATGGGAGTTAAAAATAAAATGTAAAGACCCACAAGAAAGATTAAAGGATATAGCTAATCAGTTCAGAACCAGGGACTGTAGCTAGAATAGTTAAGTGATGACATAGTCGCAGCAAAACAGAGCAAGTGTTACTGCTTACCGTGGCCTCCATTTAAGGTTGATGAGGTTGATGGGGGATAGTGGAGAATCTTTAGCATTTGTCACACCTCTTCACGTACGCTGCAGCATCCTTGGCCAAGGTCAGCCACCAGTATCCCTGCATGATAATCCTCTTAGCCAAAGGTCTTCCTCCTATGTGACTGGAGCAATAACCCTCGTGTACCTCCTATAGGACGTGGGGAACCTCTGTGGGATGAACGCATCTGAGGAAAGGTAACAAAAATCCTTTCTTATATAAGATATCTCCTACTATTCAAAATTTTACAGCTCTGTACCTCAGTTTCCTCCTCTCTGGCTTCGATTCAGGCAACTCTCCCTCTCTGATATATCTGATGAGGGGGACTATCCATGAGTCCCCTAGGTTCAAGTTGAGGCAAGGGTTGGTAACCTCTTCTTACTCAATAGTCAGTTGGAGCAGGATCTCGACTGGTACTGTCCTTCTGATGTCCGTCCTTGTTGCTTAAGTTAACCTTGCTAGCGCATCTGCATGGCTGTTATTTTACCGAGGTACCCTCTTCATCTTCACCTCTTCGAAGCCTTCTAGCATCATTCTTCCCTTCTTCAAGTATCTTGCCATTCTTTCATCATTGGCCTCATAAACTCCAAACACTTGGTTAATAACTAACCTCGAGTCGCTATAAAGTAGGAGTCGACCAACCCAAAGGGTCTTTGACAATGAGAGGCCCGCTATCATGGCCTCATTTTCTGACTCATTATTTAATGCCTTGAAGTTGAACCTTAGTGCATATTCAACTTTGGTACCGTCCTAAGCTGAGAGTATCAACCCCACACCACTTCCACTTTCGTAAGAAGAACCATCAACGAGAATTTTCCATATGTCTTCATTCGAAGAGAAGCTCCCCTCTGATAGGGCTCCTTGCTTGAAGAGGTACATGTCCTCCTCATTCTCGTCTATTCTATTTCTGGCTCTGTTGGACACAACCTCTTTAGAGTTTCTAAAGATATTACTATTTGAGCCCTCTGTGATCACTGGATTGTTCTTAACTTCAGTCTCTTCCCACATGAACTCAGCAATAAAATTTGTAAGTGCCTGCCCTTTAATGGACACTCTGAGTTGATAAGTAAGGTCATACTCTCCCAACTCAATGTCCCAGGTCATCAATCTGCCTGACTTCTCAGGCTTGTGGAGGACTTGCCTAAGTGGGGAGTTAGTGAGGATGACCATAGAGTGCGTTTGAAAATAGGGTTTCATCTTCCTCGAAGCGTGTATCAAAGCGTAGGATAATTTCTCCATTCTTGTTCAGACCCCTGAAGGGCCTTACTATTGAAGTACACAGGCCTTTGCATCCCAACGTCTTCCCGTACTATGGCTGTACTTATAGATGACTCGGAGACTACTAGATAAACATACAACTTTTCTCCCACTATGGGTCGAGATAAGAGCAGGGGAGATTCGAGCTAGGACTTGAGCTGATTAAAATCCTCGTCACACTCTTTGTCCCAATCTAAGGCCTTTCTAAGGACCTTAAAAAATGGAAGACACTTGTCCGTCGCTCTGGAAACAAATCTATTGAGTGCAGCTACTCTTCCAGTGAGCCTTTGAAGGTCTTTGATACTTCTTAGTGTCTTCATGTCAAGCAAAGCCTTGATCTTCTTAGGGTTCGCCTCTATTCCCCTCTGATTGACAATGAATTCGAGAAATTTTCCAGCTCCTACCCCGAAGACGCATTTCGCGGGATTAAGTTTCATTCGGTACAAGTCCATGGTATCGAAGGTCTTTTCTAGGCCTGCCACGTGAGTGCAGGCCTTCAAGATCTTTGTTAACATATCGTCTACATTCACCTCCATAGTCTTGCCAATTTGATTTTCAAACATCTTGTTCACAAGACGTTGATACGTGGCCCCTGCATTTTTCAAGCCAAAGGGCATAACCTTATAGCAATATGTCCCATTGTCGGTGATGAAGGTTGTCTTTTCTGAGTCTTTAGCATCCATGAAGATCTGGTTATAGCCTGAATACGCATCCATGAAGCTCATGAGCTCATGCCTTGCCGTGGCATCTACCATCTGATCTATTTGAGGTAAAGGGTAACTGTCTTTAGGCCAAGACTTGTTTAGGTCATGAAATCTATGCACATCCTCCATTTTCCATTGGCTTTAGGCACAATGACGGCGTTTGATAATCACTCTGGGTATATAACCTCCTTGATAAATTCTACCTCTTTCAATTTTCTTACCTCCTCTCTTATGATATCATATTTTTCCTGGAGTAAACTCTTCGTCTTTATTTGATTAGCTTAGCATCTTCTGCTACGTTGATTTTGTGGCACATAACCTCCGGGTTGATGCCAGGCATATCTGCGTGGCTCGAAGAAAAGACACTCTGCCTCTTCTTCAAGAATCTTATCAGCTCTTCCTTGATCTCCAATTTTAAGGCCTTGTCGATTTAGACGGATTTTTTCGGTTTGTCCTCATTGAGGACGATGGATTCTACCTCTTCTGCGGCCTCTCATTTCTTCAACTTTGTTTCATCTCTCGGATCAAGTGTATCAATGTATATGTGGTGGTTGCTCTCTTACGGGCCTCTCTTTCTTAGACTGAGTTGAAGTAGCATTCTCGTGCTATGGTCTAGTCACCCTACACTTTCCCTACCCCGTAGGGGGTCAGGAATTTTAGCATTTGGTGGACTATTTACGGCACGACTTCAAACTCCTTAAGGGCAACTCGTCCTATAATGAGGTTGTATGCCGAGAAGACGTTTTCATCCATAACAAAAAAATTGATCTTCCGGGTCAACCTATTAGGCCACTCATCCCCCATTCGTACATCCATCTCATACATGCCCAACGGATGGACCTTCTCCCCGCTGAAGCCCATCAACGGATGATGATAGGGGACTAGCCTAGCTTTGCTAAGGCCTAGGCTTTTAAAGCATGGCCAGAACATCACGTCCGCCGAACTTCCCCCATCTACAAGAATTCTCTGTACCTCACATACATGCACTCTTATTGTAATTACCAAAGGGTCATCATGCGGAGCTAAGATACCTTTGAAATCGATTCGGGAGAATCCAACTATAAGAGTATCCATACCCACTTTATTTCTCTTCTGCTTAGCTTCTGAAGACGTCAGATTCATAACCTCTACTTTGGTCACTGACTTGGTCTCTGCCACATGGGCTTTTCGGTCAGTAACTTCGAAGCCACCCCCAGCAAGTCCTCCACAGATCGTGTTAACACCAAAGGAGATTATTCCAACCCTCTTCACTAGGGTGTTGTCGTCTTTTAGTGGGAGGTTTGTATCATCTTCATCATCTCCATGTGAGTCATCGTCTCTTCTTACTGGAGTATCATCTCGACATCTGTCGTTTCTCTTCTTTTTAGGGTCATCTCTTCCCTTCTTAGGGGCATTACTATCAACATACTTCCTCAGCTTCCCGGATTTCAACATCTTCTCGATCTCATCCTTTAAGGCAAAGCACTTATCTGTCACATGGCCATGGTCTTGGTGGAACTCGCACTACAATTTCTTATTCCTCTTATGCGAAGGAGCCTTCAGCTTCTCCGGCCATCTTAGAGACTGGTCATTCCTGATCTCGTTGAGGATGTGTTCTCAGCTCACAGTTAAAGGAGTATAGCATGCAAACTTATCGTCGGTTGACCTCTTCTTTCCATCTTTCTTTCTTTAGAATTTCCCACTGCCACTTCCATTGTCATCCTCATACTTCATGGCCATAGCCTCCTCGGCGTTCATGACCTTCCCTGCAGTTGCCAATATCTTTGCCAAAGACTTGGGAGGGTCTTTCGCGAGCTTCCATAGAAACTTCCCCTTCTAGAGTCCCCCGATGAGGGCCTTCATGGCTACATTCTCTTCATAATCCTCAACCTCCAATTTCTCTTTGTTGAATCTAGAAATGTAGTCTCTTAGGCTCTCGTTCTTGCCTTGCTTGTCATACAACAGATGGGTGGTCTTCTTTTGAGGTCTTACCCCAAAAAAGAAATTATGAATGAATCGTTCAGCCAAGCCCTTAAAGTTCTCAATTGAATTCTTCGGAAGAGAGGTCAAGCAGATGTGTGCAGCTCCTGTTAAAGTCCCAGAGAAGGCTCAGCATTTAATCTCATCTGGTATTGAATAAATGTCCACCGCAGACTGGTACATCTCAATATGATATACAGGGTTGGTGCTACCATCATACTTAGGAGACACCGTAGGTGGTTTGAACTTGGTAGGGGTTGGGAAGCTCACTATCCCAGCCACGAATGGCTCTGAGAAACCTCTTTGCAGTGGGTATCGGCTTCTGATGAGGACTCTTATCTTTTCTTTAAGACATTGAATGGATTTATTCCACGGTCTTGCAACGTCTTCATGGCCGAGGTTATCCCCAGCCACCTCCATTGGGTGGACTGAGGGTTCCCCAGTCGCAGCACAATGTCGATTGTTGACCTCCTCTTGGTCCCTGTCTTGGCCTTATTGGGGTCAGAATCGGCTAGGATGAGGTCGATAATCCCCATCTCCCCTTTATGACCCTACTGCACTTCTTGACCTGGATAACCTTTGTCTCAGGTCATTTACTGGGCCGAGCCTTTTAAAGGCCGACCCTCTACTTAATTGATCAAAAGTTGACCCTCTTTGTTGGGCACCTTCACCTCTTCTGCCTCCACAACCTCGACTCTGCTGGATAGGATGCACTGTGTTATTTGAAACCTCATACGGCTCCCAACAATCTTCTGGAACGTCTTCTGCCTCCATATCGTCATACTTATCCTCAGGGCAAGGGTGTCCTTGCCTCCCCAGACGTAAACGCCTAGGGTCAGCAACGTCTTTCCTCTGTTGAGGTGTTGGTTGGTCTTTTCGTGGTGCCTGGGGTGGTCCCCTAGCTTCAGGATGGGGCTGAGCAGTCGCCGGAGTAATCATCTCTAATGATACCCAAGGTGGCCTCATCATGTTTTGACTGAGCTGCGCAAATTACTCCTTTATTGCTTGCTGCGTTGCAGCCAAGGACCTCAAGGCTGCAGCCACCTCATCCATTTCGGACTGGGGTGGTGCCTAGATGGAACTAGGTCCTCCAGCACCAGATGGGGGTGGAGGTGGTGGCAACTCCGGTGCCATATGTTAAAACTAAAGAGCTTGTGAAGAAGATGAGCTTAATACCTTAAAGGACCCCTTTCAATAGTGAAACAGCTCCACGCAAGGTGCGAGGCCTGGTTCACCACCAGAGTCTCCGGTGAGGTTAAGCAGTAAAAAAGGAAGAGACAGCTTCTCGTTCCCACAGACGGCGCCAAAATGATGATGCTGGAAACAACACCACCCTTCAAGGTGTTTGTATGCTCAAATCAATGTTCACAATGGCAGCATGAGGGTATATTAAATATAAGAGATAGCGATGAGGAGAAGAGGATGAAAGCCAATATATAAGTGGTTCAGCCAATTAGGCTTCCGTCCACTGTGCAAGTGAGTTAGTAAAGTCACTAGAATAAGGCACTAATGACCATGGATACAATCTCTTAAGTTATCTCTCTCTACTGTATAATTGGACAGAGTTTCAACTAGGGTTGTCATTCTCGGATCCATCTCATGGTAGGAGATGACAAGTATATATAGTGTGTGGAGGGTGTAATGTACCCCCCATGCATGCAATGAGCATGTGTGTGTTGATCAAGCCAATCTAATGAAGACATCTGTCACTGTCACATGTAGAGAATGATGATGAAATATTCCCCCACGTGAGGGGATTGATTCCGTTACAACTGATTCCGTCCACATGTTCCTACCCTTGCATATGCTTGTCAATGCTCGGTTATCTTATATTGATTCCAACCTCAGCTTGGGTGAGTACGAGGTTGGTGGAGTACGACCCTTGACTTGTTAGAGATCAATGTTCCAGGAAGACCTCATCCAGGATGTCCGACCGAGGTTGGGTATGAGGTGTAACGTCGGCCGAAGCCGATGATGACATGGTGCTTGTTGATTGATCTTAAGTCTTTTGCTGGTCTCGGATGATACTCGTAACGTCGGACTCGGTCGACACCATGCGTTCGTGGCCATATGCAAGGCTCATTTGAGGTGATGCTGGCAACGTCGGTTGTGGCCGACCCTATACAAGTTGAGTCCAAGTGCCGGGTTAATCTCGGTTGATACAATGTAACATCGTCCTGGGCCGATGTTTTGGATGGATGTCTGAATCCAGATACAAGCCTTGATGATGAGGTTATTACAACGTCTGCCAGAGTCGACCTTGTGAGGGACGATATTACTGTCAGTCACTATGAGCCTCTACCACCTCGGTTGTGAGTCAGGCCGAGGTTAGTGTCTCTTAATGGGAAGGTGCACTTTGGGCATATCATTAAGGGTCCTCAAACTGGGAGAGAGAGAGAGACAGAGGCTCTCATGCACAAACCAAGTTTTGCACACTGATTTTTTAAAACCTGACTATCTCATCCTTTAAACCCAATCTCAACATGTGGAAGGCAATATGGCACATGAACACTCCACATAAAATAAAAAAATTGTGTGGATGTTGGCTAATAATTCCATGGCATGAAAGTCTAATCTTTTCAAATAGAAAATCCTCTAACTCTCCCCTACGTGACATGTTGCAAAGAAGCCTGGAACACGTCTTTTTTTTTTATGTATAAAGGTTAGAGATGTATGGACAACAAGCAAATCTTTTGAGGAATGCTTTAAAATGGTTCCCACGGGTGGTGGATCGCGATCCCCCGGTGAGAAAGTCAGCCATAGCTCTAAGCAGCTTGCCTTGATTTTATAGAATACTAACTTGCAGCCCACGTATTGCAGGGTCATAAAAAGATAGTTTCTGAAATTCATACTATGAAGGAGAATATAGTTAAAGTATGTTGAAAAAATATTTAACATACTAGAATGATATTTTGATGGTAGATAATGTGCGTGAATATCTTAATATTATTTTAATTAAATAAAAATTAGTATTAAACTAATACATACAAATTCTTATGAAAGAGACTCTTATATTTAAAAGTACATAGAAAACAATATAAAATAACCCTAAAACATTCCACATGAACTCATTAAGTAGATTACAAAATCCTATATTTTTTTCATGAAATAATGAAATTTTATTCAGTAGAAGAAATAATAGCCCTCTCTAGGTCGCATACAAGAGGATGAAATCACTTAATACAAGAGGGGATAATTAAATGAGACCTCGAAGCATCTAGTCTAATTGCTAGCTTAATATTAGTGGGGATTTCTTCTAGATTGAATCTTAATATGTAACACTAAACATATTATACAATATATATCACGTTATAAATTTATACAAAATATTATTTAACTAATCTAATAAGCACAACATATTAGCATAGAGCGTGAAAGGGTTATATATATACTAGAAAAATATTGAAATGATGGTTTGAACATACCCCATTTAGGCGTCTATTCATGAACCTTCTAATACATGAACCAACTAAATGCATGTATTGACCAAATATATATGTGTCAATGTTAATTTAGATAATATAAAATTCATAAATGGTGGTGTGTACATGTGTCATCGTGTGGGCCAACAAATTTTGGTGGAGAAATGGTAAAATTATTCTTTGAGTGATTCCCGTAATGGCTTTGAAACTAAAATCTAAATACAAAACATAATTATAAATCGCTACATCAACTTTCAAATCGTGAAATAGACCAATCTTTTCCTTAATAATAACTAAAATATATTTGAAACTCTAAAAATAATGAATTGAATATAACAGACAAAGCTGATATACAACACTAAAAATTTCAATACCTATCTAAAACACTCTCCTGATGTGAAGCATTGAAAAATCTCTTTTAGAGAATGTATAGACCTAAACCAAGTGTCATTTTCTCTCGTCACTTTAATTTCTGTGTTTTAATTTCTGTGTTTACAAACATATATTTTTTAATAAGATATATTATATTTCCTTTAATCATCAATATTATGTGCACATATTTTATGTATGAGAAAGCGTTGTATAACAGTCACCCATATTTGAATAAACTTTAATTCTCTACATTCTCGTGGACGACGACCGATAATAATATAGGTTATTGTTCCTAAAAATGGAAATTTCCTACTAGAAGGAGATTTTTTTTTACATAAAATGGATTCCTAAACAAATAAACAAAACAAAAAATACCAAAATCTCAACCATGAAGTATTCTGATCTCAAGCAGGTGGTTGGGGGGGGGGGGAAGGTTTATTATTGTGCCTCTTCAGCTTGTTTGCGTGAAGATATCATGCAAGATAATGGTAGATTTTTTATATATTTATTGTGATGTATAACAAATTTCTCAAAGAAACCATTTAATTTTTAGTTTAGTGGAATTAAACGTCACTATTGGATTTCCTTCTCAAAGAAAATACAGTGAAGACTATTTTTTTTATTCTTTCTTTTGGGGGGGTGGGGGTAAAAATAATTAATATCCTTTGACACAGAACAATGTGTAAATTTAGCATATGTCTTAACAAGTTTAGATCATAATTATATATATATATATATAGATGTGGAACTTGAAGGGAAGAAGTGAAATACTATTTTTTTTTGTAGCATATCATGAAGTGTCCGCGTTAGCTTATGCGCACCTCGACTGATTTTCATTCGCGGTTCGTGGCTTCCGCTAGCAAAACATTATTTTGACAATGCCAAAAATCGAACTGGGGAGTAAATTCAATCCACTCCGAACACTGTCCCATTGGCAACCTTATATTATTGGAACTAGAGGTTTGGTTAAATGAAATACTATTAAAAAATTAAAGTGGCTTTTGGAGGAAGGTCCTCACAATTCTCAAAGTGTATAAAAATAGGATACTCTACATAATTTTATAAATTTAGTCCCTGTATTAAAAAAACACCATAAAAATGGTACCGCTAGCGCTGACAACAAAAATAACTTTCTAACTCTAAAGGAACTACACAAATAAATATTATTGTATTAGAGGGACTAGATTTATAAACTTGAAAAATATTATTACAAAAATTCAAATATATAATTCTCTAAAAATTAAAATATGCCAGCTAACAATATCGCCAACCTGATTTTTAGAGATATGGAAGCTTGTGGCATCTGTATCAAGACGGATATAACATCCAATCAGCTCAGTGCAATAGGAGGGAATCAAGGAAGCGCGTGGGTCCCCCCACCAAATGACCATTTAAAGTTTGATGTGGATGGAGCTTTTTCGTTCATAATTTCATAAAGTTGGCTGGATTTTAACAGATTCACGTGCTACTATTTACATCGATTTTCGTAAAATCAAACTGAATTGGTCAAAATTGTTATCAGTCTTCGCGATTAGAAAAGTGAACTTCGAATGTGATAATAAAAAACTGATCCACGAGGGTTGAAAGAGTTTGAAGCTCTCAACAACTAGTTTGAAGACAAGAATACCTGAAGAGAAAAAAAAATGGTTGACACCCCACACGACACTGTACAGCTCTCTACTGAAGAGGAAGAAGCGTTCATACAGAGTAACAAGAAGAAGAAAAATGACCACGTGGAAACCATGGACACACATAAAGAAATATGCACCCCTAATAAGGCTGAAGAACAACACGACGATGAAAACCTGTCCAGCGAGACAGCTGGACCCAAGGCAGACGAAGACAGTAGACCTAGCCAAAAAACATCATATCGCGATGCTGTGATCAGGAGGGATAACAAGGATGTTTTCTTTGAAGACTCCAAACTATACTGGTCGGGCGAGGAAAGTACGGTAACGAGCACAACTAATGAAGATCAGGGTTTTGACCTCAACTCCAATCCCAAAGTGGATAACCCTCTTAAACCAGAAATTATCATCCCTCCTAGACATCTCGAGAAACTGCAAAGCAAGTGGAAAGACATTATCATTGTGAGGCTGTTAGGGAGAGTCATTGGATACAGAACTCTCATGAACAAGATCCCAACTTTGTGGAACCTCCAAGGTGACTATGAAGTCATTGACCTGGAAGCAGGCCACTACCTATTCAAGTTTGACATGAAGTGTGATTACAACCATGTTCTTACCAATGGGCCATGGATTATCAATAATCACTATCTTACTGTGAGAAAATGGGAACCATTATTCAACCCAAAAAAAGCATCGGAAACTCATACCACGATGTGGGTGAGACTGCCTTGCCTCTCCCTAGAATTCTTCCATGAGAAGGTTCTCCATGACATTGGCAAGCTTATTGGTGAGCCCATAAAAACTGATACCAACTCAGCTCAAACACACAGGGGCAAGTTTGCTAGGATTTGTGTTGTGGTTGACATTTCAAAGCCCCTCATACCAAAGTACCTCATCAATGGGGTGGAATACGATATAGAAACATGAGTTTCTCCCGTCCCTCTGCTTTAAATGTGGCATGATAGTACATAGGCAAGATTTATGTACTTCAGTTACTTCTCCGGTGAACATTCCGGCCAACGCACCAGAAAACGATCAAGAGGGAAGGATGAACGGCTCAAACTGTAACTTCCCAACGACTAGTACCTCGAACAAACTCAAGGACCCTAGCAGGGACAATCACTCTGACAACGTCTCCAACTTTGGTCCTTGGATGATGGTGCAATGCAGAAACAGTAAACCTCCTGCCAGACCCAGCAACTTTGGGAGCACGCAGCCCATGGGGTCCTTTCCGAATCAGAGATCGTCCAATCGATTTAATGTACTTAATGAGAAAAGAAATGCTGATAACACATCGACAGCTAATGGAGTGAGTGGTCAGATGAGCCGTACGAGGTTTAATGAAAGGAACAAAAAGACTGCAGTCGCTACAGAAAATGGAAGGGACTGGGGCGACCTAGTGGACAGCGCGATGGCCAATCGCAATAAAAGATACCGTGATGTGGGTAATATCCAATAGGTCAACACAAATGAATTGATGGGGATAGATATAACAGTTAACGTTAATGACCCAAATACTAGACACATCACTAACACTGCTTTCAACTCGGAAGTTGGGCTGACTGCGCAGGTTGCAGCCAAGGAGACGTCAACCTTAAAAATTAATAATGCTAACTTAATTACTGACCACTCCTTTACACCTCCTCTTCATAACTCCCAGCCAACTGAATGCGTCCAACATACCATATCCCCTATAAATACGACCATCAATGAGACGTCTTCTTTAAACATTATCCCTCCGGTTAACACCAATAAACCCTCGGTTGGTACCTCTAATAAGTCGAATGGAAAAAACCAAGATAATAGAAGGACTCCCTTTAGCCATGATAGGAGATACCCAAATGAGACATGTGGTGATGAGAATGGAATAAGAGAAATTTCTGGTGGATACCATAGTGAACGAAGCCGTGGTGGTACAGTCAGCATGGAAATTTGCACAAATGAGGCTGCAAAAGCAACTATGGAAGTATCTCCCACGCGAAGACCGGAAGGTATTGGCGAAGCTCACGTCAACGATATCAACAACATAAACAATACGAATGGTGAAAAACCAACTTCCATGGCCTGAGAAGGAGAGACTCCCGATACCATCGAACATTTACTCCATGAAGATGCTGGTATGGAACGTTAGGGGGGCGAGCAAACCCCTCTTTAAACCCACACTCATTGAACAAAACAACATGTACACGCCTGAGGTGCTGATCATCTTGGAATCTCAGGTTCCTCTTACTGATATGGGCTCTTTCTTCATTGACCTTGGTTTTAATGAGAAGGAGAACTCTGACCCCATTGGTAGGGTTGGTGGTATTTGGGTTCTATGGAAGGACCCGGCGGTTTCAATCATCCCCATTGCAGTGTCTAGGCAGGCGATACATCTTGTGGTCACAAGAACAAACTATGAAGACTAGCTTCTCACAGCAGTCTACGCTAGTCCGCTCCCCACCCTTAGGAGAAAGTTGTGGGAGAATCTCTAGATCCTTGCTGATCATTCCAATGCCCCGTGGATGATCGCCGAGGACTTCAATGACCACATTGATAGCAAGGAGAAGAAAAGTTTTACTAACAATCACGCTAGTAGGAGTTGCTCCTCCTTTGTGAGAAATCTGGATTACTGTAAGCTGTCGGATATTAGCAGCACGGGACCTAGATTCACCTGGACTAATGGTCGACGGGGTTTTGCCAACTCAATGGTCAGACTCGATAGAGCCATGGCTAATGCTGACTGGAGACTTATGTTCCCGGAGGCGGTTGTGGATAATCTTCCCAGAACTGCTTTTGACCACAGCCCGATGATCATCCATACTGAAGGTAAATTTTCTCCTAAGTACTATAATAAACCTTTTAGACTTCTTGCTAGTTGGTTCGATAGGGCGGACTTTGATGAGCTCGTCAAAGCCAGTTGGAGTTCGCTTCGTAGCATGGACCAGAATATAAATTTTGTCACGCAAAAAGCCATTATATGGAATAAAACGGTATACGGTAATATCTTCCATTGCAAAAAATGCCTCCTTAGTTGTCTAAGGAGGATACAAACCGCTCAAGAAGCCAGTTTTTCCCATAACTTAGACTGTCTTGAGTCTGACCTTAGAAACGACTATAATTTTACTCTTCGTGCAAAGGAGATGCTATGGAAACAAAAATCGAGAGTCCAATGGCTTGTGGAAGGTGATAAAAACACTAAATTCTTCCATACCTCCACCATTATTAGGAGAAGAAGAAATAAAATTGATAGGCTTAATATTGATGGTGAGTGGACGGACGAGGCTACTACTATCATTAACCACATAAATGAGTATTTTACTAACCTCTTCTCGGCCCCCAATCCCATCATTAGTATTTACGAGTTTGATCAGTCCCTTATCCCTAAAGTGAGTAGGGATGACACCCGTAGACTTAACTCGGAGGTGAGCATTAGTGAAGTTAAAAGAGCCTTGTTTAGTATGATTCCTCTTAAAGCTACCGGTCCGGATGGTTTCCAACCTTTGTTCTACCAAACCTTCTGGAACACGATTGCCCCTAATCTTGATGCTATGATAAAAATGAACTTCGAGGTGGGAGTTGTTCCGGAACATTTGAATCTAAGCCACATTACCCTTATTCCCAAAGTAGATAACCCGGAGACTATTTGTCAATTTAGACCCATCACCCTTTACAATGTCACCTACAAAATTCTCGCTAAAGTTATTGTCAATATAATCCTCCCAATCCTCATGAAAGTTATTAGCCCATACCAAGCTAGTTTCCTCCCGAGTAGACAAACCACAGACAACATCATCATCACCCAAGAAATACTCCACACACTCCAGAACACAAACAGGAAGGCGGGGGGGGGGGGGGGGGGGTATCTTCAAAATTGATCTGGAGAAGGCTTATGATAAAATCAGCTGGGAGTTCCTGGAGAAAGTCCTCACCGCCTTCGATTTTAATGCAAATTTGATCAAGCTTATCATGAGTTGTGTTACTACCACTAGTACCGCTATATTGTGGAATGGAGCCCCTACCCCAATTCAAGCCCTCTAGGGGGGTCCGGTAGGGAGACCCCCTTCTCCGTACCTTTTTGTCTTATGCATGGAATACCTCTCCTGCGCCATTTCCAGGAAGGTGGATAGCAAAGACTGGAGGGGTCTTAAAGTGTCCCCTGGGGACCCATTATCTCCCACCTATTCTTTGCTAATGATCTGATTCTCTTTACCAAAGAAACTAGCTCTGCTTGTTACACGGTCATGGAGATGCTCAAGATTTTTTGTCGATTATCTGGCCAGACGATAAACTTTGATAAGTCAAAAATCTTTGTCTCTCCCAACATCCCCAAAAAAGAGGCCCTGAATCTCGCCCACATATGCTCTATGACCCTTACGAACGATCTTGGGAAGTACCTGGGTATGCCGCTACTTAATGGGCGTGTGAGAAAAGGCCATTTCTCAGAAATCCAGGACAAGATTAAAAGAAGGCATGCGGGATGGAAGACCAGCCTCCTTTCCGTGGCCGGGAGAGCTACGCTCATCCAATCCACTACCACCGCTATCCCGAGTTACAACATGCAGACGATCCCCTTCCCGGCCAGCGTATGCAAAGAAATTGACAAGATCAATCATAACTTCCTATGGGGAGACAATGGAGAAAAGAACAAGGTACACCTTGTTAACTGGGAGACTGTGTGCCGACCAAAATGGCAGGGTGGTCTTGGAATTAGAAAAGACGCTCTAAATAACTTGGCGTCGATGGCCAAGCTTGGGTGGAGACTCAGTAACGAGGATAATTCCCTTTGGGCTAGTGTCGTGAGGAAAAAATATATAAAGAGCCCAAATCCGAGATCCTGGACCAAAAAAAATAGGGCGTCCCACATTTGGAGGGGAATTTTCAAGATTAAACCAATCCTTCAAAAAAACATTAAGTGGAACATTGGCAATGGGAAAAGAACTAACATCTTCAAGGACTGGTGGTGTGGTGCTGATCTCATCAGACCTAAAATCAACGATGGTGTTATGGTCGATAGAAATGTGGAGGTGCTTCTGGACCATCAGGGCCATTGGGACCATAATGCCATAAATCGTTGGATCAACCCTTCGGATTCTAAGGCTGTCATTATCACGGACTTACCTAGAGTTAAGGCGCGAGAGGACAGACCGACTTGGTCCCATACCCCTAATGGTAAATTCTCTATCAAGTCCTGTTACACTCAGCTTATTGGAAGAGACCTGAATATTCCCAGAAACGTCAGTTGGAAAAAGTTATGGAGTAAGAAATTACCTCAAAAGTTAAAAACTTTCATCTGGACTATATTCCACGGCAAGCTTCTCACAAATCACCATCGTTTGGTCCGGAAGATGACTAGCGAGGACAGCTGTGACATATGCGGCAGTAGAGAGGATATGGAACACGTGTTCAGGGAATGCCCCATTGCTAGAAACACTTGGGACATCATGGAGAATTGGGCTATTCCCATGGGTGATAATACTGACTGTTTCGACGATTGGTTCCAAAAACTTGCGTTGGGAAATACTTGCGATATCCTATTTATCACTACTGTATGGCACCTATGGAAAGCTAAAAATATTTGTATCTTCGAGACTAAAGATACTAAGCCCATTATGATTGCCAAGTTGAGTGTTGGATATGCTCGTGAGATCTCCGGCGCTTACACCAAACCTGTTGAGCATAGGGTGCCGAATAATAATACTCTGATTAATTGGAAGTTTCCTTGTGCAGGTATGCTGAAAATCAATACTGATGGTGGGATGGATATCAACACCAAAGCGGGCACCTTTGGAGGAATTGTGCGGGACTGGAGAGGCGAATGGATGACTGGTTTCTTCAGAAAAATCATATGTGCGGAACCGTTAAGAGCTGAGTTCGAAGGAATTTTCTATGGGATGCTTACCGCTAAAGACAGGGGCTGGAGCAGATTCAATCTGGAATCTGATTACAAAATTTGCGAAGGATATGATCAATGAGGGAGACTGGATTAATCAGCCACACTCTACTATCATTTTGGACTGTAGAGATATGAAGACGGACATGAATGCCGATTTGATCTTCATACCGAGAGAAGCTAATCAATGTGCCGATTGGCTTGCCAAATATGCTCAATCCCGTGCAGTTGATTTCCATACACTGGAGGACCTACCTGATCGTCTTCGACAAATTATCGATGAGGAGAAGAACAGGAACCACACTGAAGCCTCTAACTCGAGCTAATAGCTCGACCGATCGATTATGTACCCTACTGTTGGCATCTTGCCTTGTTGTTGCTTTTGCTGTTTATTTGTGCGTACCACTTATGTCTGTATTAACTCTTTATTTTAGTTAATTAAATTTCCCTTTCACCAAAAAAAAAAAAAAAAAAAACTGATCCACCTATTGTACGAGGAACAACACGGTTCCCTACGAGATTGTCTGTATAATGGAGATCATATCTGATTGGGACGTTACATGTAATTAGGTTTCTAGAAATGACAATTCTATAGACCACTTGATTTGATCTCACCGAACTGGTTTTACATGGAGGGTAACAATGGATCGTGTTGCGTAAGTTTTGTGTCGGATTTAGTCGGATATTAGAGTTTAAATCACTTATATTCAAACTTAATAATTTGAGTTATTGTATTTAACGGATCCATCCATTAAATGTTTCTATTCGTAAGACTTTACTCAAATTCACTAAAAAAATCAGGTAAGTCATGTCAAATTCACTAAAGAAATCATGTGATTTGTTTGTTTTCCTATGACATTTTTGTTCGCATGAAGATTTCATGCAAGATATTGGTAGATTTTTTATATATTTATTGTGATGTATAACAAATTTCTCAAAGAAACCATTTAATTTTAGTTTAGTGAAATTAAACGTTACTATTGAATTTCCTTTTTTAGAGAATGAATATACATTATAGACTATTTTTTTTATTCTTTATTTCTTTTTGGGAAGGTGGTGACAAATGAAAAGGCTCATGAATATTAAGAGAAGGAGTCAACGTTAGGGGTGTGCATAAACTCGAATGGACCGAATGAACCGAAATAACCGAACCAAACCGAACTTACATCTGCGGATTTTTATGAATGCAATCTAAAATTATAAAGGATTGAATAATTCGGTCCGATCTCGGTCATATATATATATATATATATATATATATATATATATATATATATATATATATATATATATTTATTTAAATTTAATAGCTTACACAAGTTTACCCACTTTAACCAACCCTAATTTCTTCCCTCTTTTTTACTCTCTACGACCATCATTTCCCTCATTCTCATCAAACCCAAGAGTCCCCAAACCAATTCATATCATCTCTCTTGCTGCTCACCGGTTGTATGGGAACAAGTGGGCTATGATAGCAAAGCTTTTCCCGAGTAGAACATGCAATGCAGTGAAGAACCATTGGCATGTTGTGATGGCAAGGAAGTATAGAAAACGATCTAGTGCTTATAGGAGGATAAAGCAAATGGGTCAACAACAACAACATTCTGTTGCTAGTAATTACAGAAGATGTAAGGAGGATCCCAACTTTCTCTTTAAAACAGCAGTGATTGAGGATGATGGTTATGGATAAGATGCTTCTTCATCATTACTACTTGAGGAGAAGCTATCTCAAGCACCAATAATGCTCCTCCTTATATGCAAAGAGGTACTTTTAATTTTTAGTTACCGAAGTCTATTTGTTTTACCAAAAAGTGTCAATAATGGTGAAAATAGTTTGATTTGGGTATTAGTTTCAAACTACTAAACAAATTGTTAAAAGGTAGACAAATTTGTATTGTCTTTAGAAACTTAAATAACATAAAAAACAGTATGAAACCACCAGAATTAGTTTTCTGAAAAATAGTTTGATCAAAAAAATTTCTGAAAAATGAAAAGATAAAGTGGTAGGACGCCATTGCAACAATGTAAAAAATTGTCCACCTTAATATTTATAAAAAACTGTCAAATAACCCCCACATAAAAACATTTACACATTTGACCAATAATTAAAACATATAGTCATCCACCTCTCCCCAACCCTATATATTCACATTTATTATCAAGAGTAAGAGTGTTCGCGGTCCGGTCCGGTCCGATTTTGTGGTGTTTTTAGGACCAGACCGCATTAATTGATCCTAAAAAATTATGGATCGAGACCGGACCGAAATAATCGATTTCGGTCCTATTCGGTTTTCAAGCGGTCCGTGTTCGATTTCGGTCCTATTCGGTCTATACCCATATAAAACAACACATTTTTTTAAAAAACAACATTGCACTTTAAAAAAAACATCACTTAAAAAAAACAGATCTTACAAGAAGTTTTTTTTTTAACATCTAAAACATTTTTTTTAACATCTAAAACAATCAGATGGTCTTGTGAACATATCTCAACCAAACAAACAGATGCTCTAAAACTTCTGGCTAATTTTACCACTAATTGCGGCCAATTTTAGGATTCTTCACAAATTAAAAAAAAAAATCAGTTCATCCTGTTGAACAAAACATCAGCAATAAACAAATAAATACCCACAAAAATCAACAAACATGTCTACAACTTAGACTCAGATCAACACAAAAATCAACAAAAAAGTTGGTCATGTTGAACAAACAAATAAATAAACAAGATCAAATAAACAAACAGTGGATGAACATCAAACAATCTAACCTCACAATAGTTGGTCTTAATGAACCTTAGACTCAGATCCACATAAAAATCAAATCAGTAGCTTGTTTCGGCCGTAGTGGGAGGGTGAATTTACTACCGGAAGTGGAAGTGGAAGTGGGAGGTCGGTATTCCAGTCGTAGCTGCGCTACTGGTTCGTAGAGAGAAGAGAAAATGCCTTTTTGATTTTGAACTTAGGGCTTGGCTTGTACAATTTACTTGTTTTGTTTTTGGTTGGGTTTAGCGTGTTGCGTGCGTGCGTGGGAAGAATTGTGAAATTATATATATATATATATATATATATATATATATATATATAATGAAAGCGGTCCGGTCCGGTCCAAAATCGATTTTTACGATCTAAGACCGAGACCGCCCGAATTATGCGGTCCTGTATATTTTTCGACCGAATTAAAATCGAATTAAAAAAAAATCCGCAAAAGTGTATTCGGTTCGGTTCGATTTTTTGGGTCCATTCGGTCTATTCGGGTTCATGCACACCCCTAATCAAGATTGAATGAGTGTAAACATTTTAATGTTATAGCAGCTGTTGATGTAAAAAACTAGATTGCTCTAATTATTCAATCACAGATAAATAAATAAGACAGAGATTTTTAAAGTGGTTCGGCTAGGAATAAAGCCTACGTCCACTGTTATGTTATTGTTGAATGTTTGCAGAATTCTTGATTACAAGTTCTCTCAAGAAATTTTGGTCCCCCCTGAATGAGGATGATACAAGGTATTTATAGCCTTGAGGCTGTACATGAAAGGTTCGATACATTAAATGACATACATGTGAAATGGTAATACATTTAATGCAGCGTGCGTGCCAAGAATATAAGCATTCAATGAATATCTGAACTGTTGATTATCTGGCAATTAATGATACGACCGAGATGCAGCTCGGACCGCCTTAGCTGTTAGCTGATCAGGAGTTCCTCGGAGCATTAGAGTACCTCGGTGCGCTAGAGTTCCTCGGTGTGCAAGACTTCCTCGGTGTGCTAGAGTTCCTCGGTGTATTCTCGTTGCTCGGAAATAAGCATGGTTGGTCGGAAAATGATCTTCCTCGCTGCTATTGTGCCACGTAGATTGACACGTGTCTTCGTATTATTCGTCCACATCAGCATATTAATTTTGGTATCAACAGAAGCCCCCAATGTTTCATATTTCGAACTTTGAGGAGTATGGAACATTCTTTCTCGGTATATGGCAATATTAAATGTCCTTCCTGGGTTTCAGGAACATTGTATTCAAATTTCCTTCTTATTTCGCAGTTTCCGCCTTTTTTATAAGCGTTTCGATCTTCGTGCAATTTTTGTCCTTTTAGCCGCCGGAAGTTCAGTAGTTTCTTTTTGGTAATCATTTCTTTCGCCACTTCCCAATGCAAAGTATTTAAACTTCTTTGGTAACCATACCGTTGTCTATGTTTTCCATTTTCTGCATTCAAGCTTTCTATTCTCTTCTTCTCTCTTGTGCGTTCATCCTTGTTTCCGTTCGTTGCCAACATACCTCCTTTCTTTCTGTAAGATATTCTTCCTTTCTTCTGTATCTCTTTTATTCAATATGGTTTATATTGTGGAGTCTGTTGAGAAATTCCGTTCTGATTTTTCCATTCCTTCGTGGGTAACTCTAGAGATTCTTTCTGAGCCTTTAGATTACTTTCGATTGGCTGAAGGACATTGGTTCCCCAGTCTTTTTGTTGCTGAATGTGGTTTTTCCTTTCCACCAAACCCATTATGTCTTGAGTTTTGTCAATATTTTGATCTTGTTCCTGCAAAAATAGCCCCCAATTCATGGAGAATAATTAACGGGGTGCACAAATTAAATCTAACTCATGGGACTCGTATTGGGATCCCTGAAATTATGTTTTGTTATAAATGGGCTATTCTAGATAATATTTATTATTTAAAAACTAGGTATCTGAATAGGGCTCTTGTAGTTAATCTCCCTGACTCAAATAGAGATTATTTTGAGCATGGGTTGATCATAAAAAATTGGCAACATGCGCCTTTAGCTGGGGATGAAGCGTACAACGGTCCCAGATGCCCCCCATATGGCAATGGGATAGGTTTATTTTTCATTTTATTTTACTTATAAAATTATGCTTTCATCATGTTTGATAAAATGTATGACCGATATTTCATTATGTATTTATTTGCAGTTGATAGCAAAAGAAAAACTCCAAAGGAATCAGAAGTGAATATTAAACATCTGAAACTTATCTGGGGTTTGCATAAGAACATTGCAGACGAACACATCAGATCTGCTTCATATTTGCTACAGTATAAGAGTTACATAACCTCTTATACTGCTTGCCCTATTGAACCAGCTTCAACACCAGAAGGTTCATCTTCAGATTCTCATATCCCCTTATCTCAGAGAATGGGCAAGAAAAGATCTCCTCCTGCTCTATTTGATGAAATTTCCTCTGCTGTTGGAGCCAAGAAAGGCAAAATTGATGTCCCAGAAGGGACTAAAAAAGTAGATGCTGGGTCCTCCAAAGCTGCCGAGAAGCCCCCAGTGGCCCCGAGCAAGAAAAATGCTCCTGCAGATGTAATTACAATCTCCCCGACCAAGACCTCTCTGGTTGAAGGTTCTGACAGCCCGTTGAAGAGATTGAGGAAATCATCCTTGGTTACTCCGGCTGAAACTGCCTCTTCTTTACCTGCTAGTGGTACTGATGTTCCAAACATCATTCTTCCAAGCTCTGCAATGAGCTCGGTCGTACCCGAGGTCCATGGTCTTGATGAAAGAATTCCTAGGGATATGCTGACATCCCTAGCTGCTCGTCACCTTGCTTCAGTAAGTTTCTTATACTTCTGGTTTTTCTTTCTTTCTATAAAATCTTGCATTTTGTATTGACTTTGCTATTTCTCTCGTCTTTCAGCTGGTGAATTTTTCAATAATATTGTGAAGAAGGATGAATCTATCAAAGCTTCAAGCTCCTCGTCAGGCGTAGAGGACGCTCTGCTGGGTTTGACCCAGTCTTTAAAGGAATCTCGTCAACAGTATGTTAACGAAAAAACTGTTTGGGAGAAGAAATTAGCTGTGGCTGAAGCTGAGAAGGTAAAAATGGCTGAAACCTCCAAGAATTTAGAGGAGAAAGTAAAAGGTTTGGAGGTTAAACATCAGGAATCTGATGATAAGTTGAAAAAGGCAGAGGAAGAGTTATCTACTTTGCGAGATATTAAGGTCAAAAAAGAGGAATTGGAGGTGAAGCACTCCTCGGAGAAGTTGAGGAGAAAGATCGCAATCAAGAAACATTTCAGTGCTGGTTGGGAGAAAGGATGGGAGAGAGGGATAGCTGCAATGACATCTCAAGTCCAATATGGGAAGTTAAAATACTTCCACGATGGCTGGGTAGCTGCTCTGCAAGAGCTGAAAGTTCAAGACGATTCTGAGCTATTCCAACAACATCTCCCTGGTCCTCCTCCACCAATTATGGAAGAAGAAGAAGATGAGCCTGCCTCAGATGAATCTTCTATAGCTACGGGTGACCCAATCTCTGCTTCTCAACCCTCTATCAACGAGGACGTTTCTTCCATGCCTCCTCCTCCCAAGAAGATTCCTGCTGATCAAACCGTTGTTACCACCGAGCAACCGAGCTCCTCATCCCAGCCTCCCGAGAAAGTCTTGGGGGACAAGGAAAAGGTGTGGAGTTGTTCGGTATCATTTCTATATTTCCTTACTTGTAATCGAACAATGTAACTTTTTGATGATCTAATAAAATACATCTTCGTTTCTCTTCTTTGTTGATACTCTGTCTGCTCTTATTTATTAATTCCTGCTTCCTCTTCTTTATTAGTTTTTGGCCAGAATGGAATTGATATCTGCTCCTGATACTGAATTGATGCGACAATGCAATGGATATTATAAAGCTGGTCATACAGACCTAAGTGTATCAGAGATTGTCGACATCCTTGGTCACGGTGCCTCAGAACAAGCAGTTGAGGCTTACCGGTATCTGAAGGATTTGCTTGATAGATCTGTGGCCAATAATGTGGCGTATTACGAACTGATCGAGGAACTTCATGGTTCCATAGAGGATCTTCAAAATCAACACAATGAAACAATGGCCTCGTTGCACGAGGATTATGAAAATAGATACCAGCAACTCTCTTCTGAAACAGGCCATAAGAAGATCATTGCTGGATACGATATTAGGGAAAGGACCTTAAAAGGTGAAGTTGAAGCTTGCAGGCAGATTGTCGAGATCCTGGAACAGGAAAATAACAATTTACAGAAGAAGTTGGCTCAATATGAATCTGCAGCATCATCTTCCACTGCTCTAGTGCCCGTTACTGATGAAGGTTTCTCTTTCTTAGAGGTCGAAAATGCCAAATTAAGGCAAGAACTGGATGATTTAAGAAGGTCTGCAGTTTCTGGGACTGCTCGTGGACGAGGAAGAGGTTCTCGGGGGCGAGGAAGAGCTGCTCAAAATGTTGCCGAGGAGCAAAACTCTCCAGTCGCTTCTCGGAGCCGATCAAGAGTTGTTAGTCGCAATGTTGAAGAGGCTCGTACCCAATCTACTTTGGAAACTCAAGCATTCCAGTTAAACGTCAAAGATCGGGCCCTATCAGAAATGTCCAAGAAGAATCTATCCTTGGAAGATCAACTTACAGCGACGAAATCTGCTCTGCATAATAAGGATCTTTTTGCCAAAAGCCTTCATGAACAATTGGATAGATTAAATTTCCAATTCCATAAACAGCCAAGGGAATTCTGGATGGCAGGATACAATGAAGCCCTTGTTCACCTGGATGCTCGTATTGAACATGCCAACAATGAAGGTTACAAGCAAGGATGGTTGAATGCACTGGGTGTGTTAAAATTGGAGCAAGGGCATTTTTTATGGGATTATCATGCTCCATCATTATTAGACCTGCCTGTACCACCTTTCAAATTGGACATGGCATGGATCCCTGCTCGGTCCATTCCTCGTAGCTTGATTTCAAAGTACCTTGGCGATTATAGCCTTCATTCTCAGGTTGAATTGTCTCGTCCTGAGCATCTCTTGGATACACCTTCTGTGATGAATGTCAGAATGCTCAGGGATGTTAATTTCATTAATTCTCCTCTTTGTCTAGAGGATCCTCCTGCTGGCGAGGAGCCTGTTTCAAAAAATAAAGGAAAGAAACCAATAGAATAGGTTTTCAATGTAACAGTTAGTACATTTATGTAACTTGTAATTTATTCTAGATTAATGAAAAGACTTTCATTTTCTGTTTGCCAATTTTACTATTGTCTTATGCTTGCATAACAGTATTGTATGGTTCATCGACCAAAAAAGTTACAAGTATTTGCTCGATCACTTAATAATAAAGTAATGAGTATAAATTGTTCAAACTGTTTCCAACCAATCAATGTGGATAAATAATATTTGTCGACCAATTTCAGTTGATGGGTTTTTATCCCCGACCAGCCATACTTGGTTCAATTTCAAATAAAAATTTTATTGACCAACTAAGGTCAATAATTTGTCCTCGTCGACCAACTACATTTAGTGAGTCTTTATCCCCGACCAACTATACTTGGTGTATTTTTGAATATTTTGCTCTTCAAAGAACTTTTTGTAATAATATTACCTTTCGACCAACATAAGTTGTGATGTAAGAATATATTTTTATCTTACCAACCGTAGTTGATCATGCTGGTGTACACCTTTTAACCAAAGGAATATTTTTTGGCTCCTTAGAGCTTTTGGCTATTTATAGCTGTCCTCCTAACCAAAGGAGGTTGGCTCCTTAGAGCACTTTTGGCTACTTATAGCACTTTGTGGCTCCTTAGAGCACTTTTTGGCTCCTTAAAGCTGTTTTGGCTCCTTAGAGCATTTTTGGCTCCTTAGAGCACTTTTGGCTCCTTAGAGCACTTTTTGGCTCCTTAGAGCTGTCCTCCTAACCAAAGGAGGTTGGCTCCTTAGAGCACTTTTGGCTACTTATAGCACTTTTTGGCTCCTTAGAGCACTTTTGGCTACTTATAGCACTTTTTGGCTCCTTAGAGCACTTTTTGGCGTCAAGCAGCGTAGTGTACAACACTAGTATTCCCCGAAAAACTTTCAACAAAAAAAAAAATAATATGGTGAACCATCCTCGTTTTATTCATAATGAAGGAAATGCTTTACATTTTACATCACTGATAATACTTGCGCAGGTGTTCAGCATTCCATGCGTTCTTAAATTCCTCTCCTTCTAGAGTTGCTATTCTGTAAGTTCCTGGTCGAACAACCTCTGTAACTCGGTAAGGTCCATGCCAGTTTGCTTCCAGTTTATTCTGCTTCTGAATGACCTTCTTTAGCACATAGTCCCCCTCTTTTAGATCACATTTCTTCACCCTTTTGTTGTAAAACAGAGCTGTTCGTTGTTGATAAGCAGCATTCCTAATGGCTGCCTCTTCTCTGACTTCTTCGAGCATATCCAAATCCAGTCTTCTCATCAAATCACTGATCGGAGAATTAAAATTTAACACCCTGTGTGTTGGTAGGCCCAACTCGGCAGGTATCACAGCCTCACTTCCAAATGCTAGCATGTATGGTGATTCTCCAGTTGCTGCTCGGGGAGTTGTTCGGTAAGCCCACAAAACTGACTGTAGCTCATTAATCCAATTTGCTTTGGCCTCACTTAGCCTCTTCTTCAATCCATTTAATAATGTTCTGTTTGTCACCTCAGTCTGTCCATTGCTTTGGGGATGGCCTGGTGCTGAATGAAACTTCAAAATGTTCGACTGATGACAGTAAGCTGCAAATTCTTCATTATCGAATTGTGTTCCATGGTCTGTGATAAAATCATGTGGGAGACCATATCGACAAATGATATTCTTCCAAATGAACTGATATACCTTCTCGTACGTCATATCAATTAGTGGTTCAGCCTCTACCCACTTAGTAAAATAATCCACTGCAACGACGAGGTACTTGAATCTTCCTCGGGTGGTCGGCAGTGGTCCAACCAAATCAATTCCCCACATGGCAAATGGCCAAGGGGAAGTTATTGGTGTTAGCAATGCTTGTGGCGTTCGTTGGATGGAGGAAAAACGTTGGCACTTGTCACACTTCTTAGCATATGCTATACAATCAGCCCTCATCGTCGGCCAATAATATCCTTGTGTCATCACCCTTTGCAGAAGAGTCCGACCTGCTACATGAGCTCCACATGATCCTTCATGGATTTCTTCAATCAAATTTTTGACTTCTGATGGATGCACACACCTCTGCAAACCTGCCATAATTCCTCGTCTATACAAAACACCATTAGTTAGTACATACCGAGCAACTTTATACTTCAGCTTTTTGGCAGTGAGCTTATCCTCCGGTAGCACTCCTTCAATGTATGCCCTGATAGAATCCATCCAAGATGGTCCTAAATCAAGGGTAATAATTTTCACCATCAGGTCTTCTTCTATGCTCCGACTTTCCAGTACTTCAATTGGTATTGTCCTTCGCATCTCGGTGCGCGTAGCTGATGCTAATCGGGCCAATGCATCTGCTCTAGCATTCTCCATCCTTGGTATTCTCACCAATTGAATGGCCTCAAAGTCTGCCAATAATTCCATCACCTTTGCATGGTACTTCATCATTAATTCCCCTTTAACTGCATATATTCCCATCATTTGATTCACAATTAATTAAGAATCACTGTAAACAATTACTTACCGTGCTTCCATAACTTTCACCAAATGAAAACCTGCTATCATAGCCTCATATTCAGCCTCATTATTGGAAGCTTTGAATTGGAATCTCAAGGCATACTCCATGTCAATATCATCTGGGGTGTTTAAAACAATCCCAGCTCCACAACCAGCTGTGCAAGATGATCCATCTACATATAATCTCCATGTAGGTAACTCGTCTTCAAATTTCTTATCTGTTAGAGTTCCTCGGTAAAATATCATCTGTTTTCTTTCATCATCCCCGGGTATCCTTCGTTCCTCGTCGGTCATTTGTTCGCGCCCTTTTACCAACCGGAGTTGGTCTGGGTTTGAATATGATGATTTTTCTACATCCACAAGTCCTTTTACCAACCTTGGTTGGTCTGGATCTGTGCCTGTTGATCCTGTATCGTCCACAGGTAGGTCAGCAAGTACCTTTTGTTCCTTAGGGGTATCAGGGTATGTGAATTCCGCTATAAAATTTGCTACAGCTTGCCCCTTTAATGATGATCTAGGTTCGTACACAATATCATATTCACCGAGCTCTATTGCCCAGTACATCAATCTTCCTGATGTTTCTGGCTTGTGAAGGGCTTGTCTTAATGGCATGTCGGTATACACTATGATGGTATGGGCCTGGAAGTATGGCCTCATTCTTCTACTTGCTTCAATTAATGCCAGTGCCAATTTTTCTAACTTTGGGTATCTGATTTCTGCACCTCGGAAGGCCTTGCTTGTGTAATAAATTGGCTTCTGGACTCCATTCTCCATTCTGATCAACGCTGAGCTAACTGCATTTTCTGATACTGCCAAATACAAATACACCTTCTCTCCAGTTATTGGCCTAGACAACAACGGTGGGGCTCCTAAATACTTCTTCAAATCTTGAAAGGCCTTCTCACATTCATCAGTCCACTCAAAACTTTTTCGCAGTGTTTTGAAGAACGGGAGGCATTTATCAGTTGCTCGGGATACAAATCTGTTGAGCGCTGCAACTCGTCCGGTAAGACTCTGTACTTCTTTCCTCGTCGTTGGGGATCGCAGCCCTAAAAGAGCTTTGATCTTTTCTGTATTTGCCTCAATACCTCGTTGATTGACGATGTATCCGAGGAACATTCCTTCTCGTACTCCAAAGGTACACTTCGTCGGGTTGAGCTTCATTTGGTATTTGTCCAGTTGATCAAAGGTTTGGCCTAAGTCAACTAGATGATCAGTAGCTTTCTTGCTTTTGGTGAGCATGTCGTCGACATAGACTTCCATATTGCAGCTGATTTGTTCGGCAAAAACCTTGTTCATCAGCCGCTGGTACGTTGCACCTGCATTTTTTAGACCAAAAGGCATAACATTATAACAGTAAGTTCCCCTTGGGGTGATAAAAGAAGTACTTTCCCTGTCTTCGGGCTTCATTTTGATCTGATTGTAGCCAGAATATGCATCCATAAAGCTGAGTAGCTCATGTCCCGAGGTAGCATCCACTAGTTGATCAATTCTGGGCAATGGAAAATGATCTTTTGGGCATGCCTTGTTGAGATCAGTGAAATCAACACACATTCTCCATTTGTTGTTCTTCTTCTTTACCATCACCACATTTGCCAACCAATCTGGATATTTCACATCTTCAATGAATTGGGCTTTCTGGAGTTTCTCGACCTCCTCTTGTATGGCTTGGTTCTTCTCGGGACTAAACACTCTTCTTCTTTGCTTCACAGGCTTGATCTTCTTATTCACGTTGAGCTCATGACATAAGAAGTTTGGATCTATTCCTGGCATGTCTTCATGACTCCAAGCAAAAGTATTCTTCCTGCTTCTCAAGAAAGTTATCAACTCCTATTTTATTGAAACATCCAACGACGATCCTATCTGAGTTACTCGTTCAGGATGCTCGTCGTCCAGGATAACAGTTTCTGTAGATTCCACTACCTGTCCTTTTACAAGTTGAGATTCATCCCTAGGGTCAAGAGTTTCAATTTCTGTACCCTCCTCCACTTGGTAAGTAGTAGTCTTTTTCCTTGACTCTTCAAGTTCCTCTTGCTCGACAGACGAATAATAGCATTCCCGAGCTACTTTTTGATCACCTTTCATGATTCCAACTCCAAAATTCGTTGGGAATTTCAAACACTGATGTATTGTAGATGGAACTGCCTCGAACTTCTTCAATCCGACTCTTCCCATGATGATGTTGTAGGCTGACTGCACATTCTTATCCATCACAAAGAAGCGTATTCTTTCGGTTCGACAGGCAGGCCAAGTTCCAATGAGTATATCCAACTTGATCGTCCCAAGTGGAAAAACTTTCTCGCCAGCAAAACCCAGAAGGGGTCTGTGATAAGGTTCCAATTGAGATAATTTTAAATTCAAGCTATCAAAGCATGAATAGTACATGATGTCTGCCGAACTACCATTGTCTACTAATACCCTTGAAATGACCACATCCTTCATCCTCATTTTGATCACCAAAGGATCATCATGAGGGTAAAGAACACCTGCCAGGTCGTTTTTTGAAAAACCAATCACTAGCTTCTCTTTATTTACCTTCCTCGGACGATCATCCTCGGCCAGGTTTATTCGCTGAATGTATGAACAAGCTTGAGCCTCTCCGAGGTAAGCTTTTCTTTCTGCAGTAAGATCTCCTCCTCCTGCATCTCCTCCTGTAATAACATTACAATCAAATGACCCAAAACGTATGGAAAATACCTCTCGTTCAGGCTTCCTTGGCTTCTTGGGAAGATCAGGGTCATCATCTAGGTCATCTTCATGATCCCTCTTCTTTTTCTCCTCTGCACGACGAGGAGATCTAGATCTCTCTCTTGTTCTGTCGTCATTCTTCCTTTCACCTCGGCGATCTACATACTTTGACAACTTTCCTCTTCGGATGAGTGTTTCAATCTCGTTCTGAAGGGCTATGCAATTTTTTGTCATATGGCCATGATCTTTGTGAAACTCGCAATATTTGGCCTTATTCCTCAGATCGGGATTTGTCTTCAGTTTCTCTGGCCACTTGATTTCCTCGCTATTCCTGATTTCTTCCAACACATGATTAATACCCATTTTCAATGGAGTATAATTATCATACTTTTTTAGGACTTCCAAGGCCATCCTGTTATTCCTGGAATGCTTGTCACCACCATTACCTTTCTGATCTTTTTTCTTAGACTTGTCGACCTCCACCTTGATTTCTTTATCCATATTCTTCTTCGCAGTCATAGCCTCCTCGGCATTCATGATTTTGGCCGCTTTAGCCATTAACTCCGACATAGTTTTAGGTGGATCTTTGGCCAAAGTATAGTACAGCTTATTAGGCAGCAAACCACTCATCAAAGCAGTGATCGCTGTCCTTTCTTCATAGTCTATGACTTCCAACTTCTCGTTATTAAAACGAGTTATGTAATCTCTAGTACTTTCACCTGATTTTTGTCTAACACTTAACAAGTGTGCTACTCGTTTTATCGTCTTCGCCCCAAAGCAAAAATTGCCAATGAACAACTCGGCTAATTGAATAAAAGTTGAAATCTTACCCCGAGGAAGATTGTTATACCATATTTGTGCAGATCCGGTAAGAGTTCCCGAGAATGCCCTACACCTCATCTCGTCGGGTACGGCATAGATGTCAGCAGCAGCTTGGTATTGTTCTATATGAATTACAGGATCTGTCTTTCCGTCGTACTTAGGGGTCACTACTGGTGCTTTGAATTTCGATGGTGTAGGAAAATCCACAATGGCTTGCACAAAGGGTGTCCCTCGAACAAAAGTTCTCTGTAAGGGATTCCTCGCCTTAGCCATTTCTCCCAATCTATCCTTTAACCGTTGAATAGAATCTTTCCATGCTTCATTTCCTTCTTCAGGCCGCTTAGTCTGAGCAATTGATTGCCCTGACGTAGCTTCCTGAGATTTATCTCGACGAGTAACTGGTCGTGATTGTGCTGATCCTTCTCTCAAACCTGATGGTGGCCGAAAACTTCTTGATGGAGCTCTAGGTGGACTCATATTCCTCCTTGGTCCTAATCGACTGAAAGGAGACGCCCTGATTAATCTTTCCAAAGTTCTAGTTCTCTCCGGAGAGAGAGATATAGGTTGATTTGTATCCGTAGCCCGTATCGATGAAGTTCGCCCAGGTTGATAAGAATAATCATTAGACTCTTCATTGCGATATGACCCAGTACGTCTGGATTGTGATTGCCCATGATCACTCCGTTGTCCTGAATAGGTAGGTGCACCGCCTTGAAGAGTTTGAATGAGTTGCCTCATAGATTCTTGCATGGCGGTTTGTCCTTGAGCCAGATTTGTCATGATTCCAGCCAGATCTGAAGCTCCAGATGGATTTGGAGGATTTCCAGCATTTCCAGCATTTCGATTACTGGATTCTGGATTATCTGCCATTGATGATGAATGATTTTTTGCGAAAAACGATAGTAACAGTCGTTTCTCACAGACGGCGCCAATTTGTTGATGTAAAAAACTAGATTGCTCTAATTATTCAATCACAGATAAATAAATAAGACAGAGATTTTTAAAGTGGTTCGGCTAGGAATAAAGCCTACGTCCACTGTTATGTTATTGTTGAATGTTTGCAGAATTCTTGATTACAAGTTCTCTCAAGAAATTCCGGTCCCCCCTGAATGAGGATGATACAAGGTATTTATAGCCTTGAGGCTGTACATGAAAGGTTCGATACATTAAATGACATACATGTGAAATGGTAATACATTTAATGCAGCGTGCGTGCCAAGAATATAAGAATTCAATGAATATCTGAACTGTTGATTATCTGGCAATTAATGATACGACCGAGATGCAGCTCGGACCGCCTTAGCTGTTAGCTGATCAGGAGTTCCTCGGAGCATTAGAGTACCTCAGTGCGCTAGAGTTCCTCGGTGTGCAAGACTTCCTCGGTGTGCTAGAGTTCCTCGGTGTATTCTCGTTGCTCGGAAAGAAGCATGGTTGGTCGGGAAATGATCTTCCTCGCTGCTATTGTGCCACGTAGATTGACACGTGTCTTCGTATTATTCGTCCACATCAGCATATTAATTTTGGTATCAACAGCAGCTTTAAGAACAAATTCAATATTCACGATTGCGTTTTATCATATATGCTTGGGTTGTTTGGGGATTTCAAAAAATTTCAATGATGGGCCGAGATCGAACACGGACAGATTGAAAATCGAATAGGACCGAAATCGATTATTTCGGTGACCGATCAATGCGGTCCGGTCCTGAAAATACCTCAAAATTGAATTGGATCGGATCACGAACACCCCTAGTCGGAAAATATTTTTCTTTATCCCTACTGTTTGAAGTTGAAAGTGTGTTTTGAATTGATTAATTAAGATAACTAATAAAAATAATTAATATCCTTTGACAAGGAACAATGTGACTTGAAGGGAAGAAGTGAAAAACTATTCAAAAATTAAAATATGCCAGCTAACAATATCGCCAACCTGGTTTTTTGTGATATGGAAGCTTGTGGCATCGGTGTCAAGACGGATATAACATCCAATCAGCTCAGTGCAATAGGAGGGAATCAAGGAAGCGCGTGGGTCCCCCCACCAAATGACGATTTAAAATTTAATGTGGATGCAGCTTTTTGTTCATAATCTCATAAAGTTGGCTGGATTTTAACAGATTCACATGCTACCTTTTACATCCATTTTCGTAAAATCAAAATGGCTTGGTCAAAATGGTTATCTGTCTTTGGGATTAAAAAAGTTTACTTCGAATGTGATAATAAAAAACTGACCAACTGTTGTACGAGGAAAACATTATACAAGTGAAACTCTCTCTCTAGTATTTGCTCTGGACCTTTTGAATCTCTTTTTCCAGCATGCATGGTGTACACCCCATCCATTGTGACCCACCCCCACCACCGTCTGCGACCAGTTATTCAAAAGAGGAAGAAGATCTCATCTTGAGAAGTAAAAAGAAACATAAGGATAAACATGATGCAGCTGTGGATATGGAGCTGGAAAATACCAAAGATACTTCGATTACACAAAATAATATGGAGGCCACTGATGGTAATAGGAAGGAAACTAGTTCTGATATGGTCATGGAAGACAATCCTAACGGTCTTGGAACTGATCAAACCACATTTCCCAGAGGCGTTGAAACTGATAAAAACTTTATACCACGTTCTTACAAGGATGTGGTGGGCAAGAAGTTAAACTCGGACATCCTGTTTGATGACACTAATTGCTCATGGTCTGATGATGATATAGAGGAATCCCAGGAGACTAGCTCCCAAGCTATGGACCTTAATTCAAATCATGTTGAAGTCGAGGAGGATCCACTGTGCCCAACTGTATCAATACCAAAAAAACATGTGGAAAAGTTGAGAAGGAAATGGAGTGACAGCATCATAGTGAGTTTGCTTGGTAAAAACATTGGCTATAAGTTACTCAGTACAAGAGTCCCATCTCTGTGGAATTTACAGGGTGACTATGAAGTTGTGGACTTGGAGGAGGGGCACTTTGTTTTCAAATTCATGATGAAAGATGATTACTACAATGTATTGACTGGTGGCCCATGGATAATCAATAACCATTACCTAATAGTCAGAAAGTGGGTTCCAAACTTCAACCCTATTGAGACTAACAATGTCACTACAGCGTTATGGGCAAGATTACCCAGACTCCCCATTGAGTGGTTTGATGAAAGAGCTCTGTTTCAAATAGGTAGTAAACTTGGAAGACCTATAAAGACGGACTTTAACTCGGTATCTTCAACTAGGGGAAAATATGCCAGAATCTGTGTTGAAGTTGATCTCTCAAAACCATTGATTCCATGCTACAAATTGGATGGTCGTAAATATAGAGTGGAATATGAATTTCTACCATACATCTGTTTCAAATATGGAAAAATAGGGCACAAAACTGACTACTGCCCATTGTATGCACCAAACCACACTCCAAATAAGCAACCGAAAAAGTCGCTTGCTACCTCCGTGCAAAGTTATCCGGCCACGAATACTGATAACGGTCACCTTTCCAGTTCTGCTAGTGGATATATTGACGTCACTGGATGTGATGATGTGGAGAAAAAGCAAAATCATTATGGCCCATGGACACTGGTTCAACGTAATAGGAGGTTTAGTAATGAGAAAGAAAAACAAAATCCAAATGGAACTAGGGACCCACTAGTCAAGACAAATAATAAGTTTGCTGTCCTAAACAGTGATGGAGGTGACAAATCTCAGATGCAGTATGACACACAACTTGGAAAAGGAGCTGTGGCGGCTATAAATTCACAGATAAAGGGACATTTGGCAAGCTATCAAAATACCAATCACGTGAGTAATCAGAAAAGTTGGGACGTAAGGAAAACAAATGGTATAAAAAACGGAGGTTTCAAAGAAGTAGTAGCAAAAAGAAAAAATGGGGAAGTGGATAAATCTAAAGGAACGCACATACAGTGTGACAGAATCCCTGGGAAAATGAACCCAGCTCAGACGGTATCTATAACTATGGGGAATAACGCTAGTGGCAGCTACATACGTCAAAATCAGATTATAGCAAACACTCAAGTGTGCGACGAAGAAAGCATTACGGTGGGGGTCATTACTATTAATGACCCAACAAGTAGAGCTCTAGAATCACAAAGCGTCAACACTCTCTCTGCGAAAAAAAAAATACCTGCAAACCAAATAGACAATGGACCTCCTCTTTCCCCTAGCCTTATTGGGGGACGTTCAAATACAAAACATGACGCTAATCTCGGGAGAAGCCCTAGCCAACTTAGTGGGGAATGTGGAGGAGGCTGTCATCTTTCGAGTGAATTGGAAGATCTCCAGTTTCAAAACCATAGTCAACATAATGGAGCAAACGTGGGAACACGAAGAGAAGATTACAGCAATTGTAGAAGAGAAAGTCAGGAACGTACAACTGCACCAGGAGATTGCCACAAAGTGTAGGTGGACGATTTATGATTTGGAATCTCTCATACAACTCACACCCTCAATGGTTGCGATTATCTGGAATTGTCGAGGAGCCGGAAAAACCCTATTCAAGCCCACCATTGCGGAACTAAATAGAATTTATAACCCGGATGTTGTGGTCATTCTTGAAACGCAGGTCCCCATTGGTAACTTGGCCAACTTCTTTGAAAATATGGGCTTTACAAACAGGGAAGTCTCTGAACCAATTGGTAGATCCGGGGGTATTTGGGTAATCTGGAACCCAAATACTATTGAGTTGGAAACTCTTTCTATTACTAGGCAAGCTATTCACCTGATAGTTACCAAAAATAATTACGAAGACTGGATTTTCTCTGCCAACTATGCAAGTCCACAACCACGTTTACGAAGAATCTTATGGGAGAATCTGTATGACATTTCTGAAAACATCAACCTCCCTTGGCTTGTTACGGGCGATTTCAACGACCACGTGGATGACTCCGAAAAAAGAAGTTTTGGAAAGCAAGCAAAAGACAATAAAAAATCTACCTTCCTGGAAAATATCAATAAATGCAAGCTCACGGACCTGGGATGCTCGGGACCTAAGCTGACATGGACGAATTGCCGCAAGGGTATGGCTAATACCCTCATCAGACTGGACAGGGGGCTTGCGAATGCTGAATGGAATCTTAAATTCCCTGATGCTTGTGTCGAGAACATTCCCCGCACTGCCTCGGATCACTGCTCAATCATGATCAGATTTGAAGGTATGTCACCTAATCATTTAAGACCTAAACCATTTCGATTTCTGGCTTGCTGGTTTGAAAGAAATGACTTTAACGATCTCATTAAAACTAACTGGAAAAATTCTGTTAGCTTAGACACCAATATTAATAACTGGACTGAAAAAACTAAATTTTGGAATAAAAACTGCTTTGGTAATATTTTTAAGAATAAGAAACGCATCCTTAGGAGACTTAGTGGCATACAGAAAGCCCAAGAAAATTGTTATTCTCATAACCTTTCGATCCTCGAAAATAATCTCCGTTATGAGTTTAATACCTTACTTAGTCATGAGGAAAAGTTATGGAGACAAAAATCGAGAATTTTATGGCTTAACGAGGGTGATAGAAATACAAAATTCTTCCACACCTCTACTCTTATTAGACGTAGGACTAACAGTATAAAGAAGCTTCTCATTAATGGGGAGTGGATTGATAATGGTACCACCATATCTAAACATATCAATGAATACTTCGAAAATTTGTTCAAAGCCGAATTTAACTATGATATAAAAAGTCATATGCGTATCCTTGATAATATAAGTCTGTCGGAGGATGACAATCTTTTCCTAACTACCCCACTTTCATTGGGAGAGGTTAGGAAAGCGGTCTTCAGTATGAAAAGACTTAAAGCCCTTGGCCCTGATGGTATACAACCTCTGTTCTACCAACATTTTTGGAAAACCATTGCTATACATCTATTCAACTTTTATCGAAAATGCTTCAGGGATTATTCCTTTCCTATGGATATTAATAACAGTTACATAACACTTATTCCGAAAAAAGATAATCCGGAAAACATAACACAGTTCAGACCTATTACCCTATGTAATGTCTCCTACAAAATTCTTGCAAAAATTATCGTGGACAGACTTAGACCCATTCTGTGTCGTAACATTAGCCCGTTCCAGGCTAGCTTCCTCCCAGGAAGACAAGCCTCGGATAATGTTATTGTCACCCAAGAGATTATTCACACACTTATGAACCTAAAAGGCAAAAAGGGAGGTTTTATTCTGAAAATTGATCTTGAAAAAGCGTATGATAGAATTGATTGGGACTTCCTTGAGGAGGTCCTAAATTGGTTTAACATTGATAAAAAAATTTCGAAACTTATCATGACCTGTGTGAGGACCACCACCACTTCTATCCTCTGGAATGGTTCCCCCCTCCCTAGTTTTAACCCTACGAGGGGTCTCCGCCAGGGAGACCCGTTATCACCCTATCTTTTTGTTATGTGCATGGATTATCTATCCGCTATGATTTCTGAAAAGGTTAAAAGCAAGAAGTGGAAAGGTATTAAGGCGTCTGCTGGGGGTCCTCCCATCTCCCATCTTTTCTTTGCTGACGACCTTATCCTTTTCACGGAAAATAATATCACCTCTTGTAAATCTATCGTTGATACTCTTGAGGAATTTTGCCATATATCTGGCCAAAAAATAAATTACATCAAATCTAAAGTTTTTGCTTCCCCCAATATCTCCAAAGGGGAGGCTTCAAACATTAGTCACTTATTTGGCATGAGCATCACTAATGATTTAGGAATTTATCTTGGAAACAGACTTATTCATGGTAAAATGACAAGTTCACACTTTAAAGACATCATAGAAAAAGTCCAGAAAAGACTGACGGGGTGGAAAGCTAATTTACTCTCTCTTGCGGGTAGGAAAACGCTGATACAGGCTGTGACATCCACCATACCCAATTATAACATGCAAAACATCATTCTACCGGTCAAATTTTGCAATGACATTGATAGACTAAATAGAAACTTTCTCTGGGGTGAGGATAAAGATAAGAAAAAAATCCACCTGATTAATTGGGATAGAGTTTGCACGCCAAAAAGTAATGGAGGACTGGGGCTGAGAAAGAGCCATATTAATAACCATGCCTCTGTCGCTAAACTTGGTTGGAAAATTATGAATAACGATAATTCCATTTGGGCTAAGGTCTTAAGAAACAAATACAAAATCAATCAAAACCCGAGACTTTGGAAGAAAAAAAATGCCTCCTCACACATCTGGAGAAGTATCTTTAAATGTCGTGAGACCATGTCTAGTAATGTCAAATGGAATGTCGGGAATGGGAAAAAATTAATATTCTTAAAGATTGGTGGGTTGGGAACAAAGTTATTAACCCCACAGAACAACTGAGAGACCTAAACAACCTCAATGTTGACACATTGATTGGGGAGAATGGCAAATGGGATGTTACAAAAATTGATAATGCTTTCAACTCGATCACCAAAAATGAAATTATGAATATTCCCCTTCCCCGTACTAACTATCATGGGGATAACCCCTCCTGGTCCTTGAATAAAAATGGAAAGTTCTCCATAACTTCATGTTATAATTATCTTGTTGGGAAACACGAAGAACTCCAAACTTGGGAAATTGGGGAAAAATTGTGGAAACACAATATCCCCACAAAACTCATCACCTTTTTATGGACAATTCTCCATGGAAAGCTCCTCACCAATGAACATCGTATGCATAGAGGACTCACTTCCATTGGAGATTGTCCACGGTGTGGGATATTGGAGGACACCACCCATCTCCTTAAGGAATGCAGGCAGGCTAGGGAGACATGGAGCATTCTCGGTTTCGATCAAGCTATTGACAACAACATCACGGGTAATGTAAATGATTGGATCATCCGGAATATCTGGGGTGATCCCAAAAATGAAAGGTATAAAAGTTTTATTTTTACTTTATGGCACATTTGGAAATCAAGGAACAATCTTATATTTAAGAATATTGATGATTCTCCACAAACAATTGCTCGCTTGACCAGAATTTATGGAAATTTCGTGTTCGAAGCTCAAAATGATAAACGAGCTAAAGTTTGTGGAGATAATTCTGCGTTTCTAACTACTGATCTGATTTCTACTGCAGGCAAGTACATTATACACACAGACGGAGGCTTTGACCATAGAAGTGGGATGGGCTCATTTGGAGGAATAATCAGGAACGACGATGGTGATTGGATTGTGGGATTCACTGGGAAACTCCAAGGCACAGGAAGCCCCTTACGCGCGGAGCTGGAGGGAATTTTTCATGGTCTAAATTTAGCTCTCAAAAGAAAATGGAAGAGAATCTGTCTGAAGAATGACTGCCTTGAAGCCATCAACGCTATCAAACAAGAGAATACCTCCAACCACCCATTGGCCAATATCATTGAAGACTGCAAGACACTTGCTAAAGATCTTAAGGTCAACATCGTGCATATCCCAAGAGCAAGCAACTTCATGGCGGACTGTATGGTGAAGGTTGCTAGAGAGGCGGACAGTGTGTACAAGGAGTACGACGTTGCACCAGAAGAACTGATGAAGCTGGTGGACGCTGAGATGGAAGAAGAAGGATTCTCCTTTGTTTAGCTGTTTCTGTGCTGTTTTCTGTTCCTGTTTTCACCAAAAAAAAAAAACTGTTGTACGAGGAACAACACGGTTCCCTGCGAGATTGTCTGTATGATGGAGATCACATCTGATTGGGACGTTACATGTAATTGGGTTTCTAGAAAGAGTAGTGCTAGACTACCCGGTCCTTACTACACACTAAGTATCCCTTTGCTGAGTTAGACAATATTACCATCTGAAACACCCTTCCAAACATCCTCTATTATAACTTAGAAGAGTAAACATTGCCACATCATTAAAAAACACACTCCAAATTATGTAAAAACACACTATAAATTTATTTATTTTCAAAATATATTTTTCAAATTAAAAAAAAAATGATTAAATTAAAAAAAAATATTTTTAGCTGATTTTTTTATGTTTCACCTGAAATGCTTAAATACCACACAAAAAAATTCAACTCAAAAATAATTTTGGCGAATTTCCAATTAGGTCCCTTGGTAATAATTTTTAAACATTTAAGGACAATTTACAATTAGGTCAATTTGTTACGCCACTAGCGTGGACTTTTACAATAAGAGAATTATTTGACCTAAGTGTTTAAAATTTGTCAAAATTCCTTTAGTGTTTAAAATTTGTTAGTGAGGGACCTAAGAGCACTTTCCCCAATAATTTTGTACTATTTAAAAAAAAATTGGTCCGCGTCAGCGATATGTATAGTCGGTTCCACAATTTATACACACTGTTGGCGGGGACCGTTTTTTCTAAAATAATAAAAATATTATTTTTGAGTTTAGTTTTTTTGTGTTGTATTTAAAAAAAATGGTCCGCGCCAGCAGTATGTATAAGTGATCTGACAACTATGCATACCATACCGCTGATGTGGACCATTTCTTTTAAAAAATAAAAAATTATTTTTGAGTAGAGTTTTTTGTGTGGTATTTAAAAAAAATAATAATACCAGGCGACACAGATTTGCGATACGGAGTGATGCGAAACAGTGACGTGTCGCATCGGTATTGATTATTGCCTTATGAATGTGGATCTGCGCCAGCGGCAGTAGCCAATACCGGTGCGACATGTCACTGTATCGCATCAAATGTGTCGCAAATTTGTGTCGGTATAGAATTACTCTTAAAAAACATTATTTCTGTCGGCGATATGTAAAGGCGATCCGACAAATTGTACATACCACTGAGTTAACATAGTAAAAAATTATTTTTGAGTTAAATTTTTTTGTATAGTATTTAAACATTTTAAGGTGAAACATAAAAAATCAACTAAAAATAATTTTTTTCAAATTAATTAACTACTTTATTTTTTAATTTAAATATATATTTTGAAAAAAAATAATTTTATGGTGTAATAAAATGGAGGAGCGTGTGTTCTTAATGATGTGGCACATGCCACGTCATTAAGTTTGGGTTTTAAGTCAAGGCACCCGGTCGCTCTAGTGCTGCTCAACTTAGAAATAAAAGTTAAAAAAAAATTGTTTTAATTAAATTATTTTTTTCAAAGTTAGAAGAATTATTTTTTAAAAAATAAAAGTTAAAACCTCCAATAGAACTTAGTTTAATATAAATATATATATTTTTTTTACATTTTTAAACATTTTTTAGAAATAAAAAAATTGCTTTAAATATTGTAAAAATAATATTAAGATTAAAAATAAGGGGTGTCACTGGCGCGGACCTTTAAAACTAAGTGAATATTGCGTAAGTGGGTGTTTGGGGTAAATGAATGATCGTGTTTGGTTCGTGTTTGTTTAAAAAAAAGATCGTGTTCATGTTTGTCACTTTTAACCAAACACGAACACGATCCTAATAAAAGTGGCAAGATACAACATGAAATATTAATTTTTTTACCTGACACGAACTCGAACAAAATAAAATTAACACAACATGGAACGACACGCCTTAAAATATTATTTTTACATATAATGAACACAACTCATTCCAAACTGACATGGCACGATATGAAATATCATTTTTTATGAAACATAAATATAATCCAGATAAAACGCGACATGACATAACATAACACGAAATATTAAAGTAAAAATACTAGAATAAATATTTTGGGGGTGCCGCTGACGCGGACCTTTAAAAATATGAAAATATTGGGTAAATGGGTGTTTGAGGGACTAAATGAATTAAAAATAATTGAGTTTAAAAATAAGGGGTGCCGCTGGCGCGGACCTTTAAAAATTAGATAATATTAGGTAAATGGGTGTTTGAGGGACCAAATGAGTTAAAAATAATTAAGTTTAAAAATAAAAGGGTGTTGATGACGCGACCCTTTAAAAATAAAAGAATAATGGGTAAATGAGTGTTTGAGAGACTAAATGAATTAAAAATAATTTTGAAAAAATAAGGGGGGCCGTTGGCGCAGACCTGTAAAAATTAGAGAAATTGGATAAATGAGTGTTTGAGAAACTAACTAAATTAAAATAAATAATAAATAAAAAAAACTAATGACTATTGGGTTTGCTAGTGCTGTCCCTAACATGTTTTTATTTTTTTTTATGTCCGACTAATGTCATTATAAACTGAAAAAATCAACAAAAAACTAATAAAACAAATATTTGGGTTTGATAGTGCTGTCCACCTCAGCAATTGGTACTAGATATGTGCTAAGGGCCGGGCCGTATATCATTATTCTTCTAGAAATGGTGAAAAGTCTGTACTAGGGGTGTTTGTGGTCCGATTCAGTTCGATTTTGAAGTATTTTTAATATCGGGCCGCATTGATAGGTCCTAAAAAATTATGGACCGACACCGGATCGAAATAATCGGTTTCGGTCCTATTCAATTTTCAAGCGGTTCGGGATCGGACTCGGTCCTATTCGATCCATAACCAATTAATGTATAAAACAACTAATATAAAAAATAGCACATTTTTCATAAAAACACCGCCTTTTGAATTAAAAAAAACAGCTAGTTTTATATGAAAAAACAGTAAAAAAATAGAGCATTCTATAAAAACAACACGTTTTTTATATAAAAAACAACACCTTAAATTTAACAATACCCATAAAAACAGTTAATAATACCTATAAAAAAAATTTAAAAAAAAAAAAAGCAAAACCACTAAGCCCCTCCATGGCACTTAACACTGATCTGAAATTAAATTTGGAAAAAAAACTTAAACTTGAACACCTAAACTTGAAACTTAAACTTTTTGTAAATTACAATATAACCCCAATTTGAGTAATTTACTTTTGATCCCTAAATTTCTAGAAATTATCGAGTGAAACAATAATTAATTTCTACTAGTTATCATGAATAACTACATCAGATAGACAGGAAGCAAAATAATGATTTGGGTACCTTTCATAATCAACATATATAACTACAATCACGAATTGATACTTCTTCAAAATAGGCCAAAACATGAATCAAATTAAAATTCAAAACAAGTTCACAAAACATTCCTTAACAAAACACTGATAATAACCCAGATATATTGCATAAGAAACAGGTACAAAAGTCAAATGGGTGTCTCCCATATCATATACCATTAACATTTGATTCAAAGACAAAGAAGAGATAATAATAATAATAATGATTCGGGTATTTCATAATCAACCAATGCAACTACAATCAAGCAGTAATATTTCATAAAAACTGGTCCAAACGCAGGTAACTTGATGCAAAAATGGTGGTTTAATAACAAACCTGATGAAAACTCGCTTATGAGGTAAGCTGATGTCAAAATGGTTGTTTGTTGTTGACGATGAAAACTCGCTTATGAGGTAAAAATGGTTGTTTTGTTGATGATGACAGCCGTAGAGATGTGTTAACTTAGGGTTGGTTGTTTATTGATGGTGACGGCCTTTGAAAAATGGTTGCTGTTGGGAATGGTTGCTATTGAAAAATGGTTGCTGTTGAGAATCTCAACTTGAGATGTTAAATCGTAGAGAGAGAGAGAGATACGAGGAGACTTTAGGGTTGTAAGCTTGATGACGGCCATAGAGTAGAGAGAGAAAGAAGAAGAGGAGATTTTAGGTTTGGGTTGTTTAAGTGTGTAAGAGGGCGTGCGTGTGTGTATAATGTGGGTAAAAAAATTTTTGAATATATATATATATATATATATAAAAAATAAAAGCGGTCCGGTGCGGTCCAGACCCGCTTTTTAAGACCTAAGACCGAGACCGGACCGAAAAATGCGGTCCTTCATATTTTTAGACCTAATTAAAATCGAATTAAAAAAAACCCTCAAAAGTTGGTCCGGTCCGGTTTTTTCGGTCTGTTCGGTCCATTCGGGTTCGTGCACACCCCTAGTCTGGACATATCATGCAAGATCTCTCTCTCTCACTGAAACGCTTATACCACCATGCATGGTGTCTATGCTAACCATGTTGACCCCCTCCCCCCACCGTCCTTTACCTGCTACTCAAAAGAGGAAGAAGACATTCTTTTGAGAAGTAAAAAGAAACTTATGGACAATCATGATGCATCTGTGGATATGGGGTTGGAGAATTGTGAAGATTCTATGATTACTCAAAATATTATTGAGGCTACTGATTGTAATGGGGATGGATCTAGTGCTGATATGATCATGGACGAAAGCCTTGCAACAGAACAAATCATAGTCCCCAGCTGCGATGAAAATGATAAAATCAAAAAAACACTTTCTTATAAGGATGTGGTGGGTAAGAAACTACACTCGAATATTCTTTTTTATGACACTAATTGCTCGTGGTCTGATGATGATATGAAGGCCTCGCATGAGAGTAACTATCACTCCATGGACCTCAACTCAAATCCTGTTGACGAGGAAGATGATCCACTGTGCCCAATCGTATCTATACCAAAAAAACATGTGGAAAAATTGAGAAAGAAATGGAGTGACAACGTCATCATGAGTCTGCTTTGTAAGAACATTGGCTACAAGCTACTTAGTGCAAGAGTTCCCTCCCTGTGGAACTTAGAGGGTGACTACGAGGTCGTAGACTTGGAGGAGGGGCATTTCGTATTCAAATTTATGATGAAAGAGGATTACTACAATGTCTTGACTGGAGGCCCATGGATAATCCACAACCATTATCTAATAGTTAGAAAATGGGTGCCAAACTATAACCCTCTTGAGTCTAACCATGTCACTACAGCTTTATGGGCAAGACTACCCAGACTTCCTATTGAATGGTTCGATGAAAGAGCACTGTTTCAAATAGGTAGTAAACTAGGGAGACCAATCAAGACGGATTTTAACTCTGTATCATCAACTAGGGGAAAATATGCCAGAATATGTGTTGAAGTTGATCTTGTAAAACCATTGATCCTATGTTACAAATTGGATGGTCATAAAAATAGAGTGGAATATGAATTCCTACCATATATCTGCTTCAAATGTGGAAAAATTAGGCACAAAATAGAGTACTGCCCACTTCATGCACCAAATCACTCACTAAATAAATCACCGAAAAAACCTCCTGCTACCATCGTGGAAAATAATCCGGCTAGGGCTGCTGATAACGGTCAACTCTCCAGCTCTACTAGTGGAAATAATGACATTAATATTTTTGCTGACGTGGAAAACGCAATAGGAGAAATAGTAATGAGAAGGTAAAAATAAATCTAAATGGAACTAAGGATCTCTTAGCCAGGACAAATAATAGTACGCCATCCTAAACAGTGATGGAGGTGACAAGAGTCAAATACATCATGACACACATTATGGTAAAGGAGCATCGGCGGCTACTAGCTCACAGATGAAGGGACAAATGGCAAGTTTTCAAAATGTTAGCCACGTGAACAATCAGAAAAGTAGGGAATTAAGAAAAACCAACGACGTAAAAAGTGGAGGATACAAAGAATCAGTAGCAAAGGAAAAATGGGGACGTGGAAAAATCTGTAGGGTTTTACCTTGCGTGTGATAGACCCATTGAAAAAATAACCCTCCTCAGACGGTACATTGGAATATGGGAAAAAGTTCAGGTGTCATCTCCACATGTCAAAACCCGGACACAGCTAATTATTTGATAAGTGGGGAAGATAGCATTACTGTGGGGGTCATTGCTATTAATGGCCTAACAAGCCGATGTATAGAGCCACAAAACGTCAATATTAACTCTACAAAGAACTGTGAGAATTACCCCCAGGAGAAATACACTTCTGAAAGGATACCTGCTAACCAAATCGATAATGGACCTCCCATTTCCTCTAGCCTTGTTAGGGGACGTTCAAATCCAAAACATGACTCTAAACTCGGGAGAATTATTAACCAACTTAGTGGGGAATGTAAAGGAGGCTATCATCTTTCGAGTGATTTGGAAGATCTCCGAAGCCAAGATCATAGTCAGCACACTGGAGCAGACGTGGGAACACGAAGAGACAATCACAACAATTGTGGAAGAAAAAGTCAGGAACCTATTACTGCACCAGGAATTTGCTAAGAGGTGTATGTGGACGATCTAGGATTTGGAATTTCTTATCCAACTCACACCCTTAATGGTTGAGATTATCTGGAATTGTCGATGGGCGGGAAAACCCCTATTCAAACCCACCATTGCTGAACTGAAAAGAATTTATAAACAGGATGTTGTGGTTATACTTTAAACTCATATCCCTATTGGTAATTTGGTTAACTTTTTCGACAACATGGGTTTTACTAAGAGGGAGGTCTCTGAACCAATTGGTAGGTCCGGGGGTATTTGGGTAATCTGGAACCCTAATTCTATTAAGTTGGAAACCCTCTCTATTACTAGACAAGGTATCCATCTCATGGTTACCAAAACTAATTACGAAGATTGGATTTTTTCTGCCATTTATCCAAGCCCACAACCACGACTACGCAGAATTTAATGGGATAATCTGTATGATATTTCTGAAAACATTAACCTCCCTTGGCTGGTTGCGGGTGGTTTCAAAGACCATGTGGACGAGTCTGAAAAAGAAGTTTTGGTAAGCAGACAAAATACAGTAAAAAATCTACCTTCCTTGAAAATATCAACAAATGCAAGCTTACAGACCTGGGATGCTCGGGGCCAAAGCTGACCTGGACGAATTGCCGACAGGGCATGGCTAATACCCTCATCAGACTGGACAGAGGGATTGCGAATGCAGAGTGGAACCTTAAATTCCCTGAAGCTTGTGTTGAGAACATCCCCCGCACAGCCTTTGACCACTGCCCTATCATGATCAGATTTGAAGGTATGACTTCTAACCGTTTCATTCCTAGGCCATTTAGATTTTTGGCGTGCTGGTTTGAGAGATATGACTTTAATGATCTCATTAATATTAACTGGGATAATTCTATTAGCCTTGATACTAATATTCATATCTGTACGAAAAATACAAAAATTTGGAATAATAACATCTTTGGTAATATTTTTAAAAATAAGAAACGCATTCTTAGAAGACTTAGTGGCATCCGGAAAGCCCAAGAAATATGTTATTCACATAACCTTTTTATTCTTGAAAATAATCTCCGTTATGAGTTTAACACCTTACTTAGACACGAAGAAAAATTATGGAAACAAAAGTCAAGGATTTCATGGCTTAACGAGGGTGATAGAAATACCAAATTCTCCCATACCTCCACTCTTATTAGACGTAGGAGAAATAGTATAAAGAAACTTATCATTAATGGGGAGTGGACTGATAATGGTACTATCATCTCTAAACATATCAATGAATATTTTAAAAATGTGTTCAAAGCTGAATTTAATTATGACATCAGAAGTCAGATGCGTAATCTTGAAACTATAAGTCTCTTGGATGATGACAATTTGTTCCTAACTACCCCACTTACATTGGGAGAGGTTAGGTAAGAGGTCTTTAGTATGAAAGGACTTAAAGCTCCTGGCCCGGATGGAATACAACCGTTTTTTTATCAACAATTTTGGAAAACCATTGCTACAAATATTTTCACTTTTTGCCAAAAATGTTTTAGGGAGTATTCCTTTCCTAAAGATATCAATAATAGTTACATAACGCTTATTTCGAAAAATGATAATCCGGAGAACATAGCTCAATTCAGACCTATAACTTTATGCAATGTCTCTTACAAAATTCTTGCTAAAATTATTGTAGACAGACTTAGACCCATCCTGTATCGTAACATTAGCCCCCACCAGGCAAGATTCCTTCCTGGAAGACAAGCCTCGGACAATGTCATTGTCACCTAAGAGATTATTCACACACTTATGAATTTAAAAGGTAAAAAGGTGGGGGGGGGGTTATTCTGAAAATTGATCTTGAAAAAGCTTACGATAGAGTTGACTGGGACTTTCTTGAGGGGGTCCTAAATTGGTTTAATATTGATAAAGATTTTTCCAACCTCATCATGAGTTGTGTGAGAAACACCACCACCTCTATTCTCTGGAATGGTACCCCCTAGTTTTAACCTTATTAGAGGTCTCCGCTAGGGAGATCCATTATCTCCATATCCTTTTGTTATGTACATGGATTATCTATCCGCTATGATTTCGAAAAAAGTCAAATGCAAGAAGTGGAAAGGTATTAGGGCGTCCGCTGCGGGACCACCCATCACCCACCTCTTCTTTGCGGACGATATTATCCTTTTCATGGAGAATGATATCATCTCTTGTGACTCTATCATTGATACTCTTGAGGAATTTTGCCATATCTCTGGTCAAAAAATAAATTACGCTAACTCTAAAGTGTTTGCTTCCCCCAATATCCCCAAAAGGGAGGACTCGAATGCTAGCCACTTATTTGGTATGACCATTACCAATGACTTAGGCGCGTACCTTGGTAATAGACTCATACATGGCAGAATGAAAAGCTCCCACTTTAAAGACATCATTGAAAAAGTACAAAAAAGACTAACGGGGTGTAAATCTAACCTTCTCTCTCTCGCAGGTAGGAAAACTCTTATACAGGCTGTGACATCCACCATGCCTAATTATAACATGCAAAACGTCATACTCCCGGTTAAAATTTGCAATGAGATTGATAGAATGAACATAAATTTTCTCTGGGGGGGAGGATAACGAGAAGAAAAAAAATCCACCTGATTAGCTGGGATAAAGTTTGCAATCAAAAAATTAATGGAGGACTGGGTCTGAGGAAGAGTCAAATTAATAACCAAGCCTCTGTTGCTAAACTTGGTTGGAAACCTGTGAATAACGATAATTCCATTTGGGCTAAGGTTTTAAGAAATAAATATAAAATCAATCAAAACCCTAGACTGTGGAAAAAAAGAAATGCCTCTTCACACATTTGGAGAAGTATCATTAAATGTCGTGAAACCCTGTCCAATAATGTCAAATGGAATGTCGGTAATGGTAAAAACATCAACATTCTTAAAGATTGGTGGGTTGGGAACAAAGTCATCAATCCCGCTGAACAACCGAGAGACTTAGACAACCTCAATGTTGACACGCTGATTGGGGAGAATTGGAATTGGGATGTTATTACTATTGATAATTCTTTCAATTCGGCCACCAAAAATGATATTAAGAATATCCCCCTTCCCCGTACTTGCTCTCACGAGGATAATCCCTCTTGGTCCTTGAGTAAAAATGGTAAATTCACCATAAGTTCATGCTATAAATACCTTGTGGAGAAACATGAAGAATACCAAAATTGGGAGAATTGGAGAAAATTATGGAAACTAAATATCCCACCAAAATTCACCACCTTTTTATGGACCATTCTCCATGGAAAGCTCCTCACCAATGAACATCGACTACATAGAGGACTCACATCTTATGGAGACTGCCCACGGTGTGGATTACTGGAGGACACCATCCATCTTCTAAAGGAATGCAGGCATGCTAGGGAGATATGGAGCACACTCGGTTTCGATCAATCTCTTGACATCAATTTCAGAGGTAATGTAAATGATTGGATCATCCTAAATATTTGGGGTGATTCCAAAAATGAAACGTATAAAAGTTTTACTTTTACTTTATGACACATTTGGAAATCGAGAAACAACCTCATTTTTAAGAATATTGATGATTCTCCGCAAACAGTTGCCCGTTTGATTACGAATTATGCAAATTACGTGTTTGAAGCCCAAAATAATAAACGAGCAAAAATTTGTGGAGAAAACACTGCTTTACTATTTATTGATCCGACTTCTAATGCAGGCAAGTACATCATCCACACTGACGGTGGTTTTGACCATGAAAGTGGCATCGGCTCGTTTGGAGGAGTTACTAGGAATGAAGATGGTGATTGGATTGTGGGATTTACTGGGAAACTCCAAGGCACCGCAAGTCCCCTTCGCATGGAACTAGAAGGGATTTTTCATGGATTAAATTTAGCTCTCAAAAAGAAATGGAAGAGAATCTGCCTGAAAAATGACTGTCTTGAAGCCATCAATCTTATCAAACAGGAGAATACTCTCAACCACCAATTGGCCAATATCATTGAAGACCGCAGGATCCTTGTTAAAGACCTCAAGGTGAACATCGTGCATATTCCAAGAGCAAGAAACTTCATGGCGGAAAGTATGGTGAAAGTTGCGAGAGAGGCGGAAAGTTTGTATAAGGAATACGACGTTTCCCCTAAAGAACTACTTCGGATGGTGGATGATGATATGGAGGAAGAAGGATTTTCTTTCGTTTAAGTGTTTCTGTTGTCTCTTTTCTATTTCCTATTTTCACCCCAAAAAAATAGCCCACTAGATTTGATCTCACCGAACTGGTTTTACACCGATGGATAGGGGTGTTCGTGGTCCGATTCGATCCGATTTTAGGGTATTTTTAAGATTGGGTCGTATTAATTGGTCCTAAAAAATTATGGACCGAGACTGAATCGGAATAATTGATTTCAGTCTTATTCGGTTTCAAGTGGTCCGTGTTCGGTCTCGGTCCTATTCGGTTCAATCCATATAAAATATCACATTTTTTTTTATTGAAAACAGAAAAATTCTTTAAAGGTTCTTTAAAGGGAACAATTCTTTAAAGGTTTTAACAATAAAAGTTCATATTTGTGCACAATTATTTAAAGGTTAAACTAACATTTTCTAATGTTGAAAAAAATTAACAGGGCAAAAGTTCTTTAAAGGTTAAAAAAATAACGGGGCAAAAGTTCTTTAAATATATATTCTTATTAGGAGGATAACCTGAGAAGTGACCAAATCTATTGCAAAATGATGCTCAAACACAAAAATGCTCTAACATGTATGGATGGAAATAAATAAATAAGGGTACAAGGCCATTACCTTTGCTATTCGTGGATATGGAGGAGAGGAGGAGAATGAGATTATGGTCCTGTTTGTAGAGTGATAGAGGGGAAATAAATTGTTGGGAACTTGGGTTAGACAGTGTGTCTATTGTTGGGTAACTTGGGTTAGAGTGTGTGGTGTTATCTTAATTTAAGTTAACCCTTAAGTTAAAATGAGTTGAGGTTGAGAGGCGTGTGTATGTTGAAATGAAGCCAGCGTGTGTGTGTTGTGTGGCCAGTGTGTGTGTGTGTGTGTGTTGAGTTAAGTAGTGTGCATGTGTATTATATATATATATATAATTAAAGCGGTCCGGTCCAGTCCAAAACCGTTTTTTTATCCAAGATCGAAACCGACCCGAACAATGCGGTCCTATAAATTTTTAGACCGAATTAAAAAAAATGCAAAAGCGTATTCGGTTTGGTTCGGTTCGATTTTTTCGGTCCATTTGGGTTCGTGCACACCCCTAGCGATGGTAACAATGGATCGTGCTGCGTAAGTTTTGTGTCGGATTTAATCAGATATTAGTGTTTAAATCACTTCTAATCAAACTTAATAATTTAAGTTATCGTATTTAGCGGATCCATCCATTAAATGTTCGTATTTGGTAAGATTTTACTCAAAATCACTAAAAAATCATGTAAGTAGTGTCAAATTCACTAAAAAATCATGTGATTTGTCTGTTTTCCTTATGAGAAACTTGTTGATTAATCTGAATAATTCTATAGTGACGCAGGATCCAAGCACAATTTGATAGACACAATGACATATCACACATCCGTATAAGTTCGTGTTCGGACTACATTGATATGGGGTCTTTTTGAAACTCAGACACGAGCCAATTTAAATGCAATACGTCAATTTATCTATCGAATTGTATCCAAATTCCTTTTCATTGTAGAACTAATTTAATCAATTATCATTGTAATCCTTGGTTTTGTCTTTTTTGTGTTAATAAATAAATAAAATAAGATAAGTGGGTAATTTAGTACCAGAAAATAGTCGATCAGAGTTTTATATATTATTATTATTATTATTATTTTAAATAAAAATAAATTACATTTTTTCACTTGTATGATGTCTTTTGAACACTTTTGAAATTGCGTCAGATAAGTTTTACTGAAAAAAAAAATATCAAAAGGACAAATATATTTACAGTATGTTTATAAAGATTACATATGTTAAAGATTGAAGTCTCTAATATATGTAAAGAAAAATTTATCAACTGATGCTTTGAGAATGGACACAAGGACTTACACCTTTATAAATGTTTATGTGTTTTATCAAATTAAAATATATGATATCAATTAAAAAAAAATTTGCTTTAATTCCATCTCCAAAAATTTGTAAGGTTCCAATCCCATGTATTTTTAAAATTGTAATAAGTCTCATAACCATTCAAAATCGTTCATAACTGCTTTGTAATCTATCCTTCATTTCTGCAAAGAATGACACTTATCCCATATTTGTTACAATAGTACTGTAAGAGCAAGCTTTATAATTGCTCACATCTATTTTAGTTTTACTTATCCCGTCATACCCCACTTTACCATTATGTACATTCGCAAGACTACAAGTGAAGACGAGTTAGTGACCAAATGTAACAAATGAAGATTGATCATTAGTACATTTATTGGAGAAGGTATATGAGGTTATTTCTATGTAATCTTTTCATTCAGTTTATTTTTTTGAAAGAGTGTGAAAATTTAAATTACTTTTTCAACTTTATTTTTTTTAAATTTCACAAAGTTATTAGAATGGCACTGGATGTCATTCGAACGAGATTGATTTCTGACTTTTGGTAGGCTTTGGAATCTCGTTGGATCAGTCGTTTGATGTGTGTTCTAACGATAAAGGGTACTTCATTCGAATGAGATGAACATTTGCTCGAACGAGTACACGAAAAATTATGTTTAACCAACCCAAGTGCGGGTCAAAGGGTGTAGTAAAATGATGAAAAGTTATAAGGAGAAAGCATTGGGGAAGGCCAAAAGTTCTAAAGAAAGAAAATGTAGTGGATGAAGTTTAGTTGGCCAGTCAGATGATAAAAAGAAATTGTCCATTGCTAAATACTCGGTAATGTGACACCCCGCCCAATTAAATACCGGCTGATCAGTCCTTTATTAAATTATAACCAAGGTGAACGATTGGTTCATTCTTAGCATCACTATCGAAAAATAAACTTTCCAATTTAAACACCCTAAATAATTAAGCTAAGTGTCAAAACCAGTTAAAACATCATTTCCATTTCATTAAATCCAATTATAAAACTTTTAATAATTAACAGTTTAAGAACCACACAATTATAAAGACTAGAAATGAACACTCAATAATTTAACCATTCAGACAACTAATACCAACTTTAAAACCATAAAGGAAACCCATCCTGACAATAAATAAATACCAATGAGTAAAATACTAAAGATAAATGAACATAATCTCTGACAAACGGGCGACACATGCCCAATTAATTAAAACTGAATTAAGAATGGAATTAACAAGGAGGTCGTCTAAGCAAATGGCCTGCAACTCCCATGTAAGCTGCAGCACGTCCAGTCCAAAGCATCTAAGCATGACGCCCCTGTGGTTGGGCACCTATAATATATACATATATATACCAGAGAGAAGAGATAATAGGAGACGGGCCATAGCCCGATTGTAAAACAGTTTAAAATTTAGTTTATCAGGAATTTAAAATGCTTACTGTCTAATGCAACAATCATATTAGTATGCGACACTCTCTTGAGAAATTCTCACCTTTCATCTAGTGTGCAGACCTACCTCACTATTAACCCCAAAAGTTTAGCTTAACTTAAATTCCTCATAAGGTTTCATGTCGATAATTACTAGAGCTAAGATAATTAATTTCTGAAAGTAAAATTTTCACATGAATCTCATTTCATTATAAAATATTCCAGTATTGTCTCAAACTTTTCAAACACTTATAATAAAGTCAGGATATTTATTCATTACTTAACTACTTTTATTCACAGTAGAAAGTTCCCAATTTTATGGCCATATATATTAATCACTCATATAATATATATACTATTGGCACCCCACATAAAATTTATGGTGCTGGCATACTCTACTATCAAGTCCCCGTATCACTCGTACTACGAAAAATACTAGTTTGAAGTCACTCTCAAACTGTATTAACAACAAACACATACAAATTGAGGCGAAGCATAGTTCCAAGTCACTAAGAGGTCAGCAGATACCCTCATGTCTCTTAGGACCGTCTGACTATCAATCAGATAGCATGTACCAAGGAGTCTTATGTTCTAGGGTACAGTCTAATATTTCCATTTCTAAATTCGGTACACCCATGACACATACTTATGATATTCGTTCTTAGTACACATTACTCAATTATCCCGTATAACGGCTCGTCTCTTTTAATCTTATTTATAAGTTATTCCATACTTACTTCTTATCACTCGTAGTATCCTATCTCCCTAAGTATAATTTCAGTAGGTACTCTCTTGTTCTCTAACGTAACTTCCTTACAAGTCTCACTCCTTTAGTTACACATTCCCATAATTTTTTATGTGTAAATTACTCCCCGTTAACCCTAAATTCGTCTTACATTAAATGCTCCCTTTTTACTAAGTCCTACTGGTCCTCTTTATGTCCCAAAATGTTCTAACAATCATGCTCAAAGGTTACTACTCGTTTTAATCGGAATAAACTATTATAAGAGGAATATGAGTTTTTCAGGAGGGGTCGATCGGTCGATGAAAGTGGGTCGATCGATCGATCATCGATCGATCGGTGCTCTTTGATCGATCGATCGATCAAGCAGTTATGGCGAAACTGCAGAAAACCCAGTTACGGAAATCATTCTCCAAACTCAACCAAATCATAATATTTATCTCCCAAACTCCCAACAATTGATACTACAAGTGTTATATACCCAAACACAAAATTTTCTACGTAAAACATATGGGTTTTTATCAATTATGACAATTAAAAGGGCAAAAACTATATAAACGTCAAGAACCCTAATCTTTTCTTTAACATTTAATTCTTCCACTTCTTTTTTCGAATTTACTACTCCTAACTTAATGAAAATTCATGGTTTATTCTCTATATGTGAATTAGAATTACAAAATGTGATTATTACCTCTACAACATGCGAATTCTAGTCTGCAATATATGCTTTCTTCCATGAAACTATTTCTAATCAACCCTAGACTAACGTAATTGAAGCATTAACTAAAAATAAAGCAAAATAGATAGTTGCCTGAAAATTTTGTTTCAGATTTATGGAAGAAGGTGGTGTGGTTGCGCTCTTCATCGCGCGATCTTCAATTTGGCGGTGACGACGGTGCAAACGAAGGAGTTTTTGGCCTAGAACTCCTTGGAAAGCTTCTACACTTCTTTTCCAATGGCCGTTCTTTGGTTTTTATTATGTTAACCCTAGATGAAAACCCCTAACATCTGATATATTCTTGGTAAATTCGTGGGTTTAATTACCTAAAAATATGAAATGTCCAAAACGCCCTCCCGGGATGCTAATTAGGCCTAAAAACGTCCCGAGACCCAAACCAAACCCCTGGGTACATTATTTTGACTATCTCGACCCTTCCGGACACATTGGCGCATTCAAAACGACCATACGAGTGACTTATATTTTATTCACTTTTAAAAATACTAATTTAATCCCGACACGACACCGGCGCATCCCGATTTAATTTCCCAAAATTATCAAATCATATACTCGTGATAATTTTAATAATTTCTATTATACATATCACTTTATCCGTTAAGTAATATTCAACAGAATCCCAATAATTACTAACCCTCATCGTGCTAGTAAATATTTAAAATACATTTCGAATTAATATTAAATTAATATCTCAAATTAAATTTAATAAATCCCCAAATTTAAAAGTCATAATAATTATGGGGTATTACATACTTCCCCCCTAATAACGAAATTTCGTCCCGAAATTCGAAAAATAAGGCATACCTGATAAAAATAACTCTGGGTATTTGTCTGCCTCACGCTCCTAAGTGTATTCCTCCACATTATGATGCTCCCACTGGACCAATACAAGTGGAACTACCTTCGACCTCAATCTTCTTTCACTATAGTCTAAGATAGCCACTAGTCTCTCCTCGTAAGAGCTGTCGGATTGTAAGTCAATCTCCTCTATCGCGATGTGGGTGTGGGCCATATCATCTCGAAGGTATCGTCTCAACGACGAACTGTGGAATACATCGTGAATGCAATGCAAGTGCTCTGGCAACCCCAATCTGTATGTTACCGACCCAATCCTCTCGATAATGGGAAATGGTCCCACGTACCTTGGGGCCAACTTCCCCTTCTTCCCAAACCTCATCACTTCTCTCATAGGAGACACACATAGTAATACTTGGTCCCCCACATTAAATTCTTGGAAAGACCTGTTTGCATCGGCGTAGCTTTTCTGCCTATCCTGGGCTACCCGAATGCGACTCCTGATAACCTCAATCCTAGCAGAGGTTTCCTGAATTACCTCTGGTCCGAGCAACTTGTTGTCCCCCACCTCTAGCCAACAAGTTGGAGAATGACAAGGTCTGTCATACAATGCCTCAAATGGAGCCATGTCTATCGTGATCTGATTGGAGTTATTATAAGTAAACTCCACCAGTGGAAGATGCGGCTCCCATCCTCCTCCAAAATCAAGGACACACATGGGTAGCATATCTTCCAACATCTTATTAGTACACTTTGTTTGTCCATCCATCTGTGGGTGATAAGTTGAACTCAATCTCAACTCTGTACCCATGGCCTCCTGAAATCTCTCCCAGAAACGCGACACGAAAATCTTGTCTCTATCCGACACAATATTCAGGGGCACCCCATGTAGCCTAACGATCTCGATAATGAACAACTGAGCATACTGGCCTATGGTTTAGTCTATCTGTACTGACAGAAAATGAGCCACCTTGGTCAAATGGTCCATGATCACCCAGATGGAGTCATGACCCTGCTGTGATGTAGGCAGCCCAGTAATGAAGTCCATGGAAATACTCTCCCACTTTCATGTGGGTATCTCCAATAGCTTAAGCAACCCCGACGGTCTCTGGTGGTCTACCTTTACCATCTGGCAAGTAGAACACTTGGACACAAACTCATCAATGTCCTTCTTCATCCCACTCCATCAGTACTGCCGCCTCATATCCTGGTACATTTTATCTCCTCCGGGATGTACCATAAATTTGGACCCGTGAGACTGTGTCATCACTGTATGACGTAATTCTTCTCCTTTTGGGACCACTAATCTCCCATGAAACCTCAAACCTCCATCGAAACCTATTAAATAGGACTCAGCGCCCTCAGTTAAGAGCCGTACAATCTACTCCTGACAAAATGAGTTCGCTGACTGTGCCTGTATCACCCTCGTAACAATCTGGGGTGTGACTGTCATTACAAATATAAATGAACGTGCTACCGCGTCCTGGTGACCCAACTCTTTCCACCTCGCTTTCCAGACACCTGCTACGTCACCTATCGATCTACTACTCAACGTATTAGCAACCACGTTGGCCTTTCCTGGATGGTACTGAATTTCGAACTGGTAGTCTTTCACAAATTCTAACCATCTGCGCTGACGCATATTCAACTCTCGCTGAGTGAACAGGTACTGTAGTGACTTGTGGTCTGTGAACAAGTGAAACTTCTCCCCCAACAAATAATGTCTCCATATTCTCAATGCAAAAATGACCACTGCTAGCTCTAGGTCGTGGGTGGGGTAATTTCTCTCGTGCAACTTAAGCTTGCGGGAGGCAAAAGCTATAGCCTTCTCCTCCTGCTGAAGTACTCCCCCGAGTCCCCGTAAACAAGCGTCGGTGTAAACTAGATACTCCACTCCCGTCTTGGGTAAAGCAAGAACTGGTGTTGAAGTCAGCTTATCTTTCAGCTCATCGAAAGCCGATTGACAAGCATCGTCCCAAACATACGGTACCCCCTTACGAGTCAGATTTGTCAATGGAATCGCAATCTTTGAGAAACCTGAGATGAATCTCCTGTAGTACCCGTCTAACCCCAAGAAACTACGAACTTCTGTCGGTGTGGTGGGTTGTCCCCACTCCCTCACTGTTGACACTTTACTCGGGTCAACCACTATCCCTAATTAGGACACAACATGTCCCAAAAACTGCACCTCCCGTAACCAGAATCTGCACTTCTCATACTTAGCATACAACTGATGCTCTCGTAGAGTCTGAAGAACCTGCCTTAAGTGCTCAGCATGCTCCTTCTCAGTGTGAGAATATTTCAGAATGTCATCTATAAAGACTATGACAAACTGATCCAAGAACTCTCTGAATACTCGGTTCATCAAGTCCATGAATACGACGGGAGCATTTGTCAGCCCAAACGTCATGACTCTGAACTCATAGGACCCATATCTCGTCAAGAAAGAAATCTTCAACACATCCTGCTCCCTAATCCGTAGCTGATGGTATCCTGATCTCAAATCTATCTTCGAAAATAAGGTTGCTCCTCTCAGCTGGTCAAACAGGTCATCGATCCGAGGCAATGGATATTTTTTTCCGTACCGTGACCTTGTTCACCTCCCGGTAATCCATGCATAACCTCAGTGAACCATCTCTCTTCTTCACAAATAAAACTGGAGCGCCCTTAGGCGAGGTGCTCCTATGAATGAAGCCTTGACCTAACAGTTGCCCTATCTGATCCCGTAACTCCCTCATTTCCGCTGGAGCCATACGGTATGGAGCTCGTGCTATCGATCGAGTGTTCGGCATCAAGTCTATGATAAAATCTATCTATCGACTGGGGGGTAGGCCCGGTATCTCTTGAAATACATCAAAATACTCATGAACGACTGGGATCGAATCTAAGGGAATCAGGACCTCCTTAGAGGTATCCTCCTCTATGTAATACAAATGAGCGATAGAGCCTCCCTTTGGGCGAGGCATCGCAACCACAAACATCTCCTGTCCCGGAATGGCAAAGATACAACTGTAACACCCCGCCTAATTAAATACCGGGTGATCAGTCCTTTATTAAATTATAATCAAGGTGAACGGTTGGTTCATTCTTAGCATCACTGTCGCAAAATAAACTTTCAAATTGAAACACCCTACATAATTTAGCTAAGTGACAAAACCATTTAAATCATTATCTCCATTTATTAAATCACTTTATGAAATCCTTTATTACGTAACAGTTTAAGAATCACACAATTATTAAGACTGAAAATAAACACCCATGAATTTAATCATTCAGATAATTCAATACCAACTTTATAACTACAAAGGAAAACCATCCTGACAGCAATTAAATCCCAAACAGTATAAATGCTAAAGATAAATAAACATAATTTCTGACAAATCCAACTGAATAAGGAAATGGGCGACACATGCCCTAACAAATCATAACTAGAATGAGAGTAGATTCAACATCGAGGTCGTATAAGTAATGTCCTGCATCTCCCACATAAGCTGCAGCGCGTTCGATCCAAAGAATCTACGCAAGACGCCCCTGTGACTGGGCACCTGAGATATATACATATATATATATATATATATATACAAGAGAAAAGAGATAACAAGAAACGGTCAGAGCCCGAGGGTAAAATAGTTTAAAATTAGTTTAGCAAGTATTTAAAATCCTTACCTGGTAATGCAACAACCATATTAGTATGCGACACTCTCTTGAGATTTCTCACCTCTCATCTAGTGTGCACACCTACCGTACTAATAAATCCCATCAATTTCCCTATCTTATTCTCCATAATGATTTATCATGCGAAACGCGAAATTATGATATTTACTTTAGGAAATCACTCTCTTCAAGGTTCCTTATGTTATTTAAAACAACTCACTACTCTTATGAAGTTCCCGAACACTTATAATAAAGTTGAAGCATTTATTCATTTCTTATCTACCTATACGCACAGTAGAAAGTTCCCATATAAATATACGTATATATATTAGTCACGCATATAATATATATACTAACAGCACCTCACATAAGATCTAAGGTGCTGGCATACTCTGCTATCAAGTCCCCGTATCACACAAACTAAGGGAAATACTAGTTCGGAATCACTCTCGAACTGTATTAACACAAAATAAAAAATAATTAGAGGCGAAGCATAGTTCCCAGTCCTAAGAGGTCAGCACATACCCACACGTCTCTTAAGACCATCTGACTATAACTCAGATAGTCTGTAATCAAGGATACTATCTTCTAGGGTACAAGTCGGTATCCCCCATAAAGGTCCAATCGAGATAGGATTGTCCCAGCGCGGAAACCCCCATGATAGCAAGTAGCTCGGGTAGGATTTTTACACAGATATATATAATATATGCACAATCACACAGTCGTATATATATAAACATCCACATTTCTAAATTAGGTGTGTTCACGACCCATAATCATAGTTATCCGTTATTAACACATTTTACTCGATTATTACGCATAACGCAATTTTTATTCTCATTTATAATTCATTTCATACTCACTTCTCCTTTCTCGAAGTATTCTAAGTATAATTTCAGTAGGCACACACTCACTTACGTTTGGGTCTAACTCCCTTACGAGTCTCGATCCTTTTATTAAATATACGCATGATTTCTTATAGACATGAATTATTCCTCGTTAACACAAAATCTCATCCTACACTAAAATGTTACTCAACGTGTCTACCTAGGCCCTACTGGTCTTATCTATATCCCATTATACTCCAACAACAACAATCAAGGGTTTACATGCATCTTAATCGAATTAAACCAACGGATGAGAAATATGTAATTTTCCAGGAGTGGTCGATCGATCGATGGAAGGAGGTCGATCGATCGATCAAGAAGTTCTTGCCCAGAAACTGCAAATTAAACCTACGGGATTCATCTTCCAATATCTCCAAAAAATTCATTAACAAGTCTAAAATTCTCAAATAATGATACTACCAGTTCTATATACATATATACAAGATTTCCTATGTGAAACATGTATAAATACATCAACGATATCGAATTAAGGGGGTAAAATCGACATAATCTTCAAGAACCCTAATTTTGGAAGAATTATCCATTCCTCTAATTATTTTCCAGATTTCTTGTTTCTAAACTCATAGTAATTCATGGGTAATCCTCTACATGTGATGGGTATATCCAGAATATTTTGAATCTCACTAAACATGTGATTTAAAGTTTCTAAATTATCAATTTCTTTCATAAAACATGATCTTGGCAATCCTAAACTAACATGGGTGAGGCATTAACCAAAAACAAGCAAGATAGATACTTGCCTAAAATTCTTGGTTCAGATTAGTGGACAAAATTGGTGTGGTTGCGATCCTCGTTGCGCGATCTAAAGTTTGGCGGCGACGGCGATGCAAACGATGGAGTTCTTGACCTAGAACTCCTTGGAAGGATTCTCCTCTTCCTTTCCAATGGACGTTTTAGGTTTTTTATTGTTATAACCCTAGAAGACAACTCCTATTATCATATACTCTTAGAAATTTCGTGGGTTTTCATGCCCAAAAATGTAAAATGTCTAAAACGCCCTCCCGGTGTGTTAATTAGGCCTAGAAATGCCCCGAGACCCAAACTAAACCCCCGGGTACATTATTTTGACTATCTCAACCCTTCTGGACACATTGACGTACTCAAAATGACCATACAAGTGACTTATAATTTATTCACTTTATATAATAATAATTTAGTCCTGACACGACACAAGCGCGTCCCGACTTAAATTTCCATAATTGTCATTTTATTCACTCGTGATAATTTTTATAACATCAATTTTATATATTACTTTACTCATCTAGTAATATTCAACAATTTCAATAATTACCAACTCTTGTCACGCTAGTAAACATTTAAAATAAATTTCCGGATTAATATTAAATTAATATCTCAATTTCAATTAGTAATTCCCCAAATTTAAAAGCCATAAAAATACGGGGTATTACATACTTCCCCCCTAATAACGAAATTTCGTCCCGAAATTCAAAAAATAAGGCCTATCTGGCAAAACAGTTCTGGATATCTTATCAGTACGCAAACTATTTACATAGTAAGGCGCTCAATTACTATAGCTCCCGCCTCACAGCAAGCTTGTTTAACACTCTCATTGGGGACACTTCATATTGTGCTCCTAACCGATAATATTCGCATAAGACACGCATATACACTATTGATTCCCATTATTTCAATATCATTGGGAGACCGCACCTCATTAGATGACAACTACTCGGATTTATCTAAACACAAAACTCCCATTCTGAGAGAAGCCATACGAACATCTGACCACTCTTGTTCGCCTAAAACAGTCGTGAAATTCCACCATAAACATCGTATTATTCTCAATCGATTCAAAATTCTGATTATCCGCTCACCTCTAAACATACAGAAGGAGAATAGTTAAGGTTCTTTCACATAAAAATCTCAATAAGCACCTCGTTCACGACAAACAGGTACGAGTGCTTCCCCGGAACTCTATCATACTATACTTCACTTGCTAGTTATATCCGTTGTGGAAATGAAATGATCACCAAGATTCCAAAATTACCTTTATACGGCCCCACTAATCGTTAATCACCGTGCGCCTGCTCCTCGGCTATAGGTGATACCTCCTTATAACGAAATGTTATCTCCGTTGTTTATTGAAATCCCACATTGAAGGTGGGATTCATAAATCTCATCCCGATTCAGAAAATAATGTCGTGTAGGACCACGTACCGGCGCGATCCCTTCCTTTCAAAGGAAGAATGGGGCACACTAGTTAATAATGTAAATCACCCCAAAGGAATGTCAATCACTTCCTTCCTGGGCGATTTGTTCCACACGTTCAGATGAATCCTTGATCTTTCCTTGAGTATGGCAACCCATCCAAGAAGCTTTACCGACTTTACCGGCCTCTTCCATTACAGGAATTGTCGATAGCCACCCAATTCTCTGGTTGATCCTCTTATTTCAATCGATTTCTATCTATGAGTGGTGCCCGCGGAGACTACTCACTATGTCCCGCTCAACATTGACTTTCCTTGAAATGTCTCACATTAAGTGACACTTAATACTCCCCTTCCTTCCTTGGTGTATATCGAAAGTTTGGACCCGTGCACTTTTCTCCACGATGCGTACTTCTGGATCTTTTATACCATACTAACATCATCACTCTTTGTATGTGCCAGTAGCTATCGCATTTGACTAATTACAACTCCGCTCTGAGTGTTCTCTATATAGTTAAATTTTACCCTTCTCAAGAAATACCCCTTTGTAAATGGTTTCCCACAACTTTTCAACCAGATTCGGCGTGCTACTCTTTTCATACTCGTCTATATGGATTTATTGTTCTTCTTGCGATGCTTAATCCACTCTACCACTTCCATCTCATAATTCTAGTCCCACAAATATATATTCCACACGTCCATTCCCACGTCCCCTCAACTCGGACGATTCGATCATCAGATAACCAGGATGCCCACATACCTTATAAACGTTGCATACTAGCATAAGCATCACATACACTACACGCCTAATACCCAATTCTTTATTTTCCCTAGTGCTCGCAACGTGATTACAACACTTGGGTACTCTCAATCACCCTAGAAATCAAAATTTTAAATCCTCCTTATCATCATTCCACCCCTTAACCCGCGGTGATGAAACAAAACTTTTAATGCTTTCTTACCACACAACCGGCTCCACTGGACTTAAATCAAAATTCAACTTCCAACTTACAGATATAATTACTTGATCCCATTTCGACCGGGGTACCGAACTCATGGAATAATGACCAAACGTCTCCCTATTTCCAACCTTATGCTAAGTTTCATGCGTGGGATGTCTCGCAAAGCGAAATCCAAACAAGGAACCCCCCGATACACTACTACCTAGCATTGTTGGCTATCGAAATCCGTTAGGCCCTCCGTTCATAGCATGTACCCCCTTATTCCGTCTATTGACAGAAAAGTTACATCTCTACCCGTAATTATACTTAACAACGAACATTTTGCCAATTGTACAATCATTCAATATTGGTGGTAATCACACTCCATAAACCTCAAATACATATGCTCGGGGATCTCGAAATCCTGTCCCCAAACATATGGGTCCAACTCTTAGCTCTCACATCTCTAAAGGATAGATATATCAATGCTCTCTTCTTATCACCAAGTCTTGAGCACTAAACATCATAATGAGTTAAATCTTTTCACTCCACAGTAAACCCAATACATACTAAATCATAACAACAAGGTCTCTTTACGATTTGATTTCGACCTAGGGTTTTCGCGATTTCAACTCTAAGATTTTTTAAAAGTATGTGTGTATATGTGGGTGTGCATTTCGATTTGTTGATTTGTGGTAGTTGTGTGTGTGTATGTATAGATTTCTATTTGTCTATATGTGTATGTATAGATTTCTATTTGTGTGTATAAGTGTGTGTTTGTATCTCTATGTGTGTATCTGTGTGAGTATATGTATAGATTTATGTTTATATGTGTGTGTATGCATAGATTTATGTGTATGTGTGTTTATGTGGGTAACTATGAACAAATTGTATTTTATGTCAATAAACTCTAGATATTGTATTGGGGCTATTTTTTTTTGACAAAATATTATTCGAAACCCTAGACATTATATTTTTTTGACAAAATATAATTAAATGGATTTTTAAAAAGTAAAAAAAATTACATCCACCTTGTTGTGGGTTATATGCGTGTCATCATATTATATTTGGGGATTATATGAGTGTCGTGATTTTTTTTGACATTGTATTGGGGTTTATATGCGTGTCGTTATTTTTTATAGTGAGATATTGTTTGTTTTGTTAATTTACTGATATCGATTCAAGGTCTTAATTTTTATATTTCTCGCCCAAATTGTGGCGATATTAGTGAGGGTGTGATAAGTCCAAAAAATATGCTTTCTTTTCTACTATAAACTTATACTTAACAATCCTTTACATTTTGAAAAAAAAAAACAAACAGCGTTACGTGTGTATTTGCGTATATTTTTTACATAATTTTTTGTAAGGACATATTTTTAATAAGTCCGTCACAATTTATTATGTCGTATACCGTCGAAGAATTGAGAAGATTACATCTACAAAAGACGAATCCGAATTACAAGTTGCCTTCAATATTCAAGCCCAACAATATGAACTTTGGTAAGATAATGTTTAATGTTTCATTTACATTTCATATTAAGAGTGTTGGGATATTTTTAAAAGGAATTTTAAAAAACTTTGATATAGAAAATGTTTTATAAATGTTTATTTTTAAAAAAGGCGATAACTGTTTTAGTAAAAGAAAAGTTTTGAGCAAGTTTCAAAGGCAGTAAACATACCTCGATTTCGACGTAAATCTCGTTCAAACGAGATCACCATCTCGTTCGAACGACATGTGGATGTCGCGCGTAATCATTTGAACGACACGCGATCTCGTTCGAGCGAGATGGGATTCTCGTTCGAGTGACCCTTCTTTTGGCCTGACACGCTGCTTCCATCCTGATCCTTTGACCGCCTCAATTTCCTTATAAAAAGGGGATGTCAGCTTTGGTTTAAACATGGAGAACAATTTCAACTTTTAAGAGTCTTATTCTTTTGAAACTTTTGTGTATCTGCCCAGTTTTAATTCAATACCTTTTCGCAGAAAGTTTTTCTCCAACAATTTTAAGGGTTCAAATATTTTGTTTTTAATTAACAAAATCCCAATTACTTTTATGTGAATTATTTTGTGGAACCCAAGAACATATTTTTCTTTGGTTTATACTTTGTGGGGAAAACTCTACAACCGACAACTGCGTGCTATTGTGAAGGGAGTTCTTATAAATTTCACAACTTGTGAAGAAGTCGTTTCTCTTCTTCATTGATGACCACCTGGAGTTCCTGCAAGAGATTTCAGCCGACGACATCGAAACCGACGCGTGCAGTTATTTCGTATGTCACTATTATATTCATTGTAATCCGTGTAACCGTTCTTTACAAAATTATAGTGAAAATAAAAGGTTTTGCCCTTCGGGGATTTTTCCTGAATATTTGTGTCACATGCTTTATTTATTTATTTATGGGTTGACACACGCTCTTTAGATGCGTGTTTAGGGGTTGGATTAATTTGGTTTAAAAATAGACTCTAATTAAATAAGTGTGTCAAATTAGAAAGTTGCGAATTTAATCAATTATCACACAGTCACGTCATATTTTTACAAATTGGTATCAGAGCGGGTTACGCTAATTTATCGTGTGATCCTGTTTTTCAAGAATTTACTTTCTGATACAATTTGTCCACTCACGTTTACAAATTGGTATCAGAGCGGGTTGCACTAATTTATCGCGTATTCCTATTTTTCGCAAAATTGTGTGATACTAATTTTTTTTGAAAAATCAGTTTTGTGAAAAATCGCAATTTTTCCAATGGAACGCCCATTTAATGAGGAGCCTATTTTTGAAAAAGTTCATGACCGTGCTGAAAAATTAAAAAGTTAGAGTTTGAAACTTTGCAAAAGAATTAAAGTTTTGGAAAAAAAAAATTCTCTCTTTAAAAGTAAGATTGAATATTTGCAAGCGTTTCAAACTCAAAGTGATATTTGTCGTGAGCATTTTGGTAATTTGTGTATTGATTTTGATTCTTTGAAAATTGCCAAAAAGAAGAGTGATGAGAGAATCTTTGTTTTAGAGAAGGACTTAGAGGACTTAAAAAATTATAGGGTTCCCGTTTGTGTCGTCGAGGATAAAAAATTAATTGGTGATTTTACGGCACGTGAAAAGACTCTTAGGGATAAGTTTATTTTAATTGAGGGGGAGCGTGATAAACTGTTAAGTTTAATTGAAAATTTGAAAAAGAAATCCCTGTCTTTGGAAGAGTCTAATTCTTTGCTTGAGTAAAAAAATTTGAAGTTAAAAAATGATTTGACAGACTCAAGTAGGTTTGATAGTGATGGTAATGGCTCATCGTGTTCTCATGCTTCTAATGATAAAGCCAAAACCATTATTTATTTTAGAGGGTCAACTAATTCCAAGGATGTTAGAAAAGGTCAACCCATAGGTGTCGGTCCACCCATTTACACATGTTCATATTGTGGTAGGAAAGGTCATCTTAGGAGATTTTGTTTTGATCTTGGAAGAGGTCCTAGGAATTCGAGGTCCAGTGTTTTGTTGGTTCCCAAAACCCTCTGTCGACATGTTACATCTGCTTGGGTTAGGAAATCACTTTAGGATACGCTATATTTTAGACAAGTTGATTCCCCTTTGCTTGCACATGATTCTTCTCTTTCCATATCATATAGATGATTGTGTTTGCATGTTTCTCATACACTAGTTGTGGTTTCATGATATATATTTGCTTTATTTTTGAAATATTTTGAAAAATACAAAAAGATTTTATTTTGATAAAATTTTAAAAAAAATCCAAAAAGATTTTTGTATTTTGTTTGCACCTTTTATGGATGAACACTTAGGATGACCGAGTCACAACATCATTCCATTTTTCATGTGACTATTTGATAGTGTTTTGAGACAATAGGTCAATTTATCCATGTTCTTTATAATGTTTGGAGTCATTGAGATGTAATTAAGTGTGACTTCCTACATGTTTGACTCATGTTTTCCTTTATTGCACACATGCACGGATTTGTTTGATTATTGTGCTTGACTTATCACATGTTGGTTGGGAGTTTTCACTTCAATCCTGTCCTTAAAACGAACCAAGCACGATAAATTTTGAAAAGAAAATTGTGCATATAAGAACCATTTTTTGAGTTTGTGTGCTTTATTTGAAAATGAGGAAGGACTGCGAAAGGTTCATTTAGCCTTTCTGAATACTAAGCCACCATTTAAATTTGACCTAAAAAATTGAGGAATTATATTATCCGGGGTCCAAAGAGGTTAAAAGAGCCCCAAAAAAATTAAAGGCAATAAAAATAAATTCATGCCAAATATGGGCCATTTAGGTTTTTGCATCAATTCTTCAAAGTTTGAGAATTTAGATCACCTCTATTCAAAATATAAATCTGAGGGTGATTAGTTGGAGATTTTATAACGGGTTTGCACGTCCTTGAAAGTCTTGAAAAAGCTTTTAATAGTTTTGGACGTTATTGGTGTGGAAATTACTTTGACTTTGATTTGTTGATTTGCATAAGACGATGTCATCTAAATTCAACAAATTTTTACACATAAGGATACCTTTGATGTTCATTCGTTAGGAGTACATGTATGCATCGTGCACATATGATTGATTGAGTTCATTTTCCTATCGAATGAGTTCACACCCATACATTCCATTTCCACGGCTTGGTTGTTTTAGTCTAAATCCATGGTATGATTTTTGGTATCTTATGTTTGTATGAAAAATTGAAAAAATCCAAAAATAGTTTGTGAAGTTTTGGGGGCATAACTTTGCACGCGTGTAGTTTGATCCATGTTTGCTATGCATTTTATCGTGAAACTCCATGTTTTGATTTTTTCTTCTTATCTGTCTATTTGGGGACATCATAAAAAGGGGGAGAAAGAATTATCATGTTATGGGAGAGTTTTTGCATTATGGGGGAGATTTGATTATTAATGCTTTATTCTTATATCATTTCAAACTCGATGCGTCACCTAAGGTATTTGCTTTATCTCATATATGTAGGTACAAAGATTGAAGATCATGATGTTGCACACCCTGATGAGAAAAGCGTTGAGAGTTTTGATGTTGAAGAAAAATTTGAGAACTTGTAAATTTTACCTTTTCACTTTTGGGATTCATAGGAGGGTAGATTTGTATAGGTATTTTGGTATTTGATAATTCGGATGTTTTTATGTATGTACCGGCATAGACATAGGGGGATATTTGTAAGGACATATTTTTAATAAGTCCGCCACCATTAATTATGTCGTATACCGCTACAAGTTGTCGAAGAATTGAGAAGATTGCATCTACAAAAGACAAATCTGAATTATAAGTTGCCTTCAACATTCAAGCCCAACAATATGAACTTTAGTAAGATAATGTTTAATGTTTCATTTACATTTCATATTAGGAGTGTTGGGATATTTTTAAAAGGAATTTTAAAAAACTTTGATATAGAATTTTTTTTATAAATGTTTGTTTTTAAAAAAGGTGTTAACTGTTTTAGTAAAAGAAAAACGTTGAGAAAATTTCAAAGCTAGTAAACGTACCTCGATTTCGACGGAAATCTCGTTCAAACGAGATCACCATCTCATTCGAACGACATATGAATGTCGCACGTAGTCGTTTGAACGACATACGATCTCATTCGAGCGAGATGGGATTCTCGTTCGAGCGACCCTGCTTTTTGCCTGACACACTGCTTCCATCCTGATCCTTTGACCGCCTCAATTTACTTATAAAAAGGGGATGTCATCTTTGGTTTAAATGTGAAGAATAGTTTCAACTTTTAAGAGTCTTATTCTTTTGAAACTTTTGTGTATTTGCCCACTTTTAATTCAATACCTTTTCGCAGAAAGTTTTTCTCCAACAATTTTAAGGGTTCAAATATTTTGTTTTTAATTCACAAAATCCCAATTACTTTTACGTGAATTATTTTGTGGAACCCAAGAACATATTTTGCTTTGGTTTATACTTTGTGGAGAAAACTCTACAACCGACAACTGCATGCTATTGTGGAGGGAGTCCTTATAAAGTTCACAACTTGTGAAGAAGCCGTTTCTCTTCTTCATTGCTGACCACCTGGAGTTCCTACGGGAGATTTCAGCCGACGACATTGGAACTGACACCTGCTGGTATTTTGTATGTGACTATTATTTTCATCGTAATCCATGTAACCGTTCTTTACAAAATTATAGTGAAAATTAAAGGTTTTGTGCTTCGGGCATTTTTCCTGAATATTTGTGTCGCATGCTTTATTTATTTATGGGTTGATAGATGCTTTTTAGATGCATGTTTAGGGGCTAGATTAATTTGGTTTAAAAATAGACTTTAATTAAATAAGTGTGCCAAATTAGAAGGTTGTGAATTTAATCAATTATCACACAGTCACGTCATATTTTTACATTTTTTGAATTCTTTCGACATCCAGTGCTGGTATATTCCCATATCAATCCCGTGCAATAAAGTATTATTTCCTTTTTGGTTTACATTCTTAAATCTTATTTGGTTTTACATCTTTTGAAACTAATCATTTTATTCTTTTTCTCGTATTTCCTTTTTATTTTTCCTATGACTCTTTAAATGGTGTGTGCTTTAGCAAATGAGAGGAGCTAAAAAAATAGTGAGGATATTGTAAATTACATTGTATGATCTGGGTTCCTTATAAGAACTAACTTTGGTTTATTGTTAATTTCTTTATTGTATGTCTTTTTTATTTGTAAAGTTAATTGTGGAATGGATTTAAATGAAATAACATAAAATGTTTGATGATTTACATTTACAGCTTGATCATCTCGGACACTTACAGCTATAGCAACTTGGGAGGGTTAAAAGTATAAATTATTTAGAATACCTTTTTTAGAGTGGAATTTATGTTGAGCCAAGAGTTGGGACACTTACTACCTTTTGATATTTGACGATTTAATTTATCTTTTGATAACATGATGTTTGTCATTACAAATTTTGTAATCTTACACAAATGTTTAAAGTTTGATTTAGCTAAAGTGATGAAGAATCTCAAGCCGTCCACTTATAATTAAGTATTTGGTTTGTATATATTTTGATCCTTGTTTAACTGTTGATGTACCTCACTCTTTATAACTCTGAATAGTTGATGTACCTCATTCTTTCTGAATAGTTTCTAACAGTTTTTATAGACCTTAACAACTTTAAACAATGACCTTAACATTTTCTTTCTTATTTTTTGTTTCTATATTGAACTCATTTAAAGGAAACTCTGTCAGTTAGTTTTCATTTTCTTTTCTTTTAGTGAATATTTTATTGTACCACTTTACAGGAGAAAATTGAGGCATACATCTACTTTCATTCTAAGCAGATATTCATATAGGCTTTAAATGCGGTATACATTGTGGCCTTCATTCTAATACGTAGGGGTTTTAAATGAGGTATACACTGAATCTTAATGGTTCACGAGTGTTTAAACACTCTGTATGCTCTTTCCAATAATACATTATACGCTCTTTCCGATTACAAAGTGTATTCTCTTATAACAAGGTCAAACTTTGAATTACACATTGTATGGATCATGCTTTTATTTTACGAACCATCATCTATTGTGTATAAGACCACTCTAATTTTCTAAAATATCGTGATTTTATTTTAGTTTTGATTGAGATTTACAAGGTTTATCCCTGTTCTCTAACCTTTTGGTGTTCAATTTATTTTTATTTTTTTCAGCGTTGTGACTCCATGTGTGGTATTGAAGATGTTCAGAAGTTTGGTGTGATCAGTCCTTTTTTTTCATCGTCTACTTGATGCTTTCTTTGGTTAAAGGTATGTCACGGTATGTCATTAGACACTAGAAACATTAGAAGTCTAACTAAACAATTGGAACATTACTAATTGGACTTTACCTCTCAAGTTATTCTGTAGGACCCAACTAACAAGTATGAATAAGAAAGCTTGGGCTATAAATTTAGGGATAAATAATGAACTATAATCACCAGTATTGGTTACTAATTTTGGAATGATATTTTTTTTAGAACAATGCACTATAATATTACGCCATTTTAGTTCCTTTTTATTGATTTTTATTGCATTGTAGGTTTCAAGCACGTTGAGCTTTACTGAATTATAGAATATATCCTTTACTATAGTCATTCATCAGTATAATTTTGATACTAATGTAACTCGTAGGAACTAACCGCGCGATCACAGGACTCCCGATTTGAAAATACAATGATAACTTGAAAATATCTAGATTTTGTCTTTAAAACATGGCATTAGAGGGGGGAAATTCGAAACAGCCCCCAAACGGCCCCGTGAGATGCATCAACACCTCTCACGAGACCAACATAACTCGTAGAAACTGACCTCGTGATCTCTCGATTTGATAATACGATAATAATTTGAAATTTCTAGACTTGGGCTTAAAAACATGGTATTAGAAGGCAAAAACTCGATACAATCCTCGAACAGCCCTATGAGTAGCACCAACACCTCGCATGGGACCAACGTAACTCGTAGCAACTGACCGTGCGATCACGGGGAATCCTGATTTGAGAATACGATGATAATTTGCATATTTCTAGACTTAGGCAAAGAGACATGGCGTTAGAAGGTAGAAACTGGATATAGACCCCGAACGGCCCCCTGAGAGGCACCAACACCTCGCACGGGACCCATGTAACTCGTAGGAACTTACAACGAGATCACGGGACTCCCAGTTTGATAATGCAAGGATAATTTGAAAATTTCTAGACTTAGGCTTAAAAAATGGCGTTAGAGGGAGAAAACACGAAACAACCCCCGAATGGCCCCGTGAGTGGCACAAACACCTCGCACGGGACTAATGAAACTCAAAGGAACTGACCGCACGATCACAGGACTCCCGGTTTGAGAATACAAAGATAATTTAAAAATATCAGGACTTAAGCAAAACATAACATTAGTGGGTGAAAACCTAAAACAACCCCAGAACGGCCCCGTGAGTGGCACCAATACTCGCATGGGACCAATCTAACTCGTAGTAACTGACTGCGCAATCACGGGACTCTCGATCTGAGAATACGATGATAATTTGCATATTTCTAGATTTAGGCTTAAAAATATGGCGTTAGAAGGCAAAAACCCAAATCAACCCCCGAATGACCCGGTGAGAGGCACCAACACCTCACACGGGACCAATGTAACCCGTAGGAAATGATTGCATGATCACGGGACTTTCGATTTGAGAATACAAGGATAATTTAAAATTTTCTAGACCTAGGCTTAAAAAAATGGTGTTAGATGGAGAAAACCCAAAACAACCCTCGAACGGCCCAGTGAATGGCACCAAAACCTCGCACGGGACAAATGTAACTCATAGGAACTGACCACATGATCACGAGACTCTCGATTTGAGAATACAATGATAATTTGTTTATTTCAAGAAGTAGGCTTAAAAATATGGCGTTGGAAGGCAAAAATGTGACACTGCCTCCGAACAGCCCCGTGAGAGGCACCAACACCTTGCACGGGACCAATGTAACCCGTAAGAACTGATCGCGCGATCACATGACTCCCGATTTGATAATACAAGGATAATTAGAAAATTTCTAGACTTAGGCATAAAAAAATGGCATTAGAGGGCAAAAACCCAAAATAATCCTTGAACGGCCCTGTGAGTGCCACCAATACCTCGCAGGGGACTAATGTAACTCATAGGAACTAACCGCGCGATCACGGGACTTTCGATTTGAAAATACGATGTCAATTTGCATATTTCTAGACTTAGGCTTAAAAACATGGCGTTAGAAGGAAAAAATCTGACACAACCCCCGAACGGCCCTGTGAGTGGCACCAACACCTTGCATGGGACTAATGTAACTCGTAGGAACTTATCGCGTGATCATGGGACTCCCAATTGGAGAATACAAAGATAATTTAAAAATATTAGGACTTAAGAAAAACATGGAATTAGTGGGTGAAAACTCAAAACATCCTCCGAACGATCCCATGAGTGGCACCAACACCTCTTACAGGACCAATGTAACTCGTAGGAACTGATCGTGCAATCACGGGACTCTCGGTTTGAGAATACGATGCTAATTTGCATATTTTTAGAATGAGGCTTAAAAATATGGCATTAGTAGGCAAAAACCCGACACAGCCCCCGAATGGCCCCGTGAGAGGTACCATTCTAGACATATGATCACGGGACTCACAATATCGCATGATCACGGGACTCACAATTTGAGAATACAAGGATAATTTCAAAATTTCCAGACATATGCTTAAAAAATGACGTTAGAGGGAGAAAAATCAAAACAGCTCCCGAACGGTCCAGTGGCACCCACACCTCGCATGGGACCAATGTAACTCGTAGGAATGGATAGACGATCACGTAACTACCGATTTGAGAATATAAGGATAATTTGAAAATTTCTAAAATTAGGCTTTAAAATGGCGTTAGTGGGCAAAAATACAAAATAGCTCCGAAACGGCCCCGTGAGTAGCACCAACACCTCGCACAGGACCAATGTAACTCGAAGGAACATACCGCGCGATCACGGGACTCCCAATTTGAGAATACGAAGATAATTTGTATATTTCTAGAATTAGGCTTTAAAACATGGCATTTGAAGGCAAAAACACGACATAGCCCCTAAACGGCCCAGTGAGAGGCACCAACACCTCGCACGGGACCAATGTAACCTATCAAAACTGATCGGGCATTCACGATATTCCTGATTGGAGAATACAAGGATAATTTTAAAATTTTTAGACTTAGGCTTAAAAGAATGACGGTTGAGGGCGAAAACCCAAAAAAGCCTCTGAACGGCCCCGTGGGAGGCACCAACACCTCACACGGGACTAATGTAACCCCTATGAACTGACCGCACGATCACGGGACTTTCGATTTGAGAATATAATTAAAATTTGAAAATATCTAGACTTAGGCTTAAAAAATGGCGTTAGAAGGCAAGATCCCGACAAAAACCCCGAACGGCTCTGTGAATGGTACTAACTCCTCGCACGGGACCAATGTAACTCGTAGGAACTAAATACACAATCATGGGACTCCCAGTTTGAGAATACGATGATAATTTCAAAATATCACGACTTAAGTAACACATGGCGCTAGTGGGTGAAAACCTAAAACAGCCCCCGAACGGCCCCGTGAGTGGGATCAGCACCTTGTATGGGACCAATGTAACTCGTAGGAACTGACCACGCGATCATGGGACTCTCAGTTTGAGAATATAATGATAATTTGCATATTTCTAAACTTAAGATTAAAAATATGGTGTTAGAAAGCAAAAACATGACACAGCCTCCGAACAGCCCCGTAAGAGGCACCAACACCTCGCACGGGACCAATGTAACAAATAGGACCTGATCGCACGATCACGAGACTCCCGGTTTGAGAATACAAGGATAACTTAAAAAATTTTAGACTTAGGCTTTAAAAAATGGCGTTAGAGCGCGAAAACTCGAAATAGGCCCTAAACGCCCCCGTGAGTGGCACCAACATCTTGCACGGGACCAATGTAACTCGTATAACTAACCGTACAATCACAGGACTCTCGATCTGAGAATACGGTGATAATTTGCATATTTCTAGACATAGACTTAAAAATATGGCGTTGGAGGGAAAACCCAACATAACCCCCGAACGGCCCTGTAAGAGGCACCAACACCTCGCAGGGACCAATGTAACCTGTAGGAACTGCTCGCGCGATCATGAGACTCCGAGTTTGAGAATATGATGATAATTTGCATATTTATAGACTTAGGCTTAAAAACATAGCGTTAGAAGGCAAAAATCCTACATGGCCCCTGAACGGCCCTGTAAGAGGCACCAACACCTCGCATGGGACTAATGTAACCCGTAGGAACTGACCACGCGATCACGAGACTTCCAGTTTGATAATTCGACAATAATTTGCATATTTCTAGACTTAGACTTACAAACATGGTGTTAGAAGGCAAAAACCCAACACAGCCCCCGAACGACCTCGTGATAGGCACCAACACCTCGCACGGGACCAATGTAACCCGTAAGAACTTATCACGTGATCACGGGACTCCCGATTTGAGAATACAAGGATAATCTAAAAATTTCTAGACATATGCTTAAAAAAATGGCGGTTGAGGGCAAAAACCAGAAACAGCCCCCGAACGGCCCCGTGAGTGGCATCAACGCCTCACACGGGACCAATGTAACTCATAAGAATTGATCGCGTGATCGTGGGACTCCCGATTTGAGAATACGATGATAATTTTCATATTTCTTCGCTTAGGCTTAAAAACATGGCATTAGAAGGAAAAAACCCAACATGACCCCCGAACGGCCCCATGAGTGGCACCAACACCTCGCACGGGACCAATGAAACTCGTATGAACTAATTTCATGATGAAGGGACTCCTGATTTAAGAATACAACGATAATTTAAAAATATCAGGACTTAAGCAAAAAATGGCGTAAGTGGGTGAAAACCCAAAACAGCTCCAGAACGGCCGCGTGAGTGACACCAACACCCCGCACGGGACCAATGTAACTTGTAGGAACTGACCGTGCGATCACGGGAATGCCAGTTTGAGAATACGACGATAATTTGTATATTTTTAGACATAGGCTTAAAAACATGGCGTTAGAAGATAAAAACCCGACCCAGCCCCCGAACGGCCCCGTGAGAGGCACCAACACCTCGCACGGGACCAATGTAAACCGTAGGAACTGACCGCGTGATCACGGGACTCCCTGTTTGAGAATATAAGGATAACTTGAAATTTTTTATACCTAGGCTTAAAAAAATGGCGTTAGTGGGTGGAAACCCGAAACAGCCCCCGAACGGCCCCGTGAGAGGCATCAACACCTCGCGAGGGACTAGTGTAACTATTAGTAACTGATCGTGCGATCACAGGACTCCACAAGATAACGGGACTCTCAGTTTGAGAATACGACGATAATTTGAAAATTTCTAAACTTGGACTTAAAAACATGGCACTAGAGGGGGAAATCCCAAAACAGCCCCGTGAGTGGCACCAACACCTCGCACGGGACCGATGTAACTTGTAGGAAGTGATATGTTGATAATTATAACTCATATATGCAATTTTTCAGCTTGAATAATTTTTTTGTAAAACTACTTGGTTACCGATATCATTTTTTTTGTATCCTATCATTTGCCGGATAACATTGTATCATTTACTTTTTTGCACGTGGAATAAATGAAGGAGGCAATGGTTTACAACATGAAGCTTGTTTATATAATGTTGTGGACATTCAGGATTATATCTTTTATGTGTTACATTCGTGCGGTCTTTTATTGTTTTAATGTTTAGTTTTATGGCCGTGCGGGCTTTATAATAAACAAGTTTTATATTTACAGGGTTTGGAATGTCCAGAAAATAGAGGAAACTCTGCCTAATTATTTTTTGGTCTGTGAATTATTAAGACGTATAATATTTTTAAGTTTGTATATATATATTAGTTTATTAACAACGTTCCCGATTCTCAATTTGTGATTTTTTTTATTGTTTTCCCAATAATAAATATTTGTAACACCTCGTACGCGTCCAACGTTACACGTAGCAACCGACCGTGCAGTCCCAGGACCCCCAATTTTAGGATTGGACCAAAAAAAGACATTTTTTTAATTATAGTTAAATATGGTCATGGACTTTGTCCAAAACCATTTTTATTTTTCCGTCGCGCATAAAAATAGTCGTTGCTAAAGTCCATGACCCCCAATTGTGACGAAAAATGGTCGCGGCCAAAGTCCGCGATCATTTTTTTTCTTTTTTTTCATCGCAATGTGGGTCATGAATTTTGGCCGCGGCCATTTTTTGTCACGGTTGGGGGTTACAGACTTTGGCCGCGACCATTTTTTTCCTTTTATTTTTCGTCGCGGTGTGGGTCACGGACTTTAGCCGCAACCAATTTTTATCACGGTTAGGGTCACAGACTTTGGCCGTGACCATTTTTTTCCCTTTTTTTTATGACAGTGTGGGTCACGGACTTTGGCCACGACCAATTTTTATCACGGTTGGGGTCACGGACTTTGGCCGCGACCATTTTTTTCCCATCGCGGTGTGGGTCACGGCCGAAGTCCGCGACCATTTGCCATGACCCCCGATTGGTCGCGCTCGAAATGGTCACAGACCAAGTCCACGACCCATAGTCTTGGTCCGAAATTTTGTCCGTGACCATTCGCCAGTTTTGGTGTAGTGCACACACACTCACATGGTAGGGTTTGTATATTGTCTTTGCCTTAACTGACCCTTGAATTTGGCTGTGCTTTCCTGTTTAAGGGAAAACAATTTCTTTGTTTTATATGTATAGATAATGATGCAAAGTGAAGTATCAATTAATTTAGTAAATGAAGAGTCATTCAATTCATATTCCCCTGAAAAAGTGAAACGATCAAAGTATGCAAAATGCTTAATATGCCCCATTACAAAACCGAATACTAATTAGGGCTCTTATTAATATTACGGAGATATTTAATGCTCTTGACACGAGGCGATATAGTATGGATTTAAGGCTACAATTTTATATATATAAATAGATTTCGTACCATTTTCCATTGGTGTGTTTTGCAGCTCATCTTTAGTAACCCGCTCTTGACACCCGCCTAAGAACTACACTATATATATATATATATGTGTGTGTGTGTGTGTGTGTGTGTGTGTGTGTGTGTTTGTGTGTCAATAGACATAATTTAAAAGAAATTATTAATCTCACATTTGAGGGATCCTTCCTTATAAATAACACAAAAACCACCTTCACCTACTTTGTTGTGAAAAGAGAAATTGTTCGTAGCAGGTATTAAGGTTCTTAGAGAGAAGAATGACAAATTTGTCTCTGTCTCAGTTTCACCAACCAGATTCCCACTTGGAGAGCCTTCGTAAGAATTTGAAGTAATATTAGATTTATTTCAATGGACTCTTATTTCGAAAATTTTCAAAAATTTAAGGGAGACCCAAAGATTCGACATATTGAATGAATTCATATAAATTTGAGATTTTTTGTCTTTGGTACCTTGCTAATTTACACTTTAGACTTTAGTAAACCTTTACTTTTTTCGACATTAGTAATCTTTTATGTCTAAGTCGTTGAACTTTCGCAACTAAAAATAACATTCAGTGGCGAATTAGTTCCAAAGTCTAAAAAAATAAGTTACAAAGAATGCCATTGGAATACATATATAACCTCTCCTACAATAGAAAGCCTTATAACGTGACATTGTACTCAAGGTATGATAATAAAAAAGCTTATATGACATCAATTAATTATAGAAATTGTGTAACAAATATTATGGACACTCTAAGGTATTGTTTTGTTATGAAAAACAAGGCACTTTCCCAAAAAAAATATCTAAAATTTTTCACAAAAATAAAAAGTTGAAAATGTATTTCAATATGATATTTTTCCCAAACAAAAAATTAAAAATCAGTTTTCTAATTTTTTCAAAAAATTGAAAAATAACTTTAACAAGTTATCCACCAATTTTCAATATTCCCAAAATTACATCTTAACACTGATCCTTTTTAAACTTACATCTAGATCCTTAACCTTTTTGTAAATTATATTTTAATCTCTTCATTTTTTAAAAATGACATTTTGGCCTTGAAATTTTTTAGAATTATATTTTGACCCCTGAACTTTCAATAAATTTTATTTAGGCTCTTTTGACTGTGTATAAATTACATTTGGACCTTGAACATTTTGTAATTACATTATAATACTAAACTTTGTGTATTTATATCTAACTCCCGAATTCTCTATAAACTACATTTTGAAAACAATAAATTATCTATTATATGAACACATTTCCTAATTTTCTAAAATTTTCCATGGAAAATTAAAATTAAAAATGGAGATGAAATTGGAAATAGGAAACACAAAATAATTCTCCATAGCTATCCAGGACCTAATTGTTTTTGCCATTTTAAGTTGGCCATAAGAATTAGTGCAAATGTAGTGGACTTGGGTTTCGGGTAAAACCTTGCTATACCAACTATAACCATTGGACTTGTTCTTAGGAAAGAAGTGGGTCATGTGTGATGTCTTGTGTTTTTTTGTCCTAAAGTCCCTTTGTATCAAAATCAACTCCGTGATTAGATATTACTATGGGATTGGATGTGAAGACAAGGTCAAGATACACTTGACAAGATGATCCAAACTCAACCAAACCAAATACCATGGTGGACTAGGTTTTTAAGGGCGGATATGGTTAGAGAGTTTAGCAATGTATTCCTATGCTATCGCCTAAGATTAAACCAATGATAATGTAATTTGGCATTTCAATCAAATTAGTGCTTTCACAGTTAAGTTAGCTTGCATATATCCCTCTAATATCAATAATGATAAAATAAGATACCTTAATACCTCATCCTTTCAACCCAACCTCAACATGTGGAAGGTAATATGGCACATTAACACTCCACCTAAAATAAAGCACAAATCATTTTGTGTGGTAGTTGGATAATAATGCCTTGGCATGCAAGTCTAATCATTACAAATATGAAATGCTCTAACTCTCCCCTACGTGACATATGTTGCGGAGAAGTGGAAGCCTGGAATGCATCTTTTTTAGATGCCTAAAGGTTATAGTTGTATGGAAAACACGAAGAGTTTTTGAGGCATGAGATATGGGTAGTAAACGCTCCACCAAGTCTTATTACAGCGACTCGATTATAATACATAATTTAATGATCTGAAAATGTGTCTGCGTGTCATTGGTACATTTTGAGTGGGGCCACCTTGAGTTAGTGTGTCCCACTCGAAATACACCATTGACGCACGAACATATATCCGGATCATCAAATTATATCTCAAAATCATGTCTTCTAAGTATTATCCACTTTGAAATGGTTCCCAAAGGTGGTGGATCGTGATCCCTCGGTGAGAAAGTAAGCCATAGCTCTAAGCAGATTGGCCTTGATTTTATGGAATACTAGCTTGCAGGCCATGCATTCCATGGTCGTAAAATGATACTTTTTGAAGACAAGGCATGTTGAGAACATATTAAACATGATAGAATGATATTTTGATGGGTGATACAATTAAGGAAAGTTGAGAACATATCTTAATATTATTTTAAATAAATGAAAATTAATATTAAACCTATATATAAAAATTGTTATGAAAGAGACTTGTGTTTAAAAGTATATAGAAAATAACGTAAAATAATCCCAAAACATTGAAGATGAACTCATCAAATAGATTACAAAATCTTAGTATGTAATATTAAACATTTTATACAATATATGTCATGTTGTAAATTATACAAAACATACTTTAACATGCCTAATAAACACAATAGATTAGTATCTATAGATGAAAAATTATAAATGTAAATATAGTGCACTACTAATGCGTAAAACAAACATACAAATTAAGAAATCTATCAATGCATTTAAAATCATCACACCCCAAAAGTTCAAACAAGAATTTTTTTTCATTAAAGCCTGTATTCAAATAGCTAACATATTTATTCAACTTGAGAACAACTTTATATACCCCTTCAACCAAATACAAGGTTGCCAAAAATAAATAAATTTGAGAGTAAACAAAATACACTAACACACTCAACATTTGAGAGATAACACTCAATACAAGGAGAAAATTTTGCTTTACTACTCATACAATATTTTTGACTTTTTATGACTTCCCTTCAAATGCCAACATTACATGGGTATTTATAGGATCTTTAAAATATATCTATACAAATACATATATCTATTACATTTAATGTAATCATACCTCATTTAGACTTATATACATGAACCTCCTAATACGTAAACCAACTAAATGCATGTATTGACCAAATACATATGTGTCTACATTAATCTAGATAATAGAGAATTAATAAATCGCTAACACATTAATGACTTGTACACATGTCGTAGTGTGGGCGCTACAAATTTTGACATTGTATTGTGATGTCACGTAATATCCCGCATCGGTAAATTAATTAAATCATATATTGATTATAATTACGGAGGAGTTAATTATAATTATGGAGGAAGTGTGGGTAAAAATTTGTAGAAAAATAAAAATAAAAAGAAATAAGTTCGTTCAAACGACATGAGACTGTTGTGTGAACGATTGTATATAGGCCGCGAGGTGTCCTTAGAAGGGTAGTTATAAGTAGGTCGTCTAACGATGCGTTACTGGTTTACAATAGCAGGTCAGGCGAAGGGTCATGTGATCCATATATAGAAGGACATAGGTCAAGTCGTTCGAACGACATAGGGAAGTCGTTAGAACGATGTTGGTCGAGTTTTTATATCAGATTTCCCTTGTGTGCTATCACATTTCAGAGCGTTGGTTTTGTATGTTTTCGAGCCCAGATTAGTTCGACAAGGGTAAAACGGGATTTGTGGTGTTAAGAGGGGTTTATAAGGGTTTGTTTGGGTGTATTTGGGATTTATTTGTGTTGGGAGAAAATGGAAGAAGGAAAGAGAGAGAGTGAGAGATAAAGGAAGAGGTGAGTGGTCTTCCACTACTAAGCCACCACTCCTCCACCCTGCACTAACCATAAGCCACTGTTTTTAGGGTATCTTCCACCATATTTGAACCAAAATACCCATTTCCACCATGGAAAAAATAGAGCAATGAATTTTGAGAAGAGTTTTTGGGGGATTTTGAGGGAAAAAAAGGTGGGTTTTAATAAAGTTGAAGGGAGTTCCTAACTTGGAGTTTTGGAGGATGCATTGGTAATCCCTTGAGGCCACCTTTGAAGGTGGGGGGTTGCTCCTCCTACACCGACACCACCATTGAAGCCATTAGATGTGGGTAAACCTTACTCTTAGTGTAAAATTGTTATTTTTCATTTATAGTATTATATTTAGACTATTTAAGTAGGGTGTAATTAGTTAAATGGTATAACTGTTGTGTAGAGAATAATAAACATTTTTATGGAATAAAAATGTTAAAAATGTTATTTTTGTTAAAAATGTTATTTTTGTTAATAATAAGAAATGGATTACGATTTCAAGGTTTTAAAAGAGTATAAGTGGGTGGTTATGAAAATTGTGTATTTTCTAATAATCTTGATGAAAAAAAATTATGAAATAAAATGTTTGCAAATGAGGTCATTTTGTTAGAAAATGATGTTTTGTTGAAATTAAGGAATAAATAAATGGAAACTAAAGAATATTTCAAGGTTAGGAATATTGAAAGATGGTCTTTTATGAAAATGAAAAATTTCTAGAAATATTGGTGTTAAACATTTTATGAAATAAAATGTAGGGAAATAATGATTTACTTGGTAAATAATTGGTGAAAACTCTGTTTAAACCATGTAGTATGATTTTTGGGTTTAAAATCTATCTTCTCATGCATATAAACTTGTAGTATTTTGACATATAATGCATACAAAAGTTTAAAGAAGATTTCGTTGTGTTTAAACAAGAAATAATAAAAGTTAGAATTTTAGTCTTCAAAGTATGTGTAATTGGGACAAAAATATATGATGAGAATGAGGTTTGTTGATACCGAAAATTATCCATCTACGTGGACCAATTAGAAAGGGTCACTTGTCTCCTTAAGTGGCAACAATCTTAGTCAGTAGTCACTTAATCGGCTTGAAAGATAGATGCTCGGCAGATAGGCCGATCAACACGAAGAATGCAGATCATCACTGTAGATAAATAGTCACCACCTGAGAAATAACCAAAGGCCTTTTCACAGGTGGTCAAGACTATCAACCATCACATGCATTATGTACGGGTGTAAATGCTTGAATATATAAAGGCATTCTAACCCTGGATCTTTGGGTCACTATAAATACATTGTATTCATTTCACAAAAGGTAAGATATAACAGATTCTAGGTTATTCTTCTTGTAACAAGAGTACCTAGCTTTCTATAATCACTAAAATCAATACAATAATAGTGGGCGTAGGATTTTCTTGGCAGTCGAATCATTCTAAAACCTCCTTGTCAAGAGTCTGTTTATTTTATCTAATATTATCTTTTATTTATGATTAAGAAATTGGATCTAGTCCATTTTTTGACATCAATAGATTGGCAATGTCTGTGGGTAGGTGTGTATATTATTGTTCTCTATCTTGTACGTCTTTGTTCAAAGGAAATGAATAACCCTGAGGGTAGTACGAGAAACGAAGGCAATACTACCATTCCATCTTCTCCACCTACAACAGCCGACTTAAATGGAATTCTTGCCAGTATTACTAGGGGTTAAGATGCAATCACTACACCAAAAATAGCAATCTGGCACGGTTTAAAGCTGTGCCAGATCAAATTTGGCACAGTTTTGAACTGTGTCAGAATCAGGTGTTCCAAAATGGCTAGTTTTTTCTGGCACGGTTTAAAAGCGTGCCAGTTTTGACCAAACAGGAACACTTCTGGCACACTTTATAACCGTGCCAGAATTTAATATTTCTGGCACACTTTATAACTGTGCCAGATTTAGTACATTTAGGTACACTTTTGGCACAGTTCAAAATTGTGTAAAAATTTGATACACTTTTGGCACTGTTTTGAACTGTGCCAAATTTTTGGATCAAAGAAAAAACAATTATTATAAATAATATTACCCCAAAAAGATCAACAACATTTTAGAATAAAAAAATTCAATAATAATATAAAACGAGCATGGCAAAAATAGTACAACAACAATACAAATAGTTCGCAACAACACTAATACACATACAATAGGCCCACTAAAAATTAATGGCTCAAATTCCATTAATATAAAATTCATGTCAATACATATGAAATTCATCTCAATACATGCACAACCATCGAACTTTCAATGAGTTCCAACTTATAAAATAAATAATCAAAAAAGAGTAATTAATTCTTATCATTTCATAATATTGAAGTCCAACAACCTATATGATCCTTTCGAAGAGATTCTTGCTTGCCAACATCTTGTTTGTGGAAACTCCATTGCTTTCGTTGATGAACTGATCATAGTCGGTCAAAGAAACACAGTAAATGGCAAGGTCAATGTCTTCGAACATTTCTAACCACTTGCATAATCTCCAAGGCTACTTGAGTGAACTCTAATGTGTTGGTACCTGTAGATGCAAAGCAAGAACTCGTATTAACACTAAAATTGTGTGTATAGTCACAATGACTTGAGCCTGAAAAAGACTAAAATATGCATAAAATGTTGGTGAAATAAAGAAAGTAGAAGGTAGGCATTTTACAGAACTAATTCCAAAGTTTCATGTTGAGATAGATTTGAGTTACATACCATTTGTAAACAGTTTACAAAATTTGGGCAGAGTTCCCTTTGTTTATAGGACTATCCACCTTCTTTAACAACTAAAAACTACTCAAATGACAACATCCACCAGCAAAATAATGTAAATAACTTCAACAAGTAATTTATTTGGTCGAAAAAAGTTAAATGCACAATTACCTTGAATGAAAAAAGTTCCCCCCATCTTATGGTGGTTTGGCGTAACAGGATCCCAAATGCGACGTGACCTAAAGAAGAGACAATTTCATGGGTAAAATATATTAAACCGCAGTATGTTAACCATGTTCTACTATTCGAAAAGCCCCATAATTAGTATAAAAACTGTAAAAAAATTATCTGAAGAATACAGGGGTGGGGTGAACAAAACAGATTAAGAAGAATAAAAATCCAAAGTGAACGGTTTTGATATATATATATATATATATATATATATATATATATATATATATATATATAGCAGTGTTATATATACATATATATACTGCTGTTATTTATGATATATAGCACTGATGCTATCTATGTATATTGTCGTGCTATATATACATTTATATAGCAGCAGTATATATATGTATATATAACACTGCTATATATACATATATAGCACTACTATATATACGTTAGGACAGAGCATAGACCCTTGGAAGGAGGACTTTCACGAGGAGTCGAGTTCAAGGCATTTGAATAGGAAAAACACCATATCCCCTTCTAGTAGGGGCGAGTAGGGTATGGGGGTATGGAAGAGAGAGTAGCTAGCACAGAGCTGGTTTGGGGTGAGCAGGGGAGGGGAGGGAAGGAGAAGGAGGGGAGGGAGTAGCTAGCGCATAACTGGTTTGTCACGTCCAACTGTTTTTTAGAGTAACCACATTCTAGTAACAACTTTTGTGCCACGAGTGAACGACACTTGGCCACGCTACCAAATTGTTGTTCATCGTCCCATCCAGTTTCCAAACGACATAAAGATGCGAGTTTGATTAGTAAATTTGTGTCTAGGTGGATAAGATCACGGATAAGATCGTAGTGGCCATTTGTAGCTGCGTAGTCTATGGGGGAGGCGTACCACCATTGGTCACCAGTGCTCTCCTAACGTAAAGGGAAATCTCACATCAATCCATAACTCTATTTTATAATCAAACAATGGAATCAGAATTCAAAACCGGTATTTCAATTCTAAAGCTTAAGTTTAGGCTTGCAAAACACACCATTATAGTGTGTATGGGAACCTATGTGCAATCAGCATCATTGACCGCAATAAATCAAGTTAGTGTAAATTTTTTTATTATCATATTCGTCGTGTGCAATCAGAATCATTGACTAATAAATCAAGTTAAAAATCAAAATAACAAAGACTTAATAAATCGAATACCTTCATTCACTTCCCTGTATTGTCCAAATGCTTTTCTCAGACTTATATCATCGATGCTATATAAAACCCCCAACTGCTTTGCTTGCTTCATGCCTATTTAAGTATATTGCCAATTTTACTGCAAAAGCCATCTTTGTACCTAGTATAAATAGGAAATTCAAAGCCGGTGCCATAGTTGTTATTAAAAACAAATATAATGATGACAAAACAAGCCAAATAATTTCTGCATTATAAAGTTAGCGCACATAAATCTAAGGACAGAAAGAAAAAATGCACACAGATCAAATTCCAACATAAGTTTTTAACAACCAGCAAACAAATTGGCTCAAAACGATTTAGAGTCATGGAAAAAACAATTTGACTACCTCAATTTGAAACCTATCCAGTGAGATGTCTCAAAACCCTAGACTAGACAGCCCGCAAACAACCTTATCGCTCTTGTCCATATTTTATTCTCATTCGATTCTCTCCTGTCTTCAATAAACTGGACCTACAACAAAATAGGAATGAACATAATTGAGATTGCCGATAAGTTTGAGTAATCAACCTTATATATGAGGTTCGCAATGAAATACAACATAAGCATTCCCCATAAGATCGATAATACAATAACAACTAGTTATTCAAGAGCTACATGCATTATCTACGTACTGTTGTAGACACATGAGTACGATCCCCAAGAGCTATATGCATTCCATCCATATCATAACACCACAAATGCAAATACAATATGCATTCCATCCATAATAATATTTTATCACAACACCACAAATGCAAATATAATATGCAAACAAGCAAAACAAATATAACAGTTATATTGTCAGGAGCGATGGTTACTTTTACATTCAGGAATACAAAAGTTGATGCAATACTACAAAAGTTACAAAAGTTGGTGTAATACCACAAAATTTATAAATTTTGGTGCAATACCACTGATTAGCACCAAGGCAACTATTCGTCGGTGTCACCAATGGGGGGACAAAGGTCGTCAAGCCAATACATAATTCCATTTTTACCAACATCTCCCAAGTTCTTGCAATGAGCTTGTTTTCCACCCCAAACTGGATACTCGGGCACTTTGATGTCATCAAGTAAAACTTGCACTTCATTCTTTCTCAACGTATGGAAGTGAACGGTGGAGACGAATCCTAGTTGCATTTTCTTCCCATAACCAACAAGTTCACATGTGTGGGATAGTATTTTGCATTCAATTAGAGAGGTGAAATTTGGAACCTCGAATGCAGGGGGAAGAGAACACTACGGAGTTCTAGTTTCTAAAGTAGGTAACTCCTGAACGTTGTTCCCAACACCTGAAAATTTCCCAACTTTGAAGTCAGTAAAGAATTCTGATAATGAGGACTTCATCCCCTCCATTTCACTCCTAAGGTCATCAACATGATCCTTCCAATTTCTGGTGTCCTCTTTCACCTCTTCAAGCATTTCTCTAGAAAATGCTGACCCTAATATAGCAGTTCTCGAAATTGTGTACCCAACACAATGAACACGTCCTCGCGTATCTTTTTTGAAAACCTCAAAAATAGGCCCGGCATCTAAGGTCTCCTCCTGACCACTCTCTTTGTATACATCCAGAAGAAATTGAATTTGGTCCTGTGCAAAAATATATTAACAATAGGTTTGATGATAATGATACGATACTTTTTTAGGACAAAATGAACATTAAAAAATTTAAATTACCGCGAATATTTTATCATGAGGGGCATAACCACCTCCTTTGACTATAGGAGTCGCCAACCACAATTTAGCACGAGTGGGTGCATGCCCATTCTTCTTTCTCCAATTCTCTGAAGCTCGGGAATAACCATGATGACATGTGTTATGAGTTGTCTTTCTCACACAATTTTGTTTACTCTATTTGTTCTTTCTTAGCAAAGTCTTTTAAACCTCTAAAGCTTCATTATTACAAAACACCTCCCAGTCCTCAGATTTGACATTTCTTGGCACTTTCTCCTTCCACTTTCCAATGTCACCATCCTTCAAATTAACCCTTAGCTTTGACTTGAACTTTTTCCAAGCATCGTTCGCTTTTTTCATAAAAATAATCTTCCAACTTTCGCGCACATCTGGGAACTCTTTCTACAATATACGAAGAAATAAAATTAAAACATCATATAATTGAATTTACTAACTATTACATTCTTCGGAAAAGAAAAAATTGTATGCCAAGAATGATGACCAAACTGAGTTCTTATATCGCACATCCACTTGTTTCCAACTCGTATAAGAAATGGGAACATGTGTCCTTGCTAAGTCTCCCAACCTGGTTGAGAGAGTATGTGAATCTTCACCAAATGGAAGGCTGTGCTCATTAAATTTCAATTTCTTAGCGAAAGAGTCACATCTTCTCTCAAAGAACCCGAAGCAACCTTAGAACGGGAGGTTGATATAGGTGTCGCCCGACTTAGTGATGGTTGCGAAGTATCACCCATATGAGACATTTATCTGGAAAAAAGTTACTATTGGATACCAAAGTAATCAAAATAAACATTAACATGAATATTACATGTTAAAATAGCAATATAAAGAGATTACGTGTTCAAATAGCAATATAAAGAAGATTACATGTTCAAACAGCAGTAAACATAAAATTACAAGTTCAAATAGCCATACATAAACTATTAAATGTTTACAACAACAGAAAATAGAATAAATAGAATATTTCCTGTTCAAAATAACAAAAAATATAATATTTCATATTCAAAAACAAGTTCAGAACTAAATCATTTCAGTAGAACACTTCATCGGTGTCCAAAAGCTCAAGCAATTTATCGTTTTCCTCGAGAAATGAATCATACATCGTACGGTCAATATCAATATCATTTATTTCTTTTGTTAGTCTCTTGGGAGAGTGTAAAACAACTGACCACCCCTTCAGCTTTACATCTTGATAATAAAATACTTGACTTGCTTGAGATGCAAGGATGAATGATCGTCATGAATGGTATTTTTACTCATGATCTTACTAAGATTCACCATCACTAATTTTGAGGTGGGTTTAACTTTGCAAGCATTCTTATCATCAACATCCACCCAATCACAATAAAATACCATATTTGTGAACTCAATGTAATTAAGGTCGAGTATTTGTCTAATAACTCCATAAAAGATTATCATAATCCCCTTCCTATTAAAGGCCTTAGTGGATACACCGTTACTCTGAAAGTTATGATTCTCTTCATGTGAAGAAGTACAAAAGGTTTATCCATTACATTAAAAATTTTCATAACTGGTAACCCTATGGAGCGGACCATCAGCATATGGCAAAATTACCGTATCATTACATCTTGAGGCCTATAAGGAAATGATAATTTTTTAGAATTTCATTAAAAACAATTATGGTTGATAAGTAAGTACGTATAAATAAGTACTTAACTCGTTCCTTAGCCAAGGGATGAAATCATCAATTCTATGTGTCGATGAAGTCTCAGTTACCACAAATTTTCTGCAAGAAATTAGTTTTAAATTAAGAAATATTACAGTACAATCAATTAATATGAATTAACATAGAACTAAGTGTGCACCTTATCTATTCATCAATACTATTGCATTGAGATAAGACCCATCTCTGTACTTGCTCATATTGTACATTATTTAAGATCAATTCTTTACTTTTACCTAATGCTCGTTGACATTCTGAGTTATCAAACTCGTCATCAAGAAAATCCTCAAGATTCCTCTTATGAGTTCCTTCACCACTTTTCGATATGTACTCCATGTCATACAAAGAATCTTCATGTAACAAATATGCATTAGCAATGCTCCCTTCCATGTACCTATTATTTTGTGACCACTTTTTATATCTTCCCATTTCTCTCTCAAACAACCACATTGCCCAATTTCTTGGCGGCCCAACTGTCAATGCTTCATCGGTTAAATGGTTCATAAGGTGGATCATCACCACAAAAAAGGAAGGTGGAAAATAAATTTCAATGACAAAAAGTGCCTCTACTAATGCATTTTTAGCCTTCAAAAGATGTTCCCTAAATATCACTTTGGCACACAACACGTTAAAGAATATGCTTATTCGTTGTATAGCTTTAAACAAAGGTTTATGATCCAAAAATGAATGCATAAGAAATGCAGGAAGCAAACATTGTATGATGACGTGATAACCGTGGGACTTGAGATTGGTAAATTCAGGTGGATCGAGGTTAACATTGTTGCTGAAATTTGATGAAAATCCAATCGGTACCTTTAATATTTTTAGTGTATGATAAAAGGCTTCTTTATCTTCCTTTCCTAATGCGAAAGGTGCCTTTGGCATCCGCCTTTTATTACTACCTTCAACATCTTTCATCCATAATTTCCTTTTAAGATTCAAATGATCTTTCAACTGTTCACGGGCTTTGACCGTATCTTTATTTGATGAGTTTTTCACCGAGAGTATTGTACCAAAAAGAGTCTCTCTGACATTCTTTTTAACATGCATAACATCTAAATTATGTCTAATATAATGATCCCTCCAGTACTCTAAGTCAAAGAAAATTGACCTCCTTAAAAAACCCTCGGTACCCGTTAGATTCTCATCGTCACCCTCACTTGGGTAATCATCATCTTCCATTATGATATCCTCCTTATCCTTCCACTTCTCCTTTACCTTTCCATTCCTCTTTCCCTTTACCTTTTTGTCTCCCTCACCCCCTCCCTCTCTTTCAACACCTTCTCGAGCGATAAGTGACACTTTCTTCTCAACTTCTGCACTTGTTAACTTTCTTGGAGCCATAGCACCCTCTATTTTACCATTAAATGTTTGCTTTAATGTGTCAAACCTGTAAGGATGGTTTTAAGGAAGGAACATATGAGATAGTTGGAAACAACATATCATTGACTTATGAAGATATTGAGAAGATGTATTTGAAGAACAAACGGGACACCCATTGTAACCTTGAGTTGAACAACCTGTTAACATCCCATAAGCAGAAAAATCATGAATACCCCACATCAACATGTCTTTTAACAGAAATTGCCCATTTTTGTTCGCATCCCAAGCCTCAACTCCAGACCATAAGATCTTTAACTCATCGACCAACGATTATAGGAAGACATCAATATTACTTGATGGTGACTTTGGCCCGAGAATTAATATAGACAACATCGAAAACTCACTTTTCATAGACATTGATGGATGAGGGTTGAGAGGTTGAATTATCACTGGCTAACAACTATTCTTACGGCCAAAAATGTTATTCGGGATGAAACAATGAGTTGCTATTGCAAGTCGAATATTGCGCGGATATTTTGCAAAATCTCTCCACATAACGTTTGAATTTACCCATTCTGCTGAATATTAGGGATGATGCAAAAATTGCATACAAGAGCTTGCACGAGCGTGCCAAGTCATTTTCTCTGCTATCCATTTTATGGTATACAACCGTTTTAGCCTAGGGATTAAAGGGAAATGTCGCATTACTTTCTTAGGAACCCTAGAGTACTTTTATTTTCCATTAGAATTCTGAATTTCTACCCCATCCTCATGTACATAAGTAAATTTGTAGCGTAAAGAACCACATTTTATACATCTATTATATTTTTCATGCTCTTTCCAAAATAACATACAGTTGTTAATGCATATGTCATACTTAACATAATCCATACCGAGATCTCTAAAGGTATTTTTCATTTCGGTATAACTAGTTATCAAGTTGTTTCCTTCAGGAAGTAGTTCATTTAACAATCTAAGAATTCCACCTGTAGCACCATTGTGTTATGACGCGAAGAACCAATATCTGGGAGCAATGGCTCCTGTGCTAGTTGATGTAAACGATCATACTTCTTGCCTTTGTATTTATGTGTGTGCGAATCATTGGGAACCTCAAAAGTTATGTGGGGGGGCTTCATCACTGCCTACACAATTAGGTTCACTAGGATCCTCTTCACCCGTAAACATCTCAAAAGAATCATTCATAAGATCATTCAAAATTAGAATATTGTGCACATCAGCATGTTCTGTATGTGTCACAAACTGAGGTGGTGGTTGGACTTGATCAATAACTAATGTCTCACCATGAAAATGCCATAAAGTATAGTTCATGTCCATACCATATGTCATTAAATGAACGAATATATCATCTATAACAACATGTCCTTTCTCATTTCGATAACATCTACATGGACATGAATGTTTAGCATTCGAACGATTATTACGCACATAATGTAGAAACTCTAACACCCCATCTCTATACGTATCGGTCTCGATATTTTTCTCGTTTATCCACTCTTTGTTGATTCCCGACGACATCCTAATAAGTTTAAAGAACACATATTATAATATAAACGCTTACTATAGATATATTTAAGTTTTCATTCAAGTGTAAATATGTATATATTTTAGCTCCTATATTTCCTCCATCTACTCTACAGGGTAAGGGTCCTATCCCATTCGAAAATGCATATTTTTTATTGTTCATAATGTCTCATGCCATGTCCTAATCTGAAAGTTTTTGCTAGTATCTCCCTACAGTTCTTCAAGTACACAACTTAAATTGGGAGTGTTCATATGTTACTTAAGTTTTTCAATCAAGAAAACATGAAACACTACATCAATCTAGTATGCACCCAAAGAACATAAAGAGATGCCGTCGAATTTTCCAAAATAGGACATGCATAAACATTATGTACAATACAAACTTTTGCATTTCCAAACTGTCCAAAAATGGGACAATTCAAGAGTTCTCATCACAGCCGTAGTGAGACCTCTTGAACGGGTCCAGGGTTTTTCTACACGTGTAACATCATTATTGAATGTTTAGTATTAATGTCTACTTACTGTTTAAATATGTTTTTTTTGCTTTGTCTTAATTTTTCAACACAAAATCTCATTTATCCATTTAACTAGTGGGGGTGTCTACTTACTATTTCAATTTGTTTTTTACATTATTATTGAATGTTTAACACTTAAATTTTCTTAAAACACCATAACCTATACGAATCAGAACAAATATACATTTTAAAAAGAAGGGTAAGAACATAAAAACATAGATTACCACTAAAAGATCTCAAGCTCCGTCCAAAAATCAATGATTTTTTTTTCATTACCAACATTCAATTTGTACCAAAAACTCACACATTAAAAAACACAATAAATATTAAAAAATGTGTATATAAAACCCTAAAAATGCAAACACGAATCAAATCACAAATTTCATAAACTCTAGGATCAAATCTGATACCTAACTTAGGTTAAAAAAATACAGATGTTTTAAACAATTACCTGATTTGGATGAGTGGAGTGAGGGATCTGAGCGAAGAGAGATAGAGATGAGAGGAGATAGAATAATGCACTGACTAGAGAAAGAGAGAATGGGTTGGAGAGAGAGAGAGAGAGATCTAGACGGAGAGAGAGAGTGCACCAGAGATAGAACGTGAATGAGAAGAGAGAGCGCGGAGGGGCGAGAGCGGGAATGGGGAGAGAGAGCGCGGGTCGAGAGAGGGAATGAATGTGTTACTGTAATGTTTTTTTTGGGTATTATATATTTTAGTAAGTGTACTCAATTTTGGCGTACTTTAAAACAGTGCCATATTTTGGCACTGTTTTAAAGTTGTAATACCCCGCACTTTTATGGGAAGTTAAATTTATTAATTAAGTGCAATTTGGGAATTTGAGAAATTATCCTGAACAGTAATTTTTGAGGTTTTCAAGGATTTAATGAATTTTTATGTATGTTATATTTACTTTTGGGATTAAGTAAACGAGTCGGAGTATTTTATTATATGTCGCCGTTAGGTAAAGCGACAAAGGGTAATATTTTTATTAGAAAACCGCATTAAGTTGTGTTGGGTTAAAATAGTGAGTTGCGGTCAAGTACCTCGGATGGAAATTTTGATTGCGCGGTTGGTCTCGGAATGGCTGAGATAGTCAGAATAGAGTATCCGGGGGGAAGAAATTGAGTTTCGAGAATTTTTGAACTAGTAGGGACTCGTAATTGAGTAAGCGAGTCATTTTTGGGTTTATTAAGGGATAAACCCTTTTCTCTCTTATAAGAGACACGAGAGAGTAAGAAAGAAAGAAAAGAAAGAAGAGAGAAAGAAAGAAGAGGAGAAAAGAAGAGATAAATGGGGGATTTCAGCCAAACTCCTCCGGATTCGACTCGAGGTTGTCGGATTTCATCCTCCAAGCAAGTGTGTACTTGTTTTATTTCATTTTATGCATAAATCTCATATTACAGTTGGTAAACTATATGATTTTGGGTTAGAACCCTCAAAATAAATTTGGGAAAATTTGAATATGAGTTTACATATTGATGTAATGTAAACTCTTAATGATTTATAGTGTTAAATCCATGTAAATGGAGTGAAGAAATGGATTGAAATGGGTTAAAATGATAAGTTGGGGTTTTTATGGTCTTAGGGTTTAAATCTAAGAGAAATGGTTTAATACCCCAAATTAATTGATGTGTTAGTTGTAAAACACAGATTAGATGTTTATGGAGTTGTTGGATGAGATTAGAAACAACAAAAATGGAGAATAATGGAGGTTTGGATTTTTGGAGAAGAATGTAAATAGTGACCAGCGTCCTTTCCGAATCGATTTGGCCAGGAAGAATTGATTCGACTCTTGGTCAAAAAATAAAAATTGTAGATCTTTTCAATACGATCGCATGGGCGCCGACCGCGTATTTTTTTGATTTTTTATAATGATTTTTCTACGAAATGCTGTTCGAGATCGAAATTATTAGGCAGAGATTAAGGCTGGAATTATTTGGAGATAAATAATAGGGGTTCCCAAATAGAGTTTTAGGACCTCTAAAGGACTTGAGGATATATGAAAACTTTGGGTTCGTGGGAATAAATCCAAGTTATAATTTAAATGGAGAATGGATTGAGTTTTGGGTTTTGGGGATATATATATATATATATATATATATAACCTAAGCAGATTTGGGGATTACGGACCAGCCGAATCGATTCGGTAAGAGACAGTTTAAAAGTAGAATAATTTCGAATCGATTCGGACAGGCCGAATTGATTCAGTCCTGGCAGATTTTTGAGGTTTTCTCCTTTTAAGTTTAGGGAGACTTAAATTATGGTTTTGGAGATTATTATAGGAGATTCTAAATGGGATGTTCGGAATTCTAGATGATGATTTGAGGATAAGTAAACCTCGGATTAATTTAGAGTACAATCCGGGGTATGGGTTTTATTAATGTTTTGGGACAAGAGACATTCGAGAAAATCATTCGGCAAGCATGTATGGATATATTTATGCAGTTAGAATAAATATGGTCCAATTATAATCGAGAAAATCCTAGAATGTGATTTGGATAGAATTTGGGGTTATTGGTCATCATTATGTGGGATTGACAATTGTGGCCATGTATATATTTGAGGGGTGATACTTGTTGTAAGAGGGTACTTTAGAAAAGATGGAGGCGTAACCCCTTTGAAGTATAGTAATGATAAGTTAGTTATTCAAAACCTTGGATTAGTGATAGAACAAGAAAACACAAACCTAATGAAGATAAGACTCAGTTTAAACTCACAAATCTCTCATGTATAACTCAGAAGGTAGTAATGAACTTAGAAGTAACGTAGCTAGAGGGAGAGAGAAGTAAGACCCCTATATACACCTTGGCAGGCAGCCAAACACACCAACCACCCTCAAGAATCTCTATCAAGTATTAAAAGCTTTGTAATAAATGATAATGGTGAGTGAATAAGACCTCTGGTTTGTAATAACTCTCTTTCTGATGTGTATTCTCTCTAGTAATAACTTCTTCAACTCTCAAAAGATCCTCCTCTCCTCAAGGGTGGTTGGGGTCCTTAAATAGCCCCCCACACCATCCCCGAAGCAACTCCGTTATTAAAGACTATAAAATACATCCCTCATATTTTATGTCATAGCATTAAATGCCTGATGCATTAGTTGTCTCCACGTCATAAACATTAAATGCCAAGACATGCCTTTTGCCGAACCACTGTGTGTCAGGGGGGCTGTTGTCACAGAGGTGGCTCACTAACTGCCTGACAGCCCCAAATACCACGGTGATTTACTCAAGTGTAGGTCTAACATTATTTAGCTAGCTAGTGACATCACCTACATTAGATGTGACATTAAGTAGAGGGATGTTTGATTCACAACTCAATGCCTGATGGAACTCCAAGCTGCTCCACCCGAGGTTTCATGGTCAGGGTCCTTCGGTATTTTACCAGGTGTATCTAAGATGGTTAGGGCAAGCCCCAACGGTGCCTCACTTCTCAATCCTCCAAACCAAGTCCCTCTAAAGTTCCCACAGCGAGGTCATTCGGTAGAGCATGAAAGCTCTCCCAGCCTACCAAGCCTGGTCTCTCGTGAGTACCATTTGACCTCACACTAAAACTCATTATTATTCTCGTTACATCATTACAACCGTTATAGCTTACAGTGAATATAAATAAAGATACAGTATGACTAACATAACAAGCTAAAGTATGAGTTGCCACGCTAAGCTGCCTCGGCTTCTTAATCCCGAACATTGTTGCTAATGGGGAAATTATCCATAATCTCAGGATTACCTTCAAGACCCATCTACATTTCCCCCTTCGTAGAGAGATTTGTTATTGGAACAAGAAATGTCTGTACGAAAACTTCTCAATCCGATGAACCTTCTATGTGTGTAAAAATTCTAGCCTCCTTTCCTTCATTAGAACCACTGCGTTATAATCTCCAGGAAAAAGTAAAATTCTCCCCGATGTTCCTGAGTAGAAGCGCCACGACTTATTAGGGCTTTGACGAAGGGACATCGCCACTTTTTCCTTATACTGAGCTTCAACCGTTGTAGCTTTTATTATTTGAAATTCTCCCGAAAGCCCTGCTAACCTTCTCAAATACTCGATTTGATTCTCGGTAAGTGAAATTCTCCCTTGTAATGCTTCGCTATGTTCTAAAAATTCTCCCCGATGCAGCCGAGTCACCATTTAAACAACGTTTGGACTTGTGGTGAGGGGACATCGTAGATTTTTTGAACCGTTTGGACATCTTTTCCGTTGGGAGTTATTGGATATGTCTGACAAAAATTCTGGCGCCAAAACTCAAACTTGCTGAAAAAGGCAACCCTTTTTATTCCCCATGCGTTACTTCGTAAATGACTTGGCACTGTCTTTTCAGCTGTCAAAACACTTCGTAACAACAAAAACACTTGTGAAGGTTTTTCATAAACTCTACCTATATCGGTGACTTAACAACGAAAACACTTGTTAAGTTTTTTTCTTCTCATAAACTCCACCTATATCGGTGACTTAACAACGAAAACACTTGTTAATATTTTCATAAACTCCACCTATATCAACTTAACAACGAAAACACTTGTTAATATTTTTCATAAACTCCACCTATATCAATGACTTAACAACGAAAACACTTGTTAAGATTTTCATAAACTCCACCTATATCGGTGACTTAACAACGAAAACACTTGTTAAGATTTTCATAAACTCCACCTATATCGGTGACTTAACAACGAAAACACTTGTTAAGATTTTCCATAAACTCCACCTATATCGATGACTTAACAACGAAAACACTTGTTAAGATTTTCATAAACTCCGCCTATATCGGTGACTTAATAACGAAAACACTTGTTAAGATTTTTCATAAACTCCACCTATATCGGTGACTTAACAACGAAAACACTTGTTAAGATTTTTCATAAACTCATTATTTCCTCCAATTGTCCTTCTTCGGCGCCTTTCCCCCATCTGCTCCCTCAGTGTACCCTACCCTTGGGGGCTGAGACCTTCCTCCCAAAGGTTGTATCGATTGCCTGGACATCATAGGAACCACCACCAAATTTGGTCGCACCACCAAGGAGATATTTCTTACTGCTTTTAAGAACGCCAAAAAAGTCCTCTCGCACATTTCATTAATGAGATGACAGATGTACTCAGGAAGCAGCCCCTCAGCGTAGATCTTCAATAACTTGGATTCTTTGACCTCCTCCCTTACATCGAGGGACCTTTCCCAGAACCTTCGAACATACGCCACCACCTCCTCCCTAGGTCATTGCTTCTCCCACCCTAGTTGGGTCAGAGTAAACTCATCTTCCGCTAGAAAGAATTTCTGGACGAACAACACATGCATCTCTTCCCATGTAGAAATTTTGTTGAGAGCCAAATGGGAATACCAAGTATATGCTTTATTGGTTAAGGATTTAGAAAACTCCCTCAACCTGAGCTTCTTATTATTACAATGTGCCCTCAAATGTTCAACAAAGCGCTTAATGTGCTCTTTCGGTTTCCACCCTTTTCCTGTGTATTTTTCAAAAAAATGGGAGGAATATAGTCCTTTGGATAGGGCTCATCGTTGTATTCCTGTGGATAAGGTGTTCGAAAGTCATCATAAATCGAAGCTACCTCGCCAGCATATTGCGAGGAGGCTTGCATGAACTTCAGCATCTCTTTCTGCATCTCCTTCCTCATTTCCTCCATGTGTGATGCTACCAGGGCACCCACCAACGAGACCATGGGCTCAGTGCCCGTTGCAACTAGAACAATTATCACATCTGGGGCCGTTGATACTCCTGAAGTTCCCACTGCTGAATTCACAACAGAGGGTTTTTTGCTGGGATCGTTCCCGCTACACCTACACCTGGTGGGGCCATTAGGGTTGCCCCTATGTAATACCCCGTATTTCTGCATAGTTAGAAAAAAAATACATTTTTATTTAAATTACCTGAGTAGAGTAATTTAATGTGATAAAATACATTTTATTTAAATTACGTGAGTAGAGTAATTTAATATTTAAATTACGTGAGTGGAGTAATTTAATGTGATACGTTTTAAATTAATTTACGTGAGTAGAGTAATTTAAAGTGATGTAATGTTAATAAAAAATTTATACACTGATTAAGAGACTCAAAAGATAATTTAGAGTCCACAGATGATTTCGAAAGGGTCGAATTAGTCAAAATAGTGTACTCGGGGGTACTAGTTGAGTGCCGGGTCATTTTTGGGCTAAACCGGGACCATTCGAGGGCATTTTGGTCTCTTTACATTTATGGGTGAGGAGACCTAAGAATTTTGGAACCCTAAATCAGATTATAAGAGTCAGAGGCTAGGGTTAGAGAGGAAGGAAAATACACCATAACCATTAGAGAGAAGAAAGAACCAATTTCCTAAGGCAAAAGAAGGAAGTATGGAGAATTCAAAGGAGATTTCACTACCAACTTGTTGGCAAGGAGGATTGAAGGATAAAAATCATCGATCATCAACAACAACCACAAAATCAGACCCTACAAAGCATAAGGCAAGTGGTTATTTGCAAAATAAATTGAGTTATAATACCCATATATAAGCTTTATGAAGAACATGGTTTTTATGATATTTTTGGGAGTAAACACTTGATTATGATCCATGATGATAGGGATTTCATGTAGAACGTTTTTTATCTCCAAATATTCTGATATCATAGAAGACTTGATGATTAAATCGGACTAAAAATCTGGGCTTATGATGAAAAGATGGAAAGATTGTATTTTTAGGGTTCTTAAAAAATAAGAAGATTTTTAGTTAATTTGGACAAAATTTATAATGATTTTGTTGTTTTAAATCGTTAGTAATCATCCCAGAATAGGTAGGAATGATTAGAAATTGTTAGTTGCAAGTATAGTGAATTATCATGGGAGATAGATAAACAAAAATGGTGAAACCCGCATGAAGAAGACGAACTGGGTCAGTCACTGCTTGATCGATCGATCGACCCTTGAATGTCGATCGATCGAGCAGTCAATCGATCGACCATATCCCATCGATCGATCGACCCTGGCTGCACTTTAGAGAAATTTGTGAATAAACTTATTTTCAAATATCGTCACTTAATGGGAACCTTAGTGATGATATTTTACCTATGAGTAGACTAAATAAATACCAGGTGTACCGTTAGATTATTTCATAAATGATTGAGTGTGAAAATTGGAGAAATTGACCGACGGGAAGGTAATCGACTGAGTCATATGTCGGGAATGTGAGAATTTAGTTACGAAAAGAGTGAGAGTCAATTCCGAAAAAAAAATACCAGTAGGTTAGTGATAACTTAACTACTGAATTAAGGGAGGGGTAACTAGGACCCTTAGAGTTGCGTGAATACTCGAATAAATGCAATAGAGAAATAAATCGTAAATTAATGAGTACGATGAATATAAGTAAAATATATTACGTACAGGCATGAATTGATAGGTCAGGTGTGTACCTACTAAATTATATGAAAATTTGGGTTAAGAGAATTTTACCTAAATTAATTATGTTAGGGTCGATGAGATATTCCGAACTAATATAAAGTTATTATATGTTTGGGGTCGATGTAAAATGTCGAACCAAACCTTAAACTGGTGTCGCGATGAAAGAGTCCCAAACCAGGAATATGTGTATATATATCTATAAATAGTTGGGGTCGATGGATCATTCCGAACCATCTCTCACTTGGGGTCGATGAAGCATTCCGAACCAAGAGTCCTTTATGTGTGTGTAAAAAGGATATGTTAGTGATAACTAATATTTAATACATGTTGTGTGATAAAATGTATTCCATATGTATAATCTACTGACTTAGGATAATAGATAATGAGATGGATGGAAAATATCTTAGTAATAATTAAGTAGTGTGATGTAATTATTATAAGAATAAGGATAACAAGAAGTAAGTAAGTTATCTACTTGTATAACATATGAGATATGGAATTATTAAAATAATTGTGAGTAGGTTATGGGACTTAGTGAGGGGGTACATGCAGTGGGACATTCTGATCTAATTAACTGGGGTAGTACAACTAGGTGAACTAAATACCCTCGTTAGACATGCACTATAGAAGAGAGGTGAGGAATCTCAAGGGAGAGTGAGAAATCTTAATATGTGTAATCAATAACTCAATTGTGATAACTGCTTGCAAAATATTTTTAAATGTTTTGAGTACTAACTCTTGCTATGTAAAATTTTTAAAAACCTTTTAGGTGCCCAGCCACAGGGACACCTAGCATGATTTCATTCCAGGGATTTGGGAGCTGCAGCACGTGTGGATGTTGCATGGATTGTTTAGACGTTTTCTCTTTTTCAATTCTAGTGTAGGATCTCAGTTTTAGTATTCTTAGTTGGGACATGTCGTCCAATCTTTACTTTTACAGTTATCCTGATTTTGGATTTTGAGTTGGTTTTCTGGCCGTGGTTTTCGGCAAGAATTTATCTGTATTCAGTTATTTATGCGTATTGTTTTAGTACTCCTGAAATTGTATTATTTTGTATGGGTCATTTATTCTTCTTAAGGAAGATAAAATTTGGCACTAGCTTAATTTCACTTAGGTGGTTAGTAACTTAAAATTTTTTCGACAGTGATGCTAAGAATGAACCATTTAAGAAACCTGTTTAAATTAAATTAAGGCTTGATCACCCAAGGTTTAATTAGGCGGGGTGTCACACCCTGGTGTTACGAAGGCATTGGCTTCCAATCCTCACAGCATTGTTGAAGCTACCGGAGTTTGAAAAAACTCATAAAACTTACTCATGAGGAGCGCCACCTGAGTGGGTCCCAACCCCACACTCGTGGAAGCTTATGCTACCCCTGGAATGCCTGTCGTCGCCTGAACTGGAGGTACCTCTATCTGAGGAGCTCCATCCCTTAGAGCCTACAGTTCTCTCGCAGCTTTCTCTTCGTTGTGTTGGATGTCATCAAAGTTGATCCTTCGATTAACATTATATTGCTCCATACTCCCTACTTAGAAGAATGCCTCCCCAGCTGAGTCGCCAAATGTAAGAGGGTAATTTCGATAAGATGGAGGCGTAACCCCTTTGAAGTATAGTAATGATAAGTTAATTAGCCAAAACCTTGGATTAGTGATAGAACAAGCAAACACAAACCTAATGAAGATAAGACTCAGTTTAAACTCATAAATCTCTCGTGTATAACTCAGAAGGTAGTAATGAACTTAGAAGTAACTTACCTAGAGGGAGAGAGAAGTAAGCACACTAGATACACCTTGGCAGGCAGCCAAACACACCAACCACCCTCAAGAATATCAATCAAGTATTAAATGCTTTGTAATAAATGATAATGGTGAGTTAATAAGACCTCTGGTTTGTAATAACTCTCTCTCTGATGTGTATTCTCTCTAGTAATAACTTCTTAAACTCTCAAAAGATCCTCCTCTCCTCAAGGGTGGTTGGGGTCCTTAAATAGCCCCCACACCATCCTCGAGGCAACTCAGTCAATAAAGACTATGAAAGACATCCCTCATATTTTATGTCACAGCATTAAATGTCTGATGCACTAGTTGTCTCCACATAATAAACATTAAATGCCAAGCTATGACTTTTGCCTAGCCACTGTGTGTTAGGGGGGCTGTTGTCACAGAGGTGGCTCACCAACTGCCTGACAGCCCCAAATACCACGGTGATTTACTCAAGTGTAGGTCTGATATTGTTTACCTGGCTAGTGACATCACATACAATAGATGTGACATTAAGTAGAGGGTTGTTTGGTTCACAACTCAACGCCCGATGGAACGCCAAGCTGCTCCACCTGAAGTTCCACGGTCAGGGTCCTTCGGTGTTTTACCAGGTGTATCTAAGATGGTCAGGACAAGCCCCAACAGTGCCTCACTTCTCAATACTCCAAAACAAGTCCCTCTAAAGTTCCCACGGCGACGTCATTCGATAGAGCCTGAAAGCTCTCTCAGGCCCTACCAAGCCTGGTCTCTCGCGAGTACCGTTTGACCTCACACTAAAACTCATTATTATTCTCGTTACATCATTACAACCGTTATAGCTTACAATCAATATAAACAAATATACAATATGACTAACACAATAAGCTAAAGTATGAGTTACCACACTAAGCTGCCTCGCTGAGTTGCCACGCTAAGCTGCCTTGGCTTCTTAATCCCGAACACTGTTGCTAATGGGGGAATTATCCATAATCTCAGGATTACCTTCAAGCCCCCTCTACACTTGTATATATATAAGATGTGATTATAGTATATATTATATGATACGAATACATATATATTTGTGTGTGATTGGTATATGTGTATTTTAGAGGCTGATTTCCACGAGCTTTCCTTTGGTATAGGGTTGGGACAGCCAAATTATATTTTCTCTAGTGCGATCCAGAGAGGTTGCGCGATGTGGGTGAATCCTCTGGCTTGAGGGGCAAGGAGAGTATCGTCCCCAGGTCATATTGTCCCGTATTCTAGTGCGATGTGTGTAACTCCACTTGCAGAGGGAACATGACCGCCTCCACCGTTGTGTGTTTTTACCATGACCATTGAGGGAGTCTGGCTTGGTACCATGGTACAGTGAGTAAACTCGGAGTTGGATTGGGACTATGAGACTGCATCCTCGAGTTATAGCTTGATGAGATGGTTATTATACTTGTATGTATAGTATATTACTTGTATATGAGAACAAGATATTATATATCTCTACTAAGTGTAAAGAGATAAATGAAAAAGGATTTATTCTCATTCCGGGAGACTTTATCCGGACTTAAATTGTGATATGAAAAATAAAATGAGTATGTTATGTATATGTATTTATATGGGTATATATATACGTTATGTACTAAGGGCCTAATGCATCTCGACGATCGACACAACCAAGTAGTAGTGTATTGGGGGGGGGGGGGGGGGGGGAGGTCCTTGTTTGGATTTCACTTTGCGAGACACCCCATGCATGAACGTGGCACAATGTTGAGACTGGGGAGAAGTTTAGCCCTTAGTACTTGGGTTAAATAGGATTTGTAAAATTTTGGTGAAATTGATTAGTTAGGCAGGGTAGATTAACTAGGATTATGTAGGAGATATGCGCTAGGTGTGAACTTTTAGAAGAGTGGCGAGGGGTATCTCATGGGAGTGAGATATCAATTCAAATATGAGATAAAAGATATTTTTCATAAATAAAGCATTTATGCACTTACTAAATATTTTCACAAATCGGGCTCTGACCTGTGTATCTATTTTTTCGCTCTTTTGATATATATATATATATATATATATATATATATATATATATATATATAGGTGTCCAGGCATAGGGACGCCTGGATGATAATCCCTTCGAGTCAGACATCTGCTGCAGCAGCTGTGGATTCATGCAGGATTATTGTAGACGCTTCTATCCTTGTAATCTAGATAAGAGGTGTTGTATTAACATTTGGGCTGATAACCCAACTGCATTTATCTATTCTTTTACCTCCTTTTATGCGGATTCAATTTGGTTGTATATTTTTAAACCGAGTGTTCAGTTATTTTTAGTTCATCTCAGTTTCATTTATACATAAACTGTGTGAATGTTTTTATTGATTAATTTGTTTAAAAGATTAGTCAAGTAAAATTTTGACACCACCCTAATAGGTTATTAGTAATTAATTTGGTTTTCGACAGTGATGCTAAGAATGAATCATATGCGACTCCTGTTTTAATTTTGGCACAGGAGTGATCGCCCAGTATTTTATTAGACGGGTTGTCACAAAAGTGTCCCAACTTGCTATTAAACCGTGTCAAAATTTGACATAGTTTTAAACTGTGCCATATTTTTAATATCAATGTGTGCCAAATTGTTATTTTTGGTGTAGTGAATGCAGGAAACCATGAGGCAATTAGCTCAACGAATAGAAGATCAGCTGGGAGAAATTATAACAACTCCTATTTTCTCACGTAAAGGCTGACCAGGCTCAGTACGCCCAAAATGGGGCATATCAATAATTTATACCATTTTCAGCACTGAAGGAATAAAAAATTTGTTTATTACATATATCAAAATCCACACTAAATAAAAACATATGAATAAAGTTCGATTTAATACATAATGAAAACTGAATCGTCATATAACGTCCATAATGTAAAGTAAGTACAACTACTATAATAAACACTTGGGCTTATGCCCGTACAAATCCCAGCATGAAATAAAATGAAAAAAGATGAAGTACAACCAATACTAGAATCAATGGAGCGAAATTTGCTACGTCCAATGCAACTGCAAGTCTGATTCACCGTCAGTCCTACTATCCATGTCATTAAGAATACTCGGGGGGAAAACATTTATAATTTGGGTCAGAGCCTGAGGTGTGCAAGGATTCTTCACTAGTAAATAAGCAATTTATTACTAACTCATACTTTACGTCTCCCCATCGATGCTCATATGTAACTAGTACCTCTCCTCTCTTCTAGAAGCAGTCCTACTCGTGTCCTCAATCAAAATATCAATTGTAACTTACATCATTTAATCAGTCATGTAAAGAATAAGCCATTCAACTATGTAATAAATAAAAGTGGGTGCTCATACCTGACACCAATATCCCCGAATAGATTTCGTAATATTGATTTCATAATTTACATAAACTAGGTGCATCTTTGATAAAAAGCTTTTTGCATATGTATCGTTGTAGTGCAAAAGTCACTCTTAAAATTTCCTTGAGTACTTACAAAACTTATCTAAAAATAACTCGTATTGTGGTAAGTACGGATATCAATCCAACTTTCAAGGTGAAACAATTAATGTGAAAACGTGCAATTCAATTTTTTATGAAAATCTTTTCTTTTTTTTAAAACAATTTCAAGGGAAAAAATTAACTAATGCCAAAATTACGAAATGACTAAATAATGAAAAAAATGTGCAACCGAGTGTGAAATAATGTGAGAAAGTCAAGAATGGGATTACACTGCATTTTCAATTATTTTAATTTCTTAATTTATTAATTTGGAATATTTCGAGATAATATTAAATCGATAATCTAACTCTCATTGTAATTATAAATTTAATAATATCTTTTTTAGAAAATTTATTTAAAAATGTCACACAATGACAAATTAGGACTTATACTATTTTCAGAAAATTACCCGCTAGGGTCAATTTAACGAAAACAATAGCAATCATTAAATTTCAATACCTAATTAATATTAAAATTTCGGAAAAACCTATCTCTAGTTCGATTCCTAAATTCAAACATTGATTTGTACAATTAATTTACTAACTCTCGTTACATAAATTAATTGGTGACAGTTAAAATTAATTTACCTAGAAATATAAAATTAATGAAACCAATTAATTAAATCAACATCATTCGTAGTGAATTCTACCGCTTGAACGGGGTGTTTAGCCAAACATTCTCATGTGTGCATAAACAACAATAAATAATTTATCAAAAGATGACATAAATTTGAATAGAAAAATAGAATACAATACGCAAGTCTCTTTGTCGAATTGCGTTCATGAAATGCGTCTCAATCCTATTACTAATCCAGCACTTGATTACACAAAAAAGACTAAAAAACAAACCTAAAAATTTATTCTAAAACTAAACTAAGTTTTTTGGAATTTTTTTATGACCATAATACATAAAATACACACTTTTTCTCTCTCTATGCGTCTCTTCTTCTTTTTTCTGTTATGAATGTCCATTTTATAAGCTTCACCCCTTTTCTTTAGTTCCCACGATTTGATTTGGATGGAGAGATTTTTATGGGATTTGAATGTGGCCAAGTCAAAGAGGCATGTGGATTTTTTTTTGGAGCTTGGCAGTTGGCTCTTTGTTCCTATTTTAATGGAGGTGGGTTTAACGGGTATGGGTCGTGGGTCGTGATCGGGTTAAACCCGATCTGGCGCCACTGGGTCTCGGATTCAAACATCACCGGAGGGGGGGTGTGGCGGTAGATCGTCGGCGGGTGAGGCGTGGCAGCGCCGCCTGGGATGACGCGCGAAGAGAGGGAGAAATAGAGAGGTCGGGGCAGTAGGGAGCTGGGTGCGAGTAGGGGGTCTCTCCGCCGGTGGCTGCTGGGAGGTCCGGGTTGTGGAGGTCGGGCTATGGGGTCTCGGGTTTGTGGAGGTATGCCCGGGTTAGGTAGATACCGGGTTGGATGGTGTGAGTTTCTAAGGGGGTTTGGAAGATGGTTTTGGGTTTAATGGAGGAGAGAGAAAAAGGTTTGGTGGGAGGTTGAAGGAGATGTAGGGTATGTTGAGGTGTGGTGGAGGTGTATGATAGGTTGGTATGGGTGAGGTTAGTTTTAGGTGTAGGTTAGGGTGTAGGTTAGTTAGGTGTGAGTGTTAAATGTGTGTGTTTAATTTGTATGTTGGTTTGTGACCCTTGAGAATTAATATTACCTAAAAAAACTAAAACTAAAAATAAATAAATAAAAAAAATTAAAGTATAATAAAAACTAATAAAGAAAATTTGAAAATAAAAAGAAATAAAATAAAACTCTATTAAAACTAAAAAAATATAATCCTAATAAAATAAAACTAAAATAAATATATAAAATAAAATCTAATAAAACTAAAAAAATAAATTCTTAAAAAAAATTAATCCTAATAAAACTAAAAACTAATAAAAATCAAAATAAAATAAAATTATAAAAATAAAATACAAAAATAGAAAATGAAACCTAAAAAAATTCTAAATAAATCTAAAATAAATCCTAAAAATAAAATGACTAAAAATAAAAATCTAAGAAAATCTAAAAAGGCACAAACTCAACACACACCGGGCTCGGGGTATGGACTGGGCTCAGTCTAGACTTAGATTTGGTTCGGGACTGGTTCAGGGTATTCGGAACTCATCGGACAAGCTCAAATAGGGACTCAGACTTTGCGGTCTCCTTTGATTTCTTCGATGCAAGCTTTTAACCGCTTTTGCGTCTCAATTGCACTGATTTAGCATTATTTGTACTGCAACTGCGTATTGACCTGAGAAATAAATAAATACGAACATAAGGTCATTTTTATTAAAAACGAGCGACTAAAATGCATCTATTCAGGGTATAAAATAGGCACTTTTGGGTGCTTATCAATCTTCTTACGTCATAATATCTCGTAACCCTTGTCTATCCCTTTAGACCATTTAATGATTTAGTTCTTATTCTTTGTCGTCTACCTCTTTAGATTATAATATTCATTCTCTTATATTACCAAATTATTATTCTAATTAATAATTGACTACCCCATTATTCGTTCTCTTTAAATGTTATCTACTTTCTTAGACTGTTCAATTATTATTCTCATTAATAATTGTCCGCCACATTATTAATTAGGACTCATCTTCGTCCTTAATTATCTACATCATTTTATTAACAAGACTTTATTATCATAAAGCATTGTCTACATATTTAGACTAAGAAGACATATTCCTATATAAGGTACACCACAATGTGTAAATAGATAAGTATATATATATATATAGTCCTGCTCTTGTGCGGACTAGTCCGTATTTTAAGAATGCGGACCGAACATATGTCAGTTGGTGATGAAGCCAGAAGAGAGAAAGTGTGCCTATAATTTCTAGCCGCACCGTTACGTGACACATGTTCGGTCCGCATTCTTAAAATGCGGACTAGTCCGCACAAGAGCATTACATATATATATATATATATATATATAAAAGCATCTACCGTTGGTGTCTCGTTTGTGCTCTATCGGCAATTCTAGGGGAATCTCTTATCATAAATGGACATCACAAAACACACACAAGTTAGGGGCAATTCCTACGTAAGATACCTGTTCACAGCCCATACCTAGCGGTGACACAAGCTGGATCAGCATCAACGCCTACCGTCCTTGTAGAAGGCGCCTCCACATAGTACCTATATGACCTACATAATCACCAAACCCACATGTACTAACGTGTGGCACCCGATCTGAACACACGAACCCCGTCTAATAGGACGATCCACGAACACTGATATGTCCATACAAAATAATATGATACATATTATATTCAATATGTATAAATAGTTACTCTAAATTTATAACACAAAAATTTAGTTTTTGAAAATAAGTATGTCAAATACATATTTTTATCATAATTATATATAAACACAAAAAACAAATGTACAATTGCAAATCAAACGTACGCTAAATTTTCATTATTTTTTACCTCCGGATAAAACAAATGTATTTGAAGGGAATTGAGGAGCGCGTGGATCCCTCTACGAATTTTATATCATCAATTGATATGATAGGTTGACTCAAATCAGGTCGGAATCATGGAAGTCTGTGGGTCCCTCTCCCAAATGACCATGCTTTAAGTGGTTGTATCCTGGCGGGACCCACATCATAGTACAATACTGTTAAAGCACATTCGGTAAATTTTCGGTGCACAATTTCGGTGTATACATCATTTTTCTTTAAAGTTTAATGTGGATGCAGTTTTCTGTTCAGAATCTCATAAAGTTGGCAGGATTTTAATAGAATTTCATGGTACTTTTCACATCGATTTTCGTAAAATCAAAATGGCTTGGTCTAACTTACGCAGTGGCAGTGCAAACTTTTGCTTTGAGAAAAGCTTGTTTGGCTTCTCAGTTTCTTGGGATCAGAAAAGTTGATTTTGAATGTGATGATAAAAACTGATCAACTTTTGTATGAGGAACAACACGGTTCCCTTGGAGCTTGCCTCTATCATGGAGATCACATCTGATTGGGACGTTACACTTAAGTGGGTTTCTAGAAATGGCAATTCTATAGCCTCGTGTATATGCTATGTTGAGCTCAGACACGAGATAAATTAAATGCGATACATTAATGTGTTTATCAAATTGTATCCAAATTCTTTTTCACAGTAAAACTACTCTAATCAATTATCATTGTATTCCTCAGCTTTGCCTTGTACTAGAAAATACTCAATCAGAGTTCTATGTATTTTTATTATTATTTTAAATAAAATAAATTATGTTTTCTTTTTTACTTGTATAATGTCATTTCAAACAATTTTGAAATTGTGTCAGATAAGTATTACGGAAAAAAAAGAAGAGCAAAAGGAAAATTATATATACAGTGTACTATATGATTATAAAGATCACATATGTTAAAGATTGAAGTCTCTCATACATGTAAAGAAAAATTTATTAAGTGATGCTTTGAGAATGGACACAAGGACTTACACCTTTATAAATGTTTTTGTGTTTTATCAAATTAAAATATATGATATAAATCAAAAGTTTTTTTTTTACTTTAATTACATCTTCAAAAATTTCTGAGGCTACAATCCCATGTATTCTTAAAATTATAACCAGTCTTATAATCATCCAAAATCGTCCATAATTGCTTTGTAATATCTCTTTCTTTTCTGCAGAGAATGACATTTGTCCCATATGTGTTACAATAGTACTGTAAGAGAAAGCTTTATAATTAATCATCATCTATTTTAGTTTTTATTATCCCCTTATACCCTACTTCACCATTATGTACATTTGCAAGACTTCAAGTGAAGAAAAGTTAATAACCAAATGCAACAATCAAATATTGATCATTTGTACATTTATTGGAGGATGTATATGAGATCATCCCTGTGTAATATTTTCATTAATGGTTTTTTTTTTAAAATTAAAATATTTTCCCAATATTTTAAGTTACGGGGTGTTACACAAGGGATATACCCTTTATCTTGAGATCCCGCCCTATTAGGGTCAGAGTGGATCATGACTCCTACGGATAGAGTTAAATTGCAATCCCTATATATATGAGAGGAGAGTGTTTTACTGTTCCAAAATATCAACGGTTGGAAGCAAATTTTTTGGGACGATCTATGGGTCTCAGATTGTGCCATGTCAGGACTTAAGCATTGTGACATGGAAAAATATATCTAACATGAATGTGATTTGATCTTCCATACGCGTGACTCGAGGGGAATCAAATAAAGTAACTTTAATTTGAAATTCATCATGAATATGATTTGATCTTCCATATGCATGGCTCGAGGAGCATCTAATAAAGTAACTTTAATTTGAAATTCATTTATCTTACATGGTTACAAAGTTATCAACCCCCTCTCTCTCTCTTAACCCACCATTTTTCCTTTTTCTCTGTAACACCCCGCCCGCCTGGGGAGAGCAAACGGCGCGCTATTGTCGATAAACTAAATCAATTCCACAAATCACAAGGTATAGAGCATCTAAATCCCAAACAACAAAAGAGAAACCACTAATCTCAAATCTCTTCAAAATAGAAATATAACAATTCTCTCGAAATAAATACAACAACTAAAGTGAATCTCAAATGCTCTATACATCAAAATAATACAATCTTCTCATTGTATTCTCGAATATTCTTCCCAAAATAATTCTCGCTAAAAATCATCCCAATCAAATCCAAAGCGCCCAAAATCCGCGCTAACCTGCCACTAAAAGAAAATATGGGGAAGTACACAATACGACATGAAAGATGCTCAACAAAAATTTTAGCGATGAATAAAACGTAACAATACGAATACGAATATTCAAATCAAATGCAAATCTCAATAGCATTTTATCAATAGATTTCTCAACAACAAATTAACCGGGTCACCAGGCCTCACCCCATCCGCATATGCTTTATCAAGTCATAGCCCTTGGAAGAAGGAATTTTGGTGGGTGCCCAACGTCCGGGCCATATTAAAATCTCATGACAACGTGCTCAACAACAACATGAATAATACCACATGAATCAAAATAATTCCAGCAATTATTTTTCCAGATTTCAATGAATTTAACAATTCAAAATATGAGTTCAATTAACAAGAATTCAACGGAATAAACACTCGCGAGATTTAGGAGCATATTGTGTAAAACCCCATACCTCAAACCACGATGAGAAACCAATGATAAATCTGCCCAGAAACGCAGATAACACCATCAAAATCAGTCCTCAAACATCATCAAAACTTCCACCGAGATCAACCTCAAAGCAGTCCCAAGAACACCTCAAGAACCTAAGGTTGAATGCATAAATCAAAGGGTACTGTTTGTGTATAAAATAAAGAAAAAGAAAATATGTTTTCTGAGTATTTTTGTGCCCCAAGGTTGTTCCAAAACAATAGCCAATGATCCCTTTATATAAGATTAAAATACCAAGAGTTGGAAACCAAAACAACTTCTTAAAATTACCTGCTGCGCTCGTTTTCTGGGGTGGTCGATCATTCGACCCCCAGGCATCGATCGATCGATCATGCTTAAAATCTCACATTTCCCCTTGAAAAAATTATATGGGGCAAAAATTATAAAATTAATATAAAATCCGTTTTAACTCCATTTTCGAAACCGCTTGAAATTCTCGCCTTTAAAAATAATAACCAGCATATTTGAGCAATAAAAATAATTTTATCTCAAAATTTATTTTTCCTCTTTATTTTGAAAATACCCCCAAAATTACGCGGGTTGTTATATTCTCCTTCTTTGAATGTTTGCCAATTTCATCTACTTTGAAGACCCACGTTTATAATCTGTCAATGCTCCTTCATCGCCAGCCATTAAGCTTAAGTGGAAGGTATGTATGGAAGGTAAATATTCATTCAGGTTTGCGATTACATAGTTTGAAATTTTTTGCCGTTTTGTGATTACGCACTTTTGGAATTTTTGTTGTGCCTTCAGGCACGGGCATTCCGCTTGTATATATATATACAGTGTCATTCTTAGGCGGGTGTCAAGAGCAGGTTACTAAAGATTAGTTTCAAAACACATACGTGGCAAACGGGATGGAATACCGCCGATAAGTCAACCCACGTAATAAAAGATTCTACACAAACTTTATTAACCAATTTCTCTCTCCAAATGTTTCTCATCCTTTAGCACTGTAACTTTTGGGCTTTTGAAAAACTATTCCTTTTGTTTTACTGATAAAATGGATTAGCTCTTGTACGCATTCATCTCCATTCCTCTTTATAAAGTAACTTTTTTGTCCTTTGTAACCTTAAGTTTTTCTTGTTTTACTTATGTCGTGGGTTAACTCTTACACATTTTTTTTTGTATTGCTCATTTATTTTCCTTCTCCAAACCAAAATTTTCCATTTATATTCCATGTTTGACTTATGAGATGGCTTAAGTTTTGATCTGATCTGTGTTTATTTATTTTTATTTTATACAAAGTAAACATAATATATATTTGAAATCTTTAAAAATATTACAAATAAAAAAAATATTTTGATGTGTTATTTGATATACATAAAATCTTCTAAAAAATAGATTCTTGACTGATTTTGTGTTCCAAAAAAAATATGTTAATTTTCTCTTTTAGTAATGTTTATTATTTGTGTGGTTATTATTTATAGGTCTGATTTAAAATGGATAATGAGGAAATTGAGCAAAAAAATGGAGAAAAATTATAATGGGATTGGGTTTGGGGGGGGGGGGGGGGAGGGGGGAGGGGAGGGGATATGGATTTTGAAATACAAAGTGTCCAAAATGATGAGAGTGAGCGATGCTTTGAGTCACTTTGTAGCCATACCGATTTGGAATACACTCCACAAGTAGCACCCGAATTGAAGCCTAAATTGTGTCAAGAGTTTAAAATGTTAGATTATGTTAAACAATTCTATAATGATTATGCGAGAAATTTTGGTTTTAGTGGAAGAAATTGGTCTGGAAAAAAAAGAGACGCGGAACCGATGAGATCATTAGGAAATAGTTTATTTGCTGGAAAAAATGGAAGGGTAAAATTATTGCCGACAATGAGGTGGTAAGGCATCAGGGATTGGTTAAAGTAGGTTGTAATGCAAAACTTGATGCTGTGATGTCACAAAATGACTTATATGAAGTGAGTGTTTTTGTTGAGGGTCATTGTCAACCATTAACCACTCCAAGAAAAACACATCTTTTATGTTCCCACCACTAAGTGTCTACTGCTCAAAAGTCATTGACTCAACAACTTGACATGGTTAATATTCCTAAACATCAATAATTTAATTTACTTGGGTTTCAAGAGGGTGGTTTTCAAAATATTGGGTGTACACAACGGAATTTGTATAACCACGAAAGGGATAAACACAAAGAGTTGAAGTGGCATGATGGGGATATATTTCATGAGTACTTGATTTTAGAACAATTAAGTAATCCTCCATTTTATTTTAAGATAGAGGCTGGTGATGAAAAGAAAATTACCCGTTGTTTTGGGCCGATGCCACCTCGAGGTAGGCATACACATTTTTGGGGGATGTTATCATTTTTTACTCCTTATACAACACCAATCGTCATGGTTTGATATTTGTGTCACTAATGGGAGTTAATAATCATGGTGAAATATTAATATTTGCTTTCTCATTCTTGAGTGATGAGACCATTGATTTATTTGTTTGACAATTAAATCAATTTCTAAAAGCTATGACTAGTGATGCACCTATAAGGAGTTTTAAAATTGTATTTGGGGGTCGGAGTTAATGGAATAGTTTGATGTGAAGTGGATGGAGATTATTAACAAAAATGGCTTATGTGAGAGTAAATGGCTAAACTCATTGTATGAAATCTGTTCACAATAGGCACCGGCTTATGCGAATCAGATATTTTCAGTGGAAATGGTAAGTAGCCAACGTGCAGAAAGTTCCCACGCATTTTCAAAAAGTATGTTTAAAAAAAGTTCATTTCTTGAATTTAAGGTCTAATTTAGTAGGGGCCTTATGCGTCAACAACATGAAGAATTAATGAGGATCACAAATATTTGATTGAGAAGACTAAGTTAAAAATCATGAATGATTTTTTGAGTCACACAGTTGATGTCTACACACGGTTGATTTTAGGGTACTTGCACAAAATGTATGATTATAAAAAAATATTGGATCACACTGCACCAAATCTGCCGAATTGTCACAGTCATTGACCTTGACAACTTCATCTTGTCAAGGTCAATGACCATGAAAATTTTGGGCAAGATAACTTTTTTTGTCACGGTAATTGACCGTGACAAGTTCGTTAGAATTGTCACGGTCGTGTCACAGTCCTTGACCGTGACAAGCCCGTGACATTCTTTAAAAAATTGTCACGGTCATTGAATGTGACAAGTCCATGATAAGTTTCTTTATCAAGGACTTGTCACGGTCAATGACCGTGACAATTCTGGGCAGAATTGAAAAACATTCTACTGGGCAGTATGGCCACTGCCACTGCCACTGCTCAGCAGTATATTTGTACATGTTATAACAACATTGTACATGTTCAAACATCATATATCCAAATAAAATAGAGATAATGCAAATATACATTCAAAATAGAGAGAATATGCATCACCAGATAATCCAAATATAATTCAAATGTAATAATTTAAAACAATTCAATTCAAACTTGAATCAATGTCACTAAATGTACAAGAGTGAAACATCCCCACCCCTACCCACCACACATGCACACACACACATACGCACATACACACACACCCCACCCCGACCCCACCCTGCCCCACCACACACACACACACACACACACACACACACATAAAAATATATATTTCTTAGTATTTCCCAACTTACTGAGCGCTTTGTTCACCCCTACTTTTTATGTTAAAAATGCCCACCCCCAGGTGCTTCCGGTAGGGACGGAAGCAAGGATGTTGGTAAAGATTCCGAGGGTTATAATCGTTGTTAGAGTTCTACCATGACATTTTAAAATTTTTATTTGAGGACATTTAAATTTATGGCATTTTGAAAAAAAATTATTCGGGCCGTGGCCCATTTATTGTAAAAATACAGGAGTTGCGTGGTATATTTCCTTACTATTAGCATTGTTGGATTTAAGAATTTTTTCTAAATAAATATTGGTAATTAATTAATTTCCTTAAAGTGAAAGTCTTTTCCATAAATGAAAATTTGTTAATTACCTTATATTTCTTATAAAATGCTTCAAATTAAAGGCTTTCCCTATATAATAAAATTTAATATTCCCCCTACACCCTTAACTCCTAGACTCTGGTTTTACCCAACGGTAGCCCAAATCCAAGTCGGGGCGTTACACATTCCGACAAAGCTTCACATAGTTATGAATCTACCCGACTTCAGCGAACTTCGTCCCAGTGTCATTCACTATTATACATTTGAGGATGTTACTACTGGATTAATTTAAAGTACATAAATGACTTAGAATACCCATGGTTTAACATAACAATAATATGATTTTATTATAAGATTTTCCATATAGAGATAAACTTCCTCCTTCCTTAAAATGGATAAGACTCATGTTTATTTTTAACAATTACATGGGGTGGGAAAAGAAGTATGGAGTTGGACTAAGTTGATTTGAATTGTAAAACTCATTCCTCTAATATGAAATTATTATTTTGGACAAGAATTATACATTACACAAATGTTACACAAAATAATATATATGTATAAACACCCCCCCTGCCCCACCCCCTACTCTGCCCCCTGCCCCCCCTCCCCACCCTATCCCACAACACACGCACACACACACAGCCCCACCCCCTACCCTACCCCACCCCACCCCTCCCCACCCCCCACTCACCACACACACACACACACACACATGCACATATACACACACACACACACACATATATATATATATATATATATATATATATACACACAATCATATACATATAAATGGAAGAGAGAGAGAGAGAGAGAGAGAGAGAGAGAGAGAGAGAGAGAGAGAAATGGAGGGAAGAAACGGTGGGGGAAAAAAGAAGGGAAATAATTTTTTTACTGCGATTTTTGTCACAGTCGTGTCACGGTCATTGACCGTGACAACATTATAAGTATTGTCACGGTCAATGATCGTGACAAGTCCGTGACAATTCTATTTGTCACGGGCTTGTCACGGTTAATGACCGTGACAATCCTTTATCACGACCTTGTTATGGTCATTAACCGTGACACAAAACGCTTGTTTGTTGTCACGGTCATTGACCGTGACAAGGCTAAGCGCTGGAAGGGTGCCAATTTACCCATTTTGGTGTAGTTTCAATACATATTAAGTAGGTGGACCAAAGTTGCAACATTTGGGGTGATTGTGTATGATAGTGGTTGTGAAATTGTTTATGATTGATCATAGCTACTAAAGAGGTCCCAATTAATTCAAATGACATTAGATGAGGTTGATAAGCCCCTTACTTAGTCAAGAAGTAATAAAGGTATATACCGATGGTTTGACAACTATGCGTTATAATTTAAATCAATTGTGGGTGTTCAAGACGTGTCAAGGAATGATATGCTTAGTGTGGTTGCTTCGGGAAATGTTAGTAGAAATTACTATGTTGAACCAACCGAAGTGCGGGCCAAAGTGTGGTGAAAGGGTGAAAAGTTGTAATGAGAAAGCATTGGGCAAGGCCAAAAGGTCTAAAGCAAGAAAATGTAGTGGGTGCGATTTAGTTGTACAGTCACATGATAAAAAGAAATTGTCCACTGGTTAATACTCGGTAAGTGATGTATATATTTTTCCTTAATTTAATTAGTTATAATTGAAATGTTCAAATTAACAAGCTTATGTGTTTTCATGTATTCACCATGTCAACAAGACTCAAACGAAAGCTTAAATTATGATAGTTATTCTTCTGAAGGTGGTTACAATTATTTACATAGTTTTCTAAAAAGTTGAATATTGAAAATTTTCACATACTTTTCTTACTCTTTTGTCTTCCTTTTCATGAATATCATTGTAATTATCGACACAAGTGGAGTTGTATGCAACCTATCTACTTTTTTTTTAATGTACACGAATTTGGATGAATGTACTCGAATTTGGATAAAATTTTGTTACTATTTGAATTTGAATATACTCCACTTTATGCTAAAAGTGTGTTACTGGTAATGAATTTAAATGTACTCTTATTTTTGGCACAGTAAAAAATAGTAATAAAATCTAGCAATATAGAATTAAAGTTATTTCCTATTATTTATTATTTATCGATTCTATTATAGAGAATAAATTTTTTGAAATAAATTTAAAAAATAAATAAATAAATGGTAAAAATTGGTTTTAAAAAAAAGAAATAGGAGGGGACTCCGAGATTTGGAGCTGGAGGAGTCTTAGGAGTTCTTTGAATGACTGAGGTTGACATCGGCTCCATTTTTAGGTGAAGACGGGCTGAGGTAGTCGTGCTATCAGGATGGCCAATTTTCAGTTAAGAGTTTTTATCAGGCGATGAGAGTTTGTGTCGGTGTTTCTTTTCCGCAGAAGTCTGGATGATGGTCCCTCTTTGTATATCTTGGACCATCTGGCAGGAGAGGAATATAAGATGCTTCGGGGAGGGGGGGGGGGGGGGAGGGAGGGAACTTGATCCTTCTAGGATTCGGGACATTTTTCTGAGCCTTCTTTTTACTTGGTATAAGAAAAGGCGTGATTCGTCGTTGTTTCTCTCCCTTGAGTTTTTAAGGGAGTTCCAGGGGCAGGTCTAGCATGTTTTGGGTTTCAGACTTTCATTACTTTGTATATTCTTATATACGGGATTTCGCCCCCTTCATCGGGTTTGTTTTATTGAACCATTGACTTATCAAAAAAAAACTTTTCAAAAATTTTCCATGGAAAATAAAAATTCGAAATGGAGGTGAAATTGGAAATAGAAAACGCAAAACAATTCTCCACAGATAAACATAACCTAATTGTTATTGTCATTTTAAGTTGGCCTTTAGAATTACTGCTTCGAAAACATGTTTGACACTATAGTAGGAGTTTCACTGAGAAAATAATTCTGTTTGACATGCAACACCACTTATATTTCAAACCATGCGTCAAATAAAGTTATTCCTATTGTTAGAATTGGTCATTTGATAAAATAACGTATTACTGGAATATCAATAGGACTGAAATACATAATACATCGTAAGTATCATGACATTGCAGAATTCTGATGGAAAAAAAGTATCATTCTATGTTGACACAGATTTTTGACACATTTTGTGCGATACAGTGACGTGTCGCACCCGTATTGGCAAGTGCCACTGGCGCGGATCCACATTCACAAGTCAATAACCAATCACGATGTGACACGTCACTGTGTCGCACCACTTTGGATCTCAAATATCTCAGCCAAGCATTTTTAGGAAAAAACAATATGCATGTTCCCAATTTTTAAAATGTAGTGGACTTGGTTTTCGGCCAAAAAATTTCTATACCAACAATGGCAATTGGACTTGATCTTAGGAAAGAATCCTAGGGGTTTGTGAGTGTTGATGCAATTTGAACAGAAGTAGTTCTTAATTGTTGTTTATGGTTTAATTTATTTCAATTAAAAAAGGGTATTTCTTTGATGTACAGGCTAGTATTGCTATGAAATGGTTGATAAAAAAAATACCCTATTTATCTCTTTTCTTCTTCATAAGAATCCAACATGCCAGGAAAAAAGGGCAACCCCTGTTGCAAGAGACAATACAACAATTGCCACCTTTCTGTTATTATGTGACCCGTGAACGTCCATCGGATCCTTGGGTGACCTCCATGACGTTATCAACCGTACCAACCCTATTCTCCTGTCCTACCGGAATTTAATTTTTTCGGAAGCATTCTGTCCATAGGATAATCAAAGCTTTGCCATGCTTCAACTCTTCTAAAACCACTTCGGGAAAACAACACCAAGTTCCCGGATTCTACTAACTGAGCATAATAACTGTTTGGGATTGAACTTGCTGAATTAACATTAGTAGACCATATTTAGTTGCATTGGTTTTGGTCACGTAAGATAAGATTTCCATTTATTGGATTATCTCTATTAGAAACCCAGGTGAAAATGTACCTTTCTCAAAAACCCAAGTTCAAATGTACCTTTCTCAAAAACACAAGTGCAAATGAACCTTTCTTGGAGACTAAACTATCACCATCTTGAAGAGGCTGGCTTATTGTAATTGTGTCTAATGAACTTGAAAATGGAAGAGATACAAGAATTATGAGTGAAGAAATCAAAACTAGAAATCCTTTTTCTCCATACACGTCTATCAATGTGTGTTTTGGAAAAGGGAGGTGGAGAAGGAACATAGATAAATATATTATAAAACTATAGGAAATGTTGAAAACAGTAATAGTGGGAGTCAATATTGACGCTTTGTATTTTACATTGATTTGTTTTTAATGTTTTAGATTATTTTTGTTCCTAAAATATGCCAAGTGTATTTAGTTATGGGGAGGTATTTCAGATTAAATAAGGCAACTTCTCTCTCTTTGATTTTCATACTTTTGTGTCTCAAGTTTGATGATAATCAAATTGTAGCAAATTAAAAAAACATGCCATTGCCCATAGCAAATTAAAAATCCTTTTGATGGGAAGATTTGGAGCTCTTTAAAAATGAAACTGCAAAGCATGTCAGATAGGGCGAGGTAGAAAATGAGTTTGAAAGAGAATTTTCGAAGCTCTTTAAAAAGAAGATAACAAATGACAACAAAAGTTGAGCCTAAAAACGAGAGTGTGGATGGCCCGCTATTAACTGCCGTTAATATTTTTTGTTGTTACTACTCAATTGAATGGTTTAACCCTTTTTTTTCTTTTCTGTTGGGCTCATTTGAATGAATGAGCATAGGTTTAATATGTCTGCTTATAATGTTATGGAAGATGGTTTTATATGTGAATCCAAAATGTATAACAGTTGTTTAAAACAGTTGTTTAATTCTTGGAAATTGCATCCTTATTAAACATTTAACATTTATGTAAAACGGTTGTATAAAACATTTAAAATTTTCCATTTTGGGCCTAATCAACTTGAGACCGAAGCCCGTTTAAAATTGTGAGATGAGCTTGAGTCAGGGGGATATGATATTTTATTCAGATGATTTTATTCGGGCATGGGATATGATATTTAAAATCGGGCCGAGCTCGAGTCACACCAAACCTGACTCATATTGCCCGATGGACAAGCCTATGGTGAATAGATATAAAAACAAAGGAAATACTGACTAAATTTTCTAAATTGTTTTCAAATTGGTGTTACAAAAAAAACTGACTTAAATTGTTTACACATTATATGCTTTGGAAAATTTAATTTCTCACAATGTTTAATTTACATGTGTTAATTGAGCTATATGCTGAAATTTAGGAACCAAATGATTTTTTTTGCGAAATAATTTTTTTGGCGTGTTTCATCGACTATCAATTCTTACTCTACTTGATTAGTTTGATTTTTACAATATAACATTTAGGTTATTTTGTTGGAGTTTAGGTTTATCACCTGGGCACATGAAACTATATCTATTTGAGAGTAATTTTATCCTACACCCTTTAAAGTTTATGGCATTTCAATTTTCACAGTATGCATTGCCTACTAAGTATTGTTTTCTAATAAATTTCTAACTATATACTATTGTTGCATATCTACAAGCTAATTCTTTTGCTGTTCTTGGTTGTTTCGTGTTGCAGGACCATTTGATTTTCAAGGAGACAAATAGTGATGAAGAGATTGAAATTTTCGTTGTGTCCAACGATGTTTATATTTGAAAATTTTATATACAAAATATGATTTTGTGGAATCAATTATGCTGTTTATACGAGGTCCAGGATGGACTATTACTATTGTTGTTGTTCGAGTAATTTTTATTTGTTGAACAGGGCGGATAGTTGTATAAACAAAGCGAACTTTGCCCAAAATTTGTAAATTGTTTACACTTACTTGTGTTCTAAATTTTTTTGACTTAAATTATGACGTTTATGTGAGGTATTACTATTGTTGTTGTTGTTGGGAGCTTTTTATTTTATTTTTAAATACAGGATAGTGCTATAAGCAAAGTAGACTTTACCCAAAATTTCTAAAATGTTTACATGGTGTTATAAAAAAAATTAGGACTTAAATTAGATTTTTTATTGATATGATCCTTATATGAATAGATAAACTTTACCCAATATTTTTAATTTACTCACAAATATTTGTGTTATACAATAGGTTATAATTAATATGAGTTCTATGATGGGTTAAACACGGTGAATAGTCGAATAAACATAAGAAAATTTGTATAATTTTTTAAAACTGTTTATAATTATGTGTTGTAAAATTTTTTTTGGACTTAATCGGTTTGAACCACGATGTATGTATGTATGTATATAAATAGAGCGTATGTAAAAAAAACATTCAAAAGTTTACAATTTTTTTAAACTAATAGGTTCGTACCATAGGGTTTTTTCAAAAATTATTAATTTGTTGCGAACTAAATACAATGTATGGTCATATCGACAACATAGACTTTTGAAATTCAGCGATGTGCTATCGGGCACGAGCCGCTTTGCAATTACGTAATTTAATTTTTTTTTCGTTTTGCAATTAAGTACTTTCGAATTGTTGTCGTGCCTTCAGGAATAGACATTTCGCTAGTATGTATATATATACAAAAAATTGGTGTATATATATACACACACCATATTGTAATACCTCATAATTTTGAGGACTAGGAATTTAATTATTTTGGGAGAAATAAAATTTATTTAAATTAAAGAATTTTAAATTTGGCAATTGAGGTCAAAATTTGGGGATGTTGTAAAGTATTTAGGATGACGATTCTGAGTGCACGGTTGATCCGGAATGGGTCGAGATAGTCAAAATGACTGGCCTTGGGTTTTATTTGGGTTCCGAAATATTTTAAGTTTGTTTGACTTGAATTCAAGTAAACTAGCATTTAAAGTGTGTATTCTCATTTAAAGTTGGGTATTTTGAAGATAAGTCTTAAAAGCATGTGTGAGACAATAATCTCATTCTTGAGATTGAGAAATCCCTAGAGAGAGAGAGAAGAGGAAAAGAAGAAGAGAAAGAGGAGAAGATTAGAGATTCCGGCTAACACGCGATTTCGAGGACGGTTCAAACCCTGTAACTTTAAAGCGAGTGATTGAACTTGCTAAATAAACTATGTGTGTAATTTATTTCATGATTTGTGGACAAAAATATGGATTTTGGGTTAATATGTTAAAACCTAGATTTTGTGGATTTAAATTTTGCATTTGATTTTTATATACGGGTTTGATGGTGTAGTGATTGTTGGGATCATAGTTGGGTTGATTTATGAGGATAGAATCATGATTTGATGAGGGTTGGATGGTTAGAGTTGATGATTTTTGGGTTTGGGATTCGTGGGTTTATGCATAAGTGGGGATTTTTGGAGTTCTGCAGACCCGAATCAATTCACCTCCTAAGTGAATCGATTCGGCTTAAGGTAAAAGTTTCAGGTCTGTGTGACCGAATCGATTCGGATCCAAAATGAATCGATTCGACCTACGGCATACTTATAGTTCCTTTGGACCAAATCGATTCGAACAACAGGTGAATCAATTCAGTTTTAAAACCGAATCGATCCGGGAATGGACGAATCAATTCGAAAACAAGCTGTTTTGCGAAGTTTTTCTATAGTGAGTTTTACTCCATTTTGATTAGGTTTATCGATTAGGAACATTGTTATATGATCCTAGAAACACATTTTGGTGATTTATTGTGAGTTTCTCATATGATGTGATCTTGGGGACATATCGAGTTATTTGGGAAGGTATAAACTGGAGTTATCGTATCAATTTAGTGGGAATCATATTTACGACGGGAATCCTACTTGGAGATTAGAAGTAAGTTATTATATGATATGATTTTGGGGGCTCATCGAGGTGGTTGTGAAGGTATGACTTGGAGTTGTTACTCTAACTTTTGTGTCGAATCCTCCGAGCGAAGGGATTTTTACTTAGATATGATTGGGTTCCAATGCGAGAGAGGTCGTGTACGCTCAGTGACGTTAAACTTTAGAATTTAATCACAAATGCCATAATGTTAAATGTTCATATGAGTAACTGAGCTGTGATCTGAGTTTGGAAGGATTTAATGTATCACCAACTAACAGTTTGTGTTCGTACTTATAGCGGGGGTAATTATTGTATATCTACGTGCCTGTGGATATAGATGGTGTGTGTATGATGATTGTTATATGCAATCGGTTGTGAGATGGTTTGTATATATGATTTGTATATGTATATATGTGTGAATGATATATACTTATTATGTGAACATACCCCCTAGTGCTATCATGGGAAGTTGCGATATGGGTGAGGCCCCTGGCATGAGGTGCAGGGAGCGTATAGTCCCCAGGTCATAATCGTCCATTATTTATTGCGTGATTTTAATCTGGGTGAGAAATCTTGGGTATAATACGTTCCCACTTTCAGGTTCAGAACTATAACTGTTTCTCATACGTCTTTGATTTGGTTTATACCAAGTCGGTGTGATCTAGTCTGACCACTGGTAACCCAGGATAAGGTGAGTGATTCCTGAAAGATGACAGCATTGCAGAGAACATGTGTATGTGTGTATGTGTGTGTATATATATATATATAGGATCTAGTCTAACCACTAGTAACCCAGGATAAGGTGAGTGATTCCTGGAATAGGATCTAGTCCGACCGCTGGTAACCCGGAATAAGGTGAGTGATTCCTGGAAGATGATAACATTGCAGACAACATGTGTGTGTGTGTGTGTGTATGTGTGTGTATATGCCCTAAGTGAATGTGATATGGGTATTTTAGATGCGTGTTATGTGTGTTATGTGTACGTGTTTGTTAAGGTTGAATGATCGTGTTATATAACTAGAATAATATTATATAGACCCTAAAGGTTTTCTGCGATATCTTATTTATATACTTAGAGAAAGCACTTCATAATAAGTAGATGAGGTTATACGTGTGTGTGCTGGGGCATAATTGATCTCGACGATCAACATTATCAAGGAGTAGTGTATCGGGGGGTTCCTTGTTTGGATCTCTCTTTGCGAGACGTCCCACGTACGAAACGTAGAGCAAGGGTGGGAGTGGGAAGAAGTTTAATCCTTGGTACTCGAGTTTATGTGTTATGGTGAAACATTACTTTATAAGCATTTAAAGATGATGCGTGACTATTCTGATGTTGATAACTTATTTAAGTTTATAGTTAGAAGCTGATGAATTCTAGTAACTAATATTTACATAGATATTAATGTATAAGTTCGGGCATAAACATAGAATATGTTAAAATGAGAAGATTATGGTTATATTTTAGATAGTGGGTTACACGGGTGTAGTTTATGCGTAGATTAATATTAAACTATCCTTAGAACGTGTCGGGTCGCTTAATTGAGGTTCATGTGCATACGTTTAGGTGCGCGCTTTAGTCGAGGGGTGAGTTTGAGTTCCACGAGAGTGGGACTCCACTTTAATCATGGAATTATGCATTTATAATTATTATGCAATTTAATGCACTTGCTAAAATGTTTTCAAACCTCGGGCTCTGACTCGTTTATATTCTCTCTTGCTATACATATATTGTAATATATTATACATGTCCCACCGCAAGGACGCCAATGATGCTCTTTTATCTAGTATCCTTAGAGCTGTAGCAGATGCGGACTGTTGCGGGATTTTTATTATAGTCGCTTCCTATCTTTTGTGAATCTAGTTAACGATTCAGTTTGTATATCGATTTTATACCTAAGGGTTATATGTAGCACTTTTCTATTTCTCTCATCAGGATGTTGCATTATTGTGACCCGACAGCATATTTGGGTATATTTCTATTGTTGTACTTATTATATTTTATATGAGTACTTCTTTTTTATTATAGTAGTGTGTATATTATCAATTTTAGTAGTTACTATGTTGTTAGTATGATGTTCATTGTATGTTTTAAATTTTTTTTGGCATCCGCTTATTATAGTATTGGGTAGTTAGCTATGTTTATTAGTATGGACAACAGATGCTGAGAATGATCCACTTGAGGTTCTTGATTTATTTTAGTATAGGGATGGCCATCCATTATTGTTTTAAGCGGGGTGTCACAGGTGGTATCAGAGCATCAGGTTCCAGTGTCTTAGGATCTGTGTGGGTTTTTTGTGTTCTTCTGTAAGCGTTCTTGATGTAGATCCATATTATTAGCACTATTGTGTTCATCACGACTATATTTCCTTCCGTGATGCGTAATTACTTGAGCGTCGTTCTGATATAGTTTCTCTTATTTCAGATACCACCGAGAAGAGGTCGTCCAGGCAGGGCAAATAGAGGGGCTGAAAATATGGAACCCCAAATGCCTCTAGGGACTGTGACCACAACCGAAGTTATCAATAATGTGGCGCAAGCAATAAATGTTGCCATTTATGTGATGGCACATTAACCTGCAGTCCCGACAACTCAAGCCCACCCATGTCCATCTACATGGGAAAGAGTACGAGAAGCCTTTTGAAAAGGACATCCTCCGAAATTTTCGGGGGGAGCTGATGCAATAGTTGTAAGTCAGTGGAAGAAGGATATACAAATGCACCTTCAAATGGTTGAATGCAGTGAGGTGCATAAATAAATACTCTCCACCGTTAAACTAACGGGTGCATCTCTCCAATGGTGGGAATTAGTCACCATATCGGAGTAGAGAGATGCAATGCCCATAGAAAATTTTTGGAGACTATTTGACCAAAAGTATTTTCCTTTCATGATTCAGATGAAAATGAGGAGGAGATTACTGGATGTGACTCAACGTGATCGAACGGTGGCTAAGTACGAAGAAGAATTTACTCGATTGACGAATTTTGTGCCCGATGAGGTAAATACGGAGGAGAAGAGAATAATGAAGCTCTTGGGAGGTTTAGATTGGTGAATTCGTCCGTATTTGTTAGGGAACCCGGTGTTTCTGACTTTTATTGATGTGATGAGTGTGGCATTATTACATTGTCAGGAGTATCGTCTTCGTTTAAAAGGGAGTGAGGAATTTAAGGACTCAGGTTCATTAATTAGGGCTGGAGGAGTTGATGCTAGTGGAATTAGAGGGTATGAGCAGGATTAACAAGGGCCGCAATAGCATTTTGTCCCTTGGGATGGTCAGAAAGGATTTGCTGGGAGATGTTTCTTTTTTAGAGAAATATTCCATAAGAAGAGGGATTGTCCTGAAAGAGGTAGAGGGAAATTTTTTAGAAGGTTTTGGATGTGCAACCCCAACAGAAGTTCATATGCTAGTTTGGGCAAGAGAACTTCTAACAGGGACCCATTGATGAAGTGAGGCAGTTGGAGTATGGAGGTAATATGTAAATTATTTTCCTTTGTGCTTAGGTCATGTTTTGAGAGGTGTTGGGAGCATCGCATGCAAGATTTTAGTGACTGGTTAGTTGTTATAACCATGTTATGTATATAATTTCCTGGAAGGGAGGAGTGAGCAAGTGTGGCACTTGGATTATATCTTTCAGTAAAATAGATTGTTTTGCGAGGTGCTCATAGAGAGTTATTATTTTTGATTTTTCAAAAGTGTGAACTGTTAAAGTTTGATGAGTAGTAATGGTAAAGCTATCGTTTTATAGTTAGGGCCAAATGCTTGTATTTGTAATGTTCCAGTTGTGGAAGGACTTATCTTATGGCGATGCTTTGATGTGAGATAAAGGATTTTTATTACTGAGGAGATTCTTGGTTTAACGAGTTCACTGTTGAGCAAAGAATTTTAACTCATGGTGGTGTGCGTGTTGAGAATTAGAAGGTTGGTAAGAGTATTGTATTTATTGATGCCTTGTGTCTTTGGCATAAGGTATTTTATTTTTGTGTCGAAAGACATAAAACTGTTTTTGATATTACATTATTTTATAGGCCTTCGGGCTCTGACCCGTTTATATTCTCTCTTGCTATACATATATTGTAATATATTGTAATATATTATAGGACGCCAATGATGCTTTTCTATCTAGTGTCCTCGAAGCTGTAGCAGATGCGGACTGTTGCGGGATTTTTTTTATAGCCGCTTCCTATATTTTGAAAATTTAGTTAAGGATTCAGTTTGTGTATCGGGTTTATACCCAAGGGTTATATGTAGAACTTTTATATTTCTCTCATTAGGATCTTGTATTGTCTGTGACCTGAGAGCATATTCGGGTATATTTCTTTTGTTGTACTTATTATGTTTTCTATAACTACTTCCTTTTATTGTGGTACGTGTGTATATTATCAGTTTTAGTAGTTACTATGTTTTTGGTATGATGTTCATTGTATGTTTTAAACAAAAATTGGCATCCGCTTATTATAGTATTGGGTAGTTAGTTATGTTTATTAGGATCGACAGTAGATGTTGAGAATGATCCACTTAAGATTCCTGATTTATTTTTTTATAGGGTTGGCCAACCTTTATTATTTTAAGTGGGGTGTCACGCATATATACATGCAAATCATATCTTATGAAGTGAGCAAAATTGTAGTTTTTGACCTACGAGAGAGAGATAGTTGGGCTGAAGTGAGAGAAGAGGGAAAAAAGAAAAGATGGATGAGAAAGGGTTTTTTTTTAGGTTTCATTTCATTCATAATCTTATGGATTTGTCTCAATCCATGACCATGAAAAGGACCATGACAAGAATTTTTATCACGGTCGAGGACCATGACAAAATATGCATGTTTTTTGTCACATTACAACAACCTCATAAAAATTTTAGAGAAATATAAGGTTTTGGTGTAGTGCGAATTGACGGTATCGCAATAATTTTACCAAAATTTTGCCTTGATGAAATTATGTTCAATGATTTGGAGTGAGTATATTAATTACAATTGTTCGTGATGATATCGTTACAAGTCTTAAGTGCTTGAACCACTGTTTGAGTCCTTAGGATATCAATAGAGAACTCGAACATAAAACTGTTATTTTCCTCCAATGTGAAGACATCACCTATACTGCATCAAACTTCAATATCCTTCCAAGAGAAAAGAATACAATCATATAACTCTAAGGGAACTACTTAAATGCACCAATGGCGCACACAGGATTAACCAAGGTTTATGTCCACCGACAGAGACCCTTGATGTATTAGTGAGGAACTAAGGTCCAGTGATCCATTGTTAAGGTATATATAACTTCTTACTACTCAAGGAAATTAAATCACTTCGGAGTCAATACCCTCTCGATCGTAATTAAGATGTTAATTCACCATTGTTTTTAAAGAAATGAAAATTTGGATCATAAGGTCTAGACACCGGTGTATTAGTATAAAGGTTAAATATTGTTAACAATTTTTTCTATTGTGAGTGATTGAATTAATGATATTACATTAAACGTTCTTCATATTTTCATTCCTAATATACCATAAGCTTCACCCCATTCCTACATATCAAAGTTTCTAGATAAATAGGATTTGATATTATTGACAATCTCAAAAATCGTTCCAAAAATTAATATGTTACCCACATTCGACCATAATATGATATGATCTACATTATCCTTCTCATAATATAGACATTTCTCAGGACTATTTATTTTAAATCTACCATCAAAAATAAATTTGTCATATACTTCATGCCATTGCTTTGGATCTGGTTTAAGACCATATAATAATTTAAATAAATCGATAAACTTTATGCTCTTGTCCTTTTACTATAAATCCAAAAACTTGCTCCATATGTATTTCTTCATTTAAATATCCATTAAAAACTATTGTCTTAACATTCATTTGGTGAATTACTAAGTCATGGACAAATACTAGAGCCATTGAAATTCTAATGGTGGTAATAAGTATCAATGTAATCTATCCATTTTCTTGGGTAAATCCCGTAGTGACTAATCTAGCTTTGTGTTTATCTATACTTACATCGGGTTTTTGTTTTTACTTAAAGACCCACTTTCATCCTATAACTTTATTTTCAGGAGGTAAATCGGTTAAAACCCACATATTATTTTGCATAAGAGTCATGATTTCATAATTAATTACATTTTCCAAAAAGGTCAATCTATAGAAGACAGGGCATCTATAAATGAGGCAAGTATAATTTTTAGTATATGTATTCTTAGCATTTTTTTAATTATCTTGATCAACTAGCGCTCCATTTGAGTTCTATTCTTTCCGTGTTCTACTAGAGCCCAACCAAAATCCAAATTTTATAAACTAATTTTTGTTTGTTTTTCCCATCTACAAACTTTATGTCCACTAGAATTTTTAAATTTAGAGACATTGGCTTCTATTTGATTTTTCATTTTCATATACTTTTGGTAGTGAGAATATCACCACTATCCGATTACCGAGAGATATTTTTTATAAAACATATAATATTAATGTTTTTCTTAAATTAAAATTTTAAACTTATATGTTATATTTTAGAGTATAAGATAAGAAGAATATATTTTTTCACAAACTTCAAAATGGTTTTAAAATGTATAAATGCACAGTTGAGCTTTGCAATACATTAAAATAAAATTTGTAAGCAATATGACAACACATTGCTTCAGTGGTACTATTTCAGTTTTGTTGCAATTTATTATATCATTAATATTATGAGATATTTAATAGAAAGAAATTTAATCCTTTTATTAAAGAATATATAAATATGCAAAATTTTCATTTAGACTATTAACATATGGGGTGTTTTCAAATAAGTGGGTCATGTGTGATGTCTTGTGTTTTTTGTCCCAAAGTCCCTTTGTATCAAAATCAACTCCGTGATTAGATATTACTAGTGGGTTGGATGAGAAGACAAGGGCAAGATACACTCGATAAAATGGTCCAAACCCACCCAAACCAAAAACCTTGGCGGACTAGGTTTTTGAGAGTGGATATGGTTAGAGAGTTTAGCCGTGTATTCATATGCTATCGCCCAAGGTTATACCAATGATAAAGTAATTTGGCATTTCAATAAAATTGGTTCCTTAACAGTTAAGTAAGCTTGCATAGAATCCTCTAATATCAATAATGATAAAATAAGATATCTGACTACCTCATCCTTTCAACCCAACCTCAACATGTGGAACGCAATATGGCATATTAACACTCCACCTAAAATAAAACATCTTGTGTGGTAGTTGGCTAATAATGCCTTGGCATGCAAGTCTATTATTTACAAATAGGAAATGCTCTAACTCTCCCCTATGTGACATAAGAAGTGGAAGCCTGGAACACATATTTTTTAGATGCCTAAAGGTTAGAGTTGTATGGACAGCATGTAGAGCTTTTGAGGCATGCGAGATGGGTAATAAATGCTCCACAAAGTCTTATTACAATGAGTCAAGGCTAATACATAATTTGATGATCGAAAAATGTGTCCGCGTGTCATTGGTACATTTTGAGTGGGGACACCTTGAGTTAGTGTGTGCCACTTGAAATACACCAATGACACACGAACATGTGTCCGAATCATCAAATTATACCTCAAAATCATGTCTGCTAAGTATTGTCCACTTTAAAATGGTTCCCAGAGGTGGTGGATCGCGATCCCTCGATGAGAAAGTAAACCATAGCTCTAAGCCAATTGGCCTTGATTTTATGGAATACTAGCTTGCAGGCCATGCATTGCGTGGTCGTAAAATGATACTTTTTTAAGTCAAGGCATGTTGAGAACATATTTAACATGATAGAATGATATTTTGATGGATGATACAATTAAGGCAAGTTGAGAACATATCTTAATATTATTTTAAATAAATGAAAATTAATATTAAACCTATATATAAAAATTGTTATGAAAGAGACTTGTGTTTAAAAGTATATAAAAAATAACGTAAAATCATCCTAAAACATTCAAGATGAACTCATCAAATAGATTACAACATCTTAGCATGTAATATTAAACATTTTATACAATATATGTCATGTTGTAAATTTATACAAAACATACTTTAACACACCTAATAAACACAATATATTCGCATCTATAGATGAAAAATTATAAATGTAAATATAGTGACCTACTAATGCGTAAAGCAAACATACAAGTTAAGAAACCTATTAACGCATTTAAAATCATCACACCCCAAAAGTTCAAACAAGAATTTTTTTTTATTAAAGCCTGCATTCAAATAGTTAACATATTCATTCAACTTGGGAACACCTTTATAAACCCCTTTATCCAAATACAAGACTGTCAAAAAAAATATATTTGAGAGTAAACAAAATACTCTAACACACTCAACATTTGGGAGATAACACCCAATATCAGGAGAGAATTTTGCTTTACTACTCATATAATATTTTTGACTTTTTATGACGTCACTTTAAATTCTAACATTACGTGAGTATTTATAGGATCTCTAAAATATATCTATCCAAATACATATATATATATTTCGAGGCAATTTGCAGTTAAATGAAGCTAATTACCTTCCCCCGTAACCTCACCCGAGCCTAAACCCGTCCCTAAACCTACCCCGAAGCCCGTGTGTATTTAGTTTGTGCCCTTTTTATATTTTTTATATTTTTACTTTGTGTCATTTTATTTTTAGGGTTTATTTTAAATTTACTTAGAATTTATAGGTTTTATTTTCTATTTTTATATTTTATTAGTGTAATTTTATTTTATTTTAATTAGTTTTTAGTTTTTATTAGGATTAGTTTTTAGGACTTTATTTTTAGTTTATTAGATTTTATATTTTGTAGGACTTTAGTTTTCATTTTTTATTGATTTTTAGTTTTTATTTCCTTTGTTATTATATAGATTAGAAATTTAATTTTAATAGATTTCATTTTATTTATTTATTTGATTTTATATTTTTTAGGATATTAGTTAGTTTATTTTTCACTTCACTTTTTTGGTCCATATTCAACACAGATAATTCATCCTCACACTAACCTTATCCTACACACACCATTCACACCTAACCAGCCAACACTCTAATACACACAGTCACACAAACATATCATACACTTAACTAACCCCTCACCCTCACACACCATCCCCTACACCTCACCCTCACACAACCCTTACCCATCATCATCTTCAACCCCCATTTTCTCTCTATCCAAACTCCATAACTAAACCCCCATAACCCAACACAAACAACACCCACCTTCTCACCATCGTAACCTCCATCACCCAAACAAATCTAAACCCAAACAAACTCAGATACCTGGACCCACGGTGACGATCTACATCCGTGGCAGCAACCCACCTCAGGCGAGAATTCGGTAACAACGTGGCAACTCTTGCCTGATCCTAAGCCATGAAACCCGACCTCCCTTATCCCTAATATCCTATACTGAGAGCACCCCAGCACCGACCTTATACCTTCGGTCAGAACTGAATCCCGTCGCCAGCATCCTACATTGCACCAAAAATGTTCCCGACTCCCATCCGACCCACCTTGCAACCCGAGTTCAACCCGATCGCACCACCTCCTTACCCGATCTCACACCCGACTCTAAGCCTTTGACCCATTTTCCTTCTAAAAGCCGAAGCCACGTTTTCTAGATTCTGCCAACAAATAAACCAAAACCAACTTACCCAAATCCCAACATACATATTAAACCAATTTAACCCTCTTTTCCCTTATTACCCCCAACTACATCTTTTAACCCTTATGCCCAAAATACCGTCCATTACAAATCAGATTTTGTCACCCAATTCCCTCACCCATATAACCTAGTACCTCTCAAACCTCATGTGAACACACCCCATGCTCCTCTCACCATTTCCATGCACACTCATGCGAACTCCCAATTTGCCCCTAGCGCCATGTGCCTCAATATAAAAGAAGACTCAAGGCCATTTGAAGACCCATCAAATATTGTAAAGAGTATTCTAGAGAGAGTTAGAGTGGAAAATAAATTAGGGAAATAATTTGTAAATAGTTTTTATTTTATTTTTAGACATTTTTGAGGATAAATTGTGATTAATTCAATTGAGTATTATATTGAATTGATTATTGTTGGATGCTCATATTGGATGGATGGTGCTTGATTTTAAGGAAATAAGAGTTCAATTGCACTTCAAGAGATTGAGTTTTGTTTTTCTCTTCTCTTCTATTTTATTTTATTTGCCTTTGATTATTTGATTATCATCTTTAATATGATGTTAGGCTAAATCCCCTTTCAAGGGATGGGGTGAACCCTTATTTGATGTTATTTTGATTTAATTAGTTGGAATAATTGAAAATTCTCTTTGAATGTTAATTTTGATCCCCCGCCCTTAAATTTACAACTCGAGAGAGGGTAAATGATTTTCGCGAGGAAATCGAAATTCTAGTTATAATACCCATTTTAGATTTGAACTACAGATAGGGTTTTTTAGGTGTGGTATTATTACTTGAATTTCAACTCTATTTTTATTTTCTAAGATGTACATAAATTTTGATGAATGGATCGTAGTGGGTGATTAATTAAAAGTAGTGTAGATCTATTTTCTAGAGTTGTGGGGGTTAAACTTAATTTTCTAAAAGATTACTATTAAAATTATACTTGCAAATAGAGTTGGTTTGTAATTTTGATTCTAATTTGGGAGAATTCAAATAATTAAATTAATTAGTTAGAATAGCTAAAATTTGTGGTGGAATCCCATTCCATGATTGTTCTTACATTTACTTCCTCACTTATTCTCTTATTTTAGTGTTAGACTTTGTTTATTATTTTTAGTCGCTTTTTAATTACTTGTTTAGATCTTTGATTTAGTTTCACCTTACCTAACCAAAATGTTTTAATATTGAAAAAGCTTAAAAAAAATACAATAAGTAAAAATCTCAAAAAGAAAATAAAAAGTGAATTACAATTGAATTTGTCTCTAGCTTTACCCCCTTGATGTGGATTGATACCCTTACTTACTTCTATACTTTAGTTGTTAGATATTTTTCTAGGTAATTGAAGTTTTGATTAACTTGGCTTCAACAACGACTATACACCAAAAGTCATAGTTATCAAATGGCGCCATTGCCATTCTTGGGAGCGTGAAGCACTTGGAGTGGATTTCATATTGTATTTCATCTATTTTCCATACTCTGTTTCTTTTTAGTACCACTTTTATATTTTCTTATAAGGCTTGTACTAGGAGTTAATTACCTTGCTTGTATTGCAGTGCATAGAGACACCATTTATTTTTTATTATAAATTTGTAATAAAAAGAAGATAAGCATGATAGGAAAATCGGACAAGGTAGAGAGAGGGCATCCAAAGGTGAGGAAAATAAGCCTCTTTACCTTGGGTCGGTAGGACTCCCAGGGATGACTCAGATAGGCATGATCTTTCCCCGGTCGACTCACATTTTTCAGCACCCACGGTGTAAAAACTATGGGAGGTACATTTCTAAACTCTCGCGCCTCTCCTGTTCGCAAGTCCATTATTGTTTGTGCTTGTGTGCCCTTATTTGATTTTATTCTCGCATTTATTTTTTGAATGGCGTGATGAATTAATTGACTAAGACCTACACCCGGTCACTCACGAGAAGGGATTTCATCACCCGACTCACTCGCTTACCATTGTGTGCTACCCTAGCCATCATTTAAATTAAAATCAATCAACTAGGTAGCCCAATAAGAGAATTTTTTTGCAAAGGGGATCATAAAGATATTTCCGTGATTTTTTATCGAATGCGGACTTAATTAAAATTTGACTACCCCTTTCACTAAATTTTGAAGATAAAAATTGGCTATGTGCTAGTTTGGAATTCCCCTTAACTTGTGCGTGTCCCATTCATTTTTCGATAGTCGGTTTTAGTTAGTTCGTTCATTCACCAAGTCCATATTTTCCCCCGCCTTTTCTTCGAAACAATCCAAAAATATTTTCTTCCTTTATTTTTACGAAAAAAAGCCCAAAAATATTTTCCTCTTTCATTTTTAGAAAAATCCAAAAATATTTTCGTTCCTTTTGAAAAAATTTAAAGAAATCAAAAAAATAATTTTCTCGTCATGGCCAAAGAACGTCCCTTACGGGAATACTTTGGTCATTTCCCATTGACATGCGATACATGTGAGAGTGATGTCGAGCCATCTTTTTATGATATTTTAGTGGTTTCACCTCTCTCGAGAGTACCGTTAATACTCTTGCACCATTTATACACGCACCTCCAATTCCATCACCCTCGGTGTCAAGTGTCGACATGTCGCATACCTTCTCATGCACCCATTGCTCCTATGCCAATCACTTGTCCCTTGAGTGTCCATGCTTTTCATATCCATCCTAACCAACCACGGAACATATGTATCCATATGACAGTGTTTCGAAACCCACCTCGGCCCATTGTCATGATATACCCAATCGAGAGTGGTGTGAGCACCCAAGTTATTCGTGGAGGCCTGATCACCCTCCCACACAATACGAATCCCAACCCAATATTTTGGATCCTCCCACGCAATACGAATTCCAACAGTCGTCATGGCAACCTTGTGCACCCTTTCATGACCAGTTCCCTCACTATGCACCCACTGAATATCAACCATTTGTCCATCACGGAGGCGATCCTTTCGTGTATGATGAACTTGGAAACACTCCACACACTTCATTTGAGTATTCTTCATACAATCAAGATAGTAGCGAGTTCTGTCCACCTCAACCACCGGCGCCACCCGCCATCACTGTATGACCATCATCTACCTCCGCTCTCAAGGTACTCTTGCAACAATTTATCATCGAGCAAGAGCAAGCCACTCAAATTCAAAATCAAGATGTCCAATGGCTTGAACAACATTTTAATGAATTTGAGTGTGCAATAGAGTCGGATTTCACCCCGAGTCAACCCATTGTTGACCCCACATGGAGAGGTGATGCGTTGACTTGTGCCACCTATTTTGAGTGTGACCAACCCTTCCATCCCGAGAACCTCGAAGTTGAGACGATTCCATGGTATGGGTCCCAAGTCGACAATTGTGTTGATTTATCCAAAGATAGTGAGCCTCATCAAATCCTAACATATCCAAAAGAACCCCACTTTGAGGTTCCAATTCCCTTTCCCGCTGAATCCAAAAAAATGCCCGCGTCTACACCTATCGAGCTTCACCCTTGTGTCCCCGAGGAACAAATTTATCCTAGTTTAGCTCCGACTACGAGTACTCACCATTTTCTCGAGATTGAATCCGAGATGGTTTTAACCTCTCTGGATATGGATCCTGTTCCACCATGCTTGGCTCATCTTGAGCCCATTATTTCTAGTGATTCCTTTATCTCCGATCTTGGTGCCTCGTTTGAACCAACCACCTCATTCATCGACGATATTCTTGTGGAGAAGCTGACCACTCCATCATTAGATACCACACTTCCTCCTGCGAGTGCCCTTGAGGATCACTCCGTGCATCATGAGGAGTTTGTGTCTCCCACTCTTGAGTTGGATCAACTTCCTCCACAATTTATCCCACCCGACCCACCCATTGTCCCTTCCATCCCACCACCTAGTTTGGATCTTGATTTTACACCTTTCATATTTCCATCTACCTTTTTAGATCCTCGCCTTAAACCATCCTCCACCACCCATGAGAGTATTTGTGATGCTACTCTCCACTGTGACACCGAGATTGTTACCTTATGCCCGCCACTATCTTGTGGTGTTGATTTTTCCCATCGACAGCTCCCTGGCATGTAACGGCGCGACCATTATAATCATCCATTTATAGAACGGTCGTGTGATTTCTATGAGCCCCACCCCATTACACTTTCTACACCATTTTGCCTCCCTCACCAACTAGAGCACCATGCTTACAGGGCCCTTGTTGCCCTCACCTTCCGGCTCAATAAGGCCCGTGATTGATACTTATTCTCCCCGGCCTTTCTTATCCTTACCCTAATACCCACCCGCCCTTGGTCCACCGATGCTTTTCATTATGTGATGCACTTTGCCATACAAGTGCATTGACCCTTTTAGCCGTTATCCAACAAGAATGACGCTTCAGTCTTGTTTGGGGGTGATTATGATCACCCAATTTTTCTGCCACCCCGTGCGTTCCTAGACATTATTTTTAGGGTGAGATCCTTTTGGTCTGGCTGAAGACATTAAACTTAGCACTACTGGGAGGTAGCCCTTCGTTTCTTGTATAAGTCTCATCCTGTTTGGGGGTTGTGTTCCACATCACCCAATGCTATACCATGCTTTGTAGACTTGTAAACATTTTTTTCTTATCACTCATTTAGATTTCTTCTTGGCGATATCTGTCAATTTCATTAGCGGTTGATTCTAGTAATCTTTTTCCTCCCTCTTGCTCTCAATTTTAAAATCATTTTACTTAACAATGAGGACGATGTTCCTTTTTGTTTGGGGGGGGGGGGGGGGGGGGAATTTTATCAAAATCGTACCTCTTTTAAAAAATTTTAATTTTTAAACCTGTTTTTTTTTAAAATTTCGTGCAGTTTCTTTCATCTCAATCATTGATGTGAATTTTCTACCATCCATCTTTTTAAGTCTAGGAATCAAGCTAGAGGATTTATCTTTTATAAATAGCTAATGCAATACGTAATAAGGCATGTTGAACCATGAATTCTTAGACTAAAAAAAAATTTGCGCACTTATCACATCACTACGGTTTAGTGTTGAGGAGTGCTACAATTCTCAAGAGAACCTTAAGGATCACTAGTAGAGACTTTAGCTTGTGAGATTTGTGCCTTTCACCCTTTCAGAGTGTTTTACGCAAACTCCGAGTCACAAGTTGATTCAACTTTCTTTGGGTCTGCACCTAATCGTTGTATGATCTCATTATTTTTCATAATAATTTTTGGCTTTATCACTGAGAACGACATCTCTTTCGAGTTGTAAGAAACATGTGTATTGAAATTTGTCCTGATCACTAGGTTTTCACCCATTTACTTCACCTATTATGTACCCATATTCTCCCATCTATGTCCCTCACCATCCATATACCATCCCCATTTTCCATATCAACTCCATTTTTCCACCCACCATTTTTGAAAAAAAAAGAGTGCTGATTCCAAATGTTAAGGGCCCGTTTGGTTCTCTATTCTAAAAACTTGATTTAAACGCTGTTTTTAAATACAGTTTTAAAATTCAGTTTTTTGTGTTTATAATTATTGGTGTGCGTTTGGTAAACTTGTTTTTAAATACATTTTTTTTGAAAATTTGACAAAATTAGCAAACATATATATTCATATCATACACGTGTGTGTGTGTGTATAAACATACATACAACTTTCATACATACATACATCATAAATTATATACATATACATTTAATATCATGTATTTTTAGGTATATTTAATGAAAATATACCTAAAATATATATGATATTAAATGTACATGTATATAATTTATGATGTATGTATGTATATATTCATATATCATGTATGTATGAAAGTTTTATATGTATATATATATATATAAATATATATATATAATATAAATATAATTCACTATAAAATTATATACATACATGAATCGATAATAATTTTTAATAAATATGTACTATATGTATATTTTATAGTATTCCATACATTAATAATACATGTATAAAACTATATATAAGTATCATGTATCTATTAATAATATTATTTAACTTTATATTATTCCATACGTAATTTTGTGTACATGTACATGTATATTTTTTATTTATAAGAATTACACACATATTAATGTATTATGTATGTATATTATATATTAAGGTATAGCTCCTTTAAAATATTAAGAATGAATAGTTGTGAGTTGAAAAATAAAAAACAGAAGTTATAAAACACCCTAAACCTGTTTTCTGAAAAACTTGACTAACACATAAATATAATAATTATGTGTTTAAAAACAGGTTGTCAAACTAAGATTTTTATCAGAATTGTATTTAAACACAGAAAACATAATTAGAGTTGCAAACCAAATAGGCCCTTCATTGTTGGTTTGGAAATAGAGTGAAAAACAAAAAAAAGAAGGAAATATAGAAAAATAGCAAAAATAGGAAAAAATAAAAGAAAAGTCAAAAAGAAAAAAAAAGGAAAAAAGAGAGAAAATGTAATAACCCGCGTAATTTTGGGCTATTTTAATTAATTTCTGGAAAATGGAGGAAAATAAAGTTTTTGATAAAATTATTTTTATTGCTCAAACATGTTGGTTATTATTTTTAAAGGCGAGAATTTCAAACGGTTTCGAAAACGGAGTTAAAACGGATTTTAAAATTATTTTTAAATGTTTTTAACTCTTGGAATTCTAAGTCAGCGAACATTAAGTAATTTTCAAGAGTTGTTTTGACTTCCAACTCTTCATTTCTTTGCCTTATTTAAAGGAGTCTTTTGGCTTCCAACTCTTCATTTCTATGCATTATAAAAAGAAGTCGTGGGCAACCCTTTTAACCTACTTTTGGCACAAATTTTGGCAGCAAATATATTTTATATTCCTCTTCTTTTTATATACACATTGGGCCTTGAGATTTGTGAGTTCCAACCTTAGATTAGAGGTGTTCTTGGGGTTATTTTGTTGGAGGTTCTTGGAGGATCTTCTGTAGATCTTTTGTGTTGATCTTGAGGATGTGATCGTTGGTTTCTCATCATGGTTTGAGGTATGGGGTTTTACACAATATGCTCCTTAAATCTCGCGAGTGTCATTCTCTTTGAATTCTTGTTTAATTGAACTCATATTTGAATTGATAAATTCATTGAAATATGGAAAATAATTGTTGAAATTATTTTGATTCATGTGGTATCATTATATTGTTGATGAGAACGTTATCACGAGATTTTAATATGGCACGGATGTTGGGCACCCGCCAAAATTCCTGTTTTCTGGCCTATGGCTTGATAAAGCATATACGGATGTGGTGAGGCCTGGTGACCTGATTAAAGTGTTGTTGAGAAATTATAATGATGAAATGCTATTAAGATTTGCATTTTGATTTGAATATTCGTACTCGTGTTGTTACGTTTTATTCATCGCTAACATATATTTGTTGAGCATCTTTCTTGTCGTATTGTGTACTTCCCCATATTTTCTTTTAGTTGGCAGGTTAGCGTGGATTGGGACGCTATGGACCAATTGGGATGATTTTTAGCCTGGATATTTTGGGAAGAATATTCGAGAGAAGATTTGTATTGTGTTGTATAGAGCATTGGTGATTTATATTAATTCGAGAGATTTATTGTACTTAATTTGAAGAATTCAGATTAGTGGATTTATATGATTGTGGGTTTATTTAGATGCTCTATACCTTCTGTATTGTGGATTTAGATTTATTTTATCGTATTAGCGCTCCGTTCTCTCTCCCGGGCGGGCAGGGTGTTACAAATGGTATCAGAGCTTAGGTATACGGCAACCCTCGGGGCTTGAGTTTTGGGTTCATTGCAAGGTTAGCAATTTTTGGAGATAGCAAATTTTAGGTGATATTCGTGATAGGCATCTAGATTAGATGTGAGGAATTTATTTTTGGAGATGAAATTATTTTTGAAGATTGTTAGCTTGATTTTTGAGAGTTAGGCATTCGGCGAATTTCGAGGGCGAAGTTCCATTGCTAGTGGGGAAGTGTAATAACCCGCGTAATTTTGGGCTATTTTAATTAATTTCTGGAAAATGGAGGAAAATAAAGTTTTTGATAAAATTATTTTTATTGCTCAAATATGTTGGTTATTATTTTTAAAGGCGAGAATTTCAAACGGTTTCGAAAACGGAGTTAAAACGGATTTTAAAATTATTTTTAAATATTTTTAACTCTTGGAATTCTAAGTCGGAGAACATTAAGTAATTTTTAAGTGTTTTTTTGACTTCCAACTCTTCATTTCTTTGCCTTATTTAATCGAGTCTTTTGGCTTCCAACTCTTCATTTCTTTGCATTATAAAAGGAAGTCGTGGGCAACCATTTTAACCTACTTTTGGCACAAATTTTGGCAGCAAATATATTTTATATTCCTCTTCTTTTTATATACACATTGGCCCTTGAGATTTGTGAGTTCCAACCTTAGATTAGAGTTGTTCTTGGGGTTATTTTGTTGGAGGTTCTTGGAGGAGCTTCTGTAGATCTTTTGTGATGATCTTGAGGATGTGATTGTTGGTTTCTCATCATGGTTTGAGGTATGGGGTTTTACACAATATGCTCCTTAAATCTCGCGAGTGTCATTCTCTTTAAATTCTTGTTTAATTGAACTCATATTTGAATTGATAAATTCATTGAAATCTGGAAATAATTGTTGAAATTATTTTGATTCATGTGGTATCATTATATTGTTTATGAGTACGTTGTCATGAGATTTTAATATGGCACGGATGTTGTGCACCCGCCAAAATTCCTGTTTCCCGGGCTATGGATTGATAAAGCATATACGGATGTGGTGAGGCCTGGTGACCTGATTAAAGTGTTGTTGAGAAATTATAATGGTGAAATGCTATAAAGATTTGTATTTTGATTTCAGTATTCGTACTCGTGTTGTTACGTTTTATTCATCGCTAACATATATTTATTGAGCATCTTTCTTGTCGTATTGTGTACTTCCCCATATTTTCTTTTAGTTGGCAGGTTAGCGTGGATTGGGATGCTAGGGACCAATTGGGATGATTTTTAGCCTGGGTATTTTGGGAAGAATATTCGAGAGAAGATTTGTATTGTGTTGTATAAAGCATTGGTGATTTATATTAATTCGAGAGATTTGTTGTATTTAATTTGAAGAATTGAGATTAGTGGATTTATATGATTATGGGTTTATTTACATGCTTTATACCTTCTGTATTGTGGATTTAGATTTATTTTATCGTATTAGCGCTCTGTTCGCTCTCCCGGGCGGGCGGGGTGTTACAGAAAAGAAAAGAAAGAGAGTTTGTAGTTAGTAGTTAGTTTTGAAATAAACACAGTTGTTCTTCATAGTACACTCTTCTCGCTCATCCATTATTGATCCATCATTTCACGCATCCATCCTATCTTACCTCACCTCATACCATCCTTCCCATCGTATTTCCCCCTCACCCACATACATCCATATTTTCCCCAAGGAGTTCGGGCAAATGAAAGTCAATGTGGTGAATAACTTGACGTTCTCACTATAGTGATTAGCATTTCTTTCATGAGATCACTTTTCTTTCAAAATGTACGTTCTTTCTTTTATGTGTGTGATATGTTTCACCTTGCTTACATTTACTCATCTCCTCACACATAAGAGCGATACACTTACCTTAATCTCGAGTGTTCGTTTGAGAGAGCTATATCCCGTGAGATTTTGAAGATGAAGCGTTTATTCCGAAAAGACAATGTAGGAATTACTCTTATGATACGAGACCCATTTAGACTGATTCACACATACGCGTTGAGTTCTAGGAAGGATGTGCCCTGTGTATTCACATAGCTAAATTTTTCTGCACTTCTAGTTTGTTTTTCCCAAATATTTTCTATGTGATGGATTGTGATTATTCTATATCTAATAATAGATTGACTTCTTTTCAATAAATCTTTTTAAATAAAGAATTTTGTGGGTATATTCCCTACAAACTCTCACGAGACACAACTCATCCTGTAGCGCAACCTATAGGTTTAAAGGCTTGTTGCACATGCTAAGTGCAATCGCAAGTGCCCGCCAAAGTGCTACACTTTTTGTTTCTTATCTTTCTCTTTCTCTCTATCTTTTTGCTCGAGGACTAGCAATGTTCTGTTTGGGGGAGGTGTGATAAGCACCCATAAGTGGTACATTTTTTGTTTCTTATCTTTATCTTTCTCTCTATCTTTTTGCTCGAGGACTAGCAATGTTGTTTGGGGGTGGTGTGATAAGCACCTAAAAGTGTACATTTTATAACCCGAATAGACGTATTTTAGTAGCTAATTCTCGACAATAATGTTCTTATGCGCATAAATGTTAAACGTGCAGGCTTTATAGCAGTTGCGGTTTCAAAAGCATTATTTTGAGGCAATTTGCAGTCAAATGGAGCTAATTACCTCGCCCCGTAACCTCACTCGAGCCTAAACATGTCCCTAAACCTACCCCGAAGCCCGTGTGTGTTTAGTTTGTGCCCTTTTTAGATTTTTTAGATTTTTACTTTGTGTCGTTTTATTTTTAGGGTTTATTTTAGATTTATTTAGAATTTATAGGTTTTATTTTCTATTTTTATATTTTATTAGTTTAATTTAATTTTATTTTAATTAGTTTTGAGTTTTTATTAGGATTAGTTTTTAGGAGTTTATTTTTAGTTTATTAGATTTTATATTTTGTAGGACTTTAGTTTTCACTTTTTATTAGTTTTTTAGTTTTTGTTTCCTTTATTTCCTTTATTTTATTTTATAGATTAGGAATTTAATTTTAATAGATTTCATTTTATTTATGAGATTTTATATTTTTTAGGATATTTGTTAGTTTATTTTTCATTTTATTTTTTTGGTCCAAATTAAACACACACAATTCATCCTCACACTAACCCTATCCTACCCATACCATTCACACCTAACTAGCCAACACTCTAATACACACACTCACACAAACCTATCCTACACTTAACTAAACGCTCACCCTCACACGCCATCCCCTACACCTCACCCTTACACAACCCTTACCCATCCTCATCTTCACCCCCCATCTGATCTCTCTCCAAACTCCATAACTAAACCCCCATAAGCCAACACAAACAACACCCACCTTCTCACCATCCTAACCTCCATCACCCAAACAAATCTAAACCCAAACCAACTAGGATACTGGACCCGCACCGGTGATCTACATCCGTGGTAGCAACCCACCTCCGACGAGCATTCCGTCTACATCATGACAGCTCCTGCCCGATCCTAAGCCATGAAACCCGACCTCCCTTATCCCAAATATACTACATCGAGACCACCCCAGCCCCGACCTTATACCTTGGGACGAAACCGAACCCCGTCGCCGACATTCTGCCTAGCACCAAAACCGTTCACAACTCCCATCTGACCCGCCTTGCAAACCCGAGTTGAACCCGATCGCACCACCTCCTTACCCGGTCTCACACCTGGTTCTAATCATTTGACCCATTTTCCTTCTAAAAGCCAAAGCGAAATCCAAACAAGGAACCCTCCCGTTACACTACTACCTCGCGTTGTCAGTCATCGAGGGGTACAGGTCTAAGACACATGTTCGGGACCAAAAGATTCTACAGCTACGCACTATCTAATTAACTAACAAGAGAATATTAACAATCCAAAGCTGACCCTTCGTGAAACCCTAGGGTTATATACCCTATAACATATGCATCTCAATAAATAGCCTTCTATTTAAAGGCATAACCCGAAGTCTCAATTCGACTTCGTACCTCGGTCTCCCTCATATCCATCAGAGGAGAGAACTATGTGCAGTGCTCCTATGTCGCACTTTAATAGCCATCAATCACTCTAGTACGTGACCCTCGGCTAAACTATCAAATCCCACTCTTGACCATAATTTAATAAAACAAAATAAAATAAAATAAAAGGGAAGAATAGCATATCTTCACTCACAACATCGTTAAGTGTTCATGCGGCGGAGTGTCTCGCAAAGCGAAATACAAACAAGGAACCCCTCCGTCACATGCCTACTTAACTAGTTGATCATGGAGATAGAGCGTAATACACACAAGGTAAAAGAAAGGAAAGGTAGTATGTCCCCACTCCCAACGTCGTTAAGGTTCGCGCGTGGAGCGTCCCGCAGAAGCGGAATCCAAACAAGGAACCCCTCCTATACGCTACCACTCAACTTGTTGGTCGTGGAGATAAGGCATAGCAATCACATACCAATATCACATCATACTCGACCATGTTAAGGACGAGCAAATCGGCCTCAAGCACAATCTAATAAGAGAACTTCCTATATACATACCAACAAAAGAAAAGAGCGAACCATTTCGCATAGGACTCGATACAAATGAAAATACTCTCAGCAGATATTATGAAATCTGTAATCTGAGAAAAACTCGTAAAACAAATGAGCGCATAACCCCCGCATCGAATAACATATAACTCATGCATCTCAGAGAAAAACTTACCCTTAGTAACAGGCGGTGACGGCAGGCCTGGAGGAAACATAGCCTCCCGATCATAACAAATACGTCCATACTGTAGTTGCCCCTGCTGCGGAGGAACAACCATAATAGGTACCGGAGGTGGAAACAGAACACATGGCTGCTGCGGAGCCCGAGGAAACTGACCCTCAATCATCTGAGGACACTCCTTATTGTAATGATCTGCCTCCCCACATTGGAAGCACCGTCCCTTCATCTCCTCCTGACCTCTACCCCTGTTATTTCGAAATCGAGAAGAGCCTCGGCCCGGATGACCTCTATCTCCAGGGCCACTCCGATCTGCCTGATGCAAAGCACCTTGCTCGTGCCTATTATTGCCCCTCGCAATGAACTCTCCAAGCTTCCTTACTTGCCTCATCTCAGTAGCTTTCTCGCTACCCTGCGTATATACTCGATGCTCCTGGCAATGGAGTAAGGCCGCATTCATAACCTCGCCAAAAGTATGGAAAGATGGGTTACCCAATAAGTGTTTTCGGATTCTCCAGTTCAGACCTCCCATAAACTTCGAGATCTTCCTCTCTTCCGGAGTCACCTCATCTGGTACAAAATTTGCTAAGCGGGTGAACTCCTTTTCATACTCCGCTACAGACCTCTCCCCTTGCACTACATCTTGCAACTTCCTCTTCATCTCCCTCTGAACAGCGGGAGGAAAATACTTAAGATCAAACAAAGTCCAGAACTCAGTGATTGACATGGTGTCTCTTTGCTCTGGGGTGGTCATCGTCTCCCACCAGTGTAACGCAGATCCGACAAGCTTAAAGGTGGTAAGGACTTGTTTCTTATCCTCACTGCATTCTATCATTCGAAGGTGGCGTTGCATGTCTTTCTTCCATTGATTGGCTTTAATAACATCCGCACCTCCCTCGAATTCCGGGGGATTTCCCCTTAGAAAGGACTCCCTAACCCTTTCCCACGGAGTAAGTCCCGTAGGAGCTTGAACACCTGGGGCCCATGGCAATTGTTGGATCACTATGGACATGGCGGCATGAACCGCTCCAGCCACTATGCTTGCTACATCCGCAACATTAACCGTCCCTTGTAGTGGCGGTGGAGGACCTACTTCCCTCTCTACGACCTTAACACGTCTCGCCGAGCGGCCTCTCTTAGACGGCATCTGAGATGGAAGAACAATAGTATTAGAATGCTAATTAAAACAATCTATCTTGCAGAAGATCGTAAACATAAGCGTCAAAGAAATCCTAACATTAGGCTCTACATCAAAGAACGCTACGGTAGAACGAGACAAGTCCACACAGATCCTAGTACTCTAGAACCTGGCTCTGATACCATCTGTGACAACCCGCAATCCGAGATAAGCGGTGGCCAGCCCGATACTCAAACGTAACAGGGATCATGGATGGATATCATTCTCAGCATCACAAATATAAACTGAGTATACGGGAAAACCACCCAATAAATCAGAAAACGGGTTGCCAAAAAGTGTAAAATTTTAAAAAATGCGGTTATGATAATTTAAACTAACAACCCAGTCTGACGAGCAAGTGGAATTCCAAAAGATTAACATATAATATAACTAAAACGAAGGTACACAAATGGACCGAATAAGCTGTCGGTCCACAGCTACATAAGACAACGTACACAATATAAAATCTCTTACATAGTACAACCATTAATCAAATACAATAGTTTGGGCCACACGCCCGAGGGACAAGACCCGATCATAACTAGAATAACAAGAATGATAGCGTCTAATACAACATCCTGTAATAACCCGCAAAGTCTTACAGCTCGTCAAAGGTGCAAGGAACTTGGAAAGTCAAGTCGGGCGTCCTTGCGGTGGAGCACCTGAGCGGATACAATTATATATATACAACAAGAGAGTAAACCGGTCAGGGCCGGGTTCTATATGATTTCTAGAAGAATAAAAAGCATGATAGATATGAACAGTTATGCATGAATAATGAGGATGATAAAATGACATGCTAGCTACAATATCAAGCAAAGATAGAAGGTAGAGCATTTTAATTTACAACCCTTCCTTATTAATACAATTTCCCATTTCCTTCAGACATTCCTTATTAGGAATAAAACCATATATTTGGTTAGGTCGAGAAGTTATAATTTCTTTTCATTAATTAAAACTTCCCATTTTATCTTTCCATTCCTTATTAGGAATATCATTTACATCAAGTGCTCTTTATGGCACATATATTATTCCCGTGCTCTTCCTGGCACATATTTATGCTCTTTATGGCATTAAACAACCATCAAGTCCAACTTGATGAAAATATAGTTATGTACATATACATATAACGATATCTAAGACCGCCAGTCCGGGTTTCCCCGCTGTGCGCGCCCCTAAATGACCATCATCTTCCAGGGCCTAACATAAGACAACCTGGGCACCTAACGGAACACGTCGGGAAGCGGCCATGAGCCTGCGTGGTAGCCAAGACCACACCCGTAATCTCCCTACCCCCGCAGAAACAATACACAACCATAAACGCTCCCATGGCCTAGGACTATATCCACCCTGCATTCATTAGCCAGGGGGCTTCACCTCACGAGCGAACTTCCCTTATGATGTCATTTAGAGAGGTGTGTAACAGTAAATTAACATTTACATTTATTATCATTTTATTTCCAAAAATCCATTTTCATTAATCATGTGATTGGTTCTTTATTATTAAACCTAATATCATTAAACAACGGGGTTCATTCTAAATTGAACCTATTCTCTTTAAACACCTATGGGTTCATTTTATGCGAACCTAATTCCCATCGAATTTTATCATTTATTCCTCAAATTACAATCCCCGATTTAATTCTCCAAATGATCATAATGATCCTACAAATCTCCAAGGCCTATGTAACTTGACAAGCCCTTCTAGTCTCCAAGTTAGGGTACCTAACTTCCAAACTTCTAAGAGTTTGAATAAAAGAAGAAATGCCTTAGCATTACTTTAAACCTCCCCGAAACAAACCCCAGATGAACCCATTTCCAGTCCAGGGTAACGACCAAACTCCATAGCTACTCTAGGACTCTAAGTTTACTTCATTAAAGAAGTTTCCTAGGCCCTAATCCTAAAGAATAAGGATAAAAATCAAAAGGAAAAAGACCCCAAAACTGCTGAAACCGAATCGATTCGCCCTAGGGGACGAATCGATTCGCCACAGCGAATCGATTCGCTCTGAAAGCGAATCGGTTCGGACGATAAAACTTGGTTTCTGCAATTGCCGAATCGATTCGGTCCAAATCCGAATCGATTCGGACCACACGACCTGGGATTCTGCATCTATGCGAATCGATTCGCCCAAGGGGACGAATCGATTCGCCCCTGCGAAAATGCCAAGAATGGCTATGGAGTCTTGAACTCCAAAATTTGACCAACACCAAAACCAACCCCAATCGAATTCATTGGCTGCAATTTCTACCTTCTAAATCCATCTACCTACCAACCTTAAACATCATTTATCATCCAAATCCATTTCTAAGGGTTAATACCCAAAAATCCAACAAAAACCCTAACATTTCTAAATCATAAATACCAATGCAATTTATTCTACTTAAACCATAAATTTGCAAGTAGATTACTTGCCTCAAGGTAAGAATCTGATTTGATGAAGAAGGAGGCAACAATCCAAGCTCCAATCTCTCTTTTTCTCCCTAGTTTTCTTCCTCTCTCTACTCTCTCTAGGGCTCAATTGTGTAAAATGGAAGAATGGGAATAGGGGTGGGGAATTAAAACGGGGCTTAAGTCTAAAAGCCCAACTCAAAATGCTAATACGCGCTATACTAATACGCGACTACACTATTTAAGCCAAAACCAGTCAAAAGTCCCCAAAATGCCAAAATACAATATGGCACTTATTTTGACTGTCTCACACCTACCGGGACTAACTACACTATCCGAATTATCATTTGAAAGTTTTATAACTCATTTTACTTCCGGTTTCATAATAAACCAAAATGTCATTTTAAATCTTTATGACATTAAAATTACCACATGCAAGTTTTATCTACTCACGAGGTAACTACACAACATATTAGTAAATATTGACTTGACATATCAAATTAATATTTACTCAGCATCTTACCAGATAATAACTAATTACTACACATGGTAATTAAGGATAAAATGGGCTATCGGAAGAGAGGGTTATTACATTAGTTACTTGTGTATATATTTGATTTTGTTAGTTTAGTTTCACCTTACCTCACCAAAATGTTTTAATATTGAAAAAGCTTAAAAAAATAGAAAAGAAAAAATCCCAAAAAGAAAATAAAAAGTGAATTACAATTGAATTTGTCTCTAGCTTTACCCCCTTCATGTGGATTGATACCCTTACTTACTTATACACTTTAGTTGTTATATATTTTTGTAGGTAAATGAGATTTTGATTAATTTGGCTTCAACAACGGCTATACACTTAAAGTCATTGTTATCAAATATCGAACAACACATGTCTAGTCGTTCGAACGACATAGGGACGTCGTTCGAATGACGTTGGTTGAGTTTTTATATCGGATTAACCTTGTGCCCTGTCATGTTTTGGATTGTTGATTTTGTATGTTATCGAGCCCAGATCAGTTCAATAAGGGTAAAACGTGATTTTTGCTGTTAGGAGAGGTTTCTAAGGGTTTGTTTGGGTGTATTTGGGGTTTATTTGTGCTGGGAGAAAATGGAAGAAGGAAAGAGAGAGTGTGAGAGAGAAAGGAAGAGGTGGGTGGTCTTCCACCACCAAGCCACCACTCCTCCACCCTGCACTAACCATAAACCATCATTTTTAGGGTATCTTCCACCATATTTGAACCAAAATACCCCTTTCCACCATGGACAAAATAGAGATACGGATTTTGAGAAGAGTGTTTGGGGGATTTTGAAAAAAAGAAGGTGGATTTTAATAGAGTTGAATGGAGTTCTTAACTTGGAGTTTTGAAGGATGCATTGGTAACCCCTTGAGGCTACCTTTGAAGGTGGGGGTTGCTCCATCTACACTAACGCCACCATTGAAGCCATTAGAGGTGGGTCCACCTTTATCTTCATGTAAAATTGTTATTTTGCAATTATAGTCTCGTATTTAGACTATTTAAGTAGTGTGTAATTAGGTAAATGGCATAATTCTTCTGTAGAGAACAACAAACATTTTTATTGAATAAAAATGTTGAAAAATGTTATTTTTGTTAAAAATAAGGAATGCATGATGATTTAAAGGTTTTGAAATAGTAAAAGTGGGTGTTTATGAAAATAGTGTAGTTTTTAATAATCTTGATGAAAAACAATTTACGAAATAAAATGTTTGCAAATGAGGTAATTTTGTTAGAAAATGACGTTTTGTTGAAATTAAAGAAATAGTAAATGGAAATTAAAGAATATTTCAAGGTTCGGAATATTGAAAGATGGTCCTTTATGAAAATTGGAATTTTCTAGAAATATTGGTGTTAAACATTTTATGAAATAAAATGTATGGGAATAATGATTTTCTTGGTAAATAATTGGTGAAAAATATGTTTAAACCATGTAGTAGGATTTTTAGGTTTAAAATATATCTTCTCATGCATATAAACTTGTAGTATTTTGACATACAATGCGTAAAAAAGTTTCAAAGTATGTGTAATTGGGACAAAAATATATGAAGAGAATGAGGTTTGTTGATACAAAAAATTATCCATCTACGTGGACCATTTATAAATGGACACTTGCCTCCTTACGTGTCAACAATATTAAGTTAGTAGTCACTTAATCGGCTTGGAAGATAGATGTTGGGCAGATAGGTAGATCAACACGAAGAATGAAGATCATCACAGTAGATAAATAGTCACCACTTGGTAAATAACCAAAGGTCTTTTCACAGGTGGTCAAGACTATCAACCATCACATGCATTATGTATGGGTGTAAATGCTTGAATATATAAAGTCATTCTAACCATTGATCTCCGGGTCACTATAAATACATTGTATTCATTTCACAAAAGGTAAGATAGAACGGATTCTACGTTATTCTTATTATAACAAGAGTACCTAGCTTTATATAATCACTAAAATCAATACAATAACAGTGTACGTGGGATTTTCTTCGCAGTCGAATCATTCTAAATAATCCTTGTCTCTTGTCTGTTTATTTTATCTCATATTATATTTTATCTGTGATTAGAAAATTGGATTTAGTCCATTTTTTGACATCAATAGATTGGTATCGTTTGTGGGTAGGTGTGTCTATTATTGTTCTCTATCTTGTACGTCTTTGTTCAAAGGAAATGAATGACCCTGAGAGTAGTGCTAAAAATGAAGGCAATACTATTATTCCATCTGCTCTACCTACAGCAGTAGACTTAAATGGAATTCTTGCTAGTATTAGTAGGGGTCAAGATGCAATGCAGGAAACCATGAGGCAATTAGCTCAACGATTAGAAGATCCGCTGGGAGAAATTATAATAACTCCCAGTTGTGACAACCCACTCACCAAAATAAGGGGTGGCCAGCCCAATACTCCAATATAACGGAATCATGGATGGAATCATTCTCAGCATCATAACAAAATATAGAGTATTCAGGATAACCACCCAATATTTCAGAAAACGGGTTGCCAAAAATTTTGATTTGAAAGTAAATAAATGAAAACAACCAACCCAATTCCTGAAAGATAAGGGAAACCCCAAGACATATATAAATAATACAACAAGAATACCATAAAGAGACCGAATATGCAACCGGTCACTTAAACTGATACACCAATAATACACAAGTACAATAAGTTACTTATTACATTACATTAGACATTTACAAAAGCTTGGGCCTCTCGCCCGAATAACAGACTTGATCTTAACTAGAATGAAAATGAAAGCGTCTATACCAAATGTATCCCGTAATACCCGCAATGCATCACGGCTCGTCGAAAACATCGGAGTAGGAATTTAAATCAGGCATCCTTGCGGCGGAGTACCTGAGCAGAGACAAGAAGGATATGCAACAGGAAAATGTAACCGGTCAGGGCCCGGTTCTATATGATTACCAGATGAATAAAGAGTATGACAGTTATGTAATATGAACCGTGAAGAAAGAGAAATAAGAAGCTACCTATACAATTTTAAACATAGGCTAAGCAGGAATAAAATAAGCAGCATTAAACTAAAGACTTCACCCAAGGTGCAAATTATTTTATATATCTTTTCCTTAGCAGGAAATATACTTATAAACACAATATTTTGCTCTTTAAGGCAATTATATTTAAATTTTACCCTTTGTAAAAATCCTTTCCTTATCAGGAAAATAATCATTTTCAAATGCTCTTTGTGGCATTTATATGTGCTCTATGTGGCACTCCATCATGCTCTATATGGCATATCAAAATACATCAAGTCCCACTTGATTATGAACTGTTATATTATATACATATAACGTACTCTAAGACCGCCCGTCCGGGTTTCCCCACTGAGCGCGCCCCTAAATAACCATCATCTTCCAGGGCCTATCATAAGACAACCTGGGATCCTATCGCAAACGTCGGGAAGCGGCCATGAGCCTGCGTGGTAGCCAAGACCACACCCGGAATCTCCCTACGCCCGCAGAAATAATATACAACCATAAGCGCTCCCATGGCCTAGGACTATATCCACCCTGCATTCATTAGCCAGGGGGCTGCACCTATCGTGCGGACTTCCCTTAAGATGGTATTTAGAGAGGTGTGTAACATCCATTTTATTTATTATTTCAAAATCAAGTAAATCATTATTTACCGGTTCCATGATTGAGTAAATTATCATTTACTACTATCAATACCATTTCCATTTATATGTTTCATTTTATTCGAAACCATTACTGTTTACGTCTAGTAATAGATAGAACTTATTATCCGGAGCCATACGATAACTATAATCAACACTACAACCTCAAAGGAGTAAATAAACTCTTCATTATCTCCAAGCATTCTAGGAGGTTATTTTAGAACCCCAAGGTTATCATCTTCCGAAGGAATGAAATGTCTTTCAATTTATTCTCCAAACTCACCTTTATGGCGTTATTATGAACCACCAAGGTTAACATAGTTCAATCGAACTTTTAAAGTCTCCCAACATTCTTTTGGGGTGGTAATATAAACCATCAAAACTCGTATAGCTTAATTAAGCTCCTAAGGTCTCCCGAACATAACACTACATCTCCTAGTTTTATAATAATTAACTAGAAGAAAAGAATGCCTTATCATTAATAGGCCTAACCCCGGAAAAATCCCCACATAACCCATTCCTAATGTAGGGTAGACAACTAACTCATCTCACACTCTAGGACTCTAAATTTACTTCATTCAAGAAGGTTCCTAGTCCCTATATGTAAAGAAAAGGATTAAAATTGAGTTATAATATTAACTCAAAAATAGCAGGAAAACGAATCGATTCGCCCAAGGGCCGAATCGATTCGCCATAGCGAATCGATTCGCCCATAAAGCGAATCGGTTCGGACAACCAAGCCAACCTTCTGCAATTGACCGAATCGATTCGGCCTTAACCCCGAATCGATTCGGGTTATGCAGACCTGCCAATTCCCCTTAGCAAATCGATTCGCCCAAAGGGCCGAATCGATTCGGACCTGCGAAATCGCCAAAAATGGCTATGAAGGGTTATGAACCCTAAATCCTCCAAACCCCAAATCTCTTCCTTTTCATACACAACCAACCACAAAAATCTACCCCAAACTAATCTACATGATTATTAACCATCAAAACCCACAATTTCTTCAACATAAATCAAGACTAGGGTTTAAATCCCACAAATTCTACATTTAAACCATAAATGGAAATACACAATTATCATACAATTTATGCATCTTAAATCACATATTAGCAAGTAGAAAACTTGCCTTAGGGTTGATATCTCAGATTTATTTGGAGAAGAAGCAATCCCAAATCCTCCATCTTCAATCTCTCTCTCATTTCTCCATTTCTCTTCCTCTTTCTTTCTCTCCTTTCTCTCTATGTTCAAGACATAAAATGAGGGAATGAAATAAGGGGCAAGACCAAAAATTGTGGCTTAACATAATTCTCCCAACTTAAATGGTTAATACTACATTAAAATGACTCGCAAATATGCATATAAGCTAAAACCAGGTAAAAGTGCCCGAAATACAAAAATACAATATGGCACTTATTTTGACTGTCTCGCACCTTCCGAGACTAACTACACCCTCTAAACTGGCATCCGGAATTGTATAAATTATTTCGAGTTCCAAAAATCATTTAAACTATAAGGCCATATAAAATACATGACACTACAGACATGCAACCTGATGTTATTTACTTTCACATGCAGTAAATATGCATCAACCTAGTAAATATTAACTTTCAATTCATTAAATTAATATTTACTCCAGTCCCCACATTTTATATAATTACCTTATGCGGTAAAATTAGTATAAAATGAGCCTCCCAGAATCGAGGGTTGTTACACCAGTTTCTCACGTAAAGGCTGTCCAGGCTCAGTACGCCCAAGATGGGGCTTATCAATAATTTATACCATTTTCAGCACTGAAGGAATGAAAAATTTCCTTATTACATATATCAAAATCCACACTAAATATAAACATTTGAATAAAATTTGATTTAATACATAACAATGAAAACATAATGGCATACAACGTCCATAATGTAAAGTAAGTACAACTGCTATAATAAACACTTGGGCTTATGCCCGTGCAATACCTATCATGAAATAAAATGAGAAAAAGATGAAGTACAACCTATAATAGAATAAATGGAGCGAAATTTCCTACGCCTAATGCAATTGCAAGTCTGATTCATCGTCAGTCCTGCTATCATTGTCATTAAGAATACCTGGGGAGAAAACATTTATAATTTGGGTCAGAGCCTGAGGCGTGAAAGGATTCTTCTCCAATAAATATGCAATTTGTTACTAACTCCTACTTTACATCTCCCCATCAACTCTCACATGTAACGAGTACCTCGCCTCTCTTCTAGAAGCATTCCTACTCGTGTCCTCAATCAAAATATCAATTGTAACTTCCATCATTTAACCAGTCACATAAATAATATTCTATTCAAATTCACAATTTTCATAAACTAGGTGCATATTCTTATGTCATAATATCTCGTAACCCTTGTCTATCTCTTTAGACCATTTAATGATTTAGTTCTTATTCTTTTTCGTCTACCTCGTTAGACTATATTCTTCATTCTCTTAGATTACCAAATTATTATTCTAATTAATAATTGACTACCCCATTATTTATTATCTTTAAATATTATCTACTTTCTAAGACTGTACAATTATTATTCTCATTAATAATCATGAGTCGCATTATTCATTAGGACTCATCTTCATCCTTAATTATCCACGTCATTTTATTAACCAGACTTTATTATCATTAAACATTATCTCCATATATCGACTAAGAAGGCACATTCCCATATAAGGTACACCACAATGTGTGTGTATATATATATATATATATACAAGCGAAATGCCCGTGCCTGAAGGCACGACGAAAATTTTCAAAGTACGTAATCGCAAAATGATAAAAAATTTCAAAGTTCATAAATGCAAAGCGGTAAAAATTTCGTTACCCAACAAAACAAAGTGTAATTTTTAAAATTTTCGAAGTACATAATTGCAAAACGGCAAAAAAAATTGACCATAATCTGCTTTGTTTATAAACTATTCACACTGCTTAACAAACAACAAATAGTCCAACAACATTCAAATAATCTAAAATCAAACAAATTCACATATAATATAAAATATACAATATTCATCAAATGAATTCTCATTGTGTCTCAAAAAAATGAAGTGTCAAAGTTTTAAAAAAATTGGGCAGAATCTCCTTTGTTTATTGGACTATCCACCCTTCTCAAGGGATAACAACAAATCCAAAAATATAAAAAAGAAAACAAATTCACCTAACAAAAGCTTCAATGAAACAAACATCTTAAAAAAATAAATATATATCAATGAAAGCCCCATAGCAACTCCGTGGCAGTGCCATAGCATCCCTTTAGTAGCTATTACCATAGCATCCCTATATTAGCCCCGTAGAAGCTCCGTAGCAGCCCCATAACAACCTAATAAAAGTCCCGTAGCAGCCCAATAAAAGCCCCATAGCAGCCCAATAAAGTCCTATAGCATAAAAATTAAGTCCGTGTTTGATTAGTCTAGGATTAAAACCTGAAATGGAAAAAAAAAATTAGTTTGTTCCCAAAAACATTGTACGTTAGCTATATAGGATGTGGGGTGGGGTGGGGGGAGATACACATCAATCCGAATTACTAAGAAAATTAAAAATAAGCACTCAACTTAAAAACCTAATTCAAAAAACACATTTGTGTGTGTATGTGTCATCTTGAAACTCATGTATATTTAATTAAACATACTTTAGTCACTGAATTTCAATGTTCCCAAGCAACCCCGAAATTATCTATATGAAACCTTAAATATAGATAGTGTGAAATGGATCAAAAACAATTTGATAACATCATATCACGAATACAAAATGTAAAAATGAAAAATAAATGAAAACCAATTCAAGTAGGCAATATGTAAACCTCGATCCGCTTGCTTTCAATTCGTAAACCTCACCCTCTCTTCTCATCTTCCTCGTCTCCCTCGAACCATGCTTTTCAAGGCTGCAACATGATCAACTTCTATGCATTAAATGCAAGTTACAATTAATGTAGGAGAATATAACGATAAAATATTTTCTCAAAAGATAGTAATTAACAAAACTTACAAAATAAACATGATCAACTTCTATGTTAAACTGAGGCACCATATGTATCAGGTTTATGACATCCAGATGAGAGTAGTGTAATTACAACACCTAAAAAACTAAGAGTGGAAATAAGAACTAAAGTGCCAAATTAAAAGCAAAAAATAATAATTAAATCAGAATTCGGGGAAACAATATCCCTTGCATATCTTCAGAATTAGATTCGAATTTGTGGTAGCGTAAGAGGGGAAATTATGAGCAAATAAGTATGGGATCATTATGGGTTAACATTTTTTGCAATATACATTTACAAATAGTTTCTTTGTGAGCATAATTAGTTTTTTATAACAAATTTCTGGACTAGTTTTACTTAATGCCATGTCTACTTTAGTAACCGTTAGAACTTTAGGCCTCAACTACCTATTTTCCTAACTTTAGGCCCCAACTTTAAATATACTTATTATTTTTTATACTGAGTTGACAATCTTAGGGAAATATGACAAACCACGTTCTTAGTGCATTCTGCATACATGGAGACAAAATCCACCCATAAAACAGGTATTGACAAAGCAACCCATATAACAGATAAATTATAACCATTATCAATATAAATTCTAAAGAACTACTAAATCGCCTCCTCCTTCCTTCACCACCACGCCTTAACCATTAAAATTGCAACCCAACTCAAAAAAGTATATGGTAATATCATTAGAACCCAACTCAAAATTTAGAAATTTTTAGAATTATTATATAAATTCTGCCAAAATTTAAAAAATTTCTGAAAAATTTTTAGTATTTACATTCTTAGTTATTTTTCTTAAAAAATACCCCAAAACAAACAATAATTGATTTACACATTAAAAAAAACTAATTCACATTTGATAAACCCATCTGAAAGAATCAAAACCTTCCAAGTTTGGTATATCCAATATAAAACACAAATAATCCCACAATAAAAATTGATCTAGGGCACTGATCAATGGAAAATATGAGAGGGAAAATTAGAAAGCAAGAGAGGGGAAACCGTAAATCTGATCTGTAAAGATTCCATCCAAATTAACTCGAAGGAGCTTGTTTCCGGCACCAATTTTGTCAGAACCTTTGTCGTTGTCATTCGGGTGGGAGAATGAGTGAGAGAATGAGTGCTTCCACATCACACAGTTCCCCCAACCGCCGCTAAGGAGTTCAACACGAGAGAGAAATAGTGGGAGAATGAGTGTTTACATGAATGAACCTGAACATAAAAGTGAGAGAGTACCTTCTTGAAGTATACCCGATTTCAAGCAATATAATACACTGCCCTGCTTTCAAATAGTATGAGTACTCATTTAGATGGATACCTCCATAGCTCCCCATTAGTGATTGTGAGTTATAATCTATTGTATGACTTAGTTCTTGAACCTATGAAATGGGTAAAAACAATTAATTAAATAAAGTGAATTCAATTGCACGGTTGAAACTACTTAAATTGTGAATGTTTCAGTGGATTTATGTGGCTCTCCAATTGGGTAAAAATGAGGAGATTTTGATATCCATTATGAAAATGTAGGATGTGGGTTATTTCATGTCTACATAAATTGATTTGGCCGAATTGGCATCAGAACTACATAAATCAATCTAAAACACATGTTCACTACCTGTTACTAATAATCAATTAACAAAATTATAGTGTGATGTTTTGTTTTAACTAAAACCATATTTAGGCCTACAAAAAAAAATCAACACGGATATTAGCCGGTCTTGATCTGTAAAAGAAAAAAAACAAAAAAACAATAGATGTCAATTACCTGTATGTTAGGTTTGATAAGTTGTAAATCATATAAAAAAAAGCAAACACAATAAGTGTGCAACAACCGATTGATTTGCAGCAGTGCCCTTAGTAGATGGAACTCTTCGTGTATGAAGTCGGTATTTCTGGAACAATCACAGAAAACCATTTAGAATCATCCCATTAGTTGTCCATAGTCCAGTAGAGTTCCTGCAGTATGGGGGTTAAAAACAGAAATGTGTTAGCGTAGGATCAAGCGCTAGTTTTTCAAAAGGAATTAAATCCCGTTTTGATCAAGCGCAAGTTTATCAAAAGTCATTTAATCCCACTTTTCAAAACAGGGGATGAACAAAGTAACAATATATAAATTATAAATATGCTTACATCTAGATCTGTACCTACTAATTCAAACTCTTAAAATCTTAAACCTACTAATTCAAACTCTTAGTACCATAGATCTGTACCTACTAATTCAAACTCTTAACCTAATTATTCTCAGTTATTTTTTTAACCATAACACTTCCATGTTAAAGTACAAAATCGTATATTAAAAAACATGAATCGGAAGCCAAAAACATATTAAATCCAAAAGTTAAAAAATAGAAAATAACACAGCAACTTCATCCAGTAAAAATAAAAATGAGTAACTGAACTAAACAAAAGTAGTACATGCAAATTATTACCTCCAAATCAGATTATCATGTACGTAGAAAAGTGTAGCAATATTGGAGAGTGTAGCAATCTTGATCTGTAAAAGATAAAAACATAAGTGATTAAATTCTAAAACATAAACATAAACATAAACATAAACATAAACATAAACAAATATTAAAGTACAAAATCGTATATTAAAACGCCCTAAATCTATCTGGAGAGTGTGTATACCTGATAGATCTGCAAAACTAAATTAAAAATACTCAAAGTTTAAACGAAACCAACCAAAATTCAGAACTGTAATCGAAAAAATCCCTAAATATCTTTAGAGTGTGTATACACTTGTTGTTAAAATTATTCAGGGAGGAAGGAGGTGGGCGGCAGCGATATGGAAGGCCGGATCTGTGTGTGTGTGGTGTGTGTGTGCGCGATTGTGTGTACGCAATTGTGTCTGTGTGTGTGTGCACGATTATGTGTGTGTGTGTGCAATTGAATGTCCGCGCCGGAGCGTGGGGTGGCAGAGGCGGCAGTGGAAAGAGGGAAGGGGAGAAAGGGGGATAGCGGGGAAGGGAGAGGTCGGAGGAGGGGAGAAGGGTTAGCAGATGTGGGGATGTGGGGAAGGGAAACGCCGGATCGTGGAAGGCAGGGGCGGCAGCGAAGCAGGGGTGGGAGCGGGGAGTGGGACGGAAGTGGAAAGAGGGAGGGGGAGAGAGGGGGCAGCGGGGAGGGGAGGGGTTTGCAATCGTGGGGAAGGGGAAAGGGGTAGGGGGAATGAAGAAAACGGGTGATTTTTTTTTTGGACGAAAATGAGAGGGGGGAAGGCAGCCTAGAAGGGGGTATTTTTCTCCCATGTGCCACGTCACAATGGTATAATCCTACGTGGCACAATCTGGAACCCTTAGATCGCCCCCAAAAATTCGATCCCAACCGTATATTTTTTGGAATAGTAAAACAACCCCCTCTCATATATATATATATATATATATATATATATATGCAACGCACAAAACCATCTATCGTTGGTGTTTCGTTCGTTCTCTAACGGCAAGTCCGGAGGAATCTCTTATCATAAGTGGATATCACAAAACACACACAAGTTAGGGGCTATTCCTATGCATGATACCTGTTCACAGCCCATACCCAGCGGTGACACAAGCTGGGTCAGCGTCAACGCCTAGTTTCCTTGTAGATGGCGCTTCCACATAGTATCTATATGACCTACACTATCACCAAGCCCACCTGTGCTGACGTGTGGTGCCCGATCTGAGTACACGAATGCCCGAGCCGATAGGACAGACCACGAACATTGGTATGTACACACAAAGAAATATGATACATATTATATTCAATATGTATAAGTAGTTACTCTAAAATTAAAACACAAAGGTTCAGTGTTTAAAAACAGGTATGTTAAATTCATATTTTTATCATAATTACATTTAAACACAAAAACAGATGCATAATTGAAAATCAAACCCACGCTAAATTTCATTATTTTTTACCTCTGGATAAAACAATTGTATTTGATGGGAATTGAGGAAGCGTGTGGGTCCCTCTATGAATTTTATATCATCAATTAATATGATAGGTTGACTTCAAATTAGTTCGGAATCAAGGAAGCGCATGGGTCCCTGTACCAATTCTAAAGTTGGCAGGATTTTAATAGAATTTCATGGTACTTTTCACATCGATTTTCGTAAAACCAAAATGGCTTGGTCAAATTTACGTAGTGAAAACGTTTGCTTTGAGTGAAGCTTGTTTGGCTTCTCATTCTCTTGGGATCAGAAAAGTTGATTTTAACCAAGCGTCTTGGTCCAGTGGTATAAGGCTTCCATTAACACAGTCTTGGGGGTGGACTGGGTTTGATCCCGAGTTCGATCCCTGACACTGTCAAAATAATGCTTGGCCAGTGGAATCCACTAACCGTGAAGGGGGATTAATCGGGGTGTGCGTATTATGGCCCGGACACCTCATGGTATGCTACAAAAAAAGTTGATTTTGAATGTGCTAATGAAAAACTGATCAACTGTTGTACAAGCAACAACACAGTTGCCTTCGATCTTTCCTCTATCACGGAGATCATGTCTTAATGGGATGTTACACCAAGTGGGTTTCTAGAAATGGAAATTCTATAGCCCACTTGTATTGATCTCACCGAATTGGTTTTACAAGAGGGTAACGTTGGTCGTGTCGCGTAAGTTGTGTCAGATTTAATCGATTTCGCTTTTAGCGGATATATGCACTAAGCATTTTTTTCCATTAAGGTTTTATTCAAATCTATTAACAAAATCATGTAAATAGTATCATGATATCGGATCGTGTGACAATTTACCACTCTTACTTATAGGTATTGGTTTGTCTGTTTTTTTTCTTTGAGGAGCTTATTAATCATTTGAATAATACTACAACGACGCAAGATTCATACACAATTTGATTGATACAATGACATGCCACATCTGTATTACCACATGTCTATGATACTTTAACATGGAATATGTTTAGATCTCAGACATGATACAATTTAAATGCGACACATCAATGTGTCTATCAAATTGTATCCAAATTATTATTCACAGTAAAACTACTCTAATCAATTATCATTGTAGTCCTGGGCTTTGCCTTGTACCAGAAAATATTCAATCGGAGTTCTATATATTTTTATTGTTTTTTTAAATAAAATAAATTACATTTTCTTTTTTACTTGTATAATGTCATTTCGAACAATTTTGAAATTGTGTCAGATAAGTGTTGCGGAAAAAAAGAAGAACAAAAGGACATCTATATTTATAGTGTACTATATTATTATAAAGATCACATATGTTAAAGATTGAAGTCTTTCATATATCTAAAGAAAACATTATTAACCGATGCTTTGAAAATGGACACAAGGACTTACACCTTTACAAATGCTTTTTTGTTTTATAAAATTAAAATATATGATATAAATCAAAGTTTTTTTTTTACTTTAATTCCATCTATAAAAAATTTTCAGGCTCTAATCCCATGTATTTTTGAAAATATTATCAGTCTCATAACCATCCAAAACCGTCCATAATTGATTTGTAATCTCTCTTTTTTTTCCGCAGAGAATGATATTTGTCCCATATTTGTTACAATAGTACTGTAAGAGAAAGATTTATAATTAATCATCATCTATTATGATTTTCCTTATCCCGTTATACCCTACTTCACCATTATGTACATTCGCAAGACTTCAAGTGAAGACAAGTTAGTGACCAAATGCAACAATCGAAGATTGATCATTTATACATTTATTAGAGAAGGTATATGAGGTCATCTCTGCGTAATCTTTTCTTTAATGTTTTTTTTAAATTAATATATTTTCCCGATATTTTGTATTACTGGGTGTTACACAAGAGATAAACCCTCTCTCCTAAAAACCCGCCCTATTAGGGTCGGAGCGGGTCGGGACTCCTACGGGTAGAGTTAAATTGCCATCTCTATATATATATATATATATATAGTGTCGTTCTTAGGTGGGTACCAATAGCAGGTGTTAAGAGCGGGTTACTAAAGATGAGCTTCAAAACACGTACGTGGAAAATGGAATGAAATAACAATGAAAAGTCATCCAACGTAATAAAAGATTCTACACACACATTATTAACCCATTTCTCTCTCCACACGTTTCTCATCCTTTAGCATTGTAACTTTTTGGCTTTTGAAAAACTATTCCTTTTGTTTTACTAATAAAATGGGTTAGCTCTTGTACGCATTCATCTACATTTCTCTCTATCAAGTAACTTTTTTGTCCTTTGCAATCTTAAATTTTTCTTGTTTTACTTATGAAATGGGTTAACTGTTACACGTTTTTTGGTATTGTTGATTATTTTCCTTCTCCAAGCTATTGTTTTCCATTTATATTACGTGTTTGACTTATGGGATGGCATAAGTTTTGATCTGATCCGTGTTTTTTTATTTTTATTTTTTACAAAGCAAACATAATATATATCTGAAATCTGTAAAAATATTTCATATTAAAAAAAATTATACATAAAATCTTCTAAACAATAGATTCTTGACTAATTTTGTGTTCCAAAAAAAATATGTTAATTTTCTTTTTTAATAATGTTTATTATTTGTATGGTTATTATTTAGAGGTTTGATTTAAAATGGATAATGAGGAAATTGAGCAAAAAAATGGAGAAAAATTATAATGGGATTGGGTTTGTGGGGGGGGGGGGGGGGGGTGTATATTGATTTTGAAATACAAAGTGTCCAAAATGATGAGAATGATCGATGCTTTGAGTCACGTTCTAGCCATATCGATTTGGAATACACTCCATAAGTAGCACTCGAATTGAAGCCTAAATTGCGCCAAGGGTTTAAAACGTTAGATTATGTTAAACAATTATATAATGATTATGCGAAAAAGTTTGGTTTTAGTGAAAAAAATTGGTCTGGAAAAAAAAAGATCTGAAATCGATGAGATCATTATGAAAGAGTTTGTTTGCTGGAAATAACGGAAGGGTAATCTTCTTGCCAACAATGAGGTGGTAAGGTGTAAGAGATTAGTTAAAGTGGGTTGTAATGTAAAACTTGCTGTTATGATGTCACAAAATAACTTATATGAAGTGAGTGTTTTTGTTGAGGGTCATTGTTACCCATTAGTCACTCCAAGGAAAAACATATCTTTTACGTTCCCACCGCCAAGTGTCTACTGCTCAAAAGTCATTAAATCAACAACTTGAAATGGTTAATATTCTTAAGCATCAACAATTTAATTTACTTGGGTTGCAAGCGGGTGGTTTTGAAAATATTGGATGTGCACAACGGAATTTTCATAACCACGAAAGGGATAAACACAAAGAGTTGAAGTGGCATGATGGGGATATGTTTCATGCGTACGTGATTTTAGAAAAATCAAGTAATCCTTCATTTTATTTTAAGATAGAGGCTGATGATGAAAAGAAAATTACCCATTTTTTTTGGGCCGATTCCACCTCGAGGCGGTCATATACATTTTTGGGGGATGTTATCATTTTTGACACCTTCTACAACACCAATAGTCATGGTTTGATATTTGTGCCACTAATGGGAGTTAATAATTATTGTCAAATAGTAATATTTTCTTGTGCCACCACCAAGTGTTTATTGCTCAAAAGTCATTGACTCAATAACTTGACTTGGTTAATATTCATAAACATCAACAATTTAATTTACTTGGGTTGCAATTGAGTGGTTTTGAAAATATTGGGTGTGCACAACGGAATTTCTATAACCACGAAACAGATAAACACAAAGAGTTGAAGTGGCATGATGGAGATATGTTTCATGCGTACTTGATTTTAAAAAAAATCAACTAATCCTTCATTTTATTTTAAGATAAGAGGATGATGTTGAAAAAAAAATTACCCATTGTTTTTGGGCCGATGCCACCTCGAGGGAGGCATACAGATTTTTGGGGGATGTTATCATTTTTTACACCTTATACAACACCAATCGTCATGGTTTGATATTTGTGCCACTAATGAGAGTTAATAATCATGGTCAAATAATAATATTTTCTTTTGCATTCATGAGTGATGAGACCCTTGATTCATTTATTTGACAATTCACTCAATTTCTAAAAGCTATGCCTAGTGATGCACCTACAAGGAGTTTTCAAATTGTATTTGGGGGTCGGAGTTCATAGAATAGTTTGATGTGAATGTAACACCCCGCCTAATTAAATACCGGGTGGCCAGTCCTATACCAAATTGAAACAGAATATACAGTTGGCTCATTCTTAGCATCACTGTCGAAAACATTTACAACTCACCCAATACCCAATTAAGCAGGTGTTACAAACTTTCCAAATTTTAATTCAACAAAATCCATTTTTAGTTTACGAATAACACTACATATATTATTCTACAACAATGACAACCAAATAGCTAACTCAAAAGAATTTAAATGCAATTGGAATAAACATTACCACATAATAATCTAATACAGTAATCCCAACAATATTAAATGTATTAAGATGACACGAGTATAATAGTATTTGACCCCGATAGAAAAGAAATAACTGAATCCTTTGGGCGACATGCCCTACTAAGAGAATATTGTGAATCAAATGAAGATAAGCGTCTAAGCAATACTCCATAGCTCGTCATAATCCGCTAAGGTTGGCGTCCCTGTTGCTGAACACCTGATATAGAAGATACAATAGAAAAGAAAATATGCAAGGAAACGGGTCAGAGCCCGATGTGAAAATGATTTTGAAAACAGCAAGTATTTAACAAGTGCAATAAAGCATTTATTATGTACATGTTAGTATCCAACTCTCACTTGCTATTCTCACCTCTCATCTAGAGTGCACACTTAACGTTTCCTATTAACCTCCTACTTAATGGTTCCTCTTCACCAATTCCATAATATGATTCCATTACCATATCATAACCCCGTATGTCCCATACCATACGTCGCATAATCATTCTTATACGTTTCTCATTATATGAATCGTTTCTCATTAACATGAATCATTTCTCATTAATATGAATTAAGCTCTTCAATAAATAATCATTATCTTACTTCAATTATGTTCTCAATTCACCGTTATCTATAATTATCACACAGTAGATGATTTAACCACTATATACACATTCATACAATTCATTATATATATATATATATATATATATATACACACATATATAATACGGCACCCTGAGTCACAGCTGTGGTGCAATGCATTACTCTGCTATCATGTCCCATCATCGTTGGTCGCCGAATAGGGGACTAAAGGTTCGGTAAGGATTCCTCGAACCACAAACATCAACACATAAATTAGAGGCGAACATAGTTCTCGTATCCATGGGTCACGCACATACCTACGTTCCCATAGTCAGCGAACTTATCAACTCCCCGATAAGTCTTTCATAGACCTATGTTCTCGAGCGACAAATCAACGATCCCATGGATTCATCAGGATATGACTGCCCTCACGTGCAAACCTCCCGTCGATAGCAAGTAAGCTAGGTATGTCATACACATAAATCATCAATCAATCAAATAGGCATTATCATCTACCTATAGATAAAATATCAAGAAGGTAATCACAGTACCCTAAGATACTTCCCATACGTAGCGTTATATCTCTTAAATCCTATGTATTAAAATATTATGACTTTACTTCTATAATCTTATCATTCCAGAGTCTCACTCATAACCCAAAGTTTAAATAGGTTTTCCTCAATATATTTATTCAGTAAGAAATCACTAATATCCTATTGGTCCATAACATCTTATCTCCCGAATTACTACGAATTAAACTCTCCCTTAATTAGGGCTAAAACTGATAGTTTTAAATCTCTTATAAACACATCTTCTATCAACTAGGATTGAATATTATAATCACATGGCCCATAGTCTAAAGTGTTTCATTCACACTATATGACTTATCAACAAAATCAACATCCTCGCATCCTATAACATCTCTCCACTCCCGACGTCGTTAAGGTTCATGCGTGGAGCGTCTCGCAAAGCGAAATCCAAGCAAGGAACCCCTTCAATACACTACTACTTAACTTTGTCGATCGTGGAGGTCCGTCAATTTCAAATATGCAACCGGAATAACCTCATCCCCTCTTTCAACTAAATCAGGTCTGAACTCCCATCTCTATCCAAGAGCCATACCACTAAGTGCTTGTACTACACTCAGTCCTTGCGCAATCAATAATGAGCTTAAACTCAGTCCTTGATGTTCAAATTGTAACCCTACGGCTACCCAGGTGTTATAATAAATCTCCCCTACTAGACCTATCCTTAATCCTCATGAATACCAATTAGAATCCAACACATGAATCTAGCAACTGAAATTTCTTCCAATTTAACTAACATAATTCCAATCAAATCAATTCAAATCTTATCTAGGGCTTACTGATCTTGTCTAAGTCCCATAATATCCCATTAACAATCACCAAAGATCTACCAAAGTTTTGGGATAAGAACCAACATTTAAAAGAAACAAATTTAACATTCCTAGGGAGGTCGATCGATCGACGGCAGTGGGTCGATCGATCGATCACTCAGGTAACAACCCAGTTTTCTGCATTTCTTCTACTACGGGTTTCACCATTTTTGTTCATTCAAACCTTCATATTAACAACCCAAATGACTTATAATCCTTACTACATGATATATTAACATATATAAATGATTTCTAATGATCAAAACATCCTACATCAAGAGATTGAATTAAAGGCCTGTTTTTATCCTCTTTTTCCAGAAAATTTATCAACATAATATCTTCAAGAACACATCAATGGTTTTCGTAATTTCTTCAACAGATTTAAGATCATTTCGTGGATTACTAACTATCTACAACATGAGTTTGATTCCTATATATTTTCAATTTCCAGAAAATCCATTTAAAACTCCATTATTATCTTCCAAACATGATAAATCATCTCTTTTTATAACTTTTCTAACATGGACAATATACAAACTTAAATTTCCATTATCAAACACTTGCCTCTAATGAAGATCTGATCCTTTGGAGTTGAATAACACAGGTGGTGATGGTGGTGGTGACCTTTGACCTTTGGTTCTCCTCCTTTCCAAGCAAGCTTTTTCTTTCCAAGCAACCTTTCATTTTCTCTAGGAAGATGACTTCTCTATTTTGTGTAGAAGAGATGACTAACCCACGTACACTTAATCTCCAATTACTTATAATAAGACAAAACCCAAAATCACTATTCATCCCCTTGTAAAAATGACCAAAATGCCCTTTTGGGTGTCTTTTCATTTCCAAATGACCCGAGACTCAAATTCATTATCCAAATAGACTTTTCTGACTATTTCAAACCTTCCGGACGCAACGACGCAGTCAAAATGACTATAAGTTTGATAGAAAAATAAGTTTCCTTTTTAATTTAACAAATTAGTCCCGACACGTCCCATACCGCGTCCGACTAAAAATCCAAACTACCGAATTAATAACACACGGCCATACCAATAGTATCACATTCATATATTAACTAAATATCTTTAAGTAATATTCATAATTATAATTTTTAATATCCTCAATTTGGATAAAACCCAAATGAATTAATTAATAATAAAATCCAATTAATCCATTAATTTAAAATATAACCCATTTTAAAAGTCATTAAAAATCAAGGGGTATTACAGTGAAGTGGATGGAAATTATTAACAAAAGTGGCTTACGTGAGAGTAAATGGCTAAACTCATTGTATGAAATCCATTCACAATGGGTGTTGTCTTATGTGACTCATATTTTTTCAGTGGAATGTCAAGTAGCAAACGTGCGGAAAGTTCCCACGCAATTTTGGAAAAGTACGTTTAAAAAAAATTATTTCTTGAATTTAAGTTCTGATTTGGTAGGGGCCTTATGCATCAATGACATGAAGAATTAATGGCGGATCACAAAGATTTGGTTGAAAAGCCTAAGTTAAAAATCATCCACGATTTTTTGATTCACATTGTTGATGTCTACACAAATGAAATGTTCTATAAATATCAGGAAGTAATGTTAGATAAATCCACGTATAAATTTGAGCTAGTTAGGGAGGATGAAAGCCATAATTTGTACAAGATTCAATAATTAAATTTGCGGCTAATCAAACATGACAAAGTATTAGATTTCACTTTTTGTACATTTAGAAAATTTGAATGCCCGGGAATCCCGTGTAGACATGTGTTAGCGTACTTGCACAAAATGTATGATTAGGAAAAATTACCGGATCAATACATTTTGAGTAAGTGGTCCAAAGTGGCAAAATTCGGGGTGATTGTTGATGATAGTGGCTGTGAAATTGTTGATTATAGATCATAGCTACAAAAGAGCTCCCAATTAATTCAGATGACATTACATGAGGTTGATAAGTCCCATACTTGTTAAGAAGTAATAAGGGTATATACCGATGGTTTGACAACTGTGCGTTATAATTTAAATCAAATTGTGGGTGTTCAAGACATGTCAAGGAATGAGATGCTTTGTATGGTTGCTTCGAGAAATGTTAGTAGCAATTACTATGTTGAACCAATCAAAGTGCGAGCCAAAGGGTGTGCTAAAAGGATGAAAAGTTGTAAGGAGAAAGCATTGGGCAAGGACAAAAGTTCTAGAGCAAGAAAATGTAGTAAATGCGATTTAGTTGTCCAATCACAGGATAAAAAGAAATTGTCCAATGGTAAATACTCGGTACGTGATGTATATATTTTTCCTTCGTTTAATTAGTTATAATTGAAATCTTCAAATTAACAAGCTTATGTGTTTTCAAGTATTCACCACGTCAAGAAGACTCAAACAAAATATTCAATTATGATAGTTATTCGTCTAAAGGTGGTTACAATTATATCCGCAGTATTTTAAAAAATTTAATATTGAACATTTTCACATACTTTTCTTACTCTTTTGTCTTCCTTTTCACGAATATCATTGTAATTATCGATACAAGTAGTGTTGGACGCAACTTATCTACCTTTTTTTTAATGCACTCGAATTTGGATAAAATTATGTTACTATTTGAATTTGAATGTACTCCAGTTTATGCTAAAAGCGTGTTACTAGTCATGAATTTGAATGTACTCCTATTTTTGGCTCACTCAAAACAGTAATAAAATCTAGCAATATAAAATTTCTTGTTATATATAATAAATTTAAGTTATTTCCTATTTTTAATTATTTATCCATTCTGTTATAGATAATAAATTTTCTAAAGTAAATTATAAAAACAAATAAATAAATGGTAAAAATTGGCTTGAAAAAAAATTAGCATTATCGAAAAAAATGCGTGCAAATAATGGCTTTGAAATGGGTTACTAAAGTAAAACAAAAGGAATAGTTTTGCAAAAGCCAAAAAGTTATCTGCTCAAGGATGAGAAATGTTTGGAGAGAGGAATGGGTTAATAAAGTTTATGTGGAATCTTTCATTAGGTAGACTGACTTTTTAACATTACTAGCTTGCAAGCCACGTGTTGTGTGGCCGCATTTATAGACACGCTATAATTTTTTAATTTTTACTACCGTATTTATGGACTACCAACCTTGTCCACCCTCTTAGAAAGCCTAAGGGCGAAAATATATTTAGGTAGCATCCCTTGGTTTTTGTTTTCTTAAAAAATTAGTAGGCCAAGCTTTTCAATATGTTAAAACATAAAACCATCTCATATCTGTATACATGACAAAAACATTTATTGAGAGCGAGAGACTTTGTTTTCGTTTAAAACATGTAACACAATTCTCATTATTGCGCAATTTAATTTGTTTTATTTTTATATTATATTGCTTAATGATAGAAAAAAGGGCCAGAACTTTGTTTCCGTCTAAAAAATTTAGAATTCACCAAATGTAAACTGTGCACTTATTAGGTTTTATACTAAAATATAAATATTTATTAAGAGATATAATTTAAAAAAATTAACCTCCTGAACCAAAATCTGATTTGGCCTTCGCTGACCCATATCTCTGCATCTCTCGCCTCTCACTACACATTCTCGGTGGCTTTTCGTTCTATCCGCTGCTCCCTTCCACGATGGAGTCACGGTGTTAATTGGAAGTCACCCGTTAGTGTCACCTCTCAGATTAGAATTGTATCTCCCGTTATCGAACGCCTCCAACGCGGACTCGACTTTATGTTGTACAGCTATTTAGGCATATGCAATAGTCTTCCATACTGTACAAATTGAAAAACAACTTTAGCAAGTTATCCACCAATTTTCAATATTTCCAAAACTACATCATAACATCGATCTTTTTGAAAACTATCATCTAGATCCTTAAACTTTTTAAAATTATATTTTAAACTCTTAATTTTCTAAAAATGACATTTTGGCCTTGAAATTTGTTAGAATTACATTTTGACCCTTAACTTTCTATAAATTTTATTTAGGCTCTTTTGGTTGTGTATAAATTATATTTGGACCCTAAACTTTTTGTAGTTATATTATATTAATAAACGTTGTGTATTTATATCTAACTCCAAAGTTCTTTATAAACTACATTTTGAAAACAATAACTTATCTAGTGTATGAACACATTTCCTAGGGGGGTTAATGAGGCTGATGGTTGAATAAGTTTTGGGTTTTGGTCATGTTGTAGCACTCGATTCCTTTTACCTACTTCTGGAAATGATATGTGGATTCACTATTTTTCGCAAGAAAGGATGGTGGTGAAGGAAGTTACAAGATCTTATTTATAAGCCGCTGCTATAGATCTATGGACTTTTTTACCCATTAATGTGCAGAAGGGTGGTTGTTTAAAGGCTGACTTAAGGGTTGGTGGGGAGAGTTGGTGAGCACGGGAGTTCTTCTCCGTCGTTGGAGAGTTGAGAGGGTGGGTGAATGAGCATGGACGACCCATTGGAGGGTGACAGTCAGGCTTTTGGGATCATTTTTGGTTTGCTTCATTTTTGCTTATGAGAATGAAGTAAACATGTTCTTGTAGATAAAGAAATGGGTCTTCTATGGAGAGATACTTTGGTTTGATCATTGTCACCCGCTAGGTTACAGTTTTAAGAATTCCAATAGGCCAAAAATGAGTTGGATAAGAGTGATGGGCATCCCTCTACACCTTTGGGGGATAGAAGTCTTCGAGGCCATAGGTGATAGATGCAGAGGTATTGTACGCATTAATGGGGCGACACATTCCTAATGTTTTGGTCACGCACAAGCTCAGTCGAAAACTACTGCTCGTGCTGTTGTAGACACCCCTGGTTGGTTTGACTCACCGACTGCAGGGGTTCACACCCCTCTCAGGGTTGCTAGGCAGATAGAAGGCAGTAAGGTGGTCAGTAAGCAGGATGCCTTCTTTTCAGTGTCCTCTATCCTCCGGCAGCTTGTTCCAACTCAGGCGAGTCTGCTTCCGAGGGTGCAATGTGCTTGGGGGAATACAGCGGGCACAGTGGTGCAGTCGACCTGTTCTCTGGGACGTGTGCAGGCTAGAGTACTAGGTTTGGTGGCAGATGTGACAGGGTATGGTGCTAGTCTTGGTTTGGGATTTGAAGTGGGTGAAAGGGACGTTTTGACAAGTTACGTTGGGAGGAAGGAATTATTCAAGCAAGTGGTCCAAATGGAGCTACCTCTTTTAAGGGATGGGGAATCTTGTGTTGACCCAAGGAGTCGTAAAGACTCTGTTTGTGTTATTCGTAGTAATAAGTGGGTACATACGGATCGATTTGGGTCGATTTTGGCATTAATCCGATAATCGAATCGAGTTGGGTCGGTTCCGAATTTTTGGAATCGGAATCGAACCGACAATTATGCAGAACCGAACCAAACCGAATTAACGGTTCTCGGATCAGATCGGATCGATTTTCGGTTCCAAAGTCCTATTTCAAACTTAGTAAAATCTTAAGATTAATGTATTTCATAAATAATTTTTTTAAGTTCAAAATTAATTTTGATCCTTAATATCATAAGTTAATAACTCAGGTAATCACAAAAATATAAATTACAAGTGTTAAATATATAAAATAAATATATGTGTAATTATAAATCGGTTCGGTCCCGGATTGGTTCTGATCGGATTGTTTTTTTTTTCTTGGAACCGAGAACCGAACCGAAGTATCGATTTTTTTTTTGGAACCGGAACCGAACCATTGAGCAAAAAAATCGATCCAAACCGAACCAATGCAGTCGGTTTGATTCGGTTTATCGGATTTTCGATTTCGTTGTGCACCCCTAGTAATAAGGTCGGGCCTCCTTTGTTATTGGTAAAAGGTGTGAATAGGAACAACTTGGCACAACTGGGTCGTGCTCTTATTCCAATTTGCAAGGCTAAAAACAATGTTCCTCTAATTAAAAACGGTAACAGTGGGCTTATTTTAATAGGATCGGAACTTGCCTAAATTCGGGGAAAGTGTTGAAGCATTGGGTGCTTAGGCAAAAATACAGGCATAGAGGGGTGGGGGTGGGGTGTTAAGGGTAAAGGCTTGGTTGTTAAGGACTTTTTGAGTTTCTTCGAGGTGTGGCTTGTTTTGAGGGTGCGGATCCGAGTTCATGCATGTCGGAGGGGCGAGATCCAGTTTCTTCGTCCGATACTCTTTGCACGATTGGGGAAGAGGGTGTAGGAGATTTGGAGGGGAGTGGGACCTTGCGCAGGATTATTCTGGCGCCTCTAGGGACTCGTTGAGTGGGAAGGTTAATATGTGTAGTATGGTGGACCTTTACCCTAGATTGTGGGAGGAGCTTAGGGCTTTGGAGGGGGAGGATTAGGTATCTAGTTTGATAGGTGACATTAGTAAATACCTAGGGATTAATTTTGATGGGAATGAGAAGTATGCACTTATGATGTTCCGTTCCATAGAGGAGAGGCGGAGGGAGAGAGTAGAGGAGGTAAAGGGGGGGTGGGGGGGGGGGGGGGGGGTGAGTGGGAGTACAAACGGTTTTCAATGAAGCTACGACTTATTTCTTGGAATTTGTAGGGTTTGAATGTCTGCGAGAAAAGAGGGGTGATTATTGGAGCTCTGCGAGATGGGCCGAATATTGTCTGCTTACAAGAGACTAAGCTAGAGTCTATGGATAGTGTTTTGGCTCGCTCTTTATGGGGATGGCGTAGGTTATAGTTATTTTTTCTAGATTCGGAGGGGGTGTCGGGAGCGATTATTATTTTATGCAATAGTAGAGTGGTGGAAAAAATTGATGTCCTAGTAGGGAGGTGGTCCATTTCGTGCTTATTCAAGAATGTGGAGGATGGTTTCACTTGGATCTTCTCAGGGGTTTATGGATCTGTGTAGGACTCGATTCGTTGGGAGTTGTGGGAGGAATTGGCAGGGGTTAGGAGTGTTTAGCGTGTTCCGTCGTGTTCGGGACAGGGGGGCTACAATATTGTTCGCTTCCCCTCGGAGAGGAGAAGTGGGGGGAGGACGAGCTCTTTTATGCGGGATTTCTCTAACTTCATCGATGGGTTGGAGTTGGTTGACCTCCCTTTGGTGGGAGGGATTTTCACTTGGTCCAGTCTTAGGGACGAGCCCTCCCTTTCTCGGTTGGATTGGTTTTTACTTTCTAATGACCCAGAGGAGCATTTTTCAGGGGCAACTCAATCATGCCTGCGTCGTGTGACCTCTAATCACTCTCATATTTTATTGGAATGTGGAGTGGGGGGGTGGAGGGGGGGACCCCATTTAGATTTGAGAAAATGTGGTTAAAGGAGGAGGAGTTTTTTAGGAGGGTACATGAGTGGTGGCAGGGGTGTGAGGTGGAGGGGAATGCGAGCTTTAGACTAACGCTTAAATTGTTTCGCCTCAAGGGGGTATTATTTGGTGGAACATAGAAGAGTTCAACTTTGTGAGGGGGTGATAGAGCAGGCTTAAGAGGATACCGGGTTCTCGATGGAAAAGAAGGGGCGAGCGGTTTGTTGGGGGAGGAAAGGCTGGCGAGGATAGAAAAACAAAGGGAGGTGGGGAAGTGTCTTCTCCGGGAGGAGGTGAGTTGGAGGCAAAAGCCTAGGGCTCTTTTGGCTTAGGGAAGGGGATAGTAATACTAAATTCTTTTAAAAACAGATAACTTCCATCCACGCTTTAACCACATTGGGAAGATGGTGGTTGGGGGAGTGGAGTTCACCGAGGAGAGGGAGGTTCGTAGGGAGACCAGTCAGTTCTATGGGAATTTGTATACAGAGGAGGAGCCTTAGCGTCTGAAGATGGATGGGCTTCCAGTGGCGAGAATTTCTGGGGACGAGGTAGGTCACTTGAGAGGATGTTCACAGAGGAGGAAGATGTCTAGGTTTTGAGGTCGATGTGCGATGATAAGGCGCCTGATCCGGACGGGTTCACTATGGCTTTTTTCTTGCATTGTTTGGAGGTCCTCAGGGTGGATGTGATGGTTGTTTTCAGCGATTCTATGATAGGGGTTACTTTTTGAGGAGTCTGGATGCCACATTCATTACTTTGATTCCTAAAAAAGGTGGGGCGATGGATGAGAGAGATTTTAGGCCTATTAGTTTATTCGGTAGTGTGTATAAGCTCATTTCTAAGGCTTGTCGATTAGACTTATAAATGTGATTGATCCTCTTGTTTTGGATGCCGATAGCGCGCTTGTGGGGGGTCGTCAGATCCTTGATGCTGCGCTAATCACGAATGAGTGCATCGAATCCATGCGGAGAGGCGGAAATCCTTGAATTATATGCAAGCTTGACATTAAGAAGTCTTATGATCATGTGAGCTGGGAGTTCCTTCTTTATATGCTCAGGAGAATGGGGTTTGGGGAGTGGTGGTGCAGGTGGATAAAGAGGTGTATTTCCTCTGTCAATTTCTCTCTCCTTGTTAATGGGGTGCCATAGGGGTTCTTTTTGAGTTCGGGTGGTCTTCGATAGGGTGATTCGTTGTACCCCCTTCTCTTTATCTTGGTTATGGAGGCGTGCTCTCGAATGATGAGTCGCATGGTGGAGGGTGGTCTAGTTTCGAGTTTCTTGATCGGGAGCCCTGCTCCCCATTCTGTTGTGGTCTCGCATCTGTTATTTGCGGATGATACTATTATCTTCTCTGGGGCGTCTGTGGATGAGGTGAGGATTTTACGGTTGTTGTTGGAATGTTTTGAGGCTGTAACGGGTTTACAGATCAATGTTAGTAAGAGCGAGATAATTTTTGTTGGTAATGTGGGAAACGTGGGACATCTGGCTAGTATTTTGGGTTATCAGGTTGGCTCTCTCCCTTCTACTTATCTCAGCCTCCCTTTAGGGGCTAAGTTTAAGTCTTCTTCGATGTGGGATCCGGTCCTCAAGAGAGTTCAGAATAGGTTAGCCAGCTGGAAGCATATCTATCTATCCAATGGAACTTGGTTGATGCTGATCAAAAGTGTTTTATCTAGTCTGTCGACATATTTTATGTTTGTTCTCCCTTAGCCTGGGACCGTAGGCAAAAGGATCGATAAATTGATGGAATATTTTCTTTGGAGAAGTAATGATGATCAGTTTAAATATTGTTTGATGAGTTATGATAAGGTGTGCAGGTTGCTCAGAGAGGGTGGGGCTGGGGTGAGAAGCTTAGCCCAATTTAATAAGGATTTACTAGGGAAGTGGTTGTGGCGCTTTAATACGAAGGAGGTAGATTATGGAGGAAATTGGTGGACGCTAGACAAGGGGTGGGTCCGTTTAAATGGGGTCCTATTTTGGGGCGCTCAACTCATGGGGTGGGGTGGTGGAGGTACATTGCGCTTGGGTGGGGGAGGTTCTCTTTGCTCACTTCCTTCCAGCTTGGAAGTGGGAGTTGTATCAGGTTTTGGATGGATAAATGGGGTGCAGGGGGATCTTTGGAGGATCTCTACCCGAGGATGTTTCGACTTGGGGGGACAGAGAGGGGTTAGTTGAGGACCATAGGAGGGAGGGTTGTGGCTCTTGTGGTGTGGGATCCAAAGTTTAGGAGGGGACTCCGGGATTGGGAGATGGAGGAGTCTGAGGAGTTCTTTTAATGGCTAAGGTTGACATCGGCTCCATCTTTAGGTGGAGACATACTGAGGTAGTCGTGCTCTCAGGATGGCCGGTTTTCAGTTAAGAGTTTTTATCAGGCGTTGAGAGTTCGTGTCGGTGTTTCTTTTCCATGGAAGGCCATTTGGAAAAATTAAGAGCCTTCGAAGGTTCATTTATAAGAGTGGACCGATGCCATGCAGGCCATCTTGACTATTGAGGGGCTTCATAATAGAGGGATGAGGATGTCCAGTAGATGTTGGTTATGTAAAAAGGAGGAGGAGATGTCTAATCACCTTCTTCTATACTGTCAGGTGACTAGGATCCTTTGGGACTTGATTTGCTCTTTTATGGCAAATTGTTTAGGTTATGCCTCATTCGGTGTGCGAGGTGATGGAAGAATGGAGGAGGCTTCGGGGATGGACTGGCCCGCGGAAGTATGGATGATGGTCCCTCATTGTATATTTCGGACCATCTGGCAGGAGAGGAATATGAGATGGGGGGGGGGGGGGGGGGCTAACTTGATCCTTCTAGGATTCCGTACATTTTTCTGAGCCTTCTTCTTACTTGGTATAAAAAAAGGCGTGATTTGTCATTGTTTCTCTTTCTTGAGTTTTTAAAGGAGTTCCAAAGGCTGGTCTAACATATTTTGGGTTTCAGCCTTTCATTTCCTTACTTTGTATATTCTTGTATACGGGATTCCTCTCCCTTCGTCGGGTTTGTTTTATTGAACCAAGTACTTATAAAAAAAACTTTTCTAAAATTTTCCATAGAAAATTAAAATTCTAAATGGAGGTGAAATTGGAAATAGAAAACACAAAACAATTCTCCACAGATAAACATGACCTATTTTTTTTTCCATTTTAAGTTGGCCTTTAGAATTACTGCTTCAAAAACATGTTTGACACTATAGTAAGAGTTTCACTGAGAAAATAATTATGTTTGATATGCAACACCACTTATATTTCAAACCATGTGTCAAATAAAGTTATTCGTATTGTTAGAGTTGTTATTTTGATAAAATAACGTATTACAGGAATATCAATAGGACTAAAATACATAATACATCGTAAGTATCATGATATTGCAGAATTCTGATGGAAAAAAAGTATCCTTCTATGTTGATACAGATTTTTGACACATTTTGTGCGACACAGTGATGTGTCGCACCCGTATTGACTAGTACCACTGGTACGAACCCACATCCATAAGGAAATAACCAATAATGGTGGGACACGTCACTGTGTCGCACCACTCTGGATATCAAATCTGTCAGTCTAGCATTTTTAGGAAAAAAAATATGCATGTTCCTAATTTTTCAAATGTAGTGGACTTGGTTTTCGGCCAAAAAATTTCTATACCAATAATAGCCATTGAACTTGTTCTTAGGAAAGAATACTAGGGGTTTGTGAGTGTTGATGCAATTTGAACAGAAGTAGTTCTTAATTGTTAGTTATGGTTTAATTTATTTCAATTAAAAAAGGGCATTTCTGTGATGTACAAGCTACTATTGCTATTAAATGGTAGATGAAAAAAAATACTCTATTTACCTCTTTTCTTCTTCATAAGAAACCAACATGCCAGGGAAAAAAGGTCAACCCCTGGTGCAACAGAAAATACAACAATTGCCACATTTTTGTTATTATGTGACCCGCGAACGTCTATCGAATCCTTGGGTGACCTCCACGACATTATCAACCGTACCAACCATGTTCTCATGTCCAACCAGAATTTCAAATTCGAAAGCATTGTGTCCATAGGATAATCAAAGCTTTGCCATGCTTCAATTCTCCTACCACCAGTTCGAGAAAACAACACCAAGTTCCCGAATTCTACTGACTGAGCATAATAACTGTTTGGGGTTGAACTTGATGAATTGACATTAGTAGACCATATTTGGTTGCTGACATAAGATCAAACTTCCACTTGTATCAATGCAAAGAACACCAGAGGTTCCATTTATAGGATTATCTCTATTAGCAACCCAAGTGCAAATGTACCTTTCTAAAAAACCTAAGTGCAAATGAACCTTTCTTGGAGACTAAAATATCACCATCTTGAAGAGGCTGGCTTATTGTAATTGAGTCAAATGAACTTGCAAATAGAAGAGCTACAATTCTTGTAAGTGAAGAAACACTATAAAAAAGTAGCTTTTGAGACGGTGGACTAACAGTCCTAAACGATCATTTATCCGTCTCAAATATTTTTTGTGACCCTATTTGGGACGGCTAGGGGGTCTTTTTGATAGGGGGTTATAAATACTTTTTGTGACGCCATAGCCGTCTCAAAAGAGTTTTTTGAAACAGGAACAGATTCATCTCAAAAGGTCCTCATTTTATATGACCCTTTTGAGACGGCACAAGAGCTGTCACAAAAGATTGTTTTTGAAATGGAAATTAATCTGTCTCAAAAGATTACTATTTTAAAAGACCTTTTTGAGACGGCAACATAGCCGTCTTTAATATATTTTTGGGACAGTTTTATCCATCCCAAAACAGGCGAAGGGATCGTAAAATTTTTAAACTAATATTTTGTGGAGAATAAAATCTACCGCTAAAGTTTAATATAGGATTGAATTACATTTGAAACAACACAAGCAACGAATAATCATAAAATGTAATACATAAGATGACTTTCAACCAACATAACGAATCATTTTCATTCAACAATAAATAGAGTTCTTACAACCATCTCCAAATATTCATCAAAATAAGAATTATAACACTAAGTTCAAATATTTGACTTAACAACAAAAATACATCAATTTATTAATACTCCAAACACAAAATTCTTTTATCAAACTAATTCCACAACACTGAAGCGTACTTACTCCAAAACCACTAATTAGCATTTGCATGTTCTACAAAAATTGTCGCCTGCACAAAAAGAAAATATATTTTTGATTATGTCAGAATTAATACCCCTTGTCAACAATACAATTTGCAAAATGAATCAATATAGTATATTTTCATCATTAACAATATAAATATCCAATTATTATTATTTTTTTAAAAATTCGGTAGAGTCTCCTTTGTTTATTCATGAAAACCACAGGTAGCCAACCTGTTTTAAATATCAAAATTGATTCTAAGAATGATGTACATCAACAACAGAAAATTTTAACCACCACCATAATAAATTCTCACCACCATTACAAATTTTCACCACCACCAATGAAAATTTAACTTTAAACGAGAGAATTTTCCATTATATATATATATATATATATATATATATATATATATATATATATATATATATATATATATATATATATATATATATAAGTAATTATATGTATGAATTATATTGTATTACCTAGTCGGACTGAATCGTCAAGGTAGTGGAAGCATGCTGAAGGGTAAAACTTTGTAACAAACTTTGCATTTCACTTCGCATTTCACTTTGCATTTCACTTCGTATATCATTCTTCATCTGTAATAAAGCTTGTTAGTTGCGAATCTCTAACTCTTCAAGCTCCTGTCGATGTCGAGTCTCTCGATCTTCAGCTTCTTTCTTTAGCTGGTTAATTTCCTCCAATAATAAGTGAGATGAACATGCTTTTATCGACGTTGGCCTAATGCCTGCTCCCTTTAGTAAAGCATACCCATGCCCTCCATATCCTACTACATCAGTAAAAATCTTGTTCCGCACTTCTGGGTCATTTTGTTTCTCTTCTGGTAGCTCATTTAGTCATCTTTCAAGCATTTTCTACCAATTGAATTAATATTATTATTAATGAACATAAAATAATTTTCAAGAACACAATTTATAACAAATATTAAATAAATCGTTCAAGCATCTCTTACGAATTAATATTTATACATACCACTCTATCAAATGATCCATCTTCGACACTGAAAGGTTTATTATTTGGAGCTCGAGTGGCTTTCCACATGCTAATATTGCCGACGGACTCCCCCTGTTCTATGTTCTAAAAAAAAACAATGTATATATATTAATACTCTTATATTAAAATCAAAAAATTTATAATAATAAAAATTCCAACCTCCTTTGCTATCTGTCTTTGAGTAAGAACGTTCAACTTCACGGTTCTTAGTGTTTTGATCGGCAATATCCTAAATATTTGAATAAATAAAATAAAAATTATGATACTAGTGAAGAAGAACGTAGGTATAAAATTCTTAATAAAATGTGATATTTATACCTTAATCTTCTTTAGACCCCAGTATTTCACCAATTCAGGCCACTGATCTTTTTCGACTCGTTCAGGCATATAACTTAACCGCTCTTCATCTGTTTGAAACTTTTTATAGTGATTCACCTTCACTCGATGCTTCCATTGCTTCCACACAAGTCCCATCCTTGCAAAACAGATTTGTTTAAAACCTTCTGTTGCATTTGTGTTATTTTAAGAACAAAAAGAATAAATTAGTTAAAACTTGACAAGCTAATGTACAACGGAACAAATAAATAAATCAAACTAATAAGTTACCTTCACTTCCTTCCCAATATTATCAAGTGCTTTCTCGTACGCCTCGCTCCAATCCAACATTGTCAATGGAAATAAATTTCGACACCTTGCATAATGACCTAAATGTGACATCGATTTACAATCAAGTTTACAAACTGGCTGACAAAGTTCATTCCATTCCAATATCTTCTTTTTGTTATCATTCCATTCGAGCCAAGGCGTTTCCCCCTTTCTAACCCTTTTTTTACTAGTAAGTCTAGTCATTGTACCTGAAGAAAAATTTGATAAATAATGTTTATACATCTTATTCAATATGAATATAAACATAAAAGTAATACAAATGGAGAAATACAAACAGTGCGTTGTATAACATAGCATACCTGTGAGATCCTCGCCATGAAAGCCATCTCATTAGATGGAGGATTGACATTTCCAACTGAATTACTAATCTGCTCAATATTTGGGCAATGTCGATCTGTAGGTGTTTGAAATAAAGAAATGTAAGCTCTTGAGTTGCGGTGTGTGTTTTGTGACTGGGATGTTAATTCAATATTTGGGGAAAGTTGTTGCATCTCTCTAGTTCCATTATCCTGTATGTTATGTTGAACGAAACTAATTTGGTGTGTCCTCTATAAATTATTTCCCACTGGAGCTGCGAGTGGTTGCTTCTCGAGTGGGCTTTCCTCGGCTATGAGGTCAGACATAGTCAAACGACGTCGACACTGTTTCAACGTCATAGATCTGTATATTTGCATTTATTGTATCAAGAAGTTACATTTTAGTTATATATCACACTAGATGAAAACCCACGCGATGCGCGGGGTAGATCTTAGCGAATGCAAAATAAAAGAAGCAATTATGATTAGCAATAAGTAATTAAAAAAAATTAACCTCACCCATTACACTAATCATGGATCATACAAATAACTCTCCATTATAATGAACACCTATACATTCAGTTTACAAGATTAAGTTTGGTATTGTTATTCATGCTTCTGATACACTTTCAGTCATGGATAACTTGTAGTGCTCTAACTATTGCAGCCTCATATCCCAATAACTCTCCGTATAAAATTTATGAACTAATATCATAAAAAACTACTACATCGTTTTAATGCATGTTGTCAATTTAATATTCATTTATTTAAGTAAAGAGAGGTTATGAAAAGTATTTTAGTGAATGTCTCATCGTAAAAAAAAAATCATTTCATATGAGACACACAGATATAAAGAGTGGACTATATGTTTCATTTTAATCACTTTTAATCTAGGCAGACTTGTTTTTCCATCAAGTCAGCCTTGTGATTTGTCCTGTTTTGAGGAACTACACATTCTTGCATAAATCCAAATTATGGTTTAATTTTGAGTTTAATTTCACCTTAATGATTGGTTTCTGATTATAACGTAGGTGTTTGACTGTGTAATTGTGTTTGGATGATCATCAAGCTTTGAGAGTTTCTCGTCTCAGTTTTGGTGATAGTAACGATGTCGGTACAAATTGATCGATTCACGTGGCCTTGTGAGTTTGATTGCTTTGTTTTGAATACTTAAATATAATTTGATTAATTCAATCTCTTGAGATTCTTCTTAGATATTTTAAACTATGGGTTACTGTATGTGTCCTAATATTGAATATTGGGCATGGTTTGAGTTTCAATAAACCAACATTTCTTCATAATGGACCTATATTTTATATCTCCCTTAACTCCCTCTTTGAACCTCCACTTACTTGCCATCTTACCTATCGTGTTAAATCCGATTTTAGTTGGAATGTATATAGCGTCTTTGTGGAAAATTACATGACGTGTATGCTTATAAATTTTCGAAGCTTTAAAGTTCTAATGTCTCTCTCTCTCTCTACAAAGGCGACACCATGAACGATTTTGACTTCAATCGTGAAAAAGATCTGGCGAGAGAATTTCTATCGCAGTTTACTGATGTAAATGGTGATGCTAAATACCTCAACGTCCTTCAAGATGTTGCAAACCGTAAAACCAAGGCAGTCAAGATTGATCTTGAAGATCTAGTTAATTACAAGGATTTGGATGAAGAGTTTTCTTAAGCGAGTCACGAAAAATACTCGTCGATATATTGGAATATTTGTGGATTCCATTGATGGGCTCATGCCAGAGCTGACAGAGGCCCTTCCAGATGATGATCATGATATCTTGATGACACAGAGGGCAAATGAAGGGATTAAAAATACCGATGGTTCTGATCCGAGGTAGAAGATGCCTCTAGAAATTGAGCGTTTCTATGAAGTTTATATCAGAGCATCTTCAAAGGGGAAACCATACACAATCAGTGAGGTCAAGGCTATATATATTGGCCAACTTATCAGGATATCGGGTATTGTGACGCGTTGCTCAGACGTTCTAGCCTCTGATGTAAGTAGCAGCGTATACGTGTGAAGAGTGTGGCTTTGAGATTTAGCAGGAAGTAACTGTTAGAGTCTCCATGCCTCTATTTGAGTGCTCATCCAATCGCTATAGAACAAATCTCACCAAAGGAAACCTCATTCTTCAGCTCAGGGCATCTATGTTTTTGAAGTTTCAAGAGGCTAAAATTCATGAGTTGGCGAGCATGTCCCTAAAGGCCATATTCCACGATCAATGACTATTCATTTCAAGGGAGAACTTATAAGAAAAGTAGCACCAGGTGATCTTTGTTGAGCTATCTAGGATTTTTCTCCCTATTCCTTGCGCTGGATTTAGAGCAATGCGAGCATGCCTTGTTGCAGACACATACTTGGAGGCTATGTCTGTCTCCCATTTCAAGAAAAAATATGAGGATTATGAACTTAGAGGGGACGAGGAAGAACAAATTGCACGCTTGGCTGAGGATGGTGATATTTGTAGTAAATTGGCCCGATCATTAGCACCTGAGATTTTTGGACATGAGGATATTAAAAAAGCCCTTCTTCTCTTGGTGGGTGCTCCTCAAAGTAAGCTGAAAGATGGAATAAAGATAAGAGGAAATCTACATATTTATTTGATGGGTGATCCTGGAGTTGCAAAATGTCAGCTTCTTAAACACATCATCCATGTTTCACTAAGGGGGGTGTACACCACAGGCAAAGGAAGTAGTTGAGTTGGTCTCACTGCTGCTGTTCAAAAGGGATCCAGTTATAAATGAGATGGTTCTTGAAGGGGGAGTATGGGTGTTGGCTGATAAGGGTATATGTGCTATTGATGAGTTTGACAGATGGACGAATCAGATCGTATGGTAATCCATAAAATGATGGAGAAGCAGACTGTTAGCATAGCCAAGGTTGGGATCACTACATCATTGAATGCAAAAACTGTTGTCCTTACCGCTGCTAATCCTGCTTGGGGAAAATATGACATAAGGAGAACTCTAGTTGAGAACATTACCTCCCTCCATCCCTTCTATCGAGATATGATCTTCTGTGTTTGATCCTAGATAGGGCAGACATGGATAATGATCTTGAAATGGATACACACATTGTCTACGTCCACCAAAATAGAGAATCTCCTGCTCTTGGGTTCGATCCACTTGAGTCTGCTGTTCTTCGTGCATATAAAAAATGACAAATCAGTATTGAAGTAGATCAATAATTTTTTTATTTTTTATTTTTTTCTCAACAAACTAATTATTTTATTAAGAACCATAGAGAAAAAGCCTCTCTAGTGGCAAACTATGGGTTACTATATGTGTCTTTCATCCATGGAAGTCATAAGGCAGGTATTTATAACATTGTCGCTTAAAACAGCCTTTAACGTGGGTCTGATTAATCATAAACACATTTTGATAAGGCTAAATTCCGAAGAGGATTTCTCTCGTATGTGAATGAAAGACACATGGTTCATTGGAAGATTTCCAATGAGAATTTGTAAGGGGACTGCTGATTTTTTCTTTGATGTTGAAAGTAGTCTCTCCCCTATTTGGGTTTCCTTTCCTCACATTCCCGTTCATTTTTTTTCTAAATCTTCTATATATTCTATTGCCTAATTAATCTGTAAGCCTATCAAACTTTATGCCTCAACAATAAAGATCGATAGACCAAGTATTGTAAGGGTTTGTGTCGAGGTGGATCTCACAAAAACTATATTGGAAAGGGTCTGGATTGGTTGTGGTTCCAAGGGCTTTTGGCAGGAAGTCTTAGTTGAGTCTAAGCCTAAATTGACACACCCCAACGCAGTTACTTATAACTAAGTTTGAAAGTCAAAGTGAGTCAAACCATAATTAATCTAACCAAACCATAATCACGAGTTTTGATTTCAGAGTCATCATTATAAATCCATATAACTGAAAACCTTTTTACAACATCAGAGTAATTATGTCCATAAAAACTTTCTTGAAGGATAAGTTAACTTAATTACATCATTTACATTTACACAAAATCATAGTTTCTCCCATTCCTGTCTAACCCAACCCGACCTCCTAGATTTGGCAGTGACATCGCGTTACCTGAAAAATGTGAACATAGGAACCATGAGCAAAATAGCCCAGTGAATGCATCACTACTATACTACTGCATAAATTCACATGCAATATATCATGTCCATATAATTATGAATTAACTTATCCGGATCATTCATAATGAATGACCAACTTTTTCGAATCATGATTCACATAACCTGTCTAAATAGACAATTCTCCCCCATTCCTGGTCGAGGAGTAACCCCTTGTCATTAATAGACAAATCTCCCCCATTCCTGGTCGAGGAGTAACCCCTCATTTCGGTAAACCAAAAAGAACAATTTTATATTCATAACATTATGATCACATTCGTAACAGTATACAAATACATCATTCCAGTGAGTACACTCACCTTGAGTTGTCAACTATGTATTCAGGTTTCCTTCTGGTGGAGCTGAACTGGGTTGATTAGACCTTACACCTGTCAATCCAACTAGATCAGTACTGAACCTCAATCATAAGTATTATCCTAACATAATTATGTAACTTTTCATGACTATACATCAACAATATAATTCCAATTATGTCACATTCCATAAAACATAGGTAAAGGCAAAACAATGATATACATGTTGATAAAGTTACGGACATTCAACCGTAGGAAATACCTTATGAGGAATTTATAACCAAAGTCAATTAAACATGAAATTATACTCCTAAATGTATATACACATGAAACATGTACTCAAAGTACCCTTTGTAAGGACGAAATACAAACATTCATTCAAGGGGTCCCCAGTATGGCCTGAAATTATGGTCTTACATACTTAACCATCCTATATTCCTAAATTGTACAAATACAGGGGTCCAACCTTATCAATATGAAAACATATATGAATATACTTTCCAATACAAGTGACGGTATAATTTTTCAAGCTTCCTAGAGCAAGTTATGACCATTTCTTTACAACACAAGAAATCTTCCCTACAAGCTCCTCTATTGTTCCTTCAACTTGCAAGAATTTTCATAATTTTTCTACAGCATAACTTTCCATGATTTTCAAACTATTTCCAGTAAAAATACTGAATAGTACTTAATTAAAGTTTCATAATTTTTTGACTTCATTTGCTATCTCAAAATCTTGACTAAACTTAGGGCATACCGAAATCAAGTATACAAACAGCAACCATATACCAACTTGAAATCATCATTACGGCCTAACCACAAGGAGATAAATTCTCATTTTCGGGTATGATATGAATATATGAGTCTAATTTCATATCCAATTGTAATTTCTCAATTCCAGTAAGCACACAAATAGATATGCAAGTTTGAATGAAAGGGGTTTCAATACAAAGAAATTTTAAGGGTTTCTACATTCAACTTAACATAAACTTGCATCTAACCATACATACATATAAAGGGTTGAAACTTCCATAAACCTATGATGATTTATATCATATAAATCAGTAATATAAGATAAATGACAAGATTTGCAATTAGGATTACCTTTGGGACTTTTACGTAGTTTCTACGGATTTTTCTACACTTTTTCTCCTCACTTTTCTTCCTTAACTTCTAACTTCTTTTTCCTTAAGCTTAAAACCCTTTCATGGCTGATTTTGGCTGAAGGATAAGTCTATTTCAAGGGTATAAGGTCGGACAAGGCTGCCTCCCAAGCCAACCAATCAAATTAAACCATTTGGTTTAATAAAAGACAATTTACCACTTAAAGGGAATTGACCAAATTACCCCTTGTTCGTAAATTCGGTATAACTCTTTACTCGGGCATCCATTTGATGATCCGTTTATTGTGTTACAACCCTAACTCACATGTATACAACTATATAGTTTTCACCTCAAGTCATTTATAATGTTATAAAGGTCAAAACTAGTCTCTAACAGGAACCTTTCTATCGAAAACAACAAAATTTTGTGTTCGTAAATAATTCGACCTTTCATGATTTATGAAAGTAGGATTATAATAAACATAATCACTTAACATTAGATATAGTAATATCACATTATTCATATCACATAAGGTAAGCACGATTTAAATATAATTCATCATAATTATATTCGGGTTGTCACATAAATACTTTAGAATTTGCCTCAAGAAGGGTTATGATGATGATTCATGCATCTTTAAGCCTTCCATAACTGGTGATAAACCAAAATACACTGCCAAATATGTGGTTAAGAACAATCATCAAATAGCTCAGAAATCCCCAAATCTTATTCAAGAAGAAAATCACATTGTATTAATCCAAGACCAATCCCCTAGGCAAGAAGATCAATTGGTGAATGAGAATTCAAAAACTGAAAAGAAGTCCACAAACTTGGATCAAGAAGACATCAGTAATATAACAATGGTACACCATTAAGAAGTAGAAGATACTCAATTGAATTATACTGATCAAGGTGACACAGAAGTAGATAAGGAAGAATGATAATTATTAGAATATCCAAATGAAAATTATTATAAAGAGTCAAGCCCCAACAAGAAAACCAAAGTTAGACAGATACAAGATCACATTGATAATATTAAGGCCCAAGAATTAAGTCCCAATGAATCTATGATTATTGATGTTAGTGCATTGTCCCCAAGAGCCATGGATTTACCTGATTATTCTCTTCATCAAGCACCCCTGCCTTTGTATGCTTCAGACAATGAGGACAAATCAGGACATTATCCCCCTTTCTTTGAAGAACTGCAACTATTTTCTAAGTGCCTTGATAGAAAGCTCAAGTATTTTAATGCCAAAAAGAAAAAGGAACAAGGGAAATATGTTCCCGTTGATAATAAGTTAACCCACAAACGATAATTGAGAATTCAAGGTCCTCTTTTCAGAAGACTCACAAGATCTAGAACCAAAGGTATCACCCACCCTCATCTCTTTTTTTCTAAATGATAAACCTCATAGTGTGGAATATAACAAGAGCAGCAAAAAAGTCATAATCTAGGAGGACCAAATGTTGATTAATATGCATAAGATCCCTTTTTATCTCTCTTAGAGCCTAACCTATGGTTGAAGCTGCAAAGATTTCTCAGTACAAATTTAAATGGGGATTTGAAGGCTGTAAAAATAATGTCAGTGGTAAAATCTGGTTGTTCTGGAGATTCAATGTAGTTGTGGAGATAATTATTGATAAAAAAAATAAATCGTCGAGACTTCATATTTTAAATAAGACAGCTTCCAAGGGACTTTGATAGACCCTATCATAATCTTGACAATAATTTCTGAGTTCAGTTCCGCAATAAGATGAGTGCATCCTAGATTCTTCGCCATATGAATGCCATTAACCAGAGCATTGAATTTCGCAAAATTGTTAGAGGCAGGGCCATAATAGTAAGAGAAGGCTGAAAAAAAGATACCTATGTGATATCTAATTAATCCATCACCGCCCGCATGGCCTGGGTTACCAATAGAGCTACCATCAGTGTTTAACTTCCACCAACCATAAGAGAGAGGGGGGATCCCACTTAACCAGGAAATAAATCTCAGTGAACACATGCCTAAAGGAAATAGATAGCTGGTGCAGGAGAAAGTAGTCGTGGCAGGGGGTACCTTTTTTGGTCTGATAATATTGATTAGGTCACCAGTAGTTGAGGAAACATAATTAATGATGCAGATTGGATTTGGGTCAACACCTTCAAAGAGAGATTTATTCCTACTCTTCCATAATTCCCAACATATGATAGGAGGAATGATATTCATGAGGATCCCCTGTAAAGTGTTTCGCTTGGCCGAAATCCACCACGCATTAATACGTAGATGAATTAAAGTGTTCTGAACTGGAACCCCAAGAAGATTATGAAAGAAATCCGACACCTTCATGGTAGCATAACACTTTATCCCCTGGGTCTGAGATGGCTGAGGTTTGGATCCTAGAAGCAATAGTGTGGGAAAATTGAATTAAGTCCTCTGTACTTACCATAAGGTTGGATATATGGTATCTAGTAGAAATACTTTTAGATTGAGCAATTTAAGATAAGTAACTCCCTTAATCATTCATATTTGCGATATCTATGGACAAGATATTTTCACCTGAGTGGAATTCCCTATGATAAACATTTAGCATTAATTTATTTGGACTGGGGGTAACTTGTACTACAGAGAAAGAGGCTTTTTTATTCTGAAATTGAATTAGGGATGTATAATATAGTTCTAGTAAATTCGTTATATAGACAAAGGTCTCTTGTTGTTAGTAAATATTCAGTTAATACTATTAATAATGGGATCTTTACATTGATTTGTTACTGTAAAAAAGAAATCACTGGTGGCGATAAACTGATTTTTTTGGCAATCTACAACATATAATGACGCAATTACCTTTTTCCTTCTTTTAAAAGTCTTATTTTTAATCAAATATGGGACACATATTTGAGTATTGAGTGGCAGTGGCAGCCTTATTTCATCATTGCTATGGAACAACTTTACGACTTGATGCCATCAGTCCACGGTACTTACTGCATACACACACCACTTATTTTTAGCTTGTTTTTTTTTTGTGTTTTAGTATTATCTATTAGCTTATTCCTTAGGCATTTGTGTTTTTAAATATTACTCAGGCATTTGTGTATTAACTAGTATTAACTGATTTGAATGCATTGAGTTGAGATTAACTGCTATTAACTGATTTGAATGCAAAGATTCTCAGGCATTTGTGCTTTCACATCGTGTGGCATGTTCTGCCCAAGTTATGGATTGGTATTTGTTGCATATAGCTTACTGGATATAGTTTTTAGCTCTCCCCAATACTTGATGTATATAATTTTTATGAATGAATTGGTATTTGCAATATAAAATGTATGCCCAAGTTCTGCATATTGCTTGGTATTTTCTGCATATAATGTCTTGTATCACTGAAATTCTTCTATTGGTTGATATTTTCATTATATGTACATTTTAATAGGTTCATCTTCCAAGATACGAGTCAGAGGACCAACGCGAGACTTCCATTCATATGCCTAAAACATTGGGGGGGGGGGGGGGGGGGAGCTCACGAGGAGGGTGAGTTTAAGTAGAGAAGATGCAAGCCACATATTGACAATATAAAGCACACATTAATAAGTATACAAAAAAATAAATGCTCCAAGTTCAAAAACCCATAACTGGTTTTGAATAAAAGATGATAATGGTGATTAGTTTTGAATAAAATACCCATAACTGTCAATACAAAACCAAACTACAAATGCTCCAGTTCAAAAACAAAAACAACTAGTATAGGACTATATCTCCCTCAAGCATTGTCCCTATAAATTTCATCTCCATCTTCGTCTGCATCTGCATTTACATCTTCATGATCATTAGCTTGAACCACACTAGTGTCAACTACTAATCCATCTCCATCCCTCACCCACCGTAAGTTTTGATCTTCATTCAAATTTTGCATGACAAACGTCTCATCTCCAGTAAGCAACAATTATTCTCCAGCTTCTAGAACTGTCGTGTGCCTATCAAATTGGTCTCTTGGTGTCATGGGAACAATAACATGCCAATCTGTATCGATAGGGTCCTGCACATAAAATACTTGTTCTGCTTGGGATGCTAGTATGAAAGGTTCGTTACTCTCTCGATCATCCTTATATTTCAAATACTTGAAATTCACTAGCGTATAGTTAAACTCGTCAACTTTTGTACCCATATGATTTTCAACCCAATCACACTTGAATAACAAAAACTTCATGCCATTAAGATACCGAACTTCAATAATGTCCGTTAGTTCCCCATAGTATGTAATATCACCCATAATGGGGTTTTTATCATTCCAGCTAGAATAACTCATTTGTTCGGCTTTTATAACAACTCCGCTATTTTGAGTTTTCTTTCCCCTATCAAGTCTCTTTGTTCGAAATCTAAAACCGCTAACAATATAAGTGTTGAATCTGACCGCATCCTAAAAAGGACCTAAAGACAAGCATTTGATTTCATCGGATACTTGCACACCGTCACGTGCCAATTTATTAACCTATAGTATATTAAAGTAAATGTCAATATAAAAGTATATATTTATTTATAATTCAACTATTAGTTATGATATTTTCGCTTACATAATCCTTAAACCATTTGTGGAACTCATCGTTGTGAAGACGACTAACACGATGCTTTTGTGAATCTTGAGGATACTTTGATAAAAGTTCTACGAGTTGATTTCTACAAGTAAACAAATAGCCATATGTCAATTCCGCAAAAAATATAAAAATGGTTTTCAAAAACACCAAATACTTATAATAAAACTTACTCAACAAATGGCGCCACTGCCTCGGTGTTGGTAGGAATGTGCCGATGAGCATGCATATACATTATAGAACCAAGTTCATATTGAACTGTTTTTGCCAATTGCACGACCATTTATATGCCCCCAATCATCATTTCTAGTCGGTCGGTTAGATTTAGTTTCCACATCCACATACTGGGAACAAAAAGTCATGCATTCCTGAAGAATAACAGAGTTGGCAATCGAGGCCTCATGATGATCCCGATTACCAACATAGCCTTTTAAAGTGTGGAGGTATCTTTTAATTGGATACATCCAACGGTAAAGGACACATCCAACCATTAAGAGTTATTCTGGCAAATGTATAGGCAAGTGTTTCATTACATTAAAGAAACTCGGAGGGAATATCTTCTCAAGGCTACAAAGTGTAAGGGCCATCCGATCTTCAAACTTTTCCAAATCAGTTGCGATGACTGCTTTTGAGCACAATATCACAAAGCAATTGCTTAATTCAATCAAGGCTTTGACAATATGATTGTGCAATACCCTTCGTGTTGCTATTGGAAGTAATAGTTGCATTAAAATATGATTATCATGGCTCTTTAATCCCGAAATATTTCTTTCTTGCATGTTCACGCACCGTGAAATGTTCGAAGAGTAGACATCAGGAACTTTAACATTCTGCAACACTTTTAAAAAAATCTCCTTCTCTTTGTTACTCATCATGTACTCTGCCGGGGGAAGGTATTGTAAATTTGACCCTTATAGTTGAGGATGAAGCTCTGATCTAACACCCAAAATTTTGAGATCTTTTCGAGCCTGTAAATTGTCTTTTGTCTTCCCTTTAGTACCCAACAGTGTAAATAGGACATTATCACAGATGTTTTACTCAATATGCATGACATCAAGATTATGGCGAATAAGATTATACTTCTAGTATGTCAATTCAACAAATATGCTCTTCTTTTTCCAACTAAATCTACATTTTGGAACTGTCTGTTTACTTTTTTCTAACGCCTCTTTTTCCCTCCTTCTAAAGACATCTTCCATCTTATATTCACATTCAACGTCAAGATCATTCAACTGTTGTAATACTTGCAAGCCCGAAAGTTTAAGTGGGGCTGGACGTAATTCTACCCTCCCATTAAATGGTGCATTCTGCCTATGAAGCCTATGGTACGAGTCTAAGAATCGACGATGACCCCAATAACATAACTTCTTACCGTTAATTAATCGCATTGACTGGTGGTCTTCGTTACAGCAAGGATAAGCAAATGTACCTTTTGTGCTCCATCCCGATAACATCGCATAAGCAGGGAAATCATTAATGGTCCACAACAACGATGCATGAAACTGAAAGAACTCCTTACTTGACGCATCATAAGTGTGTACATCATCAACCCATAACTCAATTAACTCATCAATCAATGGTTGTAAAAATACATCGATCTTATCTTCGGGTCCTTTTGGTCCATCTATAAGAATAGACAAAATCAAGTTAGGTCGCTTCATGCACAACCATGGAGGTAAGTTATAAATAATGAGTATAATTGGCCATGTATTATGCTTAATGCTCATATTACTAAATGGATTAAATCCATCAGCAGCTAACCCAAGTCTAACATTGCGAATCTCCCTCGCAAAGGAAGGGTTTTTCTCATTAAAAGTTTTCCAAGCAGGAGAGTCAACGGGATGTCTCATTACACCATCGTCGATCCTTTCTTCAGCATGCCATTTCATTAGAGGCGCTGAATAGGATGACCAAAATAATTATTGCAATCTCTATTTCAAAGGGAAACATCTCATTTTCTTTACGGCTACCGTCGGACCATGGACACCATCAATACTTGAGTCCTCACCTTTATATGGAGAAGATCCGCATATGCCACACTTTTCAAGATCCTCGGTTTCATTACGAAATAACATACAGTTGTTTGGGAATGCATCCCAAGTCTCGTACTTGAATCCCAAGTCTTTTTTTAGCTTGTTGGCTTGGTAGTAAGACTTGGGAATTCTAGCATGCAAAAACATCCTCCCCAAAAATTTCAATAAAGCCGTGAGAGAACAATTTATCCAACCATGAAGTTGCTTCATTTGCAAGAGTTCAACAACAAATGACAATTCGGTAATCCCAGACGGACAATTTTCATAGAAGTCGCATTGAGCCTTTTTCATAAGAGTATAGTACTCTGGAACATCTCCGTCGAATTCAAAGTCATCTTCGGTGTTATATTCCTCCTCACGCATATTATCATATGCGTGGGAAATACCTATTCCCTCTTGAATCATTGTAACCATGTTATCTCGAGCACTCAGTTCAAAAGGTATAGGTATATAATCAATAAACATATCATCCCGCAGAGTATTTATGTCGCTGCTTACACCACCAAAAGTTTCTCCGTGAAAAATCCAAACCTTATATGTCTTGTCAAAACCATGCATCTCAAAGTGATCTCTCACAGTTTGTCGGGCATGGTACACTCGATTTGCACATCTCTTACAGGGGCAATAGATTTTAGTTGTCATAATATTTCTATTTTCATATGCATAGTTAAGAAACCCTTAAATCCCATTAATGTATTCTTTTAAACACCGGTTGCGAAAATCAATCCAAGTCTTAACCATGGTTCCCATATATGAATTAAAAAAAAATTGTCAGTAAATTTATATTTCATAATATAAATATAAAGAGATTAATAATGTTTTCGCAAGATGATGAGAAGATAAAAAGATTAATAATGGCAAATATGAATTCCTAAAAATATTAGCACATAAAGGGAGAACAAACTATAAAAATAAGAATATAATTCATCACATCAATTTAAGTATTATTATGGCTAACTAAACCGAGCGGTTCAAATTTGAAATATTGAAGTATTAATGCACGCATGATAATGGAAAGTATCAAACAAAAATTCACACAATCAACTAATTAACATCTACATCACTAAACATTTACACATTCAAAAACTCACAAGGCACATACCCATTTTCATCCTCGTTTGAATCCATATGCTCATTTTCTTCTTCACGTGGCACAAACTCGTCATCATCACCAATGATTTTTTTTTAACTCTTTGAACCACTTTTTTTATTTTTATCTTTGTTTTGAATTGCCGAATACAATTCATATATTCCTAATTCCTTCAATTTTTCTCTATTCTCTTCCTCTTTTCTTTCTCATACTCCTTCATTATCACAAACTTTTTTCAAGAAAAGATATGTAATTAAAGAAGGAATGAGACTCAAACTACATCTTTAACATGTTAATTTCATTTCTATACTTGCTCTCAAAGTAGTTGTAGAACTTTAATGACTCATTTGGTTCGAGGTTTGGAAAGAGAATTTAGGATTCCTGGAATTTATAATTCCCCTCATCTAGAATTACAATGTTTGGTTCGAAAGTTGGGAGGAACTTAGAATTATTGGAATTTAGAATTCCCACAAAATTGGAATTCTCATTTCCTCTTTAAAATGAGGGAATCCAATATTGCCGGGCATTCTAGTTTACTTTTGTGGTGAGACAAAAATACCACCTCACATAAACTCTCACACATACATTCTCTCTCTCTCTCTCTCTCTCTCTCTCACATAAACACACACAAACACACATAATCTCTTTCTCTATCACACACACACACACACACACACTCTCTGTCTCTCTCTCACGCACACACACACACACACATATACACATATATACACTCTCTCTTTATCTCTCTCTCACACACACACATACACATACACACACACACACACACTCACACTCACACACACATGCACACACACACACACTCACCACACACTCTCGCGCACACTCAAATCAAGTAGAAGGGTATTTTAATTAAATGATATTTATTCCTAATATGGGAAAATAATTTAGGTGCCGAAAAAAAAAGAATTCCCGTTCGAACCAAAAAATGGAAAGGAATTCAAGATTCCAGGAACTTAGAATTCTTAGAATCAAGGATTCCCATCCCTTTTCTAAACCTTGAACGAAACGATCCCTAAAGCATTTTTATCCTTGCATTTAGCTTTGTAGTAATAAGGCCCAATATCATTTAACTTCATTCTTAGAAATGCATAAAAAAAAGAGAAAATCTACCAATCACAACTTTACATCAAAAACCTAATCAATCGTTCTACAAATCTCAAATAAAAAAAAAAAAAACATTAATGGTTTGGGAGAAGAATAATTTTAGGATCTTTGAATAATTGGTTCATGCATTTAAGAATTTCTTTAAAAATTAAATAAAAAACTATTATAGAATCATTGAGCCAACATGAACCATAATGCTATATAACATCAAACAAAATAAATAGCCTCTTATCGATCTTCTTATTAGGTCACATTGAAAGCTACAAAAAAAATTAAAATCAACAAATAAGCATCCACTCTTTATTTACATTTTATATAAGTATTATGCATATGGTTATTTATTTACAGTTTATGTATATGGCATCATTAATTATGTCTTAAGAATAATTTTTGATCACCCATTGTTACTATTGTGCAACTGACTTTTTACAGTAGCATATTTTGAAGAAAAAAAATAATAAATAAATAACTGTGACACCCCGACTAATTAAATACCGGGTAGCTACTCCTTTATAAAATTAATTCAAAATGCCAAGTTGGCTCAGTTAATAGCATCACTGTAGAAAACATTTTATTATTACTAACCACCTAGTATTTAAAAAGCAAGTTGCCAAATTTTAATTTAAGTCTGATTAACATGCAACAAAAGAAATGAAGAATTAAATAACACCATTCACCATGCTGAAGTAAAAAGAATAACCATCACAAATAGAGTAAATAAAGTCTGGAGGAAACCCCTAAATACAATCCCATACTAAAATAAATAAACTGAACTGAAATAAAACATGCTAAAGTCTGAAACTGAAATGTAAAAGATGCTCAAAATAGAAATGGGCAACATGCCCTACAACTGATAGATAGTGACTCTGGAATCCAAAAGATAGAAGCGTCTATGAACAAATCCCTGTAGCTTCCACAAACCGCTACAGCGCGTCACCTGAATGAGTACCTATGCTTGGTGTCCTTGTGGCTGGGCACCTAAAATGGTTTTACAAGAAAAAGATTTGAAAAGCAAACGGGTCAGAGCCCGAATGTGTTATATTTTAAAAACCTGCAAGTGCTTTAAAAACATTTAAAACATTAAATGCAAAGTACATGTTAGGACGTGCACTCACATTATATTCTCACCTCTCGTCTAACTGTGCACTCCTAACGCAAGTACCCATCTATAACTACCCATACTACTAGCTAAGTGACAACATATCTAGCTAGACTGCCAAAGGTCCTGCCAATAATACTTGATTCCATTTACCTAATAATGCTCGTAATTAAATAGGGGTTTAACGTCAACTCAGATACTCAATGTGCAATATTTATAATTGTCAATTAACTCGTTATATTTCTCGAAACAATACCGTAGTATAATTACAACATTAACAGGATGATTCTCATTAATTAAATGTATATTATTCACATCATAAATATACAATACAAGCACCCCGCAACTAAGCTGTAGTGCACACATACTCTGCTATCCATCCAGGTACATCACGTACATAAGGATCACATATTCCGAATCTCTGAGGAATAGTTCAGATAACACAAATCACACATAGTGGAGGCGAACACAGTCACCATCACGTGGGTCACGCACATACCTACGCTCCCACGGTCAGCGGACTTATTAATATCACAATAAGTCTTTCTATGACCTATGTTCATCAAGGTACCAGTCTATATCCCCCCCGTAGGCACACAAAGATTAGAGGGTCCTAAGCGAACGCAAACCTCCCGTGATAGCAAGTATGGTAGGTATGCCATACACACAATCCATATACCAATACTAAGTAAACACACATCTTAGTAATATCGTATTTTAATAAGGTATACTCTACATCATAATACCATTAATCCAACTTATATATTTTAAGTCTCCCGTTAATATAAAGTTAAATTGCCGACACGTCTCACGCCGTAGTCCCTTATCCTTAAAACCTATCCATAATAGAATATTAAGTCTCCCATAATTCCCACACATGACATCTTTATACCTAAGGTCTTTGCTTCTGCCCCAAACCTTATTTCATCAATTTTATTCAAATTTGTACTATTAACCCAAATATTATCTCACATGACAAATTTCATTTATCTAGAATAATTCCTCAAATTACATTCCAAATAAAGTCCCATCTCATAATCATGCCTACTGGTCTTCCTTAAAGTTAAGGGTATTCATAAAGTCTCTAATAATATTATCCAAGGGTTAACACCACTAAAATTCAATTAAGGGAAAACTTCATTTATTCTGGGAAGGTCGATCGATCGACCATGACCTTTGATCGATCGATTGAGTCGATCGATCGACTGATGAATGTCGATCGATCGATCAAACAGGTATGGCTACGGACTGCTTCGTTTTACAGATTTGAAAACATCCCAAAACTTATTTTTAAAGCATGATTCTCTAATATAACGTTATAGTAATGTCATATAACCATCCTACAATATTTCTAACGTCCATAAATCAATATTTCAACAACTAAAGGCTACATATGGATCAATCTTCATCAAAAACCTAGTTTTCTAATTTATCTCAAGAACATTCATAAACCTCATCTTAAATCCGTTTTTGGTATAACAAAAGTCAGTAATTCTCTTAATATAATCTTCCAGTAACATTCTACATGCAACCTATATCCCAAAATTTAAACTAATAACTCCAATCTTATGGGTTTTTCATTATCTTCCAAGAACACATAAAGTTTGAATAATCTAACATGGAAGAAGCATTCTCCGAAATTTAAATGGAATAAATCACTTGCCTTGATTGTCTCTGGATTTGGTGTTGGATTTGTAAGCTCTTCCTGCAGATTTTCTGCAGAATTCCTCCTCTTTCCCTTTCTCTCTAAGCTTTCTTCTTCCAAAGGTGGCTATGGTGGCTAGGGTTTCCTTTGGGAGAGTTGGAAGACTAAATGATAACCTACGTAGCTTTCTAGGTTAATAAAGGTTGGTTATGGGCTTAGTGGGTCTTATCCACATCAGATTTAATTAACCAAATTTTCGTCACTTTTAATTCCTCAAAACGTGAAATTACCAAAATACCCTTTAAGTTGCCGGTATGGCCTAAAAATACCCCGGGACCCAAACTATACCCCCGGCTAGTGTTTTCTGACTATCTCGACCCTTCCGGACGCGATGGCGCACTCAAAACGACCATACGGATTATAGATTTTAAATTCACTTTTATTATCAAAATATTATACCGTGACGCGGCGGTCCCACGCGTCTCAACAAAATTTCTAAAATGCCGTATATAAATCCCACGACAAATTTTATAATACCAAGTACATATATAATCATATATGCACATAATCAAATACCAATTCGCATCTCATTAGTATTTATAACCCGGATTAATTTCCAATTAATACACATTTAATTAATTAATCCCAAAAATAAATATAGCCAAAAGTACGGGGTATTACATACTTCCCCCCTAATAACTGAATTTCGTCCCGAAATTCGAAACTAGAAAGTACCTGCTAAAAATAGCTCTAGATAACGTTCGCGCATCTCATCCTCGCGCTCCCATGTGGACTCCTCAACATTGTGATGTCGCCACTGAACACGCACTAACGGGACTATCTTTGACCGCAGTTTCCTCTCGCTTCGGTCCAAAATAGCAATCGGCCCCTCCTCGTAGGAGCTATCCGGCTGGAGATCGATGTCCTCCACAACAATGTGAGAATGAGCCAAATTATCTCTAAGGTATTTCCTCAGCGAGGAAATATGGAACACGTCGTGAATCCGATGCAAGTGCTCCCGTAGTCCAAGTCTATACGCAACCGGTCCGATCCGCTCAATAATAGGAAACGGCCCCACATACCTCGGTGCTAACTTTCCCTTCTTCCCGAATCGCATAATCCCCTTCATTGGAGATACCCTGAGCAAAACCTGGTCCCCCACTTGGAACTCCCTCAAAAACCTCTTCGCATCAGCATAACTCTTCTGCCTGTCTTGAGCTACCCGAATGCGACTCCGAATCAACTCAATCCTTGCCGAAGTATCCTGAATAACTTCCGGCCCAAGAAGTTTGTTGTCCCCCACCTCCAACCAACATGCTGGGGAACGACAAGGCCTACCGTACAATGCCTCAAACGGAGCCATGCCAATCGTGAACTGATAGGAGTTGTTGTAAGCAAACTCCACCAGTGGAAGGTACTGCTCCCATCCACCCCCGAAGTCAATAATGCACATGCGTAGCATGTCCTCCAACATCTGATTGGTGCGCTCTGTCTGCCCATCGGTCTGCGGATGATAAGTCGTACTCAACCGCAATTCCGTGCCCATTGCCTCCTGGAAACTCTCCCAAAACCTCGAAACAAATATCTTGTCTCTGTCAGACACGATATTTAGGGGCACACCGTGAAGTCTCACAATCTCTGAAATGAAGAGCTGGGCATACTGTCCCGTAGTGTAGTCAGTCCTTACGGGTAAGAAGTGAGCGACCTTGGACAACCTGTCCACAATTACCCAAACGGAGTCGTGACCCCTCTGCGACGTAGGCAACCCCGTGACAAAATCCATGGATATGCTCTCCCACATCCACACCGGAACCTCCAACGGCTGTAGCAATCCTGCTGGTCTCTGATGATCCACTTTTACAAGCTGACAAGTGGCGCATTTCGAGACAAACTCAGCGATATCTCTCTTCATACCGCTCCACCAATACTGGCGTCTCATGTCTTGGTACATTTTGTCCCCTCCGGGATGTACCGCGAACCGTGAGCCGTGCGACTCTGCCATAACATCGTGTCGCAATTCTTCCCCTTCCGGAACTACCAATCTCCCATTGAAGCGCAATCCCCCGTCTGAGCTAACGGTATAGGACTCGGCTCCCTCTGCTAGCAATCGAACTATCTTCTCCTGACAGAACGTGTCATTAGCCTGTGCCCGTACTACCTTTGTGACAATCTGCGGTGTAACAGTCATCACAGACATGAAAGATCGGGCCACTGCATCCTGGTGTCCCAATTCCTTCCACTTAGCTTTCCACACCTCTGCCACCTCATCTGCTGGTCTGCGGCTCAACGCGTCTGCTACCACGTTAGCCTTACCCGGGTGGTACTGGATATCGAACTGGTAGTCTTTCACAAATTCAAGCAACCTACGCTGCCGCATATTCAGTTCCTTCTGCGTGAACAGATACTGTAGGGACTTGTGGTCCGTGAACAGCTGAAACTTCTCCCCCAAAAGATAGTGCCTCCAAATCCGTAAAGCAAATACCACTGCCGCCAACTCCAAATCATGTGTGGGGTAATTCTTCTCATGAGGCTTAAGCTTACGGGAAGCATAAGCAATAGCCTGTCTCTCCTGCTGCAAAACACCTCCAAGCCCTTGCAAAGACGCATCGGTGTAAACCAAATACTCAACTCTCGGTCTCGGCAATGCTAACATTGGTGCTGAGGTCAACTTGTCCTTCAATTCATCGAATGCCAACTGACAGGCATCACTCCAAATGAACGGCACACCTTTACGAGTAAGATGTGTCAAAGGACCTGCAATCTCTGAGAAACCCTGAATAAACCTCCTGTAGTATCCTGCTAGACCCAAGAAACTACGAATCTCCGTTGGTGTCGTGGCCTGTCCCCACTCCCTCACCGCTGATACCTTCCCTGGATCAACTGATATTCCCTGGTCGGAAATAATGTGACCCAAGAACTGGACTTCCTTCAGCCAAAACCCGCACTTCTCATATTTTGCATACAACTCGTTCTGACGAAGTGTCTGCAAAACATGCCTCAAATGCTCGGCGTGCTCCTCCTCCGTCTGAGAGTAAACTAGAATGTCATCAATGAAGACAATGACAAACTGATCTAGAAAATCCCTGAACACTCTGTTCATCAAGTCCATAAACACAGCTGGAGCGTTGGTCAAGCCGAAAGGCATAACCCGAAACTCATAAGAACCATATCTCGACAAGAACGCAGTCTTCGAGACATCCTCCTCCCTGATACGCAACTGATGGTATCCTGACCTCAAGTCAATCTTCGAGAAGAAAGAAGCTCCTCTCAACTGGTCGAATAAGTCATCGATTCGAGGCAACGGATACTTATTCCGTATCGTGACCTTATTCAACTCTCGGTAGTCCACGCACAATCTCAGTGAACCATCCCTCTTCTTCACAAACAAAACTGGAGCGCCCCAAGGTGAGGTACTCCTACGAATAAAGCCCTGCCCTAACAGCTGCTCTATCTGATCCCGTAACTCTCGCATCTCAGCTGGAGCCATATGGTACGGTGCACGTGCTATAGGTCTCGTACCCGGTAGCAAATCAATAACGAAATCTATCTCTCGACTGGGTGGTAAGCCTGGTATCTCCTGAAACACATCTGAATACTCCCTGACAACCGGTATCGAATCTAAAGGAATAACAACCTCCTTAGAGGTATCCTCCTCTATGTAATACAGATGAGCGGTCGATCCTCCCTCTGGGCGAGGCATCGCCACTATAAACATCTCTTGCCCCGGAATGGCAAAAACAATGCTCCCGCTGAAGCAATCAATCATGGCCCTATATGCTACGAGCCAATCCATACCGATGATCACATCGTGAACATGCATGTCTAACACTAACATGTCTGCAGGCAATACCAAACCACCGATCTCTACCCCCACTCCCCGGCATATAAAGAAAATAAGTGACCCACTCCCTAATGGTGAGTCGACACACGTCACTGTGCTCTCTGCCGTAGCTAACAATCCTAAAGCTTTCGCGAAGTGTGTAGCAATAAAACAGTGTGTAGCACCCGTATCAAATAACACCCGACCCATAGTGCCATGGATAGGAAACGTACCCTCGATCGCGGGCGGTGCCTGTGGAACTGCAGCCTGGTGAACGTTGTAGACACGTCCATACTGTAGCTTCCCCTGCTGTGCTGGGACTGCTGGAATGGGTGGCAAAGCTGCCATCTGTGGCGGTGCAGGAAGAGCGGCGGGAAACATAGGTCTCTGTGGCTCCTGGTGAGCACCCTGCTGCTGCTGCTGTGGGGCCCTGCCCCTATCAGGACAATCCTGCTTCTTATGGCCAGTCTTGCCACAAGTAAAGCACTTCCCTGGGAAATTCCCTCCCCTCTGCCCCTGCTGTCCCCGGCCCTGGTGGCCGTTACCGTTCCTCCCTTGGCCTTGCTGGCCCTGATGAAACTGCTGCCCATTCTGTCCCTGTTGGCCCTGATGGCCGTTTGGACCCTGATGGCCCTGACGGAAACCTCCCTGTCCCTGCCTGTAGTTCCCTGACCGGAACCTCTTATTATCCCCCTGCTGGGTACTCTGCTCAGTCTGTCTCTTCCCCTGGCCGGTTTGTGCCCCGCTGGCACCATGTCCTCCAGTCCTGCCCTGATGGCTAGACTCCCCTGACTGCTTGCCCTCGGCCATGTGAAAACAGTGATCCTGGCAGTGCAACAATGCAGCGTTAACCACATCAGAATAGGTGGCCAACGATAGGTTCCCAAGCAGATGCTGACGGATCCTCCAATTCAACCCATCAGTGAACTTCTCTACCTTCTTCTTCTCTGTTGGAATCTCCTCTGGAACGATATTCAACAGGTTAGTGAACTCGGCCTCATACTCGGCCACTGTCTTGCCCTCCTGTTTCAAACTCATCAGCTTCCTCCTCATCTCGGTATGAACTGCGGACGGAAAGTACTTGCGGTCGAACCGCACCCAGAACTCCTGAATCGTGAGGGTATCCCTCTCCTCCGCGGTGGTAATAGACTCCCACCACTGTAATGCAGATCCCACTAGCTTGAAAGTAGCTAGCACCTGTTTCTGAACATCTGTGCACTCATGCATCCTCAAATGCCTCTGCATGTCTTTCCTCCATTGGCTCGAGACAACCACATCTGAGCTACCTGCAAACTCTGGCGGATGCGCTTTCTGAAAAGCGTCACGTACACGCTCCCAAGCAGACGGGAATGCATTAACCTGTACTGGCGCGGCAACCGGCGCCTGAGGCGGTGCCTGCTGAATCACGGCAATCGCTGCATTTACCGCTTGGGCTACTATAGCAGCAACCTCAGCGGCGTTCAACATACCCTGAACTGGAGCGGGCTGGGGTTAGGGCGTTGCATTCCTGGGAACTCGTCGTGCACGTCGTGGAGGCATCTGAAATAAGAACAAAGTTTATAAGTTCACGGTTTATAAACTTAAAATAGCTGAAGAACGAAGCACACAAAAAGAATACAACAGTCCTAAAATATAAGGCTCTATATCAAAGAAAACGTAGCGGAAACATAATAGCCGTACAGATCCTAAAGGACACTAGAACCTGATGCTCTGATACCACCTGTGACACCCCGACTAATTAAATACCGGGTAGCTACTCCTTTATAAAATTAATTCAAAATGCCAAGTTGGCACAGTTAATAGCATCACTGTCGAAAACATTTTATTATTACTAACCACCTAGTATTTAAAAAGCAAGTTGCCAAATTTTAATTTAAGTCTGATTAACATGCAACAAAAGAAATGAAGAATTAAATAACACCATTCACCATGCTGAAGTAAAAAGAATAACCATCACAAATAGAGTAAATAAAGTCTGGAGGAAACCCCTCAATACAATCCCATACTAAAATAAATAAACTGAACTGAAATAAAACATGCTAAAGTCTGAAACTGAAATGTAAAAGATGCTCAAAATAGAAATGGGCAACATGCCCTACAACTGATAGATAGTGACTCTGGAATCCAAAAGATAGAAGCGTCTATGAACAAATCCCTGTAGCTTCCACAAACCGCTACAGCGCGTCACCTGAATGAGTACCTATGCTTGGTGTCCTTGTGGCTGGGCACCTAAAATGGTTTTACAAGAAAAAGATTTGAAAAGCAAACGGGTCAGAGCCCGAATGTGTTATATTTTAAAAACCTGCAAGTGCTTTAAAAACATTTAAAACATTAAATGCAAAGTACATGTTAGGACGTGCACTCACATTATATTCTCACCTCTCGTCTAACTGTGCACTCCTAACGCAAGTACCCATCTATAACTACCCATACTACTAGCTAAGTGACAACATATCTAGCTAGACTGCCAAAGGTCCTGCCAATAATACTTGATTCCATTTACCTAATAATGCTCGTAATTAAATAGGGGTTTAACGTCAACTCAGATACTCAATGTGCAATATTTATAATTGTCAATTAACTCGTTATATTTCTCGAAACAATACCGTAGTATAATTACAACATTAACAGGATGATTCTCATTAATTAAATGTATATTATTCACATCATAAATATACAATACAAGCACCCCGCAACTAAGCTGTAGTGCACACATACTCTGCTATCCATCCCGGTACATCACGTACATAAGGATCACATATTCCGAATCTCTGAGGAATAGTTCAGATAACACAAATCACACATAGTGGAGGCGAACACAGTCACCATCACGTGGGTCACGCACATACCTACGCTCCCACGGTCAGCGGACTTATTAATATCACAATAAGTCTTTCTATGACCTATGTTCATCAAGGTACCAGTCTATATCCCCCCCGTAGGCACACAAGGATTAGAGGGTCCTAAGCGAACGCAAACCTCCCGTGATAGCAAGTATGGTAGGTATGTCATACACACAATCCATATACCAATACTAAGTAAACACACATCTTAGTAATATCGTATTTTAATAAGGTATACTCTACATCATAATACCATTAATCCAACTTATATATTTTAAGTCTCCCGTTAATATAAAGTTAAATTGCCGACACGTCTCACGCCGTAGTCCCTTATCCTTAAAACCTATCCATAATAGAATATTAAGTCTCCCATAATTCCCACATATGACATCTTTATACCTAAGGTCTTTGCTTCTGCCCCAAACCTTATTTCATCAATTTTATTCAAATTTGTACTATTAACCCAAATATTATCTCACATGACAAATTTCATTTATCTAGAATAATTCCTCAAATTACATTCCAAATAAAGTCCCATCTCATAATCATGCCTACTGGTCTTCCTTAAAGTTAAGGGTATTCATAAAGTCTCTAATAATATTATCCAAGGGTTAACACCACTAAAATTCAATTAAGGGAAAACTTCATTTATTCTGGGAAGGTCGATCGATCGACCATGACCTTTGATCGATCGATTGAGTCGATCGATCGACTGATGAATGTCGATCGATCGATCAAACAGGTATGGCTACGGACTGCTTCGTTTTACAGATTTGAAAACATCCCAAAACTTATTTTTAAAGCATGATTCTCTAATATAACGTTATAGTAATGTCATATAACCATCCTACAATATTTCTAACGTCCATAAATCAATATTTCAACAACTAAAGGCTACATATGGATCAATCTTCATCAAAAACCTAGTTTTCTAATTTATCTCAAGAACATTCATAAACCTCATCTTAAATCCGTTTTTGGTATAACAAAAGTCAGTAATTCTCTTAATATAATCTTCCAGTAACATTCTACATGCAACCTATATCCCAAAATTTAAACTAATAACTCCAATCTTATGGGTTTTTCATTATCTTCCAAGAACACATAAAGTTTGAATAATCTAACATGGAAGAAGCATTCTCCGAAATTTAAATGGAATAAATCACTTGCCTTGATTGTCTCTGGATTTGGTGTTGGATTTGTAAGCTCTTCCTGCAGATTTTCTGCAGAATTCCTCCTCTTTCCCTTCCTCTCTAAGCTTTCTTCTTCCAAAGGTGGCTATGGTGGCTAGGGTTTCCTTTGGGAGAGTTGGAAGACTAAATGATAACCTACGTAGCTTTCTAGGTTAATAAAGGTTGGTTATGGGCTTAGTGGGTCTTATCCACATCAGATTTAATTAACCAAATTTTCGTCACTTTTAATTCCTCAAAACGTGAAATTACCAAAATACCCTTTAAGTTGCCGGTATGGCCTAAAAATACCCCGGGACCCAAACTATACCCCCGGCTAGTGTTTTCTGACTATCTCGACCGTTCCGGACGCGATGGCGCACTCAAAACGACCATACGGATTATAGATTTTAAATTCACTTTTATTATCAAAATATTATACCGTGACGCGGCGGTCCCACGCGTCTCAACAAAATTTCTAAAATGCCGTATATAAATCCCACGACAAATTTTATAATACCAAGTACATATATAATCATATATGCACATAATCAAATACCAATTCGAATCTCATTAGTATTTATAACCCGGATTAATTTCCAATTAATACACATTTAATTAATTAATCCCAAAAATAAATATAGCCAAAAGTACGGGGTATTACAATAACAACATGGGAACTCAGGGATTTAGTCCTAAAAGGTGAGATTAATTAGTGGCCGATCCCATGTATTTCCACATTTGGTGCTAGTCCCAAGTTAACAACTTCGTCGGTAAGGGTTGGTGTCATTTTAACCAAAATGACAATGTGAAAACTGTCATACCCATTTTATACGGAGCATTTACAAACCAATCAACTTAGACCCAGTTTGGTTGCGCAAATTGTTTAATTATGTAAATTAGTTCATTGTGAATTGTAAATTAGTGAATTTGAAATGAGTTAAATCCAATTTTACGCGATGTTTGGTAATTTGAAATTGATGTTAAGGTTTTATGAAAAACAAGGTAAAAACATATCGAGAGAAAGAGAGGGGGGGGGGGGGGGGGGGAATAGAGAGGGGGGAAGGGAGATGAGACATGCACTTTTATGTGACTCCTATTTCAAATGGATTCATTTCACGTTTTTTGTGAAATAATCCAATTTCAGATTTTGCACATGAACTAAAATGGGGCAATTAATGAATCCTTTCATTAATGAAACCAAACACCATTAATGGGTCAATTTGTAAATGGATCAAATTATTAATGATCCAATTTACAATTTTGAGACAACCAAACGGGGCCTTAAAAAATGGGACTTCAAACAACAAAAAAAGATTATGGGATTGCACACTAACAATTCTATGGGAACAAGACTGCAGCCCACATATCTATAACAATAATTTCTATGTTATTTTCCTAAAAAAAAAAGTAAAGATGAAAAGTTACCATGAAAAGAAAAACATGGAGAAAATAGCCGGATAGTAGGAGAAGCTCGCTGGGGGGGGGGGGGGGGGGGGGGGGGGAGAACGCCACTGGGGGGAGAGAACACCGCTGGGAGGAGAAGAATGTGGGCGGGGGGATCGGCGGAGGAGAAGAAGTACCCGGGGGGGGGGGGGGGGGGGGTGAGTGGGTTCCGATTGGGTGTGGTGGAGTGCGTTTTGTTTTTTGTTTTTTTAGGTAAGAGGTTAGGTTAAAGTCATGAGCGGGAGATGGAAATAATTAGTGTTGGGAACCAATTTTTTTTTAGCGGTCTTATTTGGTATATCTTTTGATACACTAAGTATTTACCGTCTCATTTGATTTACTTTATAAGATGGATATAATTAATCGTATCAAAAAGTGACCTTTTTTTAGACGGATATATAATTAACCGTATTAAAAAATGACCCTTTTTGAGACGGATATAATTAACAGTCTAAAAAAATAATAGTTTTTGAGACGGCTAATTATATCCGCATAAAAAAAGTATGTTTTAAAGACTATTTTGTCTGTCTCAAAAAATAGGGTCTTAAAATAAACTTTTTTTTGTAGTGAAATCAAAACTAGACACCCTTTTTCTCCACACACGTCTATGAATGTGTGTTTTGGAAATGGGAGGTAGAGAAGGAGCATAGATAAATATATTATAAAGCTGTAAGCAGTGTTGAAACCAGTAATAGTGGGAGTCAGTATTGACACTTTCTATTTTACATTGATTTGTTTTTAATGTTTTAGATTATTTTTATTCCCAAAATATGCCAAGTGTATTTAGTTATGGGGAGGTATTTCAGATTAAATATGACAATAAAAACAAAATTTTGGGATAAAGTATTGTGCGCATCTTCTCTCTCTTTGATTTGCATACTTTTGTGTCTCAAGTTTGATGATAATCAAATTGTGGCAAATTAAAAAAACATGCTATCGCCCACTGATGACCTGCTTGTGTCCTCCGTGGTACGTCTATCTTGTGTCCTCTTTTGTGTCCTCAGTCGTTACAAATAGAACACATCACAGTCATGATTGTAGAAGTGAAAATAGGCTCCAAATCTTCCACATTTGTTTTGTGTCTAACTACCGTACGATGAAGAGTAAAAGTAATTGTAGTAGTCCAGAGAAAAGAAGCCACCCAAAAGAAATGGGTTATATAGCCTTGAGCATAACAAAAAAATCCTTTTGATGGATCCCCAATTATGCTGAAGAAACTGCAAAGCATGTCATCTAGGGCGAGGTAGAAATCGAGTTACTAGTGAATTGACAACAAAAGCTGAGCCAAAAAACGAGAGTGTGGATGCTATGCTATTAACTGCTGTTAATATTTTTTGTTGTTACTAGTTAATTGAAGGGTTTAAAACTTTTTTTCTTTTTTGGTGGGCTCATTTTAATGAATGAGCATAGGTTTAATATGTTTGCTTATAATGTTATGGAAGATGGCTTTATATGTTAATCCAAAATGTATAACCATTGCTTAAAATAGTGAAATTACATCCTTATTAAAAATTTAACATTTGTGTAAAAAAGTTGTATAAAACATTTAACATTTTCCATTTCGGGCCCAATCGACTTGAGCCCAAAGCTCTATGTGAGTTGAGCTTGAATGAGGGGGATGATTTTATTCAGGCTGAGCTCGATCTTGGGATATGAGATTTTAAATCTGGCTGAGCCCGAGTCACACCAAACCCGACTCATATAGCTCGATGGACAAGCCTATGGTGAGTAAATATATAAACAAAGGAAATTCTGACTAAATTTTCTATATTGTTTTCAAATTTGTGTTACAAAAAAAACTGACTTAAATTGTTTACACATTATATGCTTTGGAAAATTTTATTTCTCATAATATTCAATTTACACGTGCTAATTGAGCTCTATGCTGAAATTTAGGAACCAAATGATTTTTTTGTGAAATAATTTTTTTGGGGTGTTTCATAAACTATCCATTCTTACTCTACTTGATTAATTTGATCTTTACAATATAACATTTGGGTTATTTTGTCGTCGTTTAGGTTTATCACCTTGGCACATGAAACTATATCGATTTGAGAGTAATTTTATCCTCCACCCTTTAAAGTTTATGGCCTTTCAATTTTCACAGTATGGATTACCAACTATGTATTGTTTTCTAATACGTTTCTAACTATATACTATTGTTGCATATCTACAAGCTAATTCTTTTATTGTTCTTGGTTGTTTCCTGTTGCAGGACCATTTGATTTTCAAGGAGACAAATAGTGATTAAGAGATTGAAATTTTCGTTGTGTCCAACGATGTTTATATTTGAAAATTTTATACAAAAAATATGATTCTGTGGAATCAATTATGTTGTTTATACGAGGTCTAGGATGGACTATTACTATGGTTGTTGTTTGAGTAATTTTTATTTGTTGAACATGGCGGATAGTTCTATAAAGAAAGCGAACTTTGCCCAAAATTTATAAATTGTTTACACTTAGTTGTGTTGTAAATTTTTTTTGACTTAAATTATGATGTTTATATGAGGTATTACTATTGTTGTTGTTGTTGGGAGCTTTTTATTTTATTTTTAAATATAAGATAGTGCTATAAGCAAAGTAGACTTTACCTAAAATTTCTTAAATGTTTACATGGTGTTATAAAAAAAGTTAGGACTTAAATTAGATTTTTTATTAATATGATCCTTATATGAACAAATAAACTTTACCCAATATTTTTAATTTACTTACAAATAATTATGTTATACAATAGTTTATAATTAATATGAGATATATGATGGGTTAAACATTGTGAATAGTCAAATAAAAATAAGAAAATTTGCATAATTTTTTAAAACTGTTTATAATTATGTGTTGTAAAAACACTTTTTTAACATAATCAGTTTGTACCACGGTGTATGTATGTGTGTATATAAATAGGGCGTATGTAAAAAAACTTTCAAAAGTTTCCAATTTTTTTAAACTAATAGTTTCGTACGATAGGCTTTTTTCAAAAATCGTTAATCTATTGTGAACTAAATACGATGTAAGGTCATATCGACGACGTACACTTTTGTGATGTGCCATTAGGCACGAGCCGTTTTGCAATTATGTAATTTGATTTTTTTTCGTTTTGCGATTATGTACTTTCAAAATTTTTGTCGTGCCTTCAGGCACGGGCATTTCGCTAGTATGTATTTATAAACCCAAAATTTATATATATATATATATATATATATATATATATATATATATATATATATATATATATATATATATATATAAATACACACCATATTGTAATACCCCATAATTTTGAGGACTAGGAATATAATTATTTTGGGAGAAATGAAATTTGTTTAAATTGGAGAATTTTAAATTTGGCATTTGAGGTCAAAATTTGAGTATATTGTAAAGTATTGCGGATCACGATTCTGAGTGCGCGGTTGATCCGAAACGGGTCGAGATAGTCAAAATGACAGTCCTTGGGTTTTATTTGGGTTCCAAAATATTTTAAGTTATGTTGACTCAAATTAAAGTAAACTAGTCATTTAAAGTTGGGTATTTTGGACATAAGGCTTATAAAGCCTACGTGGGATAACAATCTCATTCTTGAGATTGAGAAAGACCTAGAGAGAGAGAGAGAAGAGGAAAGGAAGAAGAGAAAGAGGAGAAGCTTAGAGATTCCGGCCAACACGCGATTTCGAGGATGGTTCAACCCCTGCAACTTTAAAGCAAGTGATTAAACTTGCTAAATAAACTATGTGTATAATTTATTTCATGATTTGTGGTCAAAAATATGGATTTTGGGTTAATATGTTAAAACCCCGATTTTGTGGATTTAAATCTTGCAATTGATGTTTATATATGGGTTTAATGGTGTAGTGAGGGTTGGGATCACAGTTGGGTTGATTTATGAGGATATAATCATGATTTGATGAGGGTTTGATGGTTAGAGTTGATGAGTTTTGGGTTTGGGATTCGTGGGTTTATGCATAAGTGGGGATTTTTGGAGTTCTGCAGACCCGAATCGATTCGCCACCTAAGCGAATCGATTCGACTTAAGGTAAAAGTGTCTGGTCTGGTGACCAAATTGATTCAGATCCAAAACGAATCGATTCGGCCTAAGACAGACTTACAGGTACTTTTGATCGAATCAATTCTCATAACGGGCGAATCGATTCAGTTTTAAGACCGAATCGATTTCAGCATGGCCGAATTGATTCGGAAACAGGGTTGTTTTGCGAAGTTTTTCTAGAGTGAGTTTTACTCCGTTTTCATTAGGTTTATCGATTATGAACATTCTTATATGTTGCGAGAAACACGTTTTGGAGATTTATTGTGAGTTTCTCATATGATGTGATCTTGGGGACATATCGAGTTATTTGGGAAGGTATAAATTGGAGTTGTCGCATAGACTTAGTGGGGAATCATATTTGTGACGGTTATCCTACTTGGAGATTAAACGTAAGTTATTATATAATGTGACGTTAGGGGCTCATCGAGGTGGTTGTGAATGGATGACTTGGAGTTGTTATGATGACTTTTGTGTTGAATCCTCCTATCGAATGGATTTTTATTTAGATATTATTGGGGACCGATGAGAGAGAGGTCGTGTACGCTTAGTGACATTAAACTTTAGAATTTAATCACAAATGCAATAATGTTAAAGGTTCCTATGAGTAACTGAACCGTGATTTGAGTTTGGAAGGATTTAATGTATCACCGATTAAGAGTTTGTGTTCGTACTTATAACAGGGGTAATTATTGTATATCTATGTGCCTATGGATATAGATGGTGTGTGTATGATGATTGTTATATACAATCGGTTATGAGATGGTTTGTATATATGATTTGCCTATGTATATCTGTTTGAATGATATATTCTTATTGTGTGAGCATACCCCCTTGTGCTATTATGGGAAGTTGCACGATGTGGTTGAGGGCCCTGGCTTGAGGAGCATGGATCGTATAGTCCCCAGGTCATAATCTTCCATTATTTATTGTGTGATTTTTATTCTGGGTGAGAAGTCTTGGGTATGATACGTTCTCACTTTCAGGTTCAAAACTATGACCGTTTCCTATATATCTTTGATTTGGTTTATACCAAGTCGGTGTGATCTAGTCCGACCGCGGGTAACCCGGGATAAGGTGAGTTATTCCTGGAAGATGATAGCATTACAGAGAAGATGTGTGTGTGTGTGCGTGTGTGTGTGTGTGTGTGTGTATATATATATGATCTAGTCCAACCGCTGGTAACACGGGATAAGGTGAGTGATTCCTGGAAGATGATAGCATTACCGAGAACATGTGTGTGTCTATATATATATATATGTGTGTGTGTGTGTGTGTGATATGGTTATTTTAGATGCGCGTTATGTGTACGTGTTTGTTAGGTTTGAATGATCGTGTTCTATAACTAGAATAATATTATATAGTCCCCAGGTCATAATCTTCCATTATTTATTGCATGATTTTTATTCTGGGTGAGAAGTCTTGGGTATAATACGTTCTCACTTTCAGGTTCAGAACAATGACAGCTTCCCATACGTCTTTGATTTAGTTTTTACCAAGTCGGTGTGATCTAGTTTGATCGCTGGTAACCCGAGATAAGGCGAGTATTTCCTGGAAGATGATAGAATTATAGAGAACATGTGTGTGTGTGTGTGTATATATATAGGATCTAGTTCGACCGCTGGTAACTCGGGATAAGGTGAGTGATTCTTGGAAGATGATAGCATTGTCGAGAACATATGTGTGTGTGTGTGTGTGTGTGTGTGTGCGCGCGCGTATGTGTGTGTCCTAAGTGAATGTGATATGGGTATTTTAGATGCGCATTACGTGTACGTGTTTGTTAGGGTTGAATGATCGTGTTCTATAACTAGAATAATATCATATAGACCCTAAAGGTTTTGTGCGATATCTTATTTATGTACTCAGAGACAGTAGTCCATAATAAGTAGCTGAGGTTATATGTGCATGTGCTGAGGGCATAATGGATGTCGACGATCAACATTGTCAAGGAGTAGTGTATCGGAGGGTTCCTTGTTTGGATTTTGCTTTGCGAGACGTCCCACGCACGAAACGTAGAGAAATGTTGGGAGTGGGGAGAAGTTTAATCCTTGGTACTCGAATTTATGTGTTATGGTGAAACATTACTTTATAAGAATATAAAGATGATGCGTGACTATTCTGATGATGATAACGCTTTTAAGTTTACAGTTTGAAACTGATGAATTCTTGTAACTAATATTTACATAGATATTAATGTATAAGTTCGGGCGTAAACTTAGGATATGTGAGAATGAGAAGATTATGGTTATATTTTAGATAGTGGGTAACGCGTGTGTAGTTTATGCGTAGATTAAGATTGAACTGTCCCTAGAACGTATCGAGTAGCTTAATTGAGGTTCACGTGCATACGTTTAGGTGAGCGCTTTAGTCGAGGGGTGAGTTTGAGTTTCCACGAGAGTGAGACTCCACTTTAATCATGGAATTATGCATTAATAATTATTAAGCATTTTAATGCACTTGCTAAAATGTTTTCAAACCTCGGGCTCTGACCCGTTTATATTCTCTCTTGCAATACATATATTGTAATATAATATAGGTGTCCCACCACAAGGACGCTAATGATGCTTTTCTATCCAGTGTCCTTGGAGCTGTAGCAGATGCGGACTGTTGCGAGATTTCTGTTATAGCCGCTTCCTATCTTTTGTGAATCTAGTTAAGGATTCAGTTTGTATATCGGGTTTATACCCAAGGGTTATATGTAGCACTTTTCTAATTTATCTCATCAAGATGTTGTATTGTCTCTGACCCGACAGCATATTTGGGTATATTTCTTATGTTGTACTTATTATGTTTTATATGAGTACTGCCTTTTATTATGGTACGTGTGTATATTATCAGTTTTAGTAGTTTTTATGTTGTTGGTATGATGTTCATTATATGTTTAAAAAAAATTTGGCATCTTCTTATTATAGTATTGGGTAGTTAGATATGTTTATTAGTACTGATAGTGGATGCTGAGAATGATCCACTTGAGATTCCTGATTTATTTTAGTATAGGGATGTCCACCCGTTATTGTTTTAAGCGGGGTGTCACAGGTGGTATCAGAGTATCAGGTTCTAGTGTCTTAGAATCTGTGCAGGTTTTTTGCGTTCTTCCGTAAGTGTTCTTGATGTAGATCCCTATTATTAGGACTGTTGTGTTCATCACGCCTACATTTCCTTCTGTGATGCGTAATTACTTGAACGATGTTATGATACAACAACTCTTATTTCAGATGCCACAGAGAAGAGGTCATCCAGGCAGGGCAAACAGAGGGGCTGAGAGTATGGAACCCCAAATGCCTCAAGGGGCTGTGACCACAACCGAAGTTACCAATAATGTGGCACAAGAAATAAATGCTGCCATTGCTGTGATGGCACATTAACCTGCAGCCCCGATATCTCAAGCCCACCCAGGTCCATCTACATGGGAAAGAGTATGAGAAGACTTTCGAAAATGACATCCTCCAAAATTTTCGGGGGGAGCTGATGCAATAGTTGCAAGTCAGTGGAAGAAGGATATACAAAGGCATCTTCGAATGGTTAAATGCAGTGAGGTGCAGAAACAAATACTTTCCACCTTCAAACTAATGGGTGCATGTCTCCAATGGTGGGAATCAGTCACCACATCGGAGCTGAGAGATGCAATGCCCATAGCAGATTTTTCAGTACGCTTTGACCAAAAGTATTTTCCTTTCATGATTCAGAAAAAAATGAGGAGGAAATTACTAGATGTGACTCAAGGTCAGCAAATGGTGGCTGAGTACGAAGAAGAATTTACTTGATTGGCGAGTTTTGTGCCCGATGAGGCAAATACGGAGGAGAAGCGAATAGTGAAGTTCTTAGGAGGTTTAGATTGGCGAATTTGGCCGCATTTGTTAGGGAACCCGATGTTACTGACTTTTATCGATGTGATGAGTGTGGCATTGTTACATTGTCAGGAGTGTCATCTTCATTGAAAAGGGAGTAAAAAATTTAGGGACTCGGGTTCATTAATTAGGGCTGGAGGAGTTGATGTCAGTAGAGCAAGAGGGTATATGCAGGATTAACAAGGGCCGCAATAACGTTTTGTCCCTCGGGTTAGTCAGGAATAATTTACCGAGAGACGTTTCTTTTATAGAGAAATAGGCCATAGGAAGAGGGAATGCTCTGAAAGAGGTAAATGGAAACCTTTTGAGGAGGTTTTGGAGGTCCAACCGCTACAGCAGTTCCTATGCCAGTTTGGGCAAGAGAATTTCGAGCAGGGACCCATTGATGAAGTGAGGAAGTTGGAGTATGGAGTTAATATGTTAATTATTTTCCTTTGTGCTTAGGTCATACTTTGAACGGTATTTGGAGCGTTGCGTGTAAGAGTTTAGTGAGTTAGTTGTTATAACCATGTTATGTATAAAATTTCCTGGAAGGGAGGAGTGAGCAAGTGTGTCACTTGGATTATATCTTTCAGTAGAATAGATTGTTTTGCGAGGTGCTCATAGAGAGTTATGATTTTTAATTTTTTTGGAAGTGCGAACTATTAAAGATTGTTGAGTAGTAACGGTAAAGCTATCGTTTTATAGTTACGGCTAGATGCTTGTGTTTTTAATTTTCTAGTTGTGGAAGGGCCTATCTTATGGCGATGCTTTGATGTGAGGTAAAGGATTTTTATTACTGAGGAGATTCAAGGTTTATTGGGTTCATTATTGAGCAAAGAATTTTACTTCATGGCGGTGTGCCTGTTGAGAATTAGAAGGTTTGTAAGAGTATTGTATTTGTTGACGCCTTATGTCTTGGGCATAAGGTAATTGATTTGTGTGTCAAAAGACATAAAACTGTTTTTGATAGTACATTGTTTTATAGGCCTTCGAGCAATATCAAAATTATTCAAAATATTTTTAAACTTTAGTCCTGATTTATCGGATCTCAATTCCCGACAGAGCTGCATAGTAGTGTATTGGGAGGGTTCCTTGTTTGGATTTCGCTTGCGATACCTCTCCCGCATGAAAATAGCGAATTTCAGGAATTGAGAAGAATTAAATCTTCGGGTATTTCAAATTTTATATACTTAGTACGCTATAATGGATTAATTTTTTTAGAGTTATATATCGATTTAAATCTAGTGGAGTTGGGTAATATTTTTACAATTGAGCTCGGGTACAAGGTGTATGGGTGCCCTGATTAACTAATTTGATTTTAAAGTTAAAATAATTCACCGTTAGAAGTGGGAGAGATAGGTATAGTGGTTTTGAGGGTAGGTGATGTAGGAACTAGTTGATGTTTGGAGTACTAGGATTAACTTAATTTCGAGGAAGAAATTTACTGTAAGGGGGGAAGTATGTAACACCCCGCTATTTTGAGGACTAAGAATTTAATTATTTTGGGAGAAATAAAATTTGTTCAAATTGGAGAATTTTAAATATGGCAATTGAGGTCAAAATTTGTGGATGTTGTAAAGTATTTTGGATGACAATTTTGAGTGCACGATTGATTCGGGATGGGTCGAGATAGTCAAAATAATTGTCCTTAGGTTTTATTTGGGTTCCAGAATATTTTAAGTTAGTTTGACTCGATTGAAGTAAATGAGTCATTTAAAGTGTGTATTATCATTTAAAGTTGGGTATTTTGGAGATAAGGGTTATAAAGCCTACGTGAGATAATAATTTCATTTTTGAGTTTGAGAAAGCCCTAGGGAGAGAGAGAGAGAGAGAGAGAGAGAGAGAGGAAAGGAAGAAGAGAAAAAGGAGAAACTTGGAGATTCTGGCCAACACACGATTTCGAGGACGGTTCAACCCCTACAAATTTGAAGCAAGTGATTAAAATTGCTAAATAAACTAGGTGTGTAATTTATTTCATGATTTGTGGACAAAAATATGGAATTTGGGTTAATATGTTAAAACCTAGATTTTGTGGATTTAAATTTTGCATTTGATATTTATATATGGGTTTGATGGTGTAGTGATGGTTGGGATCATACTTGGGTTGATTTATGAGGAGAGAATCATGATTTGATGAGGGTTTAATGGTTAGAGTTGATGATTTTTGGGTTTGGGATTCGTGGGCTTATGCACAAGTGGGGATTTTTGGAGTTCTGCAGACCCGAATCGATTTGCCCCCTAAGAGAATCGATTCGTCTTAAGGTAAAAGTGTCAGGTCTGGGTGACGAAATCGATTCAGATCCAAAACGAATCGATTAACTTGTAGGTCATTTGAACCGAATCGATTCACATAACTGGGGAATTGATTCGAAAACAGGATTGTTTTGCGAAGTTTTTCTAGAGTGAGTTTTACACCGTTTTGATTTGGTTTATCGATTAGGAACATTCTTTTATAATGCGAGAAACACGTTTTGAAGATTTATTGTGAGTTTCTCATATGATGTAATCTTGGGGACTTATCGAGTTATTTGGGAAGGTAGAAATTAGAGTTGTCGCATCGACTTAGTGGGGAATAATATTTGCGATGGGAATCCTACTTTTAGATTAGACGTAAGTTATTATATGATGTGACGCTGGGGGGTCATTGAGGTGGTTGTGAAGGCATGACTTGGAGTTGTTATGCTGACTTTTGTGTCGAATCCTGATAGCAAAGGGATTTTTATTTAGGTATGATTGGGGACAAATAAGAGAGAGGCCGTGTATGCTTAGTGACATTAAACTTTAGAATTTAATCACAAATAAGATAATTTGAAAGGTTCATATAAGTAACTGAACTGTGATCTGAGTTTGGAAGGATTGAATATATCACCGACTGATAGTTTGTGTTCGTACATATAGCCAGGGTAATTATTGTATATCTATGTGCCTATGGATATAAATGGTGCGAGTATGATGATTGTTATATACAATCGGTTATGAGATGGTTTGTATATATGATGGGTATATTTATATCCGTGTGAATGATATATACTTATTGTGTGAGCATACCCCATCATGGGAAATTGATCGATGTGGCTGAGGTCCTTGGATTAAGGAGAAGGGAGCGTATAGTCCCCATGTCATAGTCGTCCATTATTTATTACGTAATTTTTATTTTGGGTGAGAAGTCCTAGGTATGATTCGTTCTCACTTTTAGGTTCGGAACTATGACCGCTTCCCATACGTCTTTGATTTTCTTTATACCAAGCCGGTGTGATCTAGTCTAACCACTGGTAACTCGGGATAAGGTGACTGATTCTTGGAAGATGTTATCATTGCAAAGAACGCGCGAGCGTGTGTGTATGTGTGTGTGTGTGTGTGTGTATGTCCTAAGTGAATGTGATATGGGTATATCAAATGCCCGTTATGTGTACGTGTTTGTCAGGGTTGAATGACCGTGTTCTATTATTAGAATAATATTATATAGACCCTAAAGATTTTGTGCCATATCTTATTTATGTACTTAGACGTAACACCTCGCCCGCCCGGGGAGAGCGAACGTAGCACTACTGTCGATAAAAACTATACTAATGCACAAATAACCAGGTATAGAGCATCTAAAACAAATCCCTCAATATAAAAAAAAAGAATCCACTAATCTCAATCTCTTCAAATTAAATACAACCAATAGTCTCTCGAAATAAATATAACTAAAGTAAATCTCCAATGCTCTATACATCAAAATAAATAAATACAAGTCTTCTCATCTTGTATTCTTGAATATTCTTCCCAAAATATCCAAGCTAAAAATCAATGTCCATAGCGCCCCAAATCCGCGCTAACCTTCCACTAAAAGAAAATATAGGGAAGTAGACAATACGACAGGAAAGATGATTAATAAGTACTAGCGGTGAATAAAGCGTAACAATATGAGTACGGATATTCAAATCAAATGTGAATCTCATAAGCATTGTATGAATATAATTTCTCAACAACACATTAATCCGAGTCACCTGACCTCACCATACCGCGCCATACTTTTTCAAGTAGTCGGAACAGGAATCTTGGCGGATGCCCAACATCAGTGCCATATTAAAATCTCATGACAACATGCCCAACACAAATATAATACCACATGAATCAAAATTAGATTCCAATAATAATTTCCAGAATCCAATTGAATTTATCAATTCAAATATGAGTTAATGATCACAAGAAAACAAAGGGAATAACATTTGCGAGATTAAGGAGCATATTGTGTAAAACCCCATACCTCAAAATTATCACATGAATCACCTCATAATTTTAGCCTCAAAATCTAAACACACCATCACGTTCCTCTCGTAAAAATGATCAAATCTCGTTCTAGCCCAAACTCGAGAAAACACTAAATAAGCCTTCTAATCTAAGGTTGAAATCTTGAATAAGTTTGGGGCTATGGTTTGTAGATGAAAGGGAGTAATTTTGGAGAGGTCTTCTCGTTGAAAAGTTTGAGAAAAAGTCATTTGAAAAGCCAAGCCACGAATTAGGTAATATATGAAGGATTAAGAGTTTGATTAAGAAAAGAGTTCTAATCAGATACAAACACAAAAAAATTTATTTTGGACAATCGGATTGTAGGAATTAGATGAAATTTAGCGAAGAATTAGCTGAAGATGAGAGGAAGCTATCCAAAAAATTTCAGCTCGATCGGACCGTTCAATATTGTTAAATATTTTTTTTTTGCTATACAGTTTTATGTTTTGAGGACTATTAGAGAGTTTTATGTTTGGAGGACTCTTCTATATATTAAAAATTCAATTAAAACTCTATTTTAATTCCAATTCCGTTTGAAATTTTATTTTTTCAAATATAAAAACCAACATTTTAAATTATAAAATTTATAAAAATCCAAAATTTCATTTTTGTCCGATTTCCAAAACCAATTTAAAAATTCCCATTTAAAAAAAATCCGAGTTGTTACATTAGAGACAATAGTTCATAATAAGTAGCTGAGGTTATATGTGTGTGTGCTGAGGGCATAATGGATCTCGACGATCAACATTGTCAAGGAGTAGTGTATCAGGGCAGTTCCTTGTTTGGATTTTGCTTTGCGAGACGTTCCACGCACGAAACGTAGAGCAATGTTGGGAATGGGGAGAAGTTTAATCCTTGGTACTTAGGTTTATGTGTTGTAAGGACATATTTTTATATGTCCATTATCAATTAATTATGTCATATACTGCTATACTGTCAAAGAGAATTCAAGAACATTCAAGCATCTAGACGGATCCGAATTAATTAAGTTCTTCATCAAAAAAACTCCACAAAATTTACTTCGGTAAGGTTATGTTTTTAATACCTTAACTTTACACTTAGAGCTTTGGGATATTTTTACAAAATATTTTCTAAGTGTTGGAGCGAACTTTTTCGTCAAAATTTGAGAATGAGTATTTTTTCTAAGTATTGGAGTGGACCTCGACCTTGATGCCCAGATCGTTTAAGCAAGATAACTATCTCGTTCGAGCGACATATGGATGTCGCGAGATATCATTTGAACGACATCTGTACGTCGTTCGAGCGAGATTCTTATCTCGTTCGAACGAGCTCGTATTCCGAGGAGGCGCATTTTTGTATAAATACTCATTAAATGGTTTCATTTTCATTAAGAAGTCCCAGCGTTTTGAAAGACAGAAACCTATGAAAGTGCAGAATCCTTTTGAATTCTTACTTTACGATTTAATCCCTTTTTGTTTTCATTTCACAAAACTCCCATATGCTTAGTGAATTATTTTGGTGTTCAAGAACACAACTTTGCTTTTGTTCAACCTTTGTGGAGCAGGCATCTCCATATTTGAACGGTGGATACCGAGCGTAGTCATTCTGCGTGTGGATGAGCCGAAGACGACGAACCGACACCTGGAGGGTATTTCACTGTCTCTCGTATCTTTGAAGGTTTACTGAAGGCACCGTGCATTACACACTTGTGGGAGATTATCAAGTTGTATGTAAGTCAAAGGTCTTGTGAATTCTTCAAAGTGTTATAAAAGGTTTTACCCGAAAGGCTTTTTTCCTGAATCGGTCGTCTTTATTTTTCATGCATGGTTTGACTGATTTATGACATTTAGATGCATGTTTAGGGGCTGAATTAATTTTGTTTAGAAACAGACTCTCATTAAATAAGGTTTACTTGGAAACTTGCGAATTAGTTTTAATCAGTATCACACACCGCATTAACAAGTTTTACATGTGTTATAGTGAAAAATTACTTTATAAGCATATAAAGATGATGCGTGACTATTCTAATGCTGATAACTTGTTTAAGTTTATATTTAGAAACTGATGAGTTCTATTAACTAATATTTACATAAATATTAATGTATAAGTTCGGGCCTAAACTTAGGATATGTTACAATGAGAAGATTATGGTTATATTTTAGATAGTGGGTTACGCGGGTGTAGTCTTTGCATAGATTAAGATTGAGCTGTACCTAGAACATGTCGGGTAGTTTAATTGAGGTTCATGTGCATACGTTTAGGTGCGCGCTTAAGTTGAGGGTTGAGTTTGAGTTCCACGAGAGTGCGACTCCACTTTAATCATGGAATTATGCATTTATAATTATTATGCATTTTAATGCGCTTGCTAAAATGTTTTCAAACCTCGGGCGCTGACCCATTTATATTCTCTCTTGCTATACATATATTGTAACATATTATAGGTGTTCCACCGCAAGGCCGCCAATGATGCTTTTCTGTCTAGTGTCCTTGGAGCTGTAGCAGATCTGAACTGTTGCGGGATTTTTGTTATAGCCACTTCCTATCTTTTGTAAATATAGTAAGGGATTTAGTTTGTATATGTAGTTTATACCCAAGGGTTATATGTAGAAGTTTTATATTTCTCTCATCAGGATGTTGTATTGTCTGTGACCTGACATCATATTCGGGTATATTTCTTTTGTTGTACTTATTATGTTTTATATAAGTACTTTCTTTTATTGTGGTACATGTGTATATTATCAGTTTCAGTAGTTACTATGTTGTTGGTATGATGTTCATTGTATGTTTTAAATTTTTTTTGGTATCCGCTTATTGTAGTATTGGGTAGTTAGCTATGTTTAGTAGTATCGACAATAGATGTTGAGAATGATCCACTTGAGATTCCTGATTTATTTAATTATAGGGTTAGCCACCCATTATTATTTTAAGCGGGGTTTCACGCATATATACATTTAAATCGTATCTTATGAAGTGAGAAAAATTGAGGTTTTTAACCTAGGAGAGAGAGATAGTTGGGACGAAGAGAGAGAAGAGGGAAAAAAGAAAAGATGGATGAGAAAGGGTTTTATTTTAGGTTTCATTGCATTCATAATCTTACGAATTTGTCTCGGTCCATAACCATGACAAGGACCATGATAAGAATTTTTATCACGGTCGAGGACCATGACAAAATATGCATGTTTTCTGTCACATTACAATAACCTCATAAAAAATTGAGAGAAATAAAAGGCATTGGTGTAGTGCCAATTGATGGCATCGTAACAATTTTACCAAAATTTTGCTTTGATGAAATTATATTCAATGATTTGGAGTGAGTATATTAATTACAATTGTTTGTGATGATACCATAGCACGTCTTAAGTGCTTGAAGCACTGTTTCAGTCCTTAGGATATCAATAGAGAACTCGAACATAAAAATATTATTTACCCCCAATGTGATGACATCACTTGTACTGCATCAAACTTCAATATCCTTCCAAGAGAAAAGAATACAATCATATAACTATAAGGGAACTACTCAAATGCATCAATGGTGCACACATGATTAACCAAGGTTTATGTCCACCGACAGAGACCCTTGATGTACTGACAAGGAACTAAGGTCCAGTGATCCATTGTTGATGTATATATAACTTCTTACTACTCAAGGAAATTAAATCACTTCTTAGTCAATACCCCCTCTATCATAATTGAGATGTTAATTCACCAATGTTTTTAAATAAATGAAAATTTGGATCATAAGGTCTAGACACCGGCGTATTATTAAAAATGTTAAATCTTTTTAACATTTTTTTTCTATTGTGAGTGATTGAATTAATAAAATTCCATTAAAGTTTCTTAATATTTTCATTCCTAATATACCAAAAGATTCACCCCATTCCTACATATCAAAGTTTCTATATAAATAGGATTTGATATTATTAACAATCTCAAAATTCGTTCCAAAAATAAATATGTTACCCACATTCAACCATAATATGATATGATCTACAATATCCTCCTCATAATATAGACATTTCTCAGGACTATTTATTTCAAATCTACAATCTAAAATAAATTTGTCATATACTTCATGCCATTGCTTTGGATCTTGTCTAAGACCATATAATAATTTAACTAATTGACAAACTTTATGTTCTTGTCATTTTACTATAAATCCCGCAAGTTGCTCCATATGTATTTCTTCATTTAAATCTCCATAAAAATATGTTGTCTTAACATTCATTTGGTGAATTAATAATTCATGGAAAAATTCTAGAGCCATTGAAATTCTAATGGTGGTAATAAGTATCAATGTAATCTATCCATTTTCTTGGGTAAATCCCGTAGTGACTAATCTAGTTTTGGATTTGTCTATACTAACATCGGGTTTTTGTTTTTACTTAAAGGCCCACTCGCATCCTATAACTTTATTTTCAGGAGGTAAATCGGTTAAAACCCACATATTATTTTGCATAAGTGTCTTGATTTCATAATTAATTATATTTTCCAAAAAGATGAATCTATAGAAGACAAAGCATCTATAAATGAGGGAAGTATAATTTTTATTATATGTATTCTTAACATATTTTTAATTATCTTGATAAACTAGCACTCCATTTGAGTTCTATTCTTTCTGTGTTCTACTAGATCCCAACCAAAATCTAAATTTATAAGATAATTTTTATTTGTTTTTCCCATCTACAAACTTTGTGTCCAGTAGAATTTTTAAATTTAGCGACATTGACTTTTATTTGATGTTTCATTTTCATATACCTTTGGTAGTGAAAATACCACCACTATCTGATTACCGAGAGATATTTTTTTTACAGAACATATAATATTAATATTTTCCTTAAATTAAAATTTTAAACTTGTAAGTTATATTTTTAGAGTATAAGATAAGAAGAATATATTTTTTCACAAACTTCAAAATGGTTTTAAAATGTATAAATGCACAGCTGAGCTTTGCAATAACATAAAATAAATTTTGTATGCAATATGGCAACACATTGCTTCACTGGTACTATTTCAGTTTTGTTGCAATTTATTATATCATTAAGATTATGAGATATTTAATAGAAAGAAATTTAATCCTTTTATTAAAGAATATATTAATATGCAAAATTTTCATTTAGACAATTAACATATGGGGTGTTTTCAAATAAGTGGGTCATGTGTGATGTCTTGTGTATTTTTGTCCCGAAGTCCCTTTCTATCAAAATCAACTCCGTGATTAGATATTACTAGTGGGTTAGATGTGAAGACAAGGGCAAGATACACTTGATAAAATGGTCCAAACCCACCCAAACCAAAAACCTTAGTGGTCTAGGGTTTTGAGAGTGGATATGGTTAGAGAGTTTAGCTGTGTATTCCTAAGTTATCGCCCAAGGTTATACCAATGATAAAGTAGTTTGGCATTTCAATAAAATTGGTGCTTTCATAGTTAAGTCAACTTGCGTAGAATCCTCTAATATCAATAATGATAAAATATGATACCTGACTACCTCATCCTTTCAATCCAACCTCAACATATGGAAGGAAATATGGCACATTAACACTCCACCTAAAATAAAACTTCTTGTGTGGTAGTTGGGTAATAATTCCTTGGCATGCAAGTCTAATATTTACAAATAGGAAATGCTCTAACTCTCCCCTATGTGACATAAGAAGTGGAAGCCTCGAACGCATCTTTTTTAGATGCCTAAAGGTTAGAGTTGTATGGGCAGCATGGAGAGCTTTTGAGGCATCAGATATGGGTAATAAATGCTCCATAAAGTCTTATTACAGCGACTCGATGCTAATGCATAATTTGATGATCGAAAAATGTGTCTGCATGTCATTGGTAGATTTTGAGTGGGGACAGCTTGAGTTAGTGTGTCCCACTCGAAATACACCAATGACACTCGAACACGTGTCCTGATCATCAAATTATATCTCAAAATCATGTATACTAAGTATTGTCCACTTCAAAATGGTTCCCAGAGGTGGTGGATCGCGATCCCTCGGTGAGAAAGTAAACCATAGCTCTAAGCAAATTGCCCTTGATTTTATGGAATACTAGCTTGCAGGACATGCATTGCATGGTCGTAAAATGATACTTTTCGAAGACTCACATTCTGAAAGAGAATATAACTAAGTCACGTTGAGAACATATTTATCATGATAGAATGACATTTTGATGGGTGATACAATTAAGGCAAGTTGAGAACATATCTTAATATTATTTTAAATAAATGAAAATTAATATTAAACCTATATATAAAAATTGTTATGAAAGAGACTTGTGTTTAAAAGTATATTAAAAATAACGTAAAATAATCCTAAAACATTCAAGATGAACTCATCAAATAGATTACCACATCTTAGCATGCAATATTAAAAAATTTATACAATATATATCACGTTGTAAATTTATACAAAACATACTTTAACACCCTAATAAACACAATATATTAGTATCTATAGATGATAAATTATAAATCTAAATATAGTGCAATACTAATGCGTAAAGAAAACATACAAGTTAAGAAACCTATTACTGCATTTAAAATCATGACACCCCAAAACTTCAAACAAGAATTTTTTTTCATTAAAGCCTGCATTCAAATAGTTAACATATTCATTGAACTTGAGAACACCTTTATAAACCCCTTCATCCAAATACAAGACTGCCAAAAAATATATATTTGAGAGTAAACAAAATACACTAACACACTTAACATTTGGGAGATAACACTCAATATGAGGAGAAAATTTTGCTTTACTAGTCATACAATATTTTTGACTATTTATAACTTCACTTCAAATGCCAACATTACATGGGTATTTGTAGGATATGTAAAATATATCTATCCAAATACATATATATCTATTACATTTAATGTAAACATACCGCATTTAGACTTCTATACATGAACGTAAACTAATTAAATGCATGTGTTGACCAAATACATATGTGTCTACTTTAATCTAGATAATGTAGAATTAATAAATGGCTAACACATTAATGAATTGTACACGTGTCGTAGTGTGGGTGCTACAAATATCGACGATGTGTTGTGATGTTTTGCAATATCCCACATCAGTAAATTAATTAAACCATATATTGATTATAATTGCTGAGGAGTTAATTATAATCATGGAGGAATTAGGGGTGAAAAGTTGAAAAATAAAAATAAAAAGAAATAAGTTTGTTCAAACGAAATTAGACTGTCGTGTGAACGACTGTATATCGGCCGCGAGATGTCCTTAGAAGGGTCGTTAGAAGTAGGGCTTCTAACGACGCGCTACTGGTTTACAGTAGCAAGTCAGAGAAGGGTCGTACGATCCATATAACTGATAAGTACCAAAAAGTGTACATTTTATACCCCGAATAGACATATTTTAGTTACTAATTCCCGACAATAATGGTCTTATGTGCGTAAAAGTTAAATGTGCAGGATTGATTGAAGTTCCGGTGTCAAAAACATTATTTCGATGCAATTTGCAGTTAAATGGAGCTAATTACCTTGCCCCGTAGCCTCACCCGAGCCTAAACCTGTCCCTAAACCTACCCCGAAGCCCGTGCGTGTTTAGTTTGTGACCTTTCTATATTTTTTATATTTTTACTTTGTGTCGTTTTATTTTTAGGGTTTGTTTTAGATTTATTTAGAATTTATAGGTTTTATTTTCTATTTTTCTATTTTATTAGTGTAATTTTATTTTATTTTAATTAGTTTTTAGTTTTTATTAGGATTAGTTTAAAGGAGTTTATTTTTACTTTATTACATTTTATATTTTGTAGGACTTTAGTTTTCATTTTTTTATTAGATTTTTAGTTTTTATTCCTTTGTTTTATTACTTTATTTTATAGATTATGAATTTAATTTTAATAGATTTCATTTTATTTATTAGATTTTATATTTGTTTGGAAATTAGTTAGTTTATTTTTCACTTTATTATTTTGGTTCAAATTAAACACACGCAATTCAACCTCACACTAACCTCATCCTACACACAACATTCACACTTAACCAGCCAACACTGTAATACACACACTCACACTGTAATACACACACTCACACAAACCGATCCTACACTTAACTAATCCCTCACCCTCACACACCATCCCCAACACATAACCCTCACACAACCATGTGATACCCTGCCCAATTAAATATAGGGTGATCAGTCCTATACCAATTCAAAACATGATATTTAGTTGGTTCATTCTTAGCATCACCGTCGAAAAAAATTTTAACATATTAATCACCTTATATAAAATTAAGCTAGGTGTCAAAACATTTTGAATTTTAGTAAAACCAAGTAAATTCATTTCTTTCCATCTTAAAATATAAGCCATTCACCACACATAGGAATATAATAAATATTGAACATGAATCAACTACTGATATAAATAATATTGGGTAAAACCTCCCAGTTCAAAACTCCAAACCATAAAATAAACGGAATAAAATATCTCTGATGAAGAACTAGAAGTGGGTGACATATGCCCTAAATAAGAAGTCTAGATGAAACTAAATGGAAAGGATAGATGCGTCTACTGCAGGGACCTGCAGCTTCCACAACAACTGCATCACTTCAAACAACCCAAATCTCTAAATTTGTAATCCTGTGGCTGAGCACCTGATATAATACATATATATAGCAAAAGAGAGAAGAGATACAAGAAACAAGTTAGAGTCCGATGTGTAAAAAATGATTTATCAAGTATTTAAAACCGGTTCTTAAAACATGTCTTATATGCATGTTAGTTATCGAACTCTCACATGAGTTTCTCACCTCTCGTCTATTGTGCACGCCTAACGTACATCTAATCTCCCCCTAGTTATACCTCCCAGTCTAACTAGTCAGAAACCATACTAATACTAACTATGCTCACTAGTAGTATTCCCGTATCGCCCATACAATACGCTAATCCGATAGTTTATCGCACATACTAAGTTTCATTATTCACTGTTTGAATGGTTAATCTTTTATTCACTAAGATTATTTTATTTCTCATTTCCATTTTATCTACTAGTTTCACGAAGTAGAAAGTTACCCAAGTACACTCATACATAGATATATAGTCTCATCATCCCTATATATATACACTAATCCTTCACCCTGAGGTTCAGACCACTTGGTATAATGTAATGATTATTATTATTACCAAGTCTACTAATTTCACACACTAGCAATATTCACAAGTTCATATATATATATATATATATATATATATATATATATATATATATATATATATATATATATATATATATATATATCACCCCCGGGCTAAGACCCATTAATGCACCTATCATTAACAATTCAGCACCCTCGGGTTATCACCCATTAGTGCGCCTAACAATAGAATCTTGCATCCCCGGGTTAGCACCCAATAATACGCCTATCAATAATAATCCAGCACCCCCGGGCTATCACCCATTAGTGATCCTAACAATAGTCATCCTTGTACACCCCGGTTATCACCCATTAGTACACTTAACAATAGAGTTTCTGCACCCCCGAGTCATTACTCATTAGTGCGCTTAATTATAAGGTTCTTGCACCCCCGGGTTATCACCCATTAGTGCTCTTAACAATAATACCACATAATAGGCATACCGACATCCTATTATAATTTATAGGTATTTCTCCAACCTATATACATACTACTCATACATATTTTAACCTCATCACTACGTATAGTATAAATATTTAGATTTCTATCTCTCTCGTAATCTCCAAGGTACATTCTCTCTATACCGAAATAATTAAAGTGTTAATTCTCCCATACTTTTCCCGAAATTCTGTCCTACTTGAACTTACTATTTGGCAATTTCTCTCACTCCAATAAACTGGCAAACTCAAAACTGGACTTTGAGAAAATCCCTAAAAATTTCCTCTGTCGCTTTAACTAGACGGGTTGTCATTTGAACGACTTCCACGTGTCGTTCGAGTGACTTCGCGCGAGATTCCATATCGCTCGAACGACTTCGCACGAGAACGCGCGAGATGTCACTGTTCGTCTTCTTTCCCAGAATTCTGCGTCTTTCCACCATTTATGAACCTAGAAACCTCTAAGATTTAACACCCAATGCCTCATCATCAATACCCATCAACCCTAACAGGTTATAAATCATTCCTAACCTCCTAGGATCATTAATTCGTCATAAATCATCATAATTATATAAAATCCCCAAATCAATTCATATGAACCCGAGTTTCCAAATTTTCAATTAAAGAATCTAATCAACCCAGATTCGTTCATCAATATATAATTTAATTTCTTAGTTCATCCTCTACATTCATGACAAAATATTAACTACAAATTACCCCAACCTCTAATCATCATTTAACCTCCAATTTTAACCCAATTAACATGTAAATCAAGGATTGAATTCACCTACACTAACATGTGTATGATTATTGCTAAAGAAAGCAAGTAATAAACACTTGCCTTGAATATGACGGTCTGATTCGTTGGTGATGTTGGTACATATGCGTTCCTCTCTTCTCGATCTACGCATTGGTGGTCTCGGTTGTGCAAGGTGGTGTTATCTTGGCCCTTTTCTCTTGGAATTAGCTCTCCCTCACACCTGCTAGAGCTGTTCTTAACTTCCTGTAACTTTTTCACCCTAATGGACTCTCCTTGGATGATATAACTACTCTTAATTTTCGTCCATTAATTTAGCCTAAAAATATAATTTACCATAATGCCCTCTCGGGGTGCCGGTTAGGCCTAAAATCTCCCCGGGACCCAAACTAAACACCCGGGTATACTAATTTGACTATCTAGACCCTTTCGAACTCAACGACGTACTCGAAATGACCATACAAGTTAATAAAAATAAATTCTCTTTTTATTCTATTCAATTAGTCCCGACACGACTCACACGCGTGTTGGACTTAAATTACCAAATTGTCGTATTTCTCACTTCCGGCAATTTATCAAGCATCATAATTCCATATTACATATCACACAGTAATATTCAATAATTTTCAATAATAAGTATTAACCCTTGGCACACTAGTTAATAATTATTTTAATCCGGATTAATAAGAAATTAATTTCTCGCATTTTAATTTAATTAATCCAACAACAATAATTAATTACATACTTATTCCCATAATAATAATTAATCACATAATTATTTAAATCATAAAAAATGAGGGGTGTTACATACTTCCCCGTTACAACGGAATTTCATCCCGAAATTCTCAAAAAGTATACCAGGTACAGACAACATTGTAAAAATATTGTGCATTGCATCCCGGCGCTCATAGGTAAGCTACTCCGTACCACCCATATAGTACGCTATCGAATACCCTTAATAATGAACACTTCACATGTTTGCTTCAAACTCCAGGTTACCCTGTCATATAGGCTCTTGCCCAAGCCTTACAGTTTAAGTTTCACTACTTCAACTTTATTTTAGATGTTCACTATCTTGCCTTCTTCTATTTGCACCTTAGTAGATTTATCCTCTTCTCATAAACATACGACTTCGTCTCGTGTCGTTCATATAAGTAAATTAGCTATGCAATATATTTTTAACACACAATATATACGATAATATCGATCCTTCTCCAACATTTGAAATCATAACTGGCCCCCCACCTCTAACTCTCAAGTAAGACAATAACAAATTTTATCGTGCCATACTTCTACTAGCACTCTGCCCGAACGTGAACTTATAGGAGTTATTTGGACACAAGCTCCACTAGTGGAAGGTACTACTCTCGTCATCCCCTAAGATCTAAGGGTCCTCATAAAATTTTCTCTCCAGCATCCGATTAGATCGCTTGTCCTGCCCATCCCTCTATGGGTATTAGGCCGTACTCAATCTCATCTTAGTACCTATAATCTTACTATCTCAGCTACATGAGAAGATCCTTGGGCATATTCTTCCATTCTCCAGTGGAAGGAACCCCTACTGGTTTCGAATTTTTCGCCCTTTTTTAACAGTCAGCTGACCCACTGCAAGACTAACTTTGAAGGTTACTCTACATTAAACCCATTACCACTGTTATTTGTATCCTGATACATTTTATACTCTCTTAAATGTACTTCTAATCGTGATACGTGTGACTTTTATATCGTGTGACACAAGTCTCTTTTCCCAATCCAAAAATCTTAGTTCATTTTGAAATGTAAGTCTCTAACAAATCTTACAGAGTAATCTTTGGCGCACCCGACTATATGTTAACGAATTCACAAGATAATCATAATCCACCATTTGATTCAATCACCCAGGGCGCCCATACACCCCATGCCTCGTGCACCATTATACAAATGACATAAAATTTTCTTACCCTGATGTGGTAGGGGTACACTCAACCTCCCCACTACTCAAAACTTTATCAATCCTTCAATGGATCATTACTCTATTCAGAATGATACTGAGACTAGGCGAATCTATTAGCCTTAAGTCATAAAAGAATTATCAACTCTCAATTATATTCCTTTATAGGTATAATAATACACATACAAAACTTATGTATTATTGACCAAACTTCTCTCCAACTCCCGACATTCGCTAGTTTCATACGTTGGATGTCTCGCAAAGAGAAATCCAAACAAGGAACCCCCTCGATACACTACTATCTAATCTAGTCGGTTGTCGAGGTCCGTAAGGCCTTCAGTACATACTATGTATTTTCCCATAATCTATGTATGTTGACATAAGAGTTTGCTCGGTCACTCTCATGTCCTTAAAAGTGTAACATGAAGCATGGCGCCCTCACTATCCCAAGTACTTGGCGCTATAAATATATAACGAGCTATATTTCGCCGCTCGATAATAACACAATGTATTCTAAGTCTTAACGGACAAATAAATTCCTATGCTCAGGAATCACATATAATTAGACACTATACTCGCTGAAGTCTATAATACCATGAAAGCTTCATATATACTCATATTTCGGCCCAACCTTATTTCAGGTGGCGCCGCAGAAAACTAAGATCACTCCTTTCGGAGTATCCGGCACGACAGTCATATCACTACATTTTTACTATCGTTTAACCATACGGAAATTAATCACTCCACATTACCATAATAAACTCTACTAAATCTGACTCAATGCGGTAGTAAATTATAACAACAAAACATATTCTTAGGGCCCACCGAGTTCACTCACGGGCAATCATCAAAATGCCCTGCTAACAACGAGAAATACGTTCGTAACAAGACTGTTAAAACTAACGTTTTCACTAAACACGACCCGCACGTGAAGTTTAGGGTTTCCAATTTAGATAAATGTTGTGGCACACCCATGTCACTAGAATCTATCCTTTACTCACAAGGAAGAAGCAAAACCTCACCAGTCTCGCCAAATCACAGGGTCTCAGCACGTGGCTGCCATCACGACCCATGAACATCTGCAAACGTCATACATCCTAGGATTTCATCCCATAATTTCCCTCTTTCATCATGGACAATTTATTCCATCATGTGGATTTCGCGCCCATTATTGAAACGTTGGCCCAAACTCTCCAAGCCTCAATTATAGCTTTATTAAACTCTCGTTTACATCCCGGGTCCCGTAGACCCTGACATACTGTATGCTACTATTAACGAGGACTTTACTGGTCCATCACTCTCGGGTTATAAATTTCCTGGGCCTAATTCCCTTGACGCCAAATTCTTTCGCTGGAAGTCTCGCTCCTCCAGTTGTTATGCCTAACTGGCGTAGTTTACCATTTCTAATCTTTGCTCTCTCATCTGAATTGTGGACACCTTCAATACTTGTAGTTCTACATCTTTCATATAAGGAAAACTTCACGAACTATTTCCCCGTCACTAGTCCCACTATCCAGTTTGGGAATGTCCTTCTCTCGGACCGAGTAGTCTTAACTCATAATTGTTCTTTCGTTGTCCCTTTGGCTACATTGGCCATTCAGAACTATGGTTGACCTCTACAGCCCTGATTGACTTCATCGTCCTCTTGAAGTTGATCACTAAAAATCATCTAATCGAGTTCCGTACTGGGTATACTCTCATATGGGGTTTCATTAAGACCGTTAAAATCAATTTATGCTCTTCAGCAGATTCGTTAACCCTCTTTAATCCCTTCTCTTGGAAGCGTTAACATTATTATACTAATGCACGACCTTGACGACCTCGGCACTATTCATCCTAGCCATATTTCCCATTCATACTAGTATTCTACTCATGGGTCCTTTATCAACTATAAACCCTTTGGATAATTTGTACCCCTCTCCCAGGTATGAAGTTCATTATGCAATTCAACCTTTCTCTCACGATCTGTTTCTATCTTACCCATTGTGTTAAACATCAAAATTTCACTCGCATTTTGTTACCACATCGAATGGAAGACCTCACAGTCAAATCATACCCAAATTTCTCTTTAAATTTAAAATACACTTCTTCATGTATGGTGATTGTCTCTAATCACTACATGATGCTCCTAAGAGCTATAGCTTTTAACTTCAAATTTAATTATATGTGTCGTCACACCCCACTCTACAGCATGGCCTTCGGATTTTCTACTTCTGTTGGTCTGTTACATTTTCTCATTTTCTTCTCCACATTTTCACCGATGGGTTTTCAAAAGAGTCCCTCTGATTTCCCCTTTATCGACTATGCTAGGTGGTCCTCAAATCACTCCACTGTTATCTATGACTATGTCCTGGGAACCCACAGTTCTCGAGTGACGATTTTACTATCTCTAGCTTAAATAATCCTCATGGTGATTTTTGTCCCGATAACTTTTTCCCGATTGCTCCTATGTCTTCTGTTGAGCTTCATCCAAAAATGTTCGTTATTCGAATCACATAAAATTTCGTATAATGAGTCATATCTATTATAATTCGTAGCAAGAGAACGTAAGTCGTACACGTAAGGGAACACAACATTCCAATCATAAGGCTCTACATCAAAGAACGGTGCGCTGAAATCCAATAAGCCGTACAGATCCTAAGGACACTAGAACCTAATGCTTTGATACCACCCGTGACACCCTACCCAATTAAATATAGGGTGATCAGTCTTCTACCAATTCAAAACATGATATTCAGTTGGTTCATTCTTAGCATTACTGTCGAAAAACTTTTTAACATATTAATCACCTAATATAAAATTAAGCTAGGTGTCAAAACATTTCCAATTTTAGTAAAACCAAGTAAATCCATTTCTTTCCATCTTAAAGTATAAACCATTCACCACACATAGGAATATAATAGATATTGAACATGAATCAACTACTGATATAAATAAGATTGGGTAAAACCTCCCAGTTCAAAACTCCAAACCATAAAATAAATTGAATACAATATCTCTAATGAAGAACTAGAAGTGGGCGACATATGCCCTAAATAAGAAGTCTAGATGAAACTAAATGGAAAGGATAGATGCATCTACTGCAAGGACCTACAGCTTCCACAACAGCTGCAACATGTCAAACAACCCAAATCTCTATATCGTGATGGTTTTTTTAGCGATTCTATGATAGGGGTTACTTTTTGTGGAGCCTGGATGCCACGTTCATTACTTTGACTCCTAAGAAAGGTGGGGTGATGGATGAGAGAGATTTTAGGCCTATTAGTTTATTCGGAAGTGTGTATAAGCTCATTTCCAAGGCTTGTCGATTAGACTTATAAATGTGATTGATCCTCTTATTTCGGATGCCGAGAGCGCATTTCGGGGGGGTCGTCAGATCCTTGATGTTGCGCTGATCACGAATGAGTGCATCGAATCCAGGTTGAGAGGCCGAAATCCTTGAATTATACGCTAGCTTGACATTTATAAGGCTTATGATCATGTGAGTTTGGAGTTCCTCCTCTATATGCTCAGGAGAATGGGGTTTGGGGAGTCATGGTGCAAGTGGATAAATAGGTGTATTTCCTTTGTTAATTTCTCTCTCCTTGTTAATGGGGTGCCATGGGGGTTCTTTTTGAGTTCGCGTGGTCTTCGATAGGGTGATTCATTGTACCCCCTTCTCTGTATCTTGATTATTGAGGCGTTCTCTCGAATGATGAGTCACACGGTGGAGGGTGGTCTAGTTTCGAGTTTCTTTATCGGGCGCCCTGCTCTCCATTCTGTTGTGGTCTCGCATCTTTTATTTACGGATGATACAATTTTCTTCTCTGGGGCATCTGTGGATGAGGTGAGGATTTTATGGTTGTTGTTGGAATGTTTTGAGGCTGTATCGAGTTTACAGATCAACGTTAGTAAGAGAGAGATAATTTTCGTTGATAATGTGGGAAACGTGGGACATCTGGCTAGTCTTCTGGGTTGTCGGGTTGGCTCTCTCCCTTCTACTTACATCGACCTCCCCTTAGGGACTAAGTTTAAGTCTTCTTCGATGTGGGATCCGGTCTGGGAGAGAGTTTAGAAGAGCTTAGCAAGTTGGAAGCATATCTATCTGTCCAAAGCGACTCGGTTGATGCTGATCAAAAGTTTTTTATCTAGAATGCCGACATAATTTATGTTTGTTCTCCCTTAGCCTGGGACCATAGGCAAAAGGATCGATAAATTGATGGAATATTTTCTTTGGATAAGTAATGATGATCAGTTTAAATATTGCTTGGTGGGTTGGGATAAGGTGTGCAGGTTGCTCAGAGAGGGTAGGGCTGGGGTGAGAAGCTTAGCCCGATTTAATAAGGCTTTACTGGGGAAGTGGTTGTGGCGCTTTAATACGGAAGGAGGTAGATTATGGAGGAAATTGGTGGATGCTAGACACGGGGTGGGTCCATTTGAATGGGGTCCTATTTTGGGGCACTCAACTCATGGGGTGGGGTGGTGGAGGTACATTGCGCTTGGGTGGGGGAGGTTCTCTTTGCTCGCTTCCTTCCATCTTGGAAGTGGGAGTCGTATCAGGTTTTTGAAGGATACATGGGGTGCGGGGGGCTCTTTGGAGGATCTCTATACGGGGATGTTTCGATTTGGGGGAACAGAGAGGGGTTAGTTGAGGACCATAGGCGGAGGGTTGTGTCTCTTACGGTGTGGGATCCAAAGTTTAGGAGGGGACTCCGGGATTGGGAGATGGGGGAGTCTGAGGATTTCTTTTAATGGATAAGGTTGAAATCAACTCCATCTTTAGGTGGAGACATGCTGAGGTAGTCGGGCTCTCAGGATGGCCGATTTTCAGTTAAGAGTTTTTATTAGGCGTTGAGAGTTCGTTTCGGTGTTTCTTTTTCGTGGAAGGCCATTTGGAAAAATTAATAGCCTCCGAAGGTTCATTTATAAGAGTGTACCGATGCCATGCAGGCCATCTTGACTATTGATGAGCTTCAGAAGAGAGGGATGAGGATGTCCAGTAGATGTTGGTTATGTAAAAAGGAGGAGGAGATGTCTAATCACCTTTTTCTATACTGTCAGGTGACTAGGATCCTTTGGAACTTGATTTGCTCTTTATGCCAGATTGTTTGGGTTGTGCCTCATTCGGTGATGGAAGATTGGAGGAGGCTTAGGTGATGGACAAGCCCGCAGAAGTCTGGATGATGGTCCCTCAATGTATATTTTGGACCATCTGACACGAGATGAATATGAGATTCTTCAGGGGGGGGGGGGGGGGGGGGAACTTGATCCTTCTAGGATTCGGTACATTTTCTTGAGCCTTCTTCTTACTTGGTATAATAAAAGGCGTGATTTGCCATTGTTTCTCTTTCTTGAGTTTTTAAAGGAGTTCCAGAGGCTGGTCTAACATGTTTTGGGTTTCAGCCTTTCATTTCCTTACCTTGTATATTCTTGTATACGGGATTTCGCCCCCTTCGTCGGGTTTGTTTTATTGAACCATTTACTTATAAAAAAAAGTTTTCTAAAATTTTCCATAGAAAATAAAAATTCTAAATGGAGGTGAAATTGGAAATAGAAAACACAAAACAATTCTCCACTGCTAAACATGACGTAATTTTTTTTTCCATTTTAAGTTGGACTTTAGAATTACTGCTTTGAAAACATGTTTGACACTATAGCAAGATTTTCACTGAGAAAATAATTTTGTTTGACATCCAACACCACTTATATTTCAAATCATGTGTCAAATAAAGTTATTCGTATTGTTAGAATTGGTCTTTTGATAAAATAACGTATTACTGGAATATCAATAGGAGTTAAATACATAATACATCATAAGTATCATGATATTGCAGAATTCTGATGGAAAAAAAGTATCCTTCTATGTTGATACAGATTTTTAACACATTTTGTGCGACACAGTGATGTGTCGCACCCGTATTGGCTAGTACCACCGGCGCGGACCCACGTCCATAAGGAAATAACCAATCACGGTGGGGCACGTCACTGTGTCGCACCACTCTGGAACTCAAATCTGTCAGCCTAGCATTTTTAGGAAAAAAAATATGCATGTTCCCAATTTTTCAAATGTAGTGGACTTGGTTTTCGGCTAAAAAATTTCTATACCAACAATAGCCATAGGACTTGTTCTTAGGAAAAAATCCTAGGGGTTTGTGAGTGTTGATGCAATTTGAACAGAAGTAGTTCTTAATTGTTGTTTATGGTTTAATTTATTTCAATTAAAAAAGGGTATTTATTTGATGTAGAAGCTAGTATTGCTATTAAATGGTAGATGAAAAAAAATACTCTATTTACCTTTTTTCTTCTTCATAAGAAACCAACATGCCAGGGAAAAAGGGGCAACCCCTGGTGCAACAGACAATACAACAATTGCCACATTTTTCTTATTATGTGACCCGCGAACATCTACCGGATCCTTGGATGACCTCCATGATGTTATCAACCGTACCATCCATGTTCTCATGTCCAACCAGAATTTCAAATTCGGAAGCATTTTGTCCATAGGACAATCAAAGCTTTGTCATGCTTCAACTCTCCTACCACCACTTCGAGAAAACAACACCAAGTTCCCGAATTCTACTAACTGAGCATAATAACGGTTTGGGGTTGAACTTGATGAATTAACATTAGTAGACCATATTTGGTTTGCTGACGTAAGATAAAACTTCCACTTGTATCAGTGCAAAGAACACCAGAGGTTCCATTTATAGGATTATCTCTATTAGCAACCCAAGTGCAAATGTATGTTTCTCAAAAACCCAAGTGCAAATGAACCTTTCTTGGAGACTAAATTATCACCATCTTGGAGAGGCTGGCTTATTGTAATTCAGTCAAATGAACTTGAAAATAGAATAGCTACAATTCTTGTAAGTGAAGAAACACTACAAAAAAGTAGCTTTTGAGACGGTGGCCTAACAGTCTTAAACGATCATTTATCCGTCTCAAATACTTTTTGTGACCCTATTTGGGATGGCTAGGGGGATCTTTTTGATAGGGGGTTATAAATACTTTTTATGACACCAGAGCTGTCTCAAAAGAGTTTTTTTTAAACAAGAACAGATCCGTCTCAAAAGGTCCTCATTTTATATGACCCTTTTGAGACGACACAAGAGCTGTCACAAAAGATTGTTTTTGAAATGGAAATTAATCTGTCTCAAAATATTACTATTTTAAAATACCTTTTTGATATGGCAACATAGCCGTCTTTAATATATTTTTGGGACAGTTTTATCCATCCCAAAACAGGTGAAGGGATCGTAAAATTTTTGCACTAATATTTTGTGGAGAATAAAATCTACCGCTAAAGTTTAATATATAATTGAATTACATTTGAAACAACACAAGCAACGAATAATCATAAAATGTAATACATAAGATGATTTTCAACCAACATAACGAATCATTTTCATTCAACAATAAATAGAGTTCTTACAACCATCTCCAAATATTCATCAAAATAAGAATTATAACACTAAGTTCAAATATTTGACTTAACAACAAAAATACATCAATTTATTAATACTCCAAACACGAAATGCTTTTATCAAACTAATTTCGCAACACTGAAGCGTACGACCTCCAAAACCACTAATTAACATTTGCATGTTCTGCAAAAATTGTCACCTGCAGAAACAGAAAATATAGTTTTGATTATGTCAGAATTAATGCCGCTCGTCAATAATACAATGTGCAAAATGAATCAATATAGTATATTTTCATCATTAACCATATAAATATCCAACTATTATTATTTTTTTAAAAGTTCGACAGAGTCTCCTTTGTTTATTCATGAAAACCACAGGTAGCCAACCTCTTTTAAACATCAAAATTGATTCTAAGAATGATATACATCAACAACAGAAAATTTTAACCACCACCATAATAAATTTTCCCCACCATTACAAATTTTCACCACCACCATTGAAAATTTAACTTTAAACGAGAGAATTTTCCATTATATATATATATATATATATATAAGTAATTATATGTATGAATTATATTGTATTACCTAGTCGGACTGAATCGTCGAGGTAGTGGAAGCATGCTGAAGGGTAAAACTTTGTAACAAAATTTGCATTTCACTTCGCATTTCACTTCGTATATCATTCTTCATCTGTAATAAAGCTTGTTGATTGCGAATCTCTAACTCTTCAAGCTCTTGTCGATGTCGAGTCTCTCGATCTTCAGCTTCTTTCTTTAACTGGTTAATTTCCTCCAATAATAACTGAGATGAACATGCTTTTGTCGGCGTTGGCTTAATACCTGCTCCCTTTAGTAAAGCATACCCATGCCCTCCATATCCTACTACATCAGTAAAAATCTTATTCCGCACTTCTGGGTCATTTTGTTGCTCTTCGGGTAGCTCATTTAGTCATCTTTCAAGAATTTTCTACCAATTGAATTAATATTATTATTAATGAACATAAAATAATTTTCAATAACACAATTTATAACAAATATTAAATAAATCTTTCAAGTATCTCTTACGAATTAATATTTATGCATACCGCTCTATCAAATGATCCATCTTCAACACTGAAAGGTTTATTATTTGGAGCTCGAGTGGCTTTCCACATGCTAATATTGTCGACGGGCTCCCCCTGTTCTATCTTCTGAAAAAAATAACGTATATATATTAATACTCTTATATTAAAATCAGAATATTTATAATAATAAAAATTCCAACCAACTTGGCTAGTTTAACATGTGGCTTTCGTCCTTCCCTTGAGTAAGCACATTCAACTTCATGGTTCTTAGTGTTTTGATCGGCAATATCCTAAATATTTGAATAAATAAAAATATAAATTATGAAACTAGTGAAGAAGAATGTAGGTATAAAATTCTTAATAAAATGTGATATTTATACCTTAATCTTCTTTAGACCCCAGTATTTCACCAATTCAGGACACTGATCTTTTTCGACTCGTTCAGGCATATAACTCAACCGCTCTTCATCTGTTTGAAACTTTTTATAGTGATTCACCTTCACTCGATGCTTCCATTTCTTCCACGCAAGTCCCATCCTTGCAAAACAGATTTGTTTTAAACCTTCTCGTGCATTTGTGTTATTCTAAGAACAAAAATAATAAATTAGTTAAAACTTGACAGTTAATGTACAACGGAACAAATAAATAAATCAAACTAATAAGTTACCTTCACTTCCTTCCAAATATTATCAAGTGCTTCCTCGTCCGCCTCGCTCCAATCCAACATTGTCAATGGAAATAAATTTCCACACCTTGCATAATAACCTAATTGTGACATCAATTTACTTTCAAGTTTAGAAACTGGCTGACAAAGTTCATTCCATTCCAATATCTTCTTTTCGTTATCATTCCATTCGAGCCAAGTCCTTGCCCCCTTTCTAACCTTTTTTTTACTAGTAAGTGTAGTCATTGTACCTGAACAAAAATTTGATAAATAATGTTTATACATCTTGTTCAATAGGAATATAAACATAAAAGTAATACAAATGGAGATATACAAACGGTGCATTGTATAACATAGCATACCTGTGAGATCCTCTCCATCTAAATCCATCTCATTAGATGGAGTATTGCCATTTCCAACTGAATTACTAATCTGCTTAATATTTGGGGGATGTTGATGTGTAGGTGTTTGAAATAAAGAAACGTAAGCTCTTGAGATGTGGTGTGTGTTTTGTGACTAGGATGTTAATTCAATATTTGGGGAAAGTTGTTGCATCTCTCTAGTTCCATTGTTTCGTATGTTATGTTGAACGAAACTAATTTGGGGTGTCCTCTCTAAATCATTTCCCATTAGATCTGTGAGTGGTTGCTTCTCGAGTGGGCTTTCCTCGGCTATGAGGTCAAACATAGTCAAACGACATCGACGCTGCTTCAACGTCATAGATTTGTATATTTGCATTTATCGTATCAAGAAGTTACATTTCAGTTATATATCACACTAGATGAAAACCCACGCGATGCGCGGGGTAGAGCTTAGCGAATGCAAAATAAAAGAAGAAATTATGATTAGCAATAAATAATTGAAAAAAATTTAACCACACCCATTACACTAATCATGGATCATATAAATAACTCTTCGTTATAATGAACACCTATACATTCAATTTACAAGATTAAGTTTGGTCTTGTTATTCATGATTCTGATAGACTTTCTGTCATGGGTAACTTGTAGTGCTCTAACTATTGTAGCCTCATATCCCAATAACTCTCCGTATAACTAAAATTTATGAACCAATATCATAAAAAACTACTACATCGTTTTGATGCATGTTGTCAATTTAATATTCATTTATTTAAGTGAAGAGAGTATTTTAGTGAATGTCTCATCGTAAAAAAAATCATTTCATATGAGACACACAGATATAAAGAGTGGACTATATGTTTCATTTTATTCAGTTTTAATCTAGGCAGACTTGTTTTTCCATCAAGTCAGCCTTGTGATTTGTCCTGTTTTGAGGAACTACAGATTCTCGTATAACCCCAACTTATGGTTGAATTTTGAGTTTAATTTCACCTTAATGATTGGTTTCTGAGTCTAACTTAGGTGTTTGATTGTGAAATTGTGTTTGGATGATCATCAAGCTTTGAGAGTTTCACGTCTCAGCTTTGGTGATCGGAACAATGTCGGTACCACTTGATCGATTCACGTGGCCTTGTGAGTTTGATTGCCTTGTTTTGAATACTTAAATATAATTTGATTAATTCAATCTCTTGAGATTCTTCTTCGATATTTTAAACTATGGGTTATTGTATGTGTCCCAATATTGAATATTGGGCATGGTTTCAGTTTCTATAAACCAATATTTCTTCATAATGGACCTATATTGAATCTCTCCCTTAACTCCCTCTTTGAACCTCCACTTACTTCTCATCTTCCCTATCATGTTAAATCCGATGTTAGTTGGAATGTAGATAGTGTCTTTGTGGAAAATTATATGACATGTATGCTTATAAAATTTTGAAGCTTTAAAGTTCTAATGTCTCTCTCTCTCCCCCTCTCTCTCTGTAAAGGCGACACCATGAACGATTTCAACTTCAATCGTGAAATAGATCTGGCGAGAGAATTTCTATTACAGTTTGCTGATGTAAACGGTGATGCTAAATACATCAACGTCCTTCAAGATGTTACAAATCGTAAAACCAAGGCAATCGAGATTGATATTGAAGATCTAGTTAATTACAAGGATTTGGATGAAGAGTTTCTTAGGCGAGTCACTATAAATACTCATCGGTATATTGGAATATGTACGGATGCCATTGATGGACTCATGCCAAAGCCGATAGAGGCCCTTTCGGATGATGATCATGATATCTTGATGACACAGAGGGCATATGAAGGGACTAAAAATATCGATGGTTTTGATCCGAGACAGAAGATTCCTCTAGAAATTAAGCATTTATATGAAGTTTATATTATAGCATCTTCAAAGTGGAAGCCATACATAATCAGGGAGGTCAAGGCTACATATATTGGCCAACTTGTCAGGATATCGGGTATTGTGACGCGTTGCTCAGACGTTAAGCCTCTGATCTAAGTAACAGTGTAGACGTGTGAAGAATGTGGCTTTGAGATTTACCAAGAAGTAACTGCTAGAGTTTTCATGACTCTATTTGAGTGCCCATCCAATCGCTGTAGAACAAATCTCACCAAAGGAAACCTCATTCTTCAGCTCAGGGCATCTATGTTTTTGAAGTTTCAAGAGGCTAAAATTCAGGAGTTGGCTGAGCATGTCCCCAAAGGCCATATTCCACGATCAATAACTATTCATTTTATAGGGGAAAAGTTACAAGAAAAGTATCACCAGGTGATGTTGTTGTGTTATCTGGGATTTTTCTTCCTATTCCTTGCACTGGATTTAGAGCAATGCGAGCAGGCCTTGTTGCAGACACATACTTGGAGGCTATGTATGTCTCCTATTTCAAGAAAAAATATGAGGAGTATGAACTTAGAGGGGATGAGGAAGAACAAATTTCATGCTTGGCCGAGGATGGTGATATTTGTTGTAAATTGGCCCGATCATTAGCACCTGAGATTTTTGGACATAAGGATATTAAAAAATCCCTTCTTCTTTTGGTGGGTGATCCTCATAGTAAGCTGAAAGATGGAATGAAGATAAGAAGAAATCTACATATTTATTTGATGGGTGATCCTGGAGTTGGAAAAAGTCAGCTTCATAAACACATCATCAATATTGCACCAAGGGGGTGTACACCACAGGCAAAGGAAGTAGTGGATTTGGTCTCACTGCTGCTGTTCAAAGGGATCCAGTTACAAATGAGATGGTTCTTGAAGGGGGAGTATGGGTGCTGGCTGATAAGGGTATATGTGTTACTGATAAGTTTGACAAGATGGACGAATCAGATCGTACGGTAATCCGTGAAGTGATGGAGCAGCTGACTATTAGCATAGCCAAGGCTGGGATCACTACATCATTGAATGCAAAAACTGTTGTTCTTGTCACTGCTAATCTAGCTTGGAGAAGATATGACCTAAGGAGAACTCTAGCTGAGAACATTAACCTCCTTCCATCCCTTCTATCGAGATTTGATCTTCTGTGTTTGATCCTAGATAAAGTAGACATGGATAATGAGCTTGAAATGGATAGGCACATTGTCTACATCCACTAGAATAGAGAATCTCCTGCTCTTGGGTTCGATTCACTTGAGTCTTATGTTCTTCGTGCGTATAAAAAATGACAAATCAGTATTAAAGTAGATGAACAGTTTTTAATTTTTTATTTTTTCTCAACAAACTAATTATTTTATTAAGAAACATAGAGAAAAAGCCTCTTTAGTGGCAAACTATGGGTTATATATGTATCTTTCACCTATGGAAGTCATAAGGCAGGTATTTAAAACATTGTCGCTCAAAACAGCCTTTAACGTGGGTCTGATTAATCATAAACACGTTTTGATTAGGGTAAATTTTGAAGAGCATTTCTCTCGTATGTGGATGAATGACACATGGTTCATTGGAACATTTCCAATGAGAATTTGTAAGGGGACTGCTGATTTTTTCCCTGATGTTGAAAGTAGTCTCTCCCCTATTTGGATTTCCTTTCCTCACATTCCCGTTCATTTTTTTCTAAATCTTCTCTATATTCTATTCCCTAATTAATCGGTAAGTCCATCAAACTTGATGCCTCAACAATAAAGATCAATAGACCAAGAATTATAAGGGTTTGTGTTGAGGTGGATCTCACCAAAACTATTTTGGAAAGGGTCTGGATTGATTGTGGTTACAAGGGCTTTTAGCAGGAAGTCTTAGTTGAGTCTAAGCCTAAATATTGTAGAAGTTGCCTCAAGAAGGGTCATGATGAAGATTTATGCATCTTTTAGCCTTCCATAACTAGTGATAAACCAAAAAACACTGCCAAATATGTGGTTAAGGACAATCATCAAATAACTCAGAAATCCCCAAATCTTGTTCAAGAAGAAAATCACATTGTAGTAATCCAAGACCAATCCCCTAGGAAAGAAGATCAATTGGTGAATGAGAATTCAACAACTGAAAAGAATGCCACAAACTTCGATCAAGAAGACATCGGTAATATAGCAGTGGTACACCATCAAGAAGTAGAAGATAATCAATTGAATTATATTGATCAAAGTCACACAGAAGTAGATAAGGAAGAATGAGAATTATTAGAATATCCAAATGAAAATTATTATAAAGAGTAAATCCCCAACAAGAAAACCAAATTTAGACAGATATAAGATCACATTGATAATATTAAGGCCCAAGAATTAAGTCTCGATGAATCTATGATTATTGATGTTAGTGCATTGTCCCCAAGAGCCACGGATTTACCTGATTATGCTCTTCATCAAGCACCCCTGCCTTTGTATGCTTCAGACAATGAGGACAAATCAGGACATTATCCCCCTTTCTTTGAAGAACTACAACTATTTTCTAAGTGCCTTGATAGAAAGCTAAAGTATTTTAATGACAAAAAGAAAAAGGAACAAGGGAAATATGTTCCCTTTGATAATAAGTTAAGCCACAAACAATAATTGAGAATTCAAAGTCCTCTTTTCAGAAGACTCACAAGATCTAGAACGAAAGGTATCACCCACTCTCATCTTTCTTTTTCTAAATGATAAACCTCATAGTGTGGAATACAAGAGGAGAATAGAAAAAGTCATCATCTAGGAGGACCAAATGTTGAGTAATATGCATAAAATCCCTTTTTATCTCTCTTAGAGCCTAACCTATGGTTGAAGCTGCAAATATTTCTCAGTACAAATTTAAATGGGGATTTGAAGGTTGTAAAAATAATGTCAGTGGTAAAATCTGGTTATTCTGGAGATTCAATGTAGTTGTGAAGATAATTATTGATAAAAAAAATCACTGAGACTTCATATTTTAAATAAGACAGGTTCCAAAGGACCTTGATAGACCCTATCATAATCTTTACAATAATTTCTGAGTCCAGTTCCGCAAGTGCATCCTAGATTCTTTGCCATATGAATGCCATTGACCAGGGCATTGAATTCCACAAAATTGTTAGAGGCATGGCCATAATTTAAGAGAAGGATGAAAAAAAGATACTTCTGTGATCTCTAATTAATCCATCGCCGCCCGCATGGCCTGGGTTACCAATAGAGCTGCCATCAGTGTTTAACTTCCACCAACCATTAGAGAGAGGGGGGGATCCCACTTAACCAGGAAATAAATCTCAGTGAACACAGGCCTAAAGGAAATAAATAACTAGTGCAGGAGAAAGTGGTCGTGGCAGGGGGAACCTTTTTTGGTTTGATAATATTGATTAGGTCACCAGTAGTAGAGGAAACATAATTAATGATGCAAATTGGATTTGGGTCAACACCTTCAAAGAGAGATTTATTGCTAGCCTTCTATAATTCCCAACATATAATAGGAGGAATGATATTCATGAGGATACCCTGTAAAGTGTTTCTCTTGGCTGAAAGCCACCACGCATTAAAACAAAGATGAATTAAAGTGTTCTGAACTAGAACCCCAAGAAGATTATGAAAGAAATCCCACACCTTCATGGTAGCATAACACTTTATCCCCTGGGTCTGAGATGGCAGAGGTTTGGATCCTAGAAGCAATAGTGTGGGCAAACTGAATTACGTCCTCTATACTTACCATAAGGTTGGATATATGGTCTCTAGGAGAAATACTTTTAGATTGAGCAATTTAAGATAAGTAACTCCCTTAATCATTCATATTTTCCATATCTGTGGATAAGATACTTTCACCTGAGTTAAATTTCCTATGATAAACATTTGGAATTAGTTTATTTGGACTGGGGGTAACTTGTACTACAGAGAGAGAGGCATTGTTATTCTGAAATTGAATTAGGGATGTATAATATAGTTCTAGTAAATTCGTTATATAGACGAAGGTCTCTTGTTGTTAGTAAATGTTCAGTTAATACTATTAATAATGGGATCTTTACATTGATTTGTTATTGTAAAAAAGAAATCACTGGTGGCGATAGACTGATTTTTTTGGCAATCTACAACATGTAATGATGCAATTACCTTTTTCCTTCTTTTAAAAGTCTTATTTTTAATCATATATGGGACACATATTTGAGTATTGAGTGGCAGTGGCAACCTTATTTCATCATTGCTATGGAACAACTTTACGACTTGATGCCATCAGTCCACGGTACTTACTGCATACACACACCACATATTTTTAGATTGTTTTTGTTTTGTGTTTTAGTATTATCTATTAGCTTATTCCTTAGGAATTTGTGTTTTTAAAGATTACTCAGGCATTTGTGCATTAACTAGTATTAGCTGATTTGAATGCATTGATTTGAGATTAACTGCTATTAACTGATTTGAATGCAAAGATTCTCAGGCATTTGTGTTTTCACATCGTGTGGCATGTTCTGCCCAAGTTATGGATTGGAATTTTTGCATATAGCTTGCTGGATATAGTTTTTAGCTCTCCCCAATACTTGATGTATATAATTTTTATGAATGAATTGGTATTTGCAATATAAAATGTGTGCCCCAGTTCTGCATATTGCTTGGTATTTTCTGCATATAATGTCTTGTATCACTAAAATTCTTCTATTGGTTGATATTTTCGTTATATGTACATTTTAATAGGTTCATCTTCCAAGAAACGAGTCAGAAGACCAACTCGATACTTCCATTCATATGCCTAAAAACATGTGGGGGGGGGGGGGGGGGGGACGCTCCTGAGGAGGATGAGTTTAAGTAGAGAAGATGCAAGCCACATATTGACAATATAAAGCACACATTAATAAGTATACAAAAAAAAATGCTCCAAGTTCAAAAAACTAGGATGATAATGGTGATTAGTTTTGAATAAAATACCCATAACTATCAATACAAAACCAAACTACAAATGCTCCAGTTCAAAAACAAAAATAACTAGTATAGGACTATATCTCCCTCAAGCATTGTCCCTCTAAATATCATCTCCATCTTCGTCTTCATCTGCATTTACATCTTCAAGATCATTAGCTTGAACCACACTAGTGTCAACAACTAATCCATCTCCATCCCTCACCCACCGTAAGTTTTTATCTTCTTTCAAATTTTGCATGACAAATGGCTCATCTCCAGTAAGCAACAATTCTTCTCCAGCTTCTAGAACTGTTGTGTACCTATCAAATTGGTCTCTTAGTGTCATGGGAATAACAACATGCCAATCTGTATCGATAGGGTCCTGCACATAAAATACTTGTTCTGCTTGGAATGCTAGTATGAAAGGTTCGTTACTCTCTTGATCATCCTTATATTTCAAATGCTTGAAATTCACTAGCGTATAGTTAAACTCGTCAACTTTTGTACCCATATGATTTTCAACCCAATCACACTTGAATAACACAAACTTCATGCCATTAAGATACCGAACTTCAATAATGTCCAATAGTTCCCCCATATTGTGTAATATCACCCACAATGGGGTTTTTATCCTTCCGGCTAGAATAACTCATTTGTTCGGCTTTTATAACAACTCCTCTATTTTGAGTTTTCTTTCCCCTATCAAGTCTCTTTGTTCGAAATCTAAAACCGCTAACAATATAGGTGTTTAATCTGACCTCATCCTTAATAGGACCTAAAGACAAGCATTTGATTTCATCGGATAGCTGCACACCATCACGTGCCAATTTATTAAACTATAGTATATTAAAGTAAATGTCAATATAAAATTATATATTTATTCATAATTCAACTATTAGTTATGATATTTTCTCTCACATAATCCTCAAACCATTTGTGGAACTCATCGTTGTGAAGACGACTAACACGATGCTTTTGTGAATCTTAAGGATACTTTGATACAAGTTCTGCGAGATGCTTTTTACAAGTAAACAAATAGCCATATGTCAATTCCGTAAAAAATATAAAAATGGTTTTCAAAAACACCAAATACTTATAATAAAGCTTACTCAGCAAATGGCGCCACTGCCTCGGTGTTGGTAAGAACGTGCCGATGAGATTGTATATACATTACACAACCAAGTTCAAATTGAACTTTTTTCCCAATTGCACGACCATTTATATGCCCCCAATCATCATTTCTAGCCGGTCGGTTAGATTTAGTTTCCACATCCACATATTGGGAAAAAAAGTCATGCATTTCTGAAGAATAACAGAGTTGGCAATCGAGGCCTCAGGATGAGCCCGATTACCAATGTAGCCTTTTAAAGTGTGGATGTATCTTTTAATTGGATACATCCAATGGTAAAGGACACAACCAATAATTAAGAGTTTGTCCGACAAATGTATAGGCAAGTTTTCCATCATATCAAAGAAACTCGGAGGGAATATCTTCTCAAGGCTACAAAGTGTAAGGGCCATCTGATCTTCAAACTTTTCCAAATCAGTTGCGGTAACTGATTTTGAGCACAATATCACAAATCAATTGCTTAATTCAATCAAGGCTTTGACAATATGATTGGGCAATACCCTTCGTGCTGCTATTGGAAGTAATTGTTGAATTAAAATATGATTATCATGGCTCTTTAATCCCGAAACATTTCTTTCTTGCATGTTCACGCACCGTGAAATGTTCAAAGAGTAGCCAGCAGGAACTTTAACATTCTGCAACACTTTTAAAAAAATCTCCTTCTCTGTGTTACTCATTATGTACTCTGCTGGGGGAAGGTACTATAAATTTGACCCTCATGGTTGAAGATGAAGCTCTGATCTAATACCCAAAATTTTGAGATCTTTTTGAGTCTGTAAATTGTCTTTTGTCTTCCCTTTAGTACCCAACAATGTAAACAGGACATTATCACCGACGTTTTTCTCAATATGCATGACATCAAGATTATGGCGAATAAGACTATCCTTCCAGTATGTCAATTCAACAATTATGCTCTTCTTTTTCCAACTAAATCTACATTTTGGAACTGCATGTTTACTTTTTTCTAACGCCTCTCTTTCCCTCCTTCTAAAGACATCTTCCATCTTATATTCACATTCAACGTCAAGATCATTCAACTCTTGCAATACTTGTAAGCCCCAAAGTTTAAGTGGGGCTGGACGTAATTCTACCCTCCCATTAAATTGTGCCTTCTGCCTATGAAGCCTATGGCGCGAGTCTAAGAATCGACGATGACCCCAATAACAGAACTTCTTACCATTATCTAATCGCATTGACTGGTGGTCTTCGTTACAGCAAGGATAAGAAAATGTACCTTTTGTGCTCCATCCCGATAACATCGCATAAGTGGGGAAATCATTAATGGTCCACAACAACGATGCATGCAACTGAAAGACCTCCTTACTTGATGCATCGTAAGTGCGTACACCATCAACCCATAACTCAATCAACTCATCAATCAATGGTTGTAAAAATACATCGATCTTATCTCCGGGTCCTTTTGGTCCATCTATAAGAATAGACAAAATCAAGTTAGGTTGCTTCATGCACAACCACGGAGGTAAGTTATAAATAATGAGTATAACTGGGCATGTACTATGCTTAATGCTCATATTACCAAACGGATTAAATCCATCAACAGCTAACCCAAGTCTAACATTGTGAATCTCCCTCGTAAAAGAAGGGTTTTTCTCATTAAATGTTTTCCAAGTAGGAGAGTCAGCGGTATGTCTCATTACACCATCGTCGATCCTTTCTTCAGCATGCCATTTCATTAGAGGCGCTGAATAGGATGACCAAAATAATTTTTGCAATCTCGATTTCAAAGGGAAGTTTCTCATTTTCTTTACGGCTACCGTCGGACCATGGACACCATCAATACTTGAGTCCTCATCTTTATATCGAGAAGATCCGCATATGCCACACTTTTCAAGACCCTCGATTTCATTACGAAAGAACATACAGTTATTTGGGCATGCATCCCAAATCTCGTAATCCCAAGTCTTTTTTTAGCTTGTTGGCCTGGTAGT